>OU611781.1:7500000-8750000 GCA_914767645.1 Hydraecia micacea
ATTCGATATTAATAGTCGATTTTGGGGTTTTTCGGGGTGATGATTACGAATATAACATCCATTTTTTATTTAAGGTGGCGGATTTTTGTTTCTGACAAATCGACTTACGGCCAATTTCTTCATAATACCAGTATATCCAGTTATCATGCTACGTCACAGTTTTACTCTTCAATTCAGTAATTTTTTTAGTGAATTATAATCTATATATATATATAAAAAGAGAACTGACTGACTGACATATCAACGCACAGCCCAAACCGCTGGGTCTAGAGATTCCAAATTTGGCACGTAGGTTTCTTATGAGGTCTAGGGGTGCACTAAGAAAGGATTTTTCAAAATTCACACCCTAAGGGGGTGAATGGGGAGGGTGAAATTTCACGCGGACGAAGTCGCGGGAAGAAGCTAGTGTTGCTATATTGAAGAATACAATTGTGACGTAGCATGACAACTGAATAGACTGGTATTACGTTTAGTCGGTTAAGAAAGTCGCGTGGTTTTTTTTGTTTACCTTTATTTAGCTACCTAAACCTATGGAGTTTAGTAGTAGTACAATGAAATTTAATATTTTCTATGTGAAAAGACAGCTGTGCTGCTGGGGAGTTTGTTGCGCCACTTCTTCCCAGCGAAAGCACTAAGAAGTGAAGGGCGGGCGTTTTGGGGGACTGTCTTTTGTAATTTTGACATTCGAAAAGTGCTGATTCTCAGCCTAATTTGAATAAATTACTTTTGATTTACTTTGTTTTAATTTTTAAGTAAATAAAATACTTACTGTTTTCATAAGGGAATGATTATTTTTAAATATCACAACGAAACTCTACGATAAACTCCCAGGCTAGTATTTGATTATGTAATACTCCAACAATTGACATCAAAAATAATATTTAAAAGTACTTAGGTACATATTTTCAAACTAACAGCAGACTGTGGTATAAATGTGGATGTTCCGTGTAATACTAAAATGTTAAGGTCGTTTTTGGGTACCTAGTAATGAACGTATTGACTGATGAACTTCAACAATACTAAAAACATGATTATCACGCAGATAGTAAGTACTAATAACACTTACCAAATTCGATTGCGAACTTACAACTAACTTTACTAAATAAATACCAGCAAAATTAAAAAAAAATATCTTCAAGTATCAAGATTAGTTAAGTTACGTATAAAAATCGAGCGAACAATGGTTTCAATGTGTGCGTGCGCGTAATGTTGCTGTGTTGCGATTCAGATACCTAAACTTGAGCGAGTTCAAAATGTGATAGCGTCCTTAAGGAAAAAATATAATAAAAAAAAAGGAATGTTATTTATTACAGTTTAAGTTTTTATTGAACTTTTCAAATCAGATTCAAATATTTTAAGAGTTTTTTGAACATCATTCCTGTACATTATCACCCAACACCGTCTCTTCGCCCTCTTCTTCCTCTGGAGGGTATACTTGCGCTCTGAGCAATTGCATGTCTTCCGGATTTAAATCAATACACATTGTTCCAACTATGTCTTCTATACCAATTGTACCATCATTACTCATATCTACTTCTTTAATGAGATTATCTACTAGCTTTTGTGGCAATTTATGACCCTGTTTCACCAAAAGTTCTCTAATTTCTTCGCGATCCAGGGTTCCTTCCTTATTAGGGTCGAAAACTTGCAATGCAGTACGAATCTCTTCTTCAGTAGGAAAGTCCCTTTGTCTTATTTTAACCATTTTAAGAAACTGGTCATAAGATATATGTCCTTTCGCATGAGGCGGTCTACAACAATATTGTATTAGCTCCTGGAGTTGTTCCTCTGTATATGTCATAATAAAAAGACTTTTTAACATGTAAATCAGCTCTTTCTCTGTGATAAACCCATCCAAATCAGAATAAGCTGGAGTATAATTCTGAAACAACTCCCAGAGCTGTTCTACTTCGGCTACTTGATCAGGTCGTAATTCAAAGGGTGCTTTAATAGCTTCCCGCGAATCACTTAAATCATAAGGTGCAGCAGGATCTACAGGTGGTTCGACATACTCTGCCTCTTCCTCTTCCACAGCGTCCTCGGGTGGTGGAAGTAATTGGTCTTCCTCGGCTTTCTCTGTTTCTTCACCTTCAACATGTTCGCCTTCCAATCCTTCGCCCATAAGCTCTTCTCCCTCGACTTTCTCTTTTGCTTCTCCCTCCACTTGTTCACCCTCAACATGTTCCCCTTCTACAGCTTCACCATGAACGGATTCTCCTTCGACGTGTTCTCCCTCTAATCCTTCACCTTCTACATGCTCTCCTCCCACTTCTTCTGTTCCAGCAGTTTCACCACCCGGGATGCCTTCGCCTGCCTCTCCAGCCTCGCCTCCTTCAGCTACTGCGACTCCTTCAACCTCTTCACCAGTTTCTCCACCCGTAGTTTCAGGAATTTTACTTTCCTCAACATCGCCAGCCCCAGTGGCGGGAGTCTCATTCTCAGTACCTTCAACGGCTGTTTCACTTTCCATGGTGAATTGTTTATAACTACCTACTTTGAACTAGAATTTTGAATACTGTATATTATTAATGACTTATTCTAATTTATACTAAAAACTTGTCCCCACATCGGGGTTTACTGAATTTTGTACGGAGTACGACTATTAAATTATCAGTTATTTTGTCGTAGAAACTAAGACTTTCCAATGATATATAATCTAAAATGTCTATAAAATCATTAAATAACTCATTGCGTATATTACCCATGAAATTAAACATTTAGGAAAAATATAAAAATAATAGTTTGCGTCAAGTGTCTGTTGACATCGTGATTTTGGTGATGTCTGACATGTCCAATGGTCTCATGGAATTAGTAAGTGCTATAAAGTACAGTCATGTATTAAAGGTATATTATCACCTCCAGTTTTTAAATTATTTGCTTTATCAAGTCAGCCGGTCGATTCTGTTAGAATCTCACCGTGAGAAGTTAGGTGAAGTGAGCTGTCATTCCATCTAATGCTAGGGATTGACACTAATGACAGCTCACTTTAAGCTCACTTCACCCAAGTTATCACGGTGAGATTTTTACAGAATAGCACTACAGGACATATTATAACACCTTTTAAAGCTACCGTACTGAGCAGACTGTTGCATAGAAAACTATATTTAATTAATGATACACCCTAATGAATGTCGAGTTGATATCAATCTAAAACCTTTTTAATAGCCTGGCCATTTTGTGAATTATAATACTTTTTTTAAATATAATTGTCAGAGACAGTAGCAGAACCCAACAGCAAAATAATACTTTAGTAATTAATTAAAAATAAAGAGTAATGTGATTTTGAAAGTGATTCAAAATCAGAGATAAAATATATGTGAAAATGACTGTAAAGAAAATAGCTGGATGTCATTCTGCGGTATTAACATACAGAATAAATAAATGAGACGATAAGGCAGATTCTATAGTACAATGAGCAAACAAACATAGCCCTTAAGGTGATCCTTAAGGTCTATTTTTGTCTGCTCATTGTTCATGAGAACATATTTTGGCCGTGACTGTACAATGGTAGTACAACCTTGTCAGTTTGTTTCACGCGGTTTCACATTTGTTTTATACCAAAGACTATAGAAGATTATAATATTGTGAATACTGTAAAGGATTTAATACTATCGAGGAACTCGATCAACATTAAAGCGCATATTTGGGCGGGCCCAAAGTGATACAAGAGGAATTTTGCAATGCGTTGCGGTGCGGCCCGTCCATCTGTGCTCGAGCCGTTATTGCACACTTGATCACTCTTTGACAATCAAACTGTAACACTTGAATACTGCCTCGCCAGTAGCCACTATCTGTCGCGATTTCGAATTGTCTGGTTCAGCAGCAGAAACTGTCTCAAGTTTTCAATGGTGTCCAGTTTCGTCTTTTCGCAATAGCAAAGCGTTGCTGGTCGTTGGTAGGCAGATAAATCGTATCACGTAGCCGTTTTGCATGTTCCGAGGAGTCACAGAAGAAGGAATTAAGCGACGTGCGGTGCGGTGGCGCTGGAATAGTGCTCAACTAAAAATTTTTGAGCGCGCTAAATTAGCATTAAGCTCTAGATACTACTTACTTAGTTAGGTATTCATTTCTTAAAATAGAGTGACCCACCGCCCAGCTTAGTTGTAGAAATAAAGTATTATTTTAAGTAAGTAACGGGGCCATATTTTATTTATAATGTTGGAGCTGTTTGCAAACAAACGACATTTTACAAATGTAAAACTGACACCCGATTCTGCCGCCCCGTAATTGCGTTCTTGCGTGTTTGTGCTCTAAGTATAGTAGGTACAATGGTGCCGATTCCCTTGTTCACAAACTAAACTAAAAAAAAACTTTTTTAAAAACAACATACATATACTGGGTGAAATTTTAATGGTTGTTTTCCTCTTAAGGGGTCATTGTACTCATCATTATGAACAACTTTTACTATGGGACCAAACCTGAAATCGCGAAAAAAATATCAGCTGTTCCCTACATTTTTACGAGTTATACGAACATAAATGTAGGGAACAACTGATTTTTTTTTCGTGATTTCATGTTTGGTCCCATAGTAAAAGTTGTTCATAATGATGAGTACAATGACCCCTTAAGAGGAAAACAACCATTAAAATTTCACCCAGTATAGGTAGGTACATAATCAGCCTATAATGTTCCCACTGCTGGGACACAGGCCTCCTCTCAGTGAGAGGGAGTAGGCCGTAATCCACCACGCGGGCCCAGTGCGGGTTGGCAGATGTCACATGTCTTCGAATTTTTGGTTCTAGGACATGCCGGTTTCCTCACGATGTTTTCCTTCACCGTTCTGAGAGCAGTGGTGATAAATAATTTACACAAAGTAAAGCGCCTGTCTGGATTCGTACCTACGACCTACAACTCGTAAGTCGCGGCCGTTACCATTTGGCCACCACTGCTCCCCTAAAAACAAGCTTTTAGTTAAATGCGCTAAAAAGAATAAAAATAAACTTTTCCTTTAAAACTTTTACTACCAACTTATAACGTCATTTAGTACACAATTGATATGATATAAAAGCTTGTCGCGAGTACTTAAGTACTCGTATTTACTTAGTTTGAAAACTTTAAAAATTAAGTTCAATCAGATCAAGTTATTTAATTTACTTGTTTATCTACACAGCTAAATCTCGCGACAAGCTTTTATATCATATATAAGTTGTGTACTTATCTAATGACGTTATAAGTTTTTACTTTTAATTTATTTTTTACTTTTTAGGTATCGCTGGACAGGTTTTTTTTTTGGAGTTTAACTCGCATTTGTATTCTCAGCAAGACCTTTCATTTGATACCCATATTGTAGGAGTAGGTATATCAAAAATAACTAGTTCGCCATCTTTAGACGTCCGCCATATTGGATTTAGAGTGACGTCACTTTATTTTTCGAGTTATTCTCGGCAAGCTCTTTCATTTGATACCCATATTGTAGGAGTGCATTAAAAATAACTAGTCCGCCATCTTGGGTGTTCCGCCATGTTGGATTTAGAATGACGTCACACAGCTAACCATGCATTGTCATCCAACTAAACGTGTATACAAAATTTCAGCTCAATCGGTTGAAGATATCTTCTTCAAAATTGAGTTGCAAGAGTCCACCCGAACAAACATAGTTACATAGGTACATACATATCATTGCAAGTTAAATAAAAAAAGCTTGGCTCAATAGACGGATCTCTAATAAGTCCTTGAGAAGCGACCTTCGCCGCTTCAATACAGACCGTATTGAGGAAGCGATAGAGCGGAATAAAGGCTCCAAGGTGTTTGCTAAAGATCTGTCTATTGGGCAGAGCCAGCTTACGAAACTGAAGACCGATGATGGCAGGATCGTACCCACCAAACCTGAGCTGTTGAGAGAGATCGAGAGGTTCTATGGACAGTTATACACATCAACAAGCAACCCCGTTACGAATCTGGAAAACGACCCAAGAGCTAGATTGACCCGACACTATACCGAAGACATCCCGGACGTCAGCCTGTACGAGATTATGATGGCTCTGAAGCAGCTCAAAAACAACAAGGCGCCGGGTGATGACGGAATTACGGCCGAGCTCCTGAAGGCCGGCGGAAAACCCGTTGTTAAGGCCCTTCAGAAGCTGTTTGATTCCGTCATACTCGAGGGTAAAACACCACAGGCATGGAACAGAGGTGTGGTGATACTTTTCTTTAACAAGGGCGACAATGCCGTTCTTAAGACTTATAGGCCCATCTCACTTCTGAGCCATGTCTACAAACTGTTTTCGAGAGTCATCACGAACCGTCTCGCGCACAGGTTTGACGACTTCCCGCCTCTCGAACAAGCCAGATTCCGTAAAGGCTTTAGCACCGTAGACCACATACATATGCTGCGACAGGTTATACAGAAGACCGAAGAGTACAACCTGCCTCTCTGCTTAGCGTTTGTGGACTACGAGAAAGAGTTTGATTTGATCGAGACGTGGGCTGTACTGCAGTCTCTTCAACGGTGCCAGATCGACTATCGGTACATCGCGGTGATGAAATGTCTGTACGAAAACGCCACTGTCAGTCCGACTCCAGGACCAGACCTCGAAACCTATCCTTCTGCAGCGAGGTGTGAGACAGGGAGATGTTATCTCTCCGAAACTGCTCACCGCTGCACTGGAGGATGTCTTCAAGGTTCTGGACTGGAATGGGGCTGGCATTAACATCAATGGCGAGTACATAATTCACCTTCGGTTTGCCGACGATATCGTAGTCATGGCTGAGACTATGGAGGACCTCAGTACAATGCTCGATGACCTCAGTAGAGCCTCCGAAAGAGTGGATCTGAAAATGAACATGGACAAAACGAAGGTCATGTCAAATTCCCATGTAACACCCACTTTCATGAAGATCGGAGACGCTACACTCGAAGTCATGGACGAGTATATTTACCTAGGACAAACTGTCCAGTTAGGTAGGTCCAACTTCGAGAAAGAGGTCAATCGTCGAATCCGACTTGACTGGGCAGAGTTCGGGAAGCTACGCAATATCTTCTCGTCCCACATACCACAGTGTCTTAAGACGAAAGTCTTTGACCAGTGCGTGTTGCCAGTGATGACATATGACATTGAAACGTGGTCGCTTACAATGGGCCTTATTAGAAGGCTGAAAGTCACCCAAATGGCTCTTCCCAGGATGTGATAGAGGCACAGAGGGACCCATTTGCAACAACCACATGAAGCCTAGGTGAAATTTCATGGGATTCAAGAAACCTCAAGTTTTATGTATTTTTGAAAATTTCCCATAATTCGTCACTAAATATCACTTTTCTGTATATAGAGGCAGATATGCTAAAACCGTTGAACTTAAAAACTATTGTCCGCTAATTTAAGGCCCGTATAACTCGCAAGTCACATATCAATAAATAAATAAATGTATGCTTTCGTACATATTCTAAGGTACGTTATGATCTATCTCGTTGTAATAAATACGTAAAAAAAATTAAAGACCGATACTAGTTTACCTACTAGGGGGCCCACAGGCGTGGATTGCCACACAACACCTAAGTGGGTAAATAGGTACCTACATTTTACTATCCACATGCTTGCCTTCAGTAGGATAGATCAGATAATTACAATGGGCCTCTCCACTCTCCGTTCGTTTTCGTATAAGTACTTAACAAATGATGAATTGATGATAGCTGAATGATGTTTGTTTCTGTAAGTAGATACACGTACAGCACCATAGTTGCGATACCTGGCTAGGAAGATAGATCTTTCAAAAATGTAATGAACGCATCATTAAATTTTTGAAAAAAAAAATTCTGTTTATTAGTTTTAACGTTGGTACTCGTACTATTACTTAGTTATTCTGTGATTTTTGTTTTAATTAAAATCGGCCCGGAGATTATTTTTCAGTAGGTATTCTTTAAAGTTAAAAAACGTATCTTTGCATAGGTAGGTATCTAAAATAATATCTACTAGGTAGGTATAATTGTGACTACTAGTCTAAATTAGGGTACCGACAGTACTTTCAGTTTGGTTTTTATTTAAATAATATTTTAAATGGGGCTTTTTCGTGTTTTAACCGACTTAAAAAAAGGATTCAATTTGGTTGTATTTTTTTTTACGTTAATGTTTGTACCTGAACTCCGTCATTCACATTTGAAAAATTCTTCTTTTTGTTTGAAATGGTGGTCCCATAAATTTGGTCAAGTTCTGATGAGTGGTTTTTGAGTTAGCTTCAATAATACGTACCTACTTACTTATTTTAATTTAAACCAAAGACGAAACTTCCGAAATTAAAGTTATTTTACACTTTGTATTGCTTTTTTTGCGGCTTATTCCACAAATCCCCCCTAAAATCCCCCCTGAGGGGGATAAGTGGAATTTATAAAAAAAAGTCTCGAATTCCCCCCTGATAATCCCCCTTGGGGGGGAGAAGTGGAATCGAAAAAAATACTTATTCCACAAATCCCCTCCGAAAGTGCCCCTGAGGGGGGAAAAATGGACTCTAAAAAAAAAGTCTGC
Source organism: Hydraecia micacea (assembly GCA_914767645.1). Taxonomy (NCBI): domain Eukaryota; kingdom Metazoa; phylum Arthropoda; class Insecta; order Lepidoptera; family Noctuidae; genus Hydraecia; species Hydraecia micacea. The sequence continues at coordinate 7,508,457 of OU611781.1, forward strand.
AATTCCCCCCTGAGAATCCCCCTTAGGGGGGAAAACTGGACTCGAAAAGCACAACGTCCAGAAATCCCCCCTGAGAAATTTAGCCAGTGCTGGTTGCCCAAATATTTACCGCGGGTGCTGGCAGATATTTTACTTAGATAACCTAGAAAGCAGGAGCGAGCTTGGGAATAAATTTTGACCATTCAAACACTAATAAGAGCCTCGCCAAGCGGGCCTTTGTCCACATACTCAATAAAGCAATTATAAAATTGCTACTGAATTGTTTTATGTTATTCGCGTTTAAATACTTTAAATAGGCAGACATGTTGTTGTTGTTTATTTATTAGTAATTAGCTGCGCCCCGCGGTTTCACCCGCATACATAAGTCTCGATCCCATAGGAATATCGGGATAAAAAGTATCGTATGTTCTTTCCTGGGACTCAAACTATCTCTAAACCAAATTTCATCTAAATCGGTTCAGAGGTTTAAGCGTGGAGAGGTAACAGACAGACACACTTTCGCATTTATGATATTAAAATTAGTATGGATAAATGATCATATTTTTTTTAACTAGACGAGGTAGGCGTCGGCGTTTCCTATCTGACTATTCTGAGAAGAAAGGCTGAAACAAAGTACATATAGTATGAATATCTGACCCCGCAAACTTTGTTTTGCAAAAAAAATAGCCTACGACCTATTCTCAGACCTACCAAATAAGTATACCCAAAAAAAACATAAAAATCGGTCAAGTCATTTCGGAGGAGTTCGATAACAAACACTGTGACACGAGATTTTTATATATAAGATTATATAACTATTTATTTTTATTATTGCTAATATTAGCAAGGGTTCTAACTATAATATTATAAAGGCGAAAGTGCATTTGTTTGTTTATTTGATTTGATATCTCTTCACGCTGACGCAACAACGGCTCAATCGATTGTTATGAAACTTGGTTTGGAGATTGAAAAAAACACCTAGGTAGGCTACTTTTTGTTTAATTACTAGTCAACGGTGTTGTCTACAAGTGATTGTTTTATAAGCTCAGATTATAGACTATTTTATAATCTGTTATAAGTAGGTGTTATATTTTCTCTTTATCTTTTTACTTCATTTTTACTTTCTGCAAATTGCTGAAAAACTTGAAAATTATTTTATATTAAGTAAGTGAGGGGAAACTTTCAGGGGGGATATTATGCTAAATAATTTATTTTTTCTAGGTAGGTACTTTGTTCGAACCGTTTTAATTATTATTTTGACTAAAATCAACCGACTTCCCTCATCGCGGTTTGTTTGTGATTGTTTTTACTCTTCATCACATTTTATTAACAAGATTCTGTGAACAAGAAAATACTGATACTTAAGTGGAATAATCAAAAATGAAAAGGGGGATTTCTGGATTTGTTTTACATTAGAGTCCAGTTTTCCCCCCTGAGGCAGATTCTCTCAGGGGGGAAAAGTGGAATAACTCAAAATGAAAAGGGGACTTTCTGGACATTTTCTCAGTAGAGTCCACATTTCCCCCCTAAGGTGGATTCTCTCAGGGGGGAAAAGTGCAATAAGCCTTTTTTTGGATGTCGGTTGTTTTTTTTTTACTTAAAGGTTTTAGTTTCTCAATTTTCTAATACTTACTTGCTTACTTTCAAAATTATTAATTTATTATCTACATGACACCTAATTAGTCAAGAATAATAAATAGGTAGGCAAATCTACCTAATAACAGTGTTTCATACAATCAAAGTTCATACGTAGGTAATATTTACTTTTAAGACAATTCCTTCAAATGAAATATTACGTATGAAAGTGAAACACTCATTATTCTTATAGTGAATGCACGTGTGTGCAAAGAAAATTAGTGCCATCGACTACATAATAATATCAAAGTGACTTTTCCGCGCCCATCTCAACTCAAGTCACGCGGTCTTGTGGGCGGAGTGGGCCTAGTGCACTAATGCATTTTCTTATGACATGCTGTTAACACCAGTAAAGACTGACCTGCATCGCACCTTTCTCTCGACGCAGCAAGGTAGGTTAGGAGACAGTTCAGCGGTCAGTAAAAGTTTATAATAAATGGCTGAGTGCACAAAATTCTAACCTTCCACGGCCATCGCTTTCATAAGGCGCATTACGTGCTTTGATTCTGCCCGGGAGAAACGGTCGACAGGTGAGCGGTTGCAGTCCGCATAGAGCGTGAGCAGAAGTTTCGACGCGCGGTAACGTCGCGCATGCGCACCTCACCAATGTTTTTGGCGGGAAACGAATGTGTATGTTCGAAAATTAAAATAATTTCATATTTTTAATTCTTTGTGCCAGTTTTGTGATTATCTCTGAACACTAGAGTTTGAAACAGTAGCAGCTAAACAATACAGAACCAGTCATCTTGTAAACATGGTAAGTTAAAAAAAAAACTACAACTAATTACTTTAAATTTTTAGGGGTATAAAATATGATTAAGTATGTCAGGTTATTATTTTGTTTTAAAAATTATACCTGTAGTTACGCTTTCGACACGGCTCTAACACCCACCCATCCTAAAAGCAAATATTGAGCGTTATAACTTAATTCTATGGTTATAACTACTTTATTACTTAGGTATCTACTAACTACTATAACCATTAGGTTACTAACTACTAGGTATAACCATTAGGTTATAGTAGTTAGTAGATGCCTAGTGATGAGTAGTATGCCTACTTACAAAATGAAAACACAAAATAGGTACATAAACATTCAGCGAATTCATTCTCTATGGCAGAGACATATCTATAACTAACTAAGTACTTACATAACTTTTCTTTTTTGAAATGGATAAAAGCTTCATACACGCACTCGCATTGCATCATCAATAGTATGAAAAAAAAAGAACTAAATATTCTGTCGTGTAGGTACCTGATAGGTAGGTAATGATAACATAATATTGTACAGTCGCAAAAGAGATAAGTAACCAGGGTCGTCGGATATACTTAGTTGAATTTTAGTAAGAAACCGATGGATGTTTTCGAAACAAACAGTTCATTTATTAAATTAAATTAAGTACAGACGCCAGCACATCAACCTACACCTAACTGTCAAATTTTCGCAATCAACATTGAACCTTATACTTTAGCGATAAAGTTGAAAATCTATTACAGAAATCTGACAGATTGTAGTAGGTTGATGTGCTGGCGTCTGTACATTCGAAAACATCCATCGGTTTCTTACTAAACTTCAACTAAGTAATTAAGTATATCCGATGGCCCTGGTTAGGTAGGTACTTATCTCCTTTGGTGACCGTACCTAATAAATCTTTCGAATAATAAGCTTTTACCTAATGTTGTGTGTCCAATATCGATCAATCTCCTCTGATTTACTTCAGAATAGGTAACATAACCATCGTTATAGTATGAGGGGTTTGAAATACCTAGAAACTGAAAAGGGTGTAGGTAGGTAACCTACGCTTGTTTGAAAATCAAAATATTAAGACCTATTTTATCTCGTATATAAGTGCTGTAAAACATTATATTCTATTATTTTAGTAACCTTAAACTACTAGGTAAAATTGCAACAGCCATTAATTAATTTTGTAAACACTACAAGTTCGTTTGCATTCCAACTTGCAAAAAAACTACATTGTAAGAACCGTTTTGTTGTTTCGGTTGACAACAAAATGTCATAGGTCTTACTTATTCTTTGTTTGAATTGTATACGTAGTAGGTACCATACACGGAGCACAAAACCAACCTGGTTTTGTGTATTATTGAGTAGCTCCGATGGCCATCTATGGTCTTCATCATCAGTTCCACTTCACCAAATGGTGCTTTCCGAGAGCAAATGCATGAGTTACTATAAAAAATACCCAAATCGCTAGGTATAGCTGTGCCTATAAAATTTGAGGGTTTCCCTCGATTTCCATGGGATTCCCTCATCAGATTCCGACTTGGTGACAATGGGACCGCCTCGAGAGCATACCCTTTCAAAACAAAAAAAATAATTTTTAAAATAGGTCACAATTGACGGTGAAATTGATGAACATACTTACATAAAAAAAACATAACCTCCTCCTTTTTGGAAGTCGGTTAAAAAATAGAGAAAAGACAAAGAGGCGCAGCAATTCACTTACAACGTTTCTGCGACTAATGACACCTCGATATTTTGGGAATTTATGTAAGTAGTTACCAAGATGCAAAATTAATTTGTATCCCAGTGTCCAGCCATCTAGTTACATAATTTCTATGCACATACACTATGATGAATCATAGGGCAATTACAGACAGTCGCGTAAGAACTATACCCCACTTTTACTCATCATGCGATAGGAATAGGAATTAAATGGATAAACACAAGTACACAACGGCTTTCTTCGCGCGCTTCCGAACAAGTTTTATACGCACGTTTATAAATACAAATAGGCACTTATCCTAAGCAATGTTAGAAAGGAATCAAGTAAACACTAGTCACTAGGTAGTCCACTCGATAGTCGAACCTCGAGTAAATGTTAACTGCAATAAAGTTCTGTTTTATTAGCATTGCATGTTTTCAATAACGGTTGGAACTTATAAAGTAAATCAAAATGGATTAAAGCTTCGAACAATAAACAATAAATAGTTATTAAAGTTCATTCTTTCAGTACTTACCTACCTATTATGAAAAAGCCGCAGTTATCTAATAATTTGTGACATCAGAAAATAAATAAACTAAGTAAGTATTTATATTATAATATAAGGTAGGTAGTCGGACATTATTCAGCGGCTATAGCCCTTTTTGCTGGGTCGAAAAACCATTACCAATTTACAGCAAACATCTAGATTTCACACCTTATTTATTCATGCTTTGAGGAATTGACCTATGTGCAAAGTGCAAAGCTGTAGAAAGTGAAAGGAAAAAATTATGAGTTTTCGCAGATTACAATCGGCCACAAACTATTTAGTTTAGGTCCATACTAAGTAGAACTAAACAGCTAAAATGACTAGCAAGTAGCAAGCATAATCATCTTTTTAGTAAAAGAGGTGAAAGACACAATTATATCACTAGAAATAGGGACCAATTAGATCGACCCGTTTTCAGTCTGGCTAAAGTAGAGTCATCTTTCACGTGGACCTACTGTTTAAAATGTTACAATAAAATTCCTCCCCACATACTTCAACTGAAAGAAACGAAATTTAAATCTTGTATACCTAAAACGCACACTATGCATATTGAAAATTGGGGAATTACATTGCTGATAAAATTGCTTGGCTAAACGCTGGTCAAAAGGACGCATAAATAAATTGATTATCATTTGAAAATATTGTTGGAGCTGCTGAAGATTTTAAAATACTATTTTTGCATTATATAAATTCAATCTCCTAGTATTGTATAATTGCATAGCACACGTGTGAGTACTATGTACATACTATAAAACTACCATTTAATGGTTAGGTACGTCTTTTATTGACTTGAATGTGCCTTGGCGGCTGAGATTATGTCATGCTCACTCTAATGTCTCGCTGATGGTGGTGCATGTGTTGGGATCGTTTAGCTCCCTTCGAAATGGTTGAGCTGAATGGTGCGAATCCATGCTTCATGTTCGTGAACGCGTGCCGTCAGTCTAGTCATCTCTTCTGCCATGGCTTATTTTAATTTAATTTAATATTTGAATTGTTTTTTTTTTTTTTTTTTCATTACGGACGCTTTTAACGTTCTGCATCATTCTCACATGCATAATTTTTAACATGAATGATGTAACAATTACTTTGTAACCACGGAACGGTTGATTTAAAAGAGTGCCCGTAGAGTTTCTTGCCCGTTCTTCTCCATAGATACGCTTTGGAATGGGCAACTAGCTTCATCTTTTTGACTGACCGACCCCTTGACAATTCAAAAGTGCCTGTAATTGGTTTATTTGAAATATGTGCTTTGAGTTTGAGTTTGAACAATTATGAGCAACTTTATAGTCGCAAGCGCTACTGCTGAGCATGAAGTCTTGAGTTCGATTGGGTCGGACAAAGTGTTATTGGGTTTTTCGATTTAGAATTCCTCAGTAGCAGCCCGGAGTCTGGATTTGTGCCCAGTTGATGGCAAGCTCGCCATTACATGGGACTTAAAACAGAACTGGCGAAATTTCGGTGTACCTACTATAGATACCTACACTTTTGCCTAAAAGCCTTCATGGTATGCAGGTGTGATGTTATGTGGTTATGTTCATAAAGTCACAAGTTCCATCAGTTGGTCATAGAACCCGTTATTTATTGAACGGCCATTACTGGAGGAAGGCGCTATGATAAACGGCCATACATTCCCGAGGATTGCCTTAACACTATGTATATTAGCGTGACGATTGGTTGCTCCCACTTATATCCTTTACATTGTAGCTAAATCTAAGTAGTGTGAGTATTATGGATAATCCACTTAGGCGGATCACACACTACTTACAAGTCAACGCGCCACGCGACGGGGCGCATATAAGGCATCCCCGAGCATATTTTTTTAAATACTTACAAATTCAATAATAAAACGCGCTTCCGCGCGGCAATTTGGCGCCGTTTCCCGCACCCCGTCGCGTGGCGCGTTGTAGTGTGTGATCCGCCTTGGGTAGAAGTTCTTCTACTACCTAAGTACTTATTACTAAATCGAAATTACTTGGTATCGTAAAACTAGAATTAGATAGATAAGTACGTAATTGCTACATAGACCTTAGACAAGACAATACCAAAATAAGAGCCTGAAGCAAAATCATAAACGCTTCACTATTTTTTTATATTGGGATTAGGATCATAAAAATCGTGATCGATATTGCAATAAATCTCGTAATAAATAATTTGAAATTAACTAATGTTTTATAGGTGTTCAATTGTTTGTGGTGTGGTTGTTTGTGTTGGTGTTCTGCAAATAACGTTAGTAGGTAGGTAGGTATTATCAAAATTTGTATAGAATAAGAAATTACAAAAGAGGTAAGAGTCTACCAAAAATTGTTATGTCGTTTTCTGAAAATAATATATCACCCCTTTTTTTTAGGGTGGGAAATTATCAACGGTAACTCTTTCGAACAACCCGCGACCCTGGCAGGCATCGGCCCTAACGGACCCCACGCAGTCAGTGGTGACATCTCTTTGAGGCGCGCGTGATACACAACGCGCCGTGGACCCGGCCCTGCGGGGCAATTGCGTAACATATTATCAATCGGAATCGGTTTCATTTTGAAAGTTTAACAACATTCATTGCGTTATTTACGTGTTGAGCAGAATTTTTTTTCTAACTTATGAAGCAATGGATTAGCAATTTGCTTCAAAATGATTCAAATTCCGATTGATAGTGTGTTACGCAATTAGGGTGCTGGTCCTGGTGCGCAAAACCAATTATCAGGCCGACTGTACCATTTTATTATTTCATTCCCCTGGTAGCCCCTGGTGCACCTTAAATGACCGGGTGCGGTAACTGCACCTACTGCAACTTATCCCGCCCCTTCAGTCCTGTAAATATCCTAAGTTCTTATAACTCTACATGCCAAGTAGGTAAGTATATGTATGCATCAATAGATTGACCAGCAGCATCTTAACTAGTCCTTAAGTGCCTATAATATGTACTGAGATTACCAATCCGATGAAAACCATACAAATTATGGCGATGTTCGGTGGCAAACGTTTACGGGCCGATGACGATACTAGTCTTCATTGCACAACAAGATGAAAAGGAAAACAAACAAAATACCTAATACTTAGTACTAAAACCTGTCCATGTCATACCTCATAAAAATTGTCCATGTGCATGCTTACCAAAGAAACACCTACGAAGATTGCTAATTGGACCGCAAACATATCGTACGAAAATCAAACGTTTTACCAATAAAACATAGATTTGCTATTAAACGAATATAGTCGAGGCGTGTCAATGCCAGTTTTTGTTTTCATAAGCTATCGTAAAGTGGTGAGCACAAATAAATCCCTTGCTTATTATTTTTGACACCTGTTTAAGAAGACAATGTTTGTTTAGGTGGCTAATTGGGTAATGCGCAAGCACTCCAGCACCCCGGCTAAAGGTAGCAGCAGGACACCGTGTGGATTTAGTCAGTAAGAGTCTGACAGACCCTTCCACCCACCCCAGGGTGGTGGACATCCATGAGGATTTCCACACGATAAAAAAAATGGTAGCTAATTGGGTGCGTTTCTTTGTAGTTTATTCAATTGATTAAAATCAGATTATCTTAGTTCTTATCATGAAGGAAGTACGAGTAGAATACAGAATTGTTTAGGAAGGACTGATATAACAGGGTGGTAGCCGTGTTAGGTATTATTACTCCCAAATTCCACCTTGGCTGGTCTTCTAAGAAAGTTTTTAGTAGCTGCACCGGCTATGGTAGGTACCCTTCATGCTACGTCTCCAATTACCACCATCTATAGTATCTTATAGGTACTTTTTAAAGTGTATCATCCCACTCACTAGCGAACGATCAAAAGAAAGACTGAAGCCGCGGCGAGACAGTGCTTCTTAACCCATACCATTGGTTCCACCTGCTGTGGATCTCCCACCTGGACACGAGTTGCCTTGGCTTACGTGGAAGCCTTTAAACAGACTCCACACCCAGGTTGGCTGATGCAAGGAAAACCTGTTCAGATAAAGATTCATAGACGACTCCGCCTTGGAGTGCAAATGTGGTGCTGTTCCACAAACAATGGGACACTGAATATCGTTTCTTGAGTGTCCTGTCGTCTGCACATTATAGAAACTGATGGACGCCAGTGATGGCGCACAGCCGAATTTTATTCAGATTGCCTTCGACACGCTATGAAGAAGATATTATCTGCTTTGTGTGTTACTCCTTCGCGCGTCTGTTCTTTAGAACAATGAACATAAGTCACTAAAACAAAGAAAGCTCCAAAACAAAACAAATGAGTAGGTGCACCTACCACCTACGTATATACTCATTTTCTCATAGATCTATTAACTACTTATGAGTCCACATCGCGTGCGCACATAATCTCGCAACTAATAGCATAATCTTCCACAAATCCTTATTGATGGCACAACATTCTCTTGTGTTCATGATGAGGATTGCTATGTGTTTCTTGGTTAAACGTTGTTATCATATTTCATATAGGCTCTTTGTTTCGAGTCAAATTAAATCGATCGAAGTAAATTCTGCCTTAGATTTCTGAAATAAGTTATAGAATATTTTAACTTTTGACCTATCATTCTTACTACAGCAGTACCTAATCTATATACTTATAATAAATCTGTAGAGAGGTCAATTCTGTACATGAAATATATTTCCAAAATAACTATCAGCGGGTGATTAGTGATCGATACTGACGCCAAAAATGCAATCAGTAAAATTTTTGTCTGTCTGTCTGTCTGTCTGTCTGTATGTTCTTTATAGAAACAAAAACCACTCGACGGATTTCAACGAAACTTGGTACAATTGTTCTTCATACTCCTGGGCAGGTTATAGTATACTTTTCATCACGCTACGATCAATAGGAGCAGAGCAGTGAAGGGAAATGTTGGGAAAACAGGAGAACTTACTCCATTTTTTAAGCTTCCGTCGCGTGTGCAGCCTTAATGGTTAAAGCTACACAAAAATCATGTATGACGGAAATGTTCTCCTTAAAATTATATAAAAAATATTCCACGACAGCAAATGTCTATCTTATATGGTTGACTCGCAATAACACGTGTAACTCCCGATAGCTTAGCCGTTCGGAGTTTTCTGATTATATTTGTCTACTCTTACGTTTATAACACTCACTCATCCCTATTTAAAAAATGTTAACATTATTACCTATTTAATAAAAAAAGAATCATAGAAATCGGTTTAGAAACACCAAAATTATACATGAAATACGCTAATAAGCCATCGCGCGTGAATACTGAATCATGCTATAAGGATTATTTTTGTGTAACGGTCGCCGCGCTCGCCGTGGCTCGCGGCGGGAGGTATAAAAGGGCGGGGGATCCAAACGCGAACTTCAAAAAAACCGATTCCTCCGAAAGGCTACGGGGTCCCCCTGGTTCGTTCGAAATGAGATCCTCCATGTTGACTTCAAAATCCCCACCATCCATCAATTCATGAAGCGCCTTTCCAAGCGCTTCTTCGATACCGCCGCCAAGCACCGCAACCCTCTGGTTGTCGAGGCCGCCAGGTATACCCCCTCCAAAATCAGCAAATTCCGCCGTCCAAGGCATGTCCTCTCCGACCCTGACGACCCCATAACCCTCCTCCAAGAGAGAAATAAGTCAACCAGTACAGTGCACAAATACAGAACACCGACATTCCGACCACGCCGCCGAGGTCCCTCGCGACGTCCCCAATTAAATGCCTCCCCCCGACCCTTGCTCGAAGAAGTGCCAGCCCGCCCCGCAGCTGAGCCAGTAGATCTAAATTCCCGACCGTGAACTCTGAGTTTGTTTCGGCGTTTCTTCTCAGAGTAGTCAGCTAGGAAACGCCGGCCTCATCAAGCTTAAATAATAAAAACCAGATCCAGCCTGTCCCATCTTGCTGCCCTCCCCCAGCGACGCCCTAAGCCGAGGTTCGTACCCCACAGGGGGTGCCCTTAGCGTGTAGTCGCTTAATATATAAGATATTTGCCCCTGGCTGGAGGCTTTGAGTTTACTTAAGGCAACCACAGGATAGTCCGGTTAAATAGTCACGACCTCTCAAGGTCAACTACGAGATGCCATATTCTAAAAAAAAAAACGCGAACTTCATACAATATTTGGCTGTTGATGCGAGTAGACGTTCCGAGCATTCGACCTTATTGACAGACAATATTGTTTATCAACGCGACTTTTAGTCTTTAAATTAATTTAGTTTATTTAGTTTTCTTTTGTTGTTATTTTATAAAATAGGTATTAGTTATTTTGGTAGTGTATTATATTCGTTCAAATTACAAATTATTAATAGTTTACATTTTATTTCTTTTTAGGTGAAGTAGTAATTTCGTTGTATAGGTACTTAAGCCTCATGTGAACGTGATCTAAATAATATTACTTAATAACACACAAGGAATTACACACTGACGGAGTTGCGGGTACAGCTATCTATATATATAAAACTCTTCCGTTACTGAGTGACTGACAGACAACGCACAGCCGAAACTACTGGCAGTAGAGAGCTGAAATTTGGCATGTGTGTTTGTTGGGAGGAATAGGCTACCACTAAGAGAGGATTTTTGGAAATTCCCTCCCAACGGGGAGAAAAGGGGGATAAATTGTTTTTTTCCGGAAGTCATTATTCCACGCGGACGAAGTCGCGGGCAAAAGCTAGTATATAATATAAAAGCTCTCGAGCTCTTGTAATCTCGAACACTTACCTACTTACATAACCAGCTATAACGTTTCCACTGCTGGGACGCGAGCCTCCTCTCTGTGAGTCCCTCTCACGGGAGTAGGCCATAATACCACGCGGGCCAAGTGCGGGTTGGTGGATGTCACATGTCTTCGAATTCATGGTTATAGGACGAACGGCCCCAACTTACGTGTTGTAGGTTCAAACCCACCACCTCCAGCGTGTTATGTACCTAACCCTGAAACAATTTCATGTCTGAATAAAGTATTCATAACAATAGACTTAAATTAAGCCTGCATAATACTTAATAATCTAAACAAATGAACCACGTATGTACTACAATTTCTCCAGGATTAGGTTCATTCACATGACAGTGTGAACTTGAAATCAGTGCGTAGGTGTAATAAGTTAATAACATGATTAGCGAGATCTTGTTCAATAAAACATGAGCTGACGCCTAATGATTGCAGACGCCTAAAGACTTTTACCTACTTAGAGGCACATGTAAGTAGGGTTACCATTAGCCAGATATTTGCCAAGTATTTCAAGTAACTATAGAGGTTTATCGTACACCCAGAGATTCCCTCTTATGTTTAAAAGTCCCTTGTAATGATGCAGTCCAAGGTAAACATTTGGCATTCCTTCCGTCCATCGAAAACTGTTGCAATTTCCGTCAAAGCAAATTTTGTCTCTACATTTGCGGTTTTCTTCATTTTCTGGTTATTCTTATTTTTTCTGTTTTCCCTTCTTTCATCCTTTTCTTTCTACCCTTCCTCTATGTCCCGTTTTCTATAGCAATTGACTCTGAAAATGTAACCTATGGAAAAAAAAATCATAGGAGCGGTAACATCGTGAATTTGAAATATGATTGTTTGTTAGTACCTATATAATGATATTAGGCATTAACTTTCATCAAAATTACCGTATTTACTAGAAACCGATTGATAAAATAAATTAGTAAATTAAATATTACTGTAATAAGCCCCAAATTAAATAAATAAAAAATAAGTTTAAAAACTAAAACCCGACTACTGAAAAGGATGAAACAAGAAAGTACCTTCCTGTGGTCGCATGCTAGCATAGCTTATAATATGTTAGTAGTACAGCGGCATGCGACCATGGGAAGGTACTTTCTTGTTTCATCCTTTTCAGTAGTCGGGTTTTAGTTTTTAAACTTATTTTACCTGTTTCTCAACTGTGTTTTTTTATAATATGTATTAGGTACATTTTATATTTAGGTTTGGATGCAATTTTTATTAATAAGAATACAGAACCTCCTTTTATGAAGTCGGTTAACAAATTCTACGTGTTTACGTGGTGAAGTTTCTTTTTTTATTTTGCTACAATAGGATTTAGAATTCGTTTCACCTCTACAGTCTAGACTAGACTAGTATATTATTATCCGAGAACTAAATTGCACAGCTACATAGATATCCGTGCACAGCTACGTTTGTTTATCTGCCATATCTGGTCAGCCCAATGCACATCGACTAGTGTTCAAAGGACCCAGACAGCTCCATTAGCTTGATGATCGTGATCGTTATTTAGTCGTTAACTATCTATTTTTTATTAGATTTTTTAATTGCATTCATCTTATTATTTTAACAAGCACCCATTTATCCTATTGCAAAGATTGACCATTATTACCTACATCTTTAATATTTTTCTAAATTAGACCAAACCATATTGACTGCACGACTTAATAATTTACCTTGTATTTTTATGGGTAAGTACATCCATTAAAAAGTACAAGTAACAATTTTAATCTAATAGACCAATAGTAAATAACAAATATGGTTCTAATGTTGGAGCTGGTTCCAGTTTGCAAATAAATTCAAATTTAAATTCTACATTAAATCGTACATATGCCATAAAATAATCTGATAACTCCCGACTCATCTCGACGTGTCGTGATCTGACCGTGGTCTAATAACATCATAAATGTAACAACTGCAAATATTGAAATCATAACAAATACCTTCCGAATTCTTAGAGCACGCATGTCGTGACCGTCATTGGAACTTTATCTTAGTGGATCTCAATCAACCTTGTCACTCCTATTATTTTTACTGACCATCTAACTAGACGTTACTTGCTCGGAATCGATATTATAGGGACATTACGCCTTAATTAATCTTGTAACCACTCTGTGATTCATAAATCTAACCAATTAATCATGAGATGTTCAATAGCATCATATCCTTAACCAGCAATGAAATTAAAATATGTATTCGCTGCTACTAGGAGGTATTTGATCGTATCGAATTATTACATTTGCGATTGCTGAGATCGTGATTTCCTCTGTTTGGATTATAAGGCAGTTATATCGTATCATCAATATGAATGGGCACGATAAAAGCGAATTTATATGGGCTATCAATTCTGCCGTTGCACTGATGCATGTCATTATTGAACGAAACTTTGAATCATATAGAACAGGATCAAGCGAAGGTGTGAAGGTCGGTGTTTGCGCAATAAATCGAACCACATCTGGCAATATAGTTCCCATTGTGGATCTGTGACGTGGATCACGAACTGCTATTGCTCCACTTCCTCGGCTATGTTAGCCACTAAGTTTTACAGACGAATCTACGAGGTCCCTTTACTGCAATAAACGAGACCTTCTCTTTTAGTTACAGCCTTAATTTAATCCTACACCCACAACTAGGTGAAGGCGTCTGTTGTTTATCAATGCGATGAGACGTTACTGATGCAACTATTCTTTAATCATCTTACAGAAGGCTTTACCTGAAATTCTTGGAATCAATTTGGTTCATTGATCCCATAACTGCTAGCTGTACCATTTGCAAATCATAATACTTATACTATAATAATCATAATACTTAGACTGGAAGCCGACCCCAACATAGTTGGGAAAAGGCTAGGCAGATGATGAATACTTATACTATAATATATTTGTTATAATGTACCTATCCGTGTGTGGCCCATCTTCAATGCTATTTGAGATAATCCACAAATATACTAATTTATAAGAAAATGTAGTCATATTAAATTCTAAATCCAATCCCAGTTCGAACGTGTCGATATTTCAGAACAGATAAAACTAATGATATTTGTAAGGCACGACGGCTTGCAGTTGTGTTTGCATACAAAATGAGCAATTATGTTCTTATTCAATTAGGATTGTTTGTTTGTATTGTATACTCGTCCGAGGTGCCGTCGTTTCCTCTCTTTTTATTTTATCCACGTTCAATAGCTAAAAGTGTGTGATTATAAAAGTAACTTTCGCCTTCTTCACACGTTTACATACAGAATCGATAATGATGCGGAACGATAAGCTATTATAGGTATTTTTAAGCCCGTGCCTATTGACATTTACCTTTGCGCGCGTCTATTTTGAGCCTACATTGAATGACATCATTACCTTGGATACCAAATTGCCAACCTTAGTTCGCATTGTGGAATGCAGCTTTCTCGACCTGGTGGTTAGCTTGAATAGCTAGGATGTCAATCACCAGTGTCACCTATTAATGTTTCTCCATGTTAATTGTTGCATCTGCATCGTCGAATTCATCCTCATCGGCATCTGAGGGGTAATTGCGTAACACACTATCAGTAGCAATGGCTTTCATTTTGACAGCTCAACAACATTCATTGCGTTAGTTACATTGTTGAGCAGAAACATTTTCCGAACATAATTATGTAGTACTAGCAATGGATTAGCAATCTCCTTCAAAATGATTCAGATTGAGATTAATAGTGTATTACGCAATTAGGGTGCTGGTCCCACCTTCATATTATTTTCTTTTTCGACTTCATTTCTTCCTTTCGCGATAAACTTTGCCTCTTTGAAAGTTGGAAGGACGTTATTGTAGATCGAAGTTCAAATTTCTTAAATTACAGATTTATGTTACAGTCAGATAATTATGTCACATGAGTCATTGTGAGTCACATTTATGGCTCTTGAGTCTTGAAGTCACGATCCTTACTTTTTTGTGTTTTTTAATATTTTCAAACCCGCACACGTACCAGGACGGTTTCCAAAATATTACTCGGTCATTATTTTCGGTACCTACATGTATATGTATATATGAATTGGTAGAATTGTGGTGTCATTAGATACGGATCTTACACAAGGCGCATACGCATCTTTTGATCCAATTTCACTACCATATAAGTATTGCAATATGTACGCAACGTGTATGCCATACTTAAATTGCTATAATAACAGTACAAATACCCAATTTTATTGCCAGTGAAAGTATATTGTGGTCAACTTATTTCAGATGAGTCACCCTTTATACGAGTAAATATCTACCTTTACCTTTCCAAAAAAAGTCACGTGTTCATTAATAAACCTAAATATTCTCTCATAATAATTTCCATGGTTGGCTAAGTAATACAGCCGCTCGGGTCGATCAATCAGGTTAAGCTACGCTTGCCGGGGTTGGTACGTGGATGGGTGACCATCTTTACATACCGAAGATCCTACGTGTCTCGGACAATACGTCAAGCCGTTGGACCCGGCTGTCATTCGTGGATCTTTGATAGTCGTTACAGGTCGTCAGAAGCCTGAAGTTCTGACAACCAGTGTTTTCTTCTTCTTTCTTTTTTGGCTATCGTATTACCCAGTTACTGGGTTGTGGAAGTTAGATACGCAGTCGCTCCATGTAAAATACATTCAGCTGCATCCGTTTAGACTAGAAGCCGACCCCAACATAGTCTAGGCAGATTGAATAGTAAAATAGCCCTATGACCAACACGTATAGGCGATGGTGATTGTAGTAGGTAAACGACTGTTGCGTAATCTTTGATATTAATTAACAATTACATCGTTGATGATCATTAATTATTTATTGGCTTACATAATACAATAGAAACGAACAAAGAACAGAAAAGGCTTTGTACAAGTCGGGAGATATATGGAGGGATCGGGAGATATACATGACATTATGAAACAAATACACTGAGAAATGGTGTGATATGAGCGGCATCTGATGCAGAGAAATGAGAAACACGTTGTTAGGATGAGTATGAATGTGATGGTTACAATATCAAAGAAAAAATGGATGCATTGTGTGATAGACGATATAGCTAGGTTGACTACTGAGATGACGGCTAGAAGGCCTGCAGCGCCGAGCCCAAATAAATTATTGGCAAACTTTCAATCAATAACCCTTTTTATCCTAAAACTCCTTTCTTGTGCTAGTTTAATTATCTATGGCTGATACTTTCACAATAAAAAAATTATGTGAATAATGTTGAATCTTTAGTGTTCCTTCGTAGCTGTAATTTATATGCATCTTATTTAGTGTACTTACTTACTTATCTATTCTGTCCGACTTTAACTTTAACTTTATCAACATTGTCTTTGTCTTTTTGTGTATCTGTGGAGAACGTTGTTGGTTGCACATTTGTATAACTCCTTATGTTCTATTTACTTGTAATATATAGTGTGTAATTGTTTGTTCTTCCAAATAAATAAAATAAAATAAATAAAAATATTTTCTCTTCTGAGTATAATAATATAAATCTCCGAGTTCAGTGTGCTTCTTGCCAAAGGCCAATTTCCATTGCTTTCTGTCTTTTGCAACTCTTCTCCAGTTTGGACCTGCTGTGAGGTTGATTTCGTCCTCATATCTTTTGGTAAACTTTATCGAGTATGTAATTGTTAGGGATTAGATAGTAAATTAATAACAACACCTAACTCAACAATGATTGTTCTCAGACAGAATATATAATCTTAAAACGTGCAACACGTACTTTATAAGAAGAACTAATTGGTACGTCAATACATTAGCACGTAGCTGTACACTAATTTGTAAAGCTGGAGATTCTCTTCGTAATTTATTAAAATAATAAACCTAGAATCACCAACAGCAAATTGCGTGACCCCCTTTCATTCTAGACTTACAATTTATTTTATTAACGACATACTGATATTAACTATCTATAATCGACAAGATCTTACTAATTACCTCCTGAGTTTACGCAGTGATTGTACAGACCACAGAACAGATAAAAGAAGTACAGACGCCAGCACATCAAGCTACCCGAACCTGTCAAATTTTCCCAAATAACTTTGAACCATATGTTTTAGCGATAAAGTTGAAAATCTTTTAAAGAAATTTGACGGATTGTAGTAGCTTGATATGCTGGCATCTGTACATAACTTTGTGGCCAGGGAAGCCCGCGAAATTCAAATTTTCTTACGTTTTTTGCAATTTGCAGGTCAGTATATGTTGAACAAAATGTTTCGCGAGCGTTACAAGTATGTATTTACAGAATTATAATAATTAAAATCATCAATACAAGGCTCTAAGTTCATGTACCTAATCCTATTTCCCATTGATTGATATTTCATTAAATAGACATTCAATTGGTTACCTAGCGCATTCCCCTTAAAATTTTTTTTTTACCCGACAGCGCGATATCAAACAGAGTCGTGTTTTACACGTGCTCACGCTTGTAATGAACTAATATTGGACTATTGGTACTTTGAAAGCTATTTCCCAATACACTAAGTTTATCGTATATCAGATCGTGATGGTAACTGCGTCCGTGGAAGCATGATTATGATTACATTTCAGACGTGTACAGCGTGTACTGTCACTGAGGAACCTATTAATCTATTTGAACTCAACCTATCTTAGACCACTGCATTGCATCAGACTTTTAGGTCCATAATCTGTCGCAAATGCAACGCGTATTTTGTTAATTATCTTAGAAAATCATGATATTCCGGATTTGAGCCCGGCACTCGTTACAATCCTGACTGAAAGTAACAAATATTTGGATGTTCTTCTTCTGCCTGCCCTTTCCCTTGCTTTATTATTATTATGCCATGTTTAGTATAATCAGTCTATAACGTTCCCACTGTTGGGACACAGGCCTCCTCTCTGTGAGAGGGGTGGGCCGTAATCCACCACGCGGGCCCAGTGCAGGTTGGTAGATGTCATATGTCTTCAAATTATTTTAGGACATGCCGGTTTCCTCACGATGTTTTCCTTCACCGTTTTGAGAGCAGTGGTGGTGAAATTAAATAGGTACAGAAACTAAAGTGCCTGTCTGGGTTCGAACCCACCACCTATAACTCGTAAGTCAGTGCCGTTACCACTGGGCCACCACTGATCTCGGGCCACCACTGGTCTCATGCCATGTTTACTGTCACCTTTATCATTAACTGCGTTTTCATTAATTTTATCTCTCACCATACCTGCAATCTTCTGTCATCCGTCTTCTTCATGGCCCTGCATTCCGATTCATACAAAACGACAGGTACCTATACTTTCCGAAGTAGTTACCTTAAAGTACGAGGGACCTTTGAATCAGCCGATGCTAGAATATATTCCTACCTTCACCTGAAAAATCTGAAGGACTTTATTTTTATCACTAACTCAAATCGGCACTTGTCAGGTTTTGTTTCAAAGTTCAGAGGCGTATGGTATCTACTAAAAAAACTTGAAACGTTTTTGTGACTACTTCAATTAATATCAACTTAATTAATGAGCTCTTCATATATTTTATCTTAATTTATAACCCACAATAGAGTAATCACAGCTTTATTTGTCAGTATTTTTTGCAGACTCAATATCTTATGAATGGGTATCATTACACGTAAATTATTGGCTACTTAATTACCATTCTGCTTTAATAAGGTACACACGCACAGACATAATTGGAACGTTATGAGGTTTTTTGGGTTCCGTGGCTGTAATAGAGTCATTAACTTTGACCTTAGTGTGATGTGATGGGCGCCTTTTCTAGTCAAGGGCAGATAATTATGTGGGTGGAAAATAATGAAGTAAAAGTCTGCGTTTCACTTTGAGTTATCGGTACTGACATCGGAAAATGGCTTCTGGGCTGGGATAGTTATAAGGTCTGTATTTAGAAGTTCAGATACATAATAGAGCTACATCAACGCATTACTGCTCTACCTGACTACCCACGTAAATACTGAGAGACTCAGTTGCATTTATTGCTTGCTTTCTCATTCATTCTCGTAAGTATTCATGAAGGAAGGGATTTCATTGATACTCGCGGATATTGAGCTTTGCCGTAGAGTGGGGCATCCGAGAATGCGCCAGCACGTCTAAATAGTCAAATGCCTGTAGGCTGTAAAGTGTCAACAGGGTCACCGCTCAGGGCTCGCGGAGCAGCATGTCGATTCTGTAAAAATCTCACCGTGAAAACTTGCGTGGAGTGAGCTGTCAGTGTCATCCCACTGATGCTAGGGATTGACCAAGCAAACATTTATAATCATAATCGAGATTTTAATAATATTTTTTATGTTAATTCTATTGAAAATTTTATATAATTTCAAAGCTAGTATTTTAGTTGTCAAAACATTATTATTTCATGGGGGTTTTAAATAAAATAGCAGCACAGAAACTTAATGTTTTTTTTTTTATTTTTTTCCTAGACTGACTAGTCAATATAGCCTGAGGCGTGAGCGCGTCACGCACTAATAGTAAATAAAATCTGTGGTGTCTGGGAGAAACCTGTTAAGTCCAAAAACGTATTTTTTCAGTATTAGACTTTTAAGGTTCAAGTTTAATTTATAAATCAGTTTGGTAAAGTAGAAAAAGCCAACCACCGCTACGATTCTCCCACTCCTATGATAGTTACACTTGTCAGCAATAGACAAAAATAAAATATGATTTTTTTTAATAACAACATAGTACCAAACTAAAAAATTACGAAAATGGATTCACGTTTAAGACAGCTAGACTAATGAAAATACGCATCGACATTGTTTGTTAGTTTGAGCGATGGTAGATCGAGTCTAGTAAAGACTAACAACGCTAATCTATTCAATTAGAAGAGATAGCCTAGTGTGTCAAGTCACCGAGTGCTAACGGTGTGCCTTGCTGACGCGTGACGGACCATGGTTAGACTTTAACCCCACGTAGTTTGTGTGGCGTGATCACTTCACTAGAACTAGTTACTAGTTAGACTGGAAGCCGACCCCAACATTGTTGGGACGCCTTACAAGTCAAATAAGTAAGAACAAATCTCCAATGTGATAATGACAGTGACTAACGCGCAAGCGCGGCGTGATCATCACTTCACCCGATTCACGACATTAAATGTCATGGGTCGCGTGAAGTGATCACTTCACGCGACCCATGACAATTAATGGCGTGAATCAGGTGAAGTGACCACTTCACGCGACCCATGACATTTAATGGCGTGAATCGGGTGAAGTGATAAGATCACGCCGCGCTTGCGCGTTAGTCACTGTCATTATCACATTGGAGATTTGTTCTTACTTATTTAACTTGTAAGACGTCCCAACAATGTTGGGGTCGGCTTCCAGTCTAACCGGATGCAGCTGAATACCAGTATTTTACATGGAGCGACTGCCTATCTGACCTCCACAACCCAGTTACTGGGTAATACGATACCCCTTGGTAAGACTGGTTGTCAGACTTTCGGGCTTCTGACTACCCGTAACGACTGTCAAAGATCCACGAATGACAGCCGGGACCAACGGCTTAAGGTACTTTCCGAGGCACGGAGGGGTCTCAGTATGTAAAGATGGTCACCCATCCTCAGACCAACCTCTACGCGTGCAAATATATTATTGTAAATAGATACCTACTTAGGTAACTCGCCGATGCCACTATTAAAAGAACATTAATCAAATAATATTACAAAATTCAACGGTTCAATCGACACTCGCTCAGCTCGCAATCAGAGTGTCTCCCGTAAAAATAACTAAGACCCGTATTTTTTATGCTAGTAACCCTTAAATGAAGAAGTGGTTGGTGGCAACCCTACGCCGAAGTGATGTTGCTATGGTTACGAGATTCTTGGAAGTGAATTCGTAATTCACTTCCAAGAATCTCGTAACTACATTCCGAATTGCACTGTAATCGTTTACAGCTTGCTTACACTTTGACCCCAATTATTCTGTACGGTATAAATTACCTATTATTCCCCGCATAATCTTACCACGCCGTACGGTTGTCAAGCGTGGTATTTTGCCAGTTCAAACCGGTTTCGTTCATTAAATTGTGTCATAGAGAATACGTAAATAGCAGATATGTATTGATTATATAGGTAAGGAATTGATGTGGTTTCGAAGTAAAGAATCATTAAGTGGGTCATATTGAATTAGGGCCCTTTTTCCGAATTAGCGTGAGCGCGATAACCATGTCCCGTAAGTCGACATAGATGACGTCATGGCATGCGCCATCTTCCGATAACGGCGACCATGCCCTAAATTAATAATTATCACCGCGGGCGCTGTCACAAATGAATGACAGCCTGTTGTGCTGTTTTGTTTTGAGTCGTATCATAATATATTGCCTTTAAACTAACGTGGCATTTTTTAAATCGTGCTTCCGCCAGTACAGTCGCCACCTTAACAAAGATGAAGAAATTCGTGGTGTATACACAAATAAATACTATAATCCAACCATCCAACCATTAGTACCTATTCAAGTGAATATAGTTTAGCTGCCATAATAGTGATTTATCTAAATCGGAACGCTAATTACTTATGTGAGCGCTGTGCCGAGCCATAACTCCCGCCGCGCATGCGCGTTAGGTATCAAACTAATTTTTTTTAATATCCAAGTGAGCGCTGTGGGTGATGATGGCTTAATTCGGAACGAGCCAGAATTCACGCGCATGCGCGGCGTGAGACTCACGCCGTGAGTCACGCCGCGCATGCGCGTTAGACGCAAATCATCTAACAGGTCGAGGCTAAAAAACATAAAATTTGGGGACTTCGAACATTCAAACTCCACCACATGGGCAGTGAATAATACATCATTTAATTATTTGACGAATTCATCCATTGTCCAAGTTAAATAAGTAGTGGTAATGAATTTTTTTGATATCTAATGTCGAAGTTTCGCGCCAATCGTGCGTGTTTACATTTCACAAATTTCACACACACACATGTAGATAAGATTTAAAATGAGACAAATATTATTGAAAATATTATGAACGACACGAAAATGCCCAAATCTTAACGTAATATTAAAACACAGGTCCAATAACACTTATTGTTCATTACCACTACTCAATTTGTGTTCAAAATCGCCGTCCATTATTGTTTTTTTTTTATCGTAATGATGTGCGAAAGCGATAATCCTAAACAATTTTTTTTTATTTCGATTGACTCGGGTAATTAATATGTCGAATATCGGAAATCGATACTCGGAAATTGAAATAAAATTATTTTAAACATTAAAAACAATAAGCATTGTTAATAATAATGACTTATGCTTTTTAATGTAATTTTAATAGTTTTTTGGACATTATATTGAAACTGAGTCAATACCTGAGGACCTTTGACCATAATAGTCATTTATTGAACTTCGCGCCGAATTGTTTCTATATTTGAATATTTATCTTCGGAATGCGCTCGCCGCTTAATTTTTTTTTATTTATTGTACAATTATTTATTTTTGATACTTTCTAATAGTTTGCTACAGAATGCCCAGTATACATTTTTTTAGGTAGGCTTAGCAAAAGATAGGGAATGATGATTATTAATTGTATAAATTGGGTATTCCGCAATCACTTTACATTTCAATATGTTTTGTTAGTTGTATGAGCTTGTTAGTTTTTGTTTCTATTAGTTTACTTGAGTACGTAATAAATTGTTTCTTTTTTGTGGTAGGTTACCAAAGAAATTTAAAAAACTGACCATGTTTATATCGGACCACGCACAGTCGGCACATTGAAAGGTTCCGTAGTTGGGTTGAATATTTACGCATGCAAAATGCACATAATTAATTTGATCAACTGCAAATATGTTTGTATTTCATAAACTCATCATTCATAAGTTCATAACGTACCCATAAATTAAAGTGCCGACCAGAAAAGAAAAGTACTGTTTTCTTAAACATCTAACAACAACATCTTGAGCATTTCTTAGATATTATTACAGCAAAAGTCTGCAATTAACCCCTTGGCTGCTATTTGAGACTGAAAATGCCAAATATCTTATTTTTATAACAACTGTTTTAAGCATAATAACTTTTAAAAAATACCAACTTTAAATTGAATATAACATCCCGAACATGTTTTGGCTACCTATGACCAAATGTAAGTAGGTATGTACGCAGTATCAATATACTGCGTAGCAGTGGCGAAGGTACCATACAACTCGATTCCCGCCGGCTTCCCTTCGAAAATTCAGAACATAACCACTCTATAGTCAATTCATCATTGTAATTTTCTTTTGGTATTTTTTTTTTGCTCCAGCCTACCTCTGTCATAAATTCACCCTTCGCCACTGCTGCGTAGGTACATACTTACATTTGGTCATAAAAAAGTTAAGCAAATCTCTCAATAGAGATTTGCTTAACTTTTTTTTGTTATTATAAAAATATATTTATGACCCTCACGACAAGCCTTTTCATTTGATATATCACACGGTACCTACAGTAAGCAAAGCTTTTTTAAATTTTCTATGTGACCCCAAAAAGTAAACCCATAACCCGACATTTAATGTCGTGAATCGGGTGAAGTGATCGCGCCACTCAAACTATGTGGGATTAAATTCTATGGTCCGTCAGCCAGGCACGCCGTTAGCACTCGATAACTTAACACAATTATCTCTTCTAATAGAATAGATTGGGTTACCAACGCTGAACATCGTCGCAGTCTTTTCTAGACTTGATCTACAATCGCTCATAATAACAAACAAATAATGTCGATGCGTATTTTCATCAGTCTAGCTGTCTTAAACGTGAATGTTTTATTTTATTTACTGTTCGTGCGTGACGCGCTCGCGCCTCAGGCCATAATTATAAGGACTAGTCTAGGGAAAAAAATATATAAAAAAAACAACATTGAGTTTCTGACTAAGATTCTGTTTTGCTATTTTATTTTAAAACCCCACAAAATATTAATGTTTTGATCACTAAAATACTAGCTTTGAAATTATATAAAATTTTCAATAGAATTAACATAAAAAATATTATTAAAATCTCGATTATGATTGTAAATTATGCTTGGTCAATCCCTAGTATCAGGTGGAATGACACTGACAGCTCACTCCACGCTCACTTCGCCTAAGTTTTCACGGCGAGATGGTTACAGAATCGCAGTGCAGTTTACATCGACGGGCTTCAAAGATTGGCTATATTGTGCAGTACATCCAGACCTTTTTGAGAATTATGGCGTAGTAGATAAGCCAAATATGTAATTTGAATAGTAGAAGGTTAAGTTTAGTTTAAGAAGGCTCTATGGGATGGTTTTTATTGCTACGACATGACAGATGTTAAACGTGACTGACGACATAGATCCGCCAACGACCATTTTGGAAGTAGTATGTAACCTGTAGCAGAATTCTATAACTAGTACATTTTTTTTTTTTAATTCTATTGTAGGTACATGTATTTACGCATCGTATTTCTGCCATCTACTTTTCAACACCAAATACGTTATTTTCTTTGTTTAAGCATATATGTTGTCTCTTTGCTTTGGCTATGCAAACGAAGCAATTTGCAGCGGTAACAATCTCTAAGTATCTAAAAGCCTTTCTATGGGTTGAGATGGCATACCGCTGAACTTGTTGCAATAATTGTTTACTTTACCAAAAGAGTACCTATCTCACCACTGCCTGCATAAATATGCAGTATATAATAGAACTGAATATACAGTTTCAAATTAAGCTAGCGAAACTCCAAAGTGTATCGATGTGGCAAAGGGTATCGATATCAAAACTTGGTAAAAGAAAATTAAAAGTTTATTTTTTTATTTTTGGGGTCAACGACCGCAGGTAGTGTAGTTGCTTAGTTTCGCTAGCTAATTGTATAATCCCAAACAGGAACACCTATCAAGCAATGATTCTATAATAAATTCGAATAAATTAGGTGACCCGATTACCATGTAGACGGTAGATAGTGGACGGTTGACATGATATTCCTCTAAACTGTGTAGATAATGATCACGTTATGTCATTGCTGTTTTGAAATGTATACCGATACCTAGTCATGAAGGCATTTTACTATAGGTACGGCCGCTGTACCTATAGCTAGATTGATAGCCGGAAGATCAGGGCCGATTTGACTCAGACGTAACTACGTCGCATCAGGTTATACCCTCAATTTGTTACGTTATCTAAGCTGAACTTTGGTTAATGTATGCGAATGAAGGTTCTGCTAAAATCACCCTTTGTCACTGTGAATCAGATAGGTAAGATTCTGGGGCGATTCCCAGGTCGGGCAAAATGTTATTGGGTTTTTCCATTACTCTAGGTAACAGCCCGGAGTTGGAAGGTGGCGGTGGTGTGTTAACCCCATCGCTCTTGGTCCTGCGCCTAACCTCTCTCCGGTTGTGACGGATTGCCGTCCCATCGGACGATGATAGTGAGGCCATGGCCGAAATACGGTCTGGAGGACTCGGTTTTAGGGCTAGTCTCTACTTGCCTTTACCTTTTCGATATGAAAAATATCTTGGGAAGACTCACTTTTTGCACACTAGAACCTATTTTTGTATCCACCATCATCATCTATGATATGCCTTAATTGCGTTTTAAGTATTTAGTGATGGCGGAATACCTTTTATCCATTTCTTCCTCACATTTTAGTCGGCAGTCTTCCCAGTGTTTACGTGCTCGCTGCCCAGCGTCTTTCACACAATTCCGTCGTCTTTTCTTAGATTAGACGTTTTCCTCTAACACAATCTGCCAGGAGCTGCCAAGTAATGTAGTGTAGTAAGTAATGTAGTGTCTAATAAACAGTACGTCTTGTATTACTTTTTGTGAGCCATAACAAGCTGCAAAAGAGAGAGAGACAATGGTCTGGAAATCAAGACAAACTGCGGAACATAGGATTCTTACAAGTTGCGCCACTTTCACACCCTACAACAGTAAAATAATATTTATGATAATATCTTTTCAGGATTACCTTTGTAATAATCATTAAGAGGGCAAAGTTCAGCTTCAAACATTTACAGTTCCACACCACAGTATCAAATGAAAGGAAAACGTAAGAATTCTTCTGTACTTTTTATGTCCTATGGAAATAGTACTTACCTAAATGGAATGGAACGTATCAGGTAATAAACATGAGTAATCATTTGGCGGTCACTTAAAAAAGTTGTGTAAAGTTCAGTATTTGCTTGCTATTAAACACCAAGGCTTTGATATGTAAAGCAAACAATACATACCGACTCACAATCTGATTCAGGTTTATTGAATGTTGGCGTTACCTAATCAGTCATTTTTTTCGACTTCAAAAAAAAGGTTATCAATTCGACACGTATGTAGGTATGTAATATTATTGGAACTGCAATATATTCAGATAATATGACAATCTTTTAGGGCTTCCAAACAAATATACAAAATTTCATCAATGTATGTATTTATGTTTTTCCACGCATTTCTCTGCAACTATTAATCGGATCGTGACCATTTTTTTAATTGGCTTTTACTTCAACTTAGGGAACTGTGCAAGTTTCATCAAAATCGATTCAGTAATTTTCAAGATATGGACTAATACGTGCGTGTGACGGCCTGCATGGCTTATTGATACGAGCTACGGGTGCAGTGTCAAAGGGAAAAATCCCAAACCCTTGGTCAAATTCTAGTGCAATATTTACACCAACACTATTAACTACATAATTACAAACAAATATTCCAGTTTTTATTAAAAACTAAAAATTACGAAATAAAAAGTAATTAAAAAATATATTAAATGGACTTCAAAAGGAAATTCACTCAAAATAATGAAATAACTTTTCCGGAAGTCGGTGATAAAAAACTAAAATACAGATCCTAAGACTCCGACTTCCGGAATTAAAGTTATTCCATAATTTTTAGTGAATTTCCTTTTGAAGTCGATTTAATTTTTTTAATTTAATTAAATTACTTTTTGTTGATCATATGAAAATACAGGCTGGCAGGGACAACCTATTACCATGGATTGCTGAAATATTTCGTAGGGTATTGAAAAAAATTAGCTCTGCTATTTTGACCGCGTAGGTATTGCACTTTTCTATGAAACAGCAGATATTTTTTTTAATAAAAGACGAAGAGTTTCTACGCTAGGGGTCTAGAATCATGCACTGAATCCATGGTAATAGGTTGTGCGTCGATGCCCCTGATGCCACCCTGTATATCGTATATAACAAATCGTGTCAAATAAGCCATCGATAGTTTAG
The DNA here is from genome assembly GCA_914767645.1 of Hydraecia micacea. Lineage (NCBI taxonomy): Eukaryota > Metazoa > Arthropoda > Insecta > Lepidoptera > Noctuidae > Hydraecia > Hydraecia micacea. The sequence continues at coordinate 7,535,765 of OU611781.1, forward strand.
TCTCATATTAAATCTGCCTGTTGTCCTTTTAAGGCCTCCCCAAAAAACTGCGAAAGTTATTGAAGTATTCTCAGAAAATGCTATAGATATTAACTATTAGCGCATCATGAGTGCGCTGCCTTGCCTTATATTAGCCTCTTTTCGTTTTCTCTTGCATCTTTATGTTTTAGGCAAAACAAGGATGAAGCTAAGCTAATAAGACAACAGACAAGTAAATATATTTTCGTATTTGTACATCAATATACTCTTACAATTCACACAAGCAGCTGGTAAGCGGGTAATGCATATTAAGTTGTTACAATTCTTCCGGCAGGGAAGGGCTGGCACTGCATGTGTATTCGTGGTGTTGCAAGCTCTAAACTAACAACGTTACACATAACTAACTTATTACTATTTTGTATCTACAATCGGTACTAACAAGCCTGCCAATAAATGGGGCCAGATGTTCAGAATTCAGCATAAAATGAATAACCTGTATCTTCCAAGAGAATGTGAATTTGTGGCTGGCATTAATATCTGCAACAAGAACATTTGTGACGCAGTTGAAAAGATGACCCTTTTCAAAATGATTCACTCTAACGATCTACGTTTACCTAATAAAGCAGAGCTAATGTGAAAATCTGATCCCAAAGGTAGGTATTGCCCCTTACAATTTTTGACGACACACATACGATGACATGAGATTGAGTAAAACAGAGCTTAGTTGTCAAGGTGATACCATCTACTATTTGGAAGAAATTCTCCTTACAGTAGCTACCTACAATACCTATTATAGATTGGTTTGGTACAGATACTCTTTACTACTTATTTAAACTTACTATGATACGAAATTAAATGACTAACTTACTATACAAATAAATACAAAAACATCGAAGTACTCGTCCGCATCGCTGTCATACGGAAACGTGCCCAGAAAACTGGCAGCATTGCCACGTTGAATGGCAATACTAATTCTCTGGCCAAAGAACGACCCAGCCCTCTCACGTGAAGTGTCGACCAGCCGGCGAGAAATTTCTTTAAAAAGGAGACTCGCACTGGGGCCCATGACCCGAGCGTTTCGACCCCAAACGTCTCAAAGCTGTAGTTGTCCACTAAACAGATTCTCAAACAAACTATTATTTTAATTGTATAGTTTCTAAGTAGGCGCTGTTGTATTGTAGAGATACCTAGATAGGTTAGGTACTTCACAGCGTCATAACGGGAAAATTAACTAGACATTGGAGAAAGAAATAACTAATGAAATTCCCACGTCAGACAACAATGTCACCTAAACTACGAGCATAAGGTCCTTGACGAGCCACGTGATGCAGTTTCGTGACCATTCTTGAGCCGACAACGGTTATAGAGCTCGTGACAAATTCTTGATGCTTGCTCCACTTCGACACTTCGTACAACTTAGCAATGTAATACAGGGATAATACTTTATTAGCTCCACAAGGAAATTTTGTAATCTTTAACGATTCTAAATAGACCGCTGAATCGATAATTAGAAGTTTAGCCCTAGCTTTGTTTGGAGTCACGTTTTAAAATGTATCTTCAAGCGCTACCTTTGACAACTGATCGATTGATTGTTCGTTCGAGCGGAGCGAATGCTTGTATTCACCAGAGTGCACTACCGATTAGCTACACAGGCTGTTGTTTTTTTAATAAACATAACGTTAAAAGATGTTATGACTGTTATTTACACGGAATCAAGCTGACCCCACTGTCTATACTAACAATAAAGCTAAAGAGTGTGTTTGTTTGAACGCGCTAATCTCTTCTTTTGCATTTGACAGCCGAATTCTAGAGGGAGGCTACTTAACATCACGTTAGGGCCCTTAGGAGCCGAGGAAAAACAAAAAGAAACAACGCTAAACAAAAACGAACGAAGTAACAGCGCGGGCAGGCGATACGATGCTACGGGGATGAACAAGAAATTTCACGCGGACGATGTCGCGGGCTAGTTCTACATATTTTAGCTAGATGCAAACTTTGAGTAAATAATATAAAATTCGAGTTACCTACTAAATCAAGTTTTGGATGTGTAATGTTTTTAAAAAAGGTTTTGGGTCCAAATTTTATTTATCTGTGAAAATATATCCTACTTCTCGATAGAGTCTAACACATTATGTCTTCCCTGGTACTAAGAGCAGGATCGGTCTCCCTTACCTACATCCAGTGTCTGTAGTTACTTCATCTCTCTAATCAGTCACTTTAATACAAAACATAAATGATGTCATCAAGATATTATATATGACTGCAATTTCCAGGTCTAGGTCAATTAAATAGTAGGTAGTGAACAAACACTACGACAGTTTGTTGGTTCAACAGAGCCATTCTGCTTTTTGCGCAGATTTTTTGTTGTGAATCGAGCTGTACTTGTGACTAACTACAACAATGAAATATTTTTTATGCTTCTTATTCTTATCCCTAATATGTAATTAAGGCTTCTATTGAAACTGAAGAGATCATTTCCTTAATCGTGCGTGATCAAGTACCCGAAATAAATTCAATCTCTTATTCGTTACATCAAAATCGTCCGTGTAGTACCTATACGGATATATATACTGACAATTTGCTTTGTCTTCTGTGTCTAATGATAATGTCTTACCTTGGTGTAATGTTCGATATGTGTTCGAATCTTATGAGTCCATTAGATGAGCTTCATCTCGATCCTCAACAGACCTATTTGTTATCACGTAAGGTCACGGTCGATATTAAGCAGTTTCAACATTGCAGACGCCATTGAAAACTATTGTACTGTTAAAATTAGAACACTGTCTACAAAAAGCGTGTTAGAGCCGACTCTAACACGCTTTTTGTAGACAGTGTTCTAATTTCCGTTCCGTGTGTACGTCCGAACGTACAATACTCGTCACGACTTTGACGAGACGGGGCATTGCACTTTGTAACTTATTTTAAGCTTACTTTAATCTAGATCTAGATTAAATCCCATTGTCTGGTGCGTTCAGTTGTCACGTATTCCATAAGATTTTCATGGAAAAGAACGTAGAGTGCGTTTGATGAGTTTTTGCCAGAATGCTTTTGATGTAGGTCCGACGTTTCTTTTCGTTTTTAGCATAGATATTACATTTCTATGGTTTATAGTCTTCCATATCAATTGTTTAAAAAGCGAATGAAACACCACCTGATAGAGTGCCATTTGTAAAGGAAATTGGACGATTTTATCTGGGATACAACTAGCTAACGATTGAGAAAAACATCGTGAAGAAATAGACCTTACAGTGCAACCGTGGTGACCAATGTCCTATTATTGGGCGCCCGTTCTTATAATCATTTCTTCAGCCAACCGCAATAATCCGCAATAAGTACCTGTGTTGAGAGACCCATACTTTTCCATTTTAGTTGATCATCAAATAATAATGAGTTGAATGATTAATACAACAAAGTTTAGTTAACTCTTGTGCAAGATGACAAATAGAAAGGGAGAAGGTACCTAAATATTAATTATCATCTAGGATCGGGAAGTTATTCAAGTGCATTCATTTAATGAAGTTCCAACAAATGCTCAGACGCACAATGTAGAACAGAGATTAATAGACAGTCCGTTGTTAACATTTGTGTAAGAATTGATGTTTAGGCCATTTATTACCTACATTGAAATCGCAATGCACTTTTGAAATAACCATTGGAAACGCAAAATCATGTCGGTGGGTAACTTATTACTTAAACACTCTTCTAATCAGTCGATTAGCTAGGCAATCAACAGCTGTTTAAAAATTTCGCTATAGGTAGGTACTCATACTTACTTTTTAATCTTGGAACAGGAAGGTAGGACCTTTCTACTACTATATAGGCAGCGACATGGATGCACTACCTGTTACAATGGATTCAGTACTTACTTAAGTAATTCTAATCTCACTGCGTTGAAATTATTCGGTTATAAAAAAAAATTGCATTACTGAGTTGTACGAAGTTCCATACCTACATTTTGAACTCGTAGGTTTTCACTTCGTCACTTTTTTAGGAAACAGCTGATTTTTTTTTAACAATCAGCCTATGTATGTTCCTTTGAAGCACTATACAGACCAAACGCCTGGGCCGATTTTTATGATTCACACGTCAATCGATTCCTCTTATATAGTCCGGCGAGTGTCACTAAAGACATGACGTTAGAGAAAATTAAATATGGCGACTACTAGACGCCATAAAATATATTGTGAAAATGAAAAAAATTAAAAATTGTTTGGCACGCTCTGTAGCCTAAACGGCTTGATCGATTTCAGCTTGAGAGGTGCCGTTAGATTCGTCTTAATTTTGAGTGACACTGAGTATATCAAAATAAAAAAAACAAAATGGCGGATTTTTGGCGCCATAATACGTCTTCAAAAAAAATTACAATTTCTTTATCTTATCTTGAACGATAACAGCGGAACTAGAAACTTAATTTGCCTTTTTAGAAAAAGCTAAATTGCTTCTTATTCTTTTGTCGCTGCGTGTCATCGTATTTTATTAGGGTTCCGTATGAACTTCATATCCAAGTCTTATGACCATATGGTATTCTACTGAGGTACTTAGCCAAGACAGCGTTGACTATTTGAAGTTCCAATTCATATTCATATATTTATTTGCATTCGTCGATCCATAATATTGTAGAGGTGTTACAATGGCTTAAAGCTAAGGTACAATTATGGACCAGGGTCCATAGTTGTAGGGCACAGCAAAAAGTATAACATTAATTCTTAAAATTAAAATAAATTTAGGAAAAAAATTTAAAATAAGCCATTTTTTAAAATATGCTGTTTATTTATTCCAACATGGGCCGATCACCCAAATGCCGAAAGACTAAGGTAGTGCATTGTAGTCTGTATGTACAGATTCCCTTTCAAATCATTGCTGTTCATAATAAACCTCATCTTCATCGATTGACGTCTGTGAGTCTACGTGATACTACCTAGTTACGCATCGCCATTGTTGAAAACATGATCATACAGTAGCTCCAAATACTTCGATCAACCCCTAGGTCAATGCCTCCAATCCTAATAACACAATACACCATAAGCAGGTCCCTAAACCAGATGAAATGTTCGCTCGTCTCCGTTTCGCCACCGCTCGGCACTCCGGCGCAGGTCCAATTCAAACGACAGTCATTGTGATGCAACCGCGCCAGCGTGAGAGCACGCCGCTGCACGTCTAAATGGACCGACGGTAATCTAAATATTAGTATAAGTATACCATTGTTGGCATGTTGCTCATCAGGCTCTGCACCGTATATTAACGCACCGCGCATAGAGCCTATTAAAACATTGTTTCATGATGACTAGGAATTTTCTTTGTAATGATTGGATCTGGTGGCTGCGTCATCATGCCTACTGGTGTCATTTTATGGTATACAGGATGGTAGGAACATCGACGCGCAACCTGTTACCAAGGATTCATTAAATGCTCCAAAATTGGTGTTCCACGCATATTGACCGCGTAGGTATTGCACTTTTCTATGAAACAAGTGGTTTTATTTTTAAAATAACCGACGAAAAATTTCTTCGCTAGGGGGTTTAGTGTGGGGGGGTTATTTGCTGACTTCATAGTTAAAGTTTGCGCCCTGCCACCCTGTATAAGTATACAAACGTTTGAGTATGAATGTCGATGGCTATAAATAAGAGTAGGGGTAGACCAAAGAAACGATGGATGGACCGTGTGAAAGATGATTATGGCTAGAAAGAGCGTGACTACCGGGATGAAGAATACCTAATAGAGATGTCAGGCATGGAAGAAAAAGACATGTTGCGCCGCATGTTGCGTTACATTGGGATATCTAGGGTAGGGTTTCTTTCTAGGGTCTAAGGGCAGAAGAATGATTAAATATACCTACTTACTTACTTATAAATATATATTTATATGAGCACCTATTAATAAAAGTATGCTAGAATAGGTACGAGGAGTAGGTGCAGTCATGCGAATCCGGAAACAAAAGAATCTGTTTTGAATTCCCCATGAGATAACCAAACAGGCCAACAGAAATGGCAGCCTTTTTTAATGTGTCCAGAGTCCAGGAGTTCCAGAGCAAACTTCCAATACTTAGAAAAATAAAACGCCGCAATTTTCCTGTCATCTTTGCGCATTCTGCGTAGTTGCTTGACTCCTGAGCCTGCCTGCACTTGGTAGGTAAATACTTAGTTGCATCGTTGACATGCAGACTGACCAAAGGCCATTATTCACGTGAGCATTACAAAACATTATGTAAACAAATAGTCGCACAAAAACCATCTTTTACCGGCAGTAATCGATCGTCCTATACTTACCTGCCCACTTAGCAAGTTGTAAATAACTTTATTATGACATTCCATAACACTTTTGATGGTTTTCGTAATCATCACGAGGTTTTTATGGAATGACTACCAAGAATGAACACGTAATCCTCTTAAAATATTTGATCGATTAAATAATATTTCCAAAATAAAGCACTTGAAATGCTTGATCTTGAATTATTGACATCATGATCATTGAATCTTTTTTTGTGTTCTTAATACTCAATTATTTACCTACAGCCTAAGTATATAATATAATTGGTAAAATTTAAAGAGCCTATAGTACCCAAGCCAAGATTAGATTTCATAGCTTGTTTCACCATCTCTGGATGTGGTTCCGGATAACTTATTTGGCAGATAATTTCAAGCAAATTCTGTTTTATTTACATAGTAACCTATAGTGTATGTTATGTATTTTAGGCATGTAGTATCTTGTCCTTTGTGACTTAAATGACCCATTCATTAGATAAGCTCACAAGGATCATAATCAATCAATCAATCAACTCAGCCTATCGCAGTCCACTGCAGCTGGACATAGGCCTCACAATACATAATCACAATAAATGTTAAAAAAAAACCTAAAAATGTGGTGTATAGAATCGGAAGCAGGTAACTATAGGAACCTTGGTACACACAGGTTCAAGGGCTCCAAATTACCAAGATATTAGAATTAAAACTGTGTCACTTCCACCTTGAAACAAAACTATTAAAGGCATTATTCATGAATTAAATATAGCGTGACCACACGCGAATTCAACATTAGTCAGGTATATTACTTAAATGTAACTTTAAAGGAACTTAGTAGGTGCAGGTACCTGAAAGTACCAACCTACCTATATCATACACATGAAAATTGACATAATGACATTAATGATATCCTACAAAGAGGCAGTAAGTTATATTATTACCGGACAGCTTAATGGCCTTTTAATCAGTTAGCTGGCCTTTTCTGGATATTAAATCTGTCCTCCTGAATCAACACATAACACGAGTAAAATTAATATCCGTAGAGGTTTCTATAATAATTATATTTTTTCAGTAAAAGGTTATTAAGTAGGTACTTAGAATAACATGGACTTACGGATATTTTACTGAACATTGATTTTCTAGCAAAATACCATGATTATAACCTTTCCCTAATCACGCGAAACTCCGTATCTAATACAACACCATTGCAATAACAGCCTAAAACTTTCCTTAATAACAAATAGGTAATTACTTACCTACCTTAGTCACCTTGGTTTTTACCCGACTACGGCGAAGCAAAAAGGAGGGTTAAGATTTTGACCGGTATGTATGTATGTATGTTCATCTGTTCCCTCATAACTTCTAAACTACTTACTTGTCATAATTAGACAAATGAGGTATCGTTGGAAGCGTCTTAATCGTCCGCTGGTTATAGGCCATTGTGATGTCACATTAAATTGAGTATGGCGAACTCTAGCGGACATAAAGCCATGATCTAAAAAAAAAAATTTTTTTAATCATGCCGTGTGGGGTATCAAATGAAAGGGCTTAATTAGCACATTTCAAAAATATAAATATTTCTGAAATAAGCCCCAAAATAATTAAATAAAAAATAACTTGTATTTAGAAAAAAATAGTTCTAAATATTGTACAGTGATACGGAACCCTTCGTGTGCAAGTCGGACTCGCACTTGGCCGCTTTTTCTTATTGTTAAGAACCAGCTTTTCAACATGTGTAGATACCCTACCAAAAAACCTGTTTTCTGTTTTCAGATGGCATCAAACAAAGTTTTGAAGAGCACAATCAGCGTACTGCTGTTTTTACAAATGGCGGCACAAGTTTCAGCGGGAACACAGTTCGCTTCTCACGTCAGCGTAAATACGCCTGCGCGGAGCTTCACGCACGGGGTCGGTGACCCCTTGCCATTGCTCGCTAGGCGAAATTACAACCGACAATCTGCCTTCCGAAGCTTACCGCGTAAGTAGATATTCTTATTTACGAGTGGACCGGAGTCACGAGTGCTGCAGTAGTGTTCCACAACCTTGCAAGTCGCAAGGGACAAGTATACCTACCTATACATTTTCGGAAATCGGAGTTGATGTTGAACCTTCAGTAGGCAGGTAATGTTCTGGATAAAACATCGTTGGTGGAGATTTTTTTTCTCTAGCGTTACTTTGATATAGTTCATACAGTGACCGCCACTGAAATAAGGAGTCACTGTAGTAGCAAGTTGTACGCACGACTTCATAATACTCATAATAATATCAAGCTTATACATTTTCAATATAAGCTGCCTCAGACCAAATAAAAAACCAAGACAGGAGGGCTGTCAACAGTAAAGTGAGGCCGGTTTCGTAAACATGTGTGCACTTAATGAAGTGTAGTTTGATTGTAAATGATTGTAAATGTGTGCGTGTGGCGTGTATGCACAGATCGGAGGTGTAGTTTTAGCATGCTTCACTGTATTGTTCGCAGTCGCAGCGCTATGTCTTGACTTTTTTATTTGGTCTGAGTAAGCTGCCTTCTCATTGTACGAAAAGTCTATACAATTCGAGGTCACCTAAAACTGCAAATGTTTAGCTTGATGTGTCGTTGTGTGTACCACGTAAGGTAGGTACACTCCAGTACCTAAATGATACTTATCTTCGTAAAGAAACTACGTGACTGGCACATGAAGGTCAAAACTATTTCGAAGAAAGTCAAGACAATAGATGAATGGGTACCGTAATTAAGTACCGTAGTAAGTACATAATGAGTTTTTATCGGGGACCCACGATTCTCATCTAGATTGCAATACAATTCAATGCATAATAAAATACCTTAAAAGAAAATAAACTTCCAAAGATTGCAATTCATCTTGACAAATACACAAACGAGTACCGGCGATGGCGAAGATAGCGTGTGACCATTTATTTTGACATTAATTTACACTTTGTTATGTGAGCTCGGGCGATTATTAGGTAAGTAGGTACCTATATAGGTACTTTCTCGGAAACGGAAAAGTCACGGGTATTATGAATGTATAAACAATGTATGGTTAATTTTTACCTATCATATAAAGTAGGTAGGTTCTAGGTACCTACTAACGCGTCCCCTGACAGGGTAACTACCTTAAAGTCAATATTAGGTACCTACCTACATACTTCTCGTAGTATGCACAAATAATGTCCCCCTTGATTGCATTGTTTGTGGAGCGATCGCAAGTGCAGCTGTTCGAGTAGGTGCTACGGGGTTCGATTCCCAAGTCGAGCATGTTTCACGGTTGTTTCGTGATCCATCAGGATTTTTTTTTAAACAGCCCAGGTTCTGGATTTTTGCTGTTAATGGTAATAGGCTCGTCCCCATGGAACATAACCAGAACTGGTGAAATGTCGATGTAGGTACTTCACACCTCCTGTCTATCCTAAGCTTAATCTAACCTAATTTTTAAACTGTCTACAATTTCAGTTCCACCGCAGACTCGAGGAACAGGCTACCCTAGAGTGAAGCCGACGATACCCTTCAACAACGAAGACACCTTCCACCGCGACAATTCACTGCACGGAGCACCCTGGCAGTACAACAATTACATAGGTAATATCAATGTTCTTTCTGTGTGTATAACCCTCAAATTAGAAGAATCATACTGTACAAATGAGAACGCTAAATACTAAAATAATGAAACCACCAGAAATAAACACCCCAATAAGACCTTTTTGGGACATTATAATTTATAGTTCAAGTTAGGGATAGGCAGACTGCTGTCACCCTTCCCATTGCCTTGAAATATGCGGTGTGGGTATCTATAAGTTTGTCATGAGGAAAATCTCTAAAGGTGGAGAGAGCGGTAGGTACTATTATGAGCGCTACGTCATATATACGTGCTGCCATCATCCAGAGGTTGCATATATACCTTCACCCAAGATACCTGCTCTCAACTACGAATTTATATCACACACAACCTTTTTTTCAGATGTTGCGATTCCTCTGTTGCCGCCATCGCCCTACAAGGTAGATTCTCCTGATCCAGAGTCGCTGTGGCCTGAAGGCCTGTTCATACCACCATTTAACCCGCCACGGTTTGGGGCTGCCAGCAACCGCCGCAGTGAGGTATTGTCAGGTAAAACTTATTGTAAATAGTGCCCATTATAATAAATACGTTAAGCTTAGTCGTTATCATTCTCTAGCTGATACTCAAACCTTCAGAAAGTAGAGGCTGATTTTGCCTCCGAGTCGGAAAGTAAGTATATTCAATTCACGAGCCCGCGTCACGTGACTCTCTTATGTTAATGTAGTAAGGTTCAAATTGAAACGATTCCATCATCTGCCTAGCCTTTTCCCAACTATGTTGGGGTCGGCTTCCAGTCTAACCGGATGCAGCTGAATACCAGTATTTTACATGGAGCGACTGCCTACCTGACCCAGTTACTGGGTAATACGATACCCCATGATAAGACTGGTTGTCAGATTTTCGGGCTTCTGACGACCCGTAACGACTGTCAAAGATCCACGAATGACAGCCGGGACCAACGGCTTAACGTGCTTTCCGAGGCACGGAGGGGTCTTGGTATGTAAAGATGGTCACCCATCCACGGACCGACCGCGCCAAGTGTAGCTTAACCTGATCGATCGACCCGTGCGGCTGATATTAAGTACTTAGCCACAAGCTCCTCAAATTGAAACGATTATAATAATATAATAAAAAATTACTTATTTAGCAATAACAACGTTGATTTATAAGACTGCTGGGGTATTTTCTCGTGGTCCTACTATTTTGTCCTACCAGTAGGTCCACGAGGGTATGCTATTGCTGTTAGTCCTACTGAAGTTTTGATACTAAAATGTACCTCCTGTATAAAGAAACTGACTGGATAGGTGTGGGGCGTGTCTCAGTTTCAGTCATCGTACTGCCTTCTCTTTATATCTTAGAAAGCATTTTTTAGATAAATTAAGATAAATTTTTAACTAATCTTAATTTATCTAAAAAATTACCGGTTGTTTTATTAACACCATGAACTAATTCTACTTGAGATTTTAGAATGTTATCAAGTAATTCATTAGGTACCTATTAAAATATTAATGAAATGTTTTTTTTTTTAATAAACCCTTTAATGCAATATTGTAAAGCAGATACTGTTTATAACAAATGACTAGCTTGTTTTAGTTAAGTATCACAATTTCATGTTTACTACGTGTATTTATATACTTATTATGGAAATAGTTTCTTATTTTGAAAAGTCCTAAGTTTTTGCGAACATACAAAATGCTTTCTAAGATATAAAGAGAAGGCAGTACGATGACTGAAACTGAGACACGCCCCACACCTATCCAGTCAGTTTCTTTATACAGGAGGTACATTTTAGTATCAAAACTTCAGTAGGACTAACAGCAATAGCATACCCTCGTGGACCTACTGGTAGGACAAAATAGTAGGACCACGAGAAAATACCCGACTGCTGCCCTCATTGGCGTATCTAGGGCTTTTTTCTAGGGGGGCCTGGCCCCTTACCTTTTTTTTTTCGTTGGGAAGCCCTCATGGATACCCTCCGTCCGCGAAGAACGGAGGGTTACGTCAGACTCCTTCCGACTAAAACCCCACTGTTCCTTCTACTACCATAAGTCGGGGGCCCGGGAGATACTTGTACATTCGCCGCACCCCCGACTGGTATCAGCCCGCCATGCCTAGCGGTCCCCATCCCCAAGTGCGGGCGATCCCATGATCGCACGTCCTTCCATTATATAAGGCGCGCATATTGCGTGCCACTTCTTTTGGCCAGACTGCTCGAGCGGCCCCAGCTTCGCCGCCCGCAGGCCTCTACTTATGGTGACCGGAAATCGTTAATCGCCCTTCGACGCCCGGCTGCTCTTCTGGCGCGGGTGGAATGGCCTACTGCTGACGCCCACAGTTTGTGCTGTCAGCATCCTGTTGGTTGTTGTCTTTAGGGTAGCAAATGGCAAAAATATCCTGCACTAGTGCGCCTTTAAAGCTTGTTTCATGGGTCGGGACAGTCACAAATGGTGCACCTGCAATGCAATGGGCGCGTACATACTGCTCGTAGCGGTAGAATGCAGACAAACCAGGCGCCAGTGGATACATTTTATTTCTTTGCGAAATGCGCTACTACGCACTCCATCCGATTTAAATCGCGCTCAGTAGAAAGCAGATGCAACCAAGTTCTTACTTCCCTCGCATCACAGATAGGCTCCTAAATAATATCTACCATGAACCTTCGTTTTCAGAAGCCGAATCCCTGGACCCCTACTTACTGGAGGGTTCAGAGGCAATAGCAGCAGTCAAGAGGTCAACTCGCCATGGTCTTTACTACTTCCACGATATACCTCACATCGAGTCACTGCTCGCCAACCAGGAAATCAGGATCGAGAACAATTTGAAACCTCATAGGATAGCTAGCATACGTCATACGTGGCCCTATAACCGACCTTAGCGTACCTCGAACCGCCGAATAAAACATTACATAAAAAATTGCAATTATATATTTGTTACATACAAATGTAAAAATACTCAATAAAAAAGTCATTAATATTATACACAACGAAATCTATCTAGTTTTATTTTTAATTTACAAAACATACAGGGGTTTGTTTATAAACGTACGTATATACTATAGTATAGCAGCATCATCAGCCTATAATGTTACCACTGCTGGGACACAGGCCTCCTCTCTGTGAGATGGAATGGGCCGTAATCCACAACGCGGGCCCAATGCGGGTTGGTGGATGTCACATGTCATCGATTTTTTTGTTCTAGGACATGCCGGATTCCTCACGATGTTTTCCTTCACCGTTTTGAAAGCAGTGGTGATGAGTTAATTTACACAATGTAATGCGCCTGTCTGGGGGAAACCTACGACCTACAACTCCTAAGTCGCGGCCGTTACCATTGGGCCACCACCACTGTTGCAATGTATAGTATTAAGTGTATAAATACTTGGAGTATCTCCCTTAGAAATGTACATGTGAGCATTATGTTTAAGAGTTTTGTTCCATGTTTTTGTTTACTGAATAACATTTCAGTTGCAGCTATCTAGACTACAATGACCTGCCAGCTTAACAAAAATTGTAAAAAACAAGAAGTCAGCCTCAACACAAGGGATTCCAGCTATTATGAAGAGATTCACAAACACTTAAAAGATATGATTGAGAACCAAACAGATCTAGACACAATAATTTCATCTTCTAACAGTAAACAATTAGCAATTTGTAGAAAATTGGAATGCCTATTAGTGGACGGAATTAATCAATTAAGTACCTAACTATTATTATCAGCTACCAAGTTAATTTAGAGATCGACTAATTTAAAACTGTATAACAAACATTGTATACTTTCTCATAAGTTATAAACATTTGGATAATTTAGAACTATTTCTAGTTGTGTACTATATTATACAATTACTATCAAGGCAGTGATGAGTTTACATATTGAATACAATAAGTACTTTTTTAATCCTAAGAGAATGCCTTATATGTCTACGATCATTATCTTAATCTACACAACAATAAATATACATAATTACAAATAGTGTCAACATAAGAGGTTTTTAAAAAGTAAGTACCTAAGTTTGGAAAACAACTGACATATTTTTCAAAAACCCTGTATATTATTACATTGAGTTATTACACACTTACATATCTCAAGTTTATTGGTTCATAATATTGGTCATACAGGAACAATGAAACAATATCATATCAATGATATCATTAAAAGTCACATTAGGTTATCAAAACCAATCATAATTTAAAGCTCACTTTGTGGTTGAGGAATCACTAAATGTGACAACATACAACATGAACATTATTTTAAACTATCTAAGTCATTAAGAAATTATAAGAACTTTAATCACACGGAATGAGGTTCACTTTCAAAAAGAGTATACAAAATAAATTGGACCCTGTTGATTCCCAAGCCACTGCTAAGTCCAAAACTGAAATAATTTCTAATTTAGTTGAACTTAATTTCAACTTTAAGCACTTTTTTACAGAGTTTATTTTTAGAATGCCCGGAACAATTGAAAATTGGTGTAAGTATTTTACAAACATACATTGCAAATATGGTATGGAAGCAGAGAAAAAACCAGGTAATTTATAACTAATTTGCAATATTATAGGGATTTTAAAAACAGAAGACAAGGGTTTGTAAACTCACAATGATTATGGTTGTTATCTAAATGTACATTGTATAATAATCAGATAAATATTTATCAAAAACAGGTCTTGTTTTTAATTTTAATTGGGAACATGTTTGATGATAAGACATGTTATTATGACAATTATAATTTTTCAGTTTACAATCAATAAAGGGCTGGTTTTTCAATAGCCAGATAACTTATCTTAAGAATAATTATGCCAGTTTGACATCTATATATATTAAAGGAGAACTGACTGACTGACATATCAACGCACAGCCCAAACCGCTGGGTCTAGAGATTCCAAATTTGGCACGTACGTTCCTTATGAGGTCTAGGGGTGCACTAAGAAAGGATTTTTCAAAATTCACGCGGGGGGGGTGAAATTTCACGCGGACGAAGTCGCGGGAAGAAGCTAGTAATGTATATACAAAAACTGTCAAACTGCAATATTTATTCCTCAGAAAAATCAGCACTTACATGAATTTACTTCTATCGGTAGTAGGGGGTTCAATGAGTAACTTGCTCCATTTTTAAATAAAATCAGATCCAAATAACAAATCCAAATAATTTCAATGAAATTAGAGCATCAAGTGCTTTAACTTACATAATTATCACAATATTTAAGTTCTTAAAGAAACAAAAGTTATTTTAAAAATAATAGTTGTGTATGGGTAATAATATAGCTAATGCAAGTATGAGTGGATACGGAGAGACTCCAACCGCTGAGTTACAAAGGTCACCATTGCAGAAACACATGTAAACCTTTTTACGGTTCCACATAGTGTAGGCACACCTTTCTTCATAATCACTCGGGGCTCGTTGTAGGCACATTCGTTCAGTTGCTGCACCATAATCTGTGAAATGAGTAATTATTTATATTAGAAATAATTACCAAGAGAGCTATGATAATATTTTTTTAAAGTACACACACAATCATAAACTTACATCTTCTGCCCATGGAGATAGGTAGAAACTACAGAATGCTACCTGCTACAATCCATACATACTCCCCCTTTTTTAATGTAGTTAAACATAATTTCCCTTACTTATACACATTGCTCAAAGATAAGAAATGATTAATGGCAGTGTAACTAACTTTTTGATGTTTAACCTTATCTTAACTTACACAGTAATGTATATAAGCAAGAGTATGATTATCTAAATTTAAGTTAATGATTTATTTTACAGGCTTTTTTTACTAATTGAGGTAACAATTAAATAACATACAATAAAAAAAAATCCTGTGTATGGGTTTATTAGCTTACCGTCAGATCTGAAAGTCCCCACAGTGCCTTCAATTAGTTTGCCGCACCATCCTGAGGGACAGGCCACAACATGGATACCTTGTTCAATCACAGTCTCTGTCACATTTAGTGGAAAAGTATCACCACAGGTACCAAGTTCTCCTCGCGATCTACATCTTATGCATCGCTTAAGTAAACCTGTAACATTAAAAATTATTTGTAAATATTTTGCAAACTTTCTAATTTCACAGAAATGATATTGATGCAAAATCACACCATTACCAATGAAAGGTTTGATTTTTTTGGTGTTCGTACACAACCAAGTGACTTACACACATTCCTAACAAGCTATTGTTGAACAACTCTCACTTTACCTTGATAAATAAAGTCGTGTCAAAAGTATTTAGTGAAAACTTACTTTGAACTTTCTGTGCCACAAAGAATACCATTATAGTACACAAAAACACTCTATTGTACTTCATTTTGTAATAATGTAATTATCATGAGGAACAAAATACAAATAAGAACATCAACTTTTTAAACTTTTCATTTTATAATCAAACTCTTGACAATCACAACTTTTACTCCGATCCACTGTTCGTTCCGCAGTTCCGCTACGCGTCAGCTGTCAACAGGGGGGAGACACTACACCAATAGTTTTCAGTTATAAAATAGTACTCTGTGCCAATAGTTACTTTACTCTTTGCACTACACTATACACTACGTACATTTTGACAGCGAAGTAAAGAAAGAGTTGCCATCTAGAAGTTGGCCCAAGTACTATTTACTGTCTACCGGGGTACATTAAATTATCAAAATCTTCTTACAAATTGAAATAGACACATAAATGAAGTACAATTTGATAAAGCACAAAATATATCAACTTTATTTAAAAAGACGGTGCCAGATTCTACTTAGGATGTATAAAGTGACAGTTCTTGAACTGAAAATAAACAATCACAAAATGGCGGTTTGTTGCATTCTGCGTATGCGCATTTTGTAAATCCCGATCCTTATTGTTATATTTCGTAGTTTTTACTATCTACATTCTCTTGGGACTATTTTGTGTCGTCCTATTTCTGTAGCATGTTCTACTAGAACATGTAGGACGAAACGAAACGTTCTACACATTGGTTAACATGCATAAAAATAGCTATGTGTGTGTATGTGATTAGTTTGGGGCCAAATTACAGATGGTGTCTTGTCAAATAGGTTTGCAATTTTATCACGTAAGAGGGCTCTCTTTTCCCTCTATAAGTATTACTTTACTCTTTGGCTGTCAATAAATAAAATTGCAGTAGGGACGGAGGGTACAATACATTACAATCCAAATGAAACCATAATGGCATAATCGCTCACAGCGTTTGCGTTTCGATTTAGATATGACAGCTGAGAGCTGACATCAATTCAGAACGTTCGTGCACGCGCTCACAGGGCTCGCTCAACGTCAAAACTATGTTCACTTGAATACTCATGGTTGGATTACAGAATTTCTTTGTGTATTCATCACTTTCTTCTTCTTCTTTGGTTAGGTGGCGACTGTAGCCTAGCCAGAGGCACAATTTCGAAAATGCCACGATACCATGGGAATGGGACTCAAAACAAAACAGCACAACTGTCATTTTTGGCAGTCGCTCACGGTAATATTAATTTAAGGCATAGTGCAAGATGGCGCATGTCAAGACGTCATCTATGAAGATTCACGGGACACCGTTATCGCGCTCGGGTTTTAAACACGCTCAAATCGATTACAGCGCAATTCGGAATGGAGCCAGAGTGACAGAATCTAGCGTGCGTGATACACTGAGTTGGGAGAACTATGGAGACGGCATATTCTACTATATAAATAATAGTTATACAAATATCTGTCATATCGACACACACATGTCAAAAAGCGTTTTGTTTCTTTTTAACTAATCAAGAGCTGCATATGAAAAGAGAGACGTCAAATGTTTGTCAAGTACTAAATTTGGCAACACTTTTGTGTGACGTCAAAATCATTTCTATGCGTGGTCGGTCGCCATGTTAACTGCCGGGGTTTTTCCTCTATGTTGCCGTGTTTTGTGGTAGATGTGCTGTCAAACGGTTGATTGCTAGTGTTGGGTAAATAGTCGGATGCTTTGAGTTATTATCGATTATAATCCATATTATGTCCATTAATAGCCTTGCAATGGATATAATCCTGCTATTATATGATCATATAATTTTGACAAAAATTGTATGATCTTCTTGTGTAATAAGGAGGAGTTGTGTGTGTGTTTCGAATTTTTCATCACCTAGTTTTGGTTGTGGTGATTGTTTATACTTTGTCTCAAGCCAAGTTAAACAAGGTATACATTTGCCGATTCGCGATCTCAATGGTTTTTGTATATATTCTGTTAAATATAGTCGAATAGATGACCGCAACTATTTTTTTTTTTTAGCAATCTAGTATTATTTAAATGCCATTAATGTAATAACAAAAGTAATAATTAATAATCGAAGTTCGACCCGAGTATTGAACCTAGGACCCCACACTTAGCAATCGGTCTTGCGACCACTAGACCAACGGGGTAGGAAATAAATAATAATATTTTTTTGCCAGTCACGACATCTAAGTCTCCTGCATAGCTATTCACAACGATCCGACAGGCTATCGTATCGAAAATGACACATTTCGATAATCTGACTTACTTTGCCCTCCGACAGCAAACAGCTGTCGGAAGAATAGTGGTCGTCTATTTCATTGAAACTGACAAAATTTTTGTGTTTTGGACTTGTGAACAACGTTAAGAGGACTCCTACGATAACATTGATTGATGTCCGATACGGTACGGAAGCGTATCGAGTGTTTGTGAATAGCTATGCTGGTCCTGGTTAGTGTGTAATGTAAGCTCGTATGAACAATACTCTACACCTGTAGTAAGTAGGTAAATATATTACGTGAATATTGGCCTTCTGATATTAAATGAAGCTTGAGAAAGGTGACAAGTTACAACGTCTTATAAAACCAAGAAAGATAAAACACCCACAACTTCTAAAATTCTTGTCACTTCAGCTGCATTACATTACGATGCTAATTCGAAAAATTTAAATAAATAATAGAAAACAATAATGTTACTCGTTTAACAATAATGTTGCTCGCAGTTACAACCCTACGAAAGGCGGCCATCTTAACTGCCCGATTTTTGTAGGTATACACGCTAATTTTGTAGGTATGACAAGTCCATAAGTTTTATTAGTCATTGGCGTGATACATCTCAAGTAACTGGTACATCTAAGTCAATGGTATCACTGACACTGGCACCATCCCGTCGCGTTATACATTATGTTCTGTGGGAACCATAATGATGGAGAATAAGTTTCAACTTTCGCCCCCAAGGAGTCAGTTCTCCATGACTCACCACAGCAGACTTTCGGTGCATGTGCATAGCTATTCGTAACCACTCCACTCGATACATTTCCGTACCATATCGAACATCAATCAATGTTATCGTAGGAGTCCTCTAAACGCTGTTCACAATACCGAAACCCGAAAATTTTGTCAGTTTAAATCATATAGACCGCTATTCTTCCCACAGCTGTTCGGTGTCGTAGGCAAGGAAATCGTGTCATTTTCGATACGATAGCCTGTCGGATGGTTATGAATAGCAGTGCAGATGCCAGTTTGGTCGTCTAAAGTCCCCCTAAATGAACCGAAAGACTCCATCACATTAAAGAATTTGCCGCAAGTAATGTATGAAAAAACTTAGGAATGTATGTACAGATAAACGATATTGTTCACTTCAGCAACTTTTCGCGTTCGCATTGCAGACGATGGTATTCATGAAATCCTTTATTATTTACAATCAGCGGATCTACAAAAAAAGATCTCCGATGCCAAGCAATACATACTCCTGCGCAGTAACATGTCATTGCCAGTGACAGTACAAATCCTAAATAAATTGAATATCGAATAAATTCTGAAACAAAATAAGTAGTTACTTAGATTCTTGTATAATTAATTATTATCGAAAGTAAGCAGGTATGTTGAATAGTTTTACCTTGATGTAACAATTTAGATTTTGATACGAGTTTTACTTCAAACTCTTGAACTTTTTTGCCATCTAAGACACATGAATAATTACCTTCTTCGTTTTTACTTATGTGTACTATATGCAGGGAATTATTAGTGCCTACTGATATATGAGGTTCTTCATTCTTACATTTTATACTATTTCTGTAAAAATATGTTAGTTAATTATTAGTAGTAACAAGTTAATCTCCTAATTACTTTCTAGCGATTTAATATACATTGTGATTAATAAGGGTGCTTGTACACGGTGCATGTAGCTGGAGCAAGTAAAGATGCGTGTTACACGCGTGCGTGAGTAATATGCGCAAGCTACATGCACCGTGTACAAGCACTCTAAGAAATATAATTAGCGGTACCTAAATAATGCATTCAATAGTTTTGCGTCTTTAAACCATTTTAAATCTGAATTTGAAACTGCTTCCGTACACGAAAGTGTTACATGACTGTTTTCTTCTACTTGCTTCGTAGTTTTGTATTTATGTTTATTTATCTTGTGCTTCACTGTAGAAAAATATAGTTATAATTTAACGATTATTTAATTTTTTGAAGCTAATGTCTTGTACCGGCTTTATACCAGATCACAGACGCAAATAAACGAGATTTTTTTTGGTGTTTTATTTTATAGATCTTTTGTTACTACATACCTCTTTTTATAACATGACATGTTTCTTCTGCTTCAAAGTCGGGGATATTTCTTATAATTTCACTTAGTTTAGGTACTGTTTTATTGAGTAGTAATGAACGACATGATATATCGTAGCCATCAGTTAAATATGACATGGCAGCTGTATTAAAAATCACTTCCATGGGCATTATCTGTAATATACAAGGTGTTTTTTTTTTATATCCCATAATTCTAGGGTATGAATGAGACCTTATCAAAGAATCAACTGGATTTAATTATTTTTCAATTACCAATTTTTTTGTTTTTATTTTTCTTACAAAATAATTCGACAAAGTCACGATTATTAATGTAAAACACACTTACGTGAAATATGACAACGTCGCATTTTCTTAGCTTTAATTATGAATGATTGGTTTGACAAGAATGAAAATGAATTACTCGTATTTATCAATGAAACTTAGATGCATGATATCTTCGAAATTATGTATTTTTGTACCACATATATTCTAGGACTTTTTGTATTATTTTTACTTAGAATATAACCCAAGAATTATGGGATATAAAAGATAACACATTGTATACAAGGCAAAATATTTGGCAGGGGTGCTGTCTTTAGCCACCAATCTTAATTTGCAGGTGCATGTGCACCGTTCATGTGGTTAGAGTTAGGCTAGGTGGTGCTAATCTACAGATGAATAGGTAGATAGTAGTGGGTATTTTCTGTTTGGGATTAATTTAAGCAACATAATCATGACGTCTTAAAAAGTGCATTTTATTCATTTTTACCTCAAAGGTGGTATTGATAGCACTGGGCTGTAAACGACATCTACCTATTCTTTTGCGTACACCTTTCTGATGGTCAATTTCATTACATTCGCCCCAGTTTTCCCAAACTGTTGCTAATTTAAAAGTTTTATTTGAATCCCTTCTTAGTGATTTGAAAGGTTCGTCTTCCGATATTTTAATATTTTTATTAATAGTATCGAAGTAGTTTCGTTTGTATTCTTGCCACTGAATGAATGTTCCAACTTTGGGGCTGATTTCAACATTCATGACACCTGTTCAGATTAAAAAACTCTGATTAACATACAGGGTGTAATAAGACCCTTGACGAAGCTCTCACCTACGCATTCTCTGTACATCAAACTAAGTAACTTTGAGCATAATTAATTGCCAGGAATCGACTTCTATTTTTGGTGTGAAAAATCGCTGTTTACGGTAGTGCACAACGTAACGCCCGCAACACATTGTGCTTATGGGTGTATGCAACGGTACAGGGATCGTGGGACTATTTAAAGTTTAATTAAGTTACAACTTGTTTTCGTAAAAAAACAAGTTGGAACTTTGACCTTCCATATCTCCGTAACCAGAAGGTTTATGGTCCAGTAACATAAAAAAAAATCACAATAATGGGAAGAATAAGTTACCGATATTACGTATCAGCGATCGAGATTACGTGTTGAGTCAAACTGTTTGAATGTCTCGGACGGACCGCTCTAATGCCGGGGCCACACTAACGGGAAATGCCGATGATTATCGCGATAATTTGTGGCTGCACATATTATGCACATACGATTAATGTTCATCATCGCTCGTTGGTGTGGCCCGGGTATAACTCGAAATTGGTCGGGCCGGACAGCGGAAATAGTTTGCTCCATACAAATTCTGTTCGTGTAGAGAGCAGTTATTGTGCGACGTGTGTACATAACCAAATGTAAGTAATAGTAACTCTTTTTGGGGCTGACCTTCGAGAATGTACATGAAAACATTTCCTTTTTTCATTATTTCAGGGCTTTTACACGTATAGATTCCCGAATTATTTACATTGAAATCACGAATATTCAACATATGAACAGGTGTTATTATTACTTTGGTACTAAAATCATTATTTTCAATTTCGGACAGTACTTCGTTCTGTTTTTTGTTATCTCTTGGTTTATAAAACCACCATTTAGGATAATAGTCGCCTTTAACATCGCTGAAAAAAAATTGGATGATAAAACCTTTTTTGTTATGAATGTAAAGTCTGCAAAGATGTAAACAGCAATGGCCGCTCGAAATTGAATAAAACCGATGTATATAGATTTTGAAGAACATTTATTTTAAGTAATGTTTGTTTTCGTCTATAACTATATACCTAGACTCGGAGATTTAGACGAAAACTAACATTACTAATAATAAATGTTCTTGTATATCGATTTTATTCAATGGTGAGCGGCCATTGTTGTTTACATCTTTGGCAAATTTGGCGCGGCTGGACCTTAGGTACGAGTATAGCGTCGTGGTTGGTAACATAGAGTGGATAAACGCCCTTTTCAGCAACGTCTCCATGAAGATCCGAATAAACAAAGTGCACATGTTGACCTTAAAAATTAAGTTAAAAATAATAAAATTATTACCAAAAATGACACCAAAGGTGCACTACAGATCCAGTAATAACATCTACTAATTTCGGTTTATTTGTAACCATTTCAAAAGATGAATTATCATAGCAGGCTGTAGCTTCCAAATGACATGTATTTGTAGTTGCGCATTTCATAATGATGTCCCAAAAAACTAATATTATTATTACTTGATATAATACCATGATATCCTGAAATTATTAAGATTTCACTAATTTAATGTATATTTAGAACCAAGATTTCAGATTCGGAGCAGATTGGATTCATTCAAGCTAGCATTAGCATGTGA
This sequence comes from Hydraecia micacea, assembly GCA_914767645.1. Taxonomy (NCBI): domain Eukaryota; kingdom Metazoa; phylum Arthropoda; class Insecta; order Lepidoptera; family Noctuidae; genus Hydraecia; species Hydraecia micacea. The sequence goes on from OU611781.1 coordinate 7,558,724, forward strand.
GAGACGTGGGAGTAATGGCGGTCATACACCGCTGCCATTAAAAATCCCGTCAAAAAGTTTTTTTTTATAATTAGGTACACACGGCTACACTACACATCAAGCTATACATAACCAGTATAAACTGACTTCTGATTGTACGAAAAACCTATACAATGCAAGGTCATCTAAAACTGGAAATGTATAGCTTGATGTGTAGCCGTGTGTACCGTCTAAACTTTCATATTCAGTGATTTTGACGTTCCAAACAGCCACCCACAGCCAATGATATATAATACGTCATTGCCCACAGCCACTTCAATTTTATTTTTATGTAGATGTCCACAGTATGGATAGGTAAAAACTGAAAACCACAGAACACTAATACCCTAGGCTGAAAACTCGTCATATGAGAAATGGAGTGTAGCACCAGATTTTGAAATCAATAGCGAAAAATCTGCTGTCAAAATCCGTGTGTGTTGAAAGATTTAATTAAATCATTGCGTGAGATTTAGAAGTCAGGTCACCAGCGAGTCGCCGTCGACTAAAGCCGATACGTGTGTGCCTAGCATCATTTGTCAAGGAACCAAGAATATTAAAATTTTTCTAAATAACAACCAAGGCTTGAACTTCCCCAATTATACGTTTTCAATACGAATACTCAATACGTTCTTAACCAAACCTACAAAACAATTTTAAGTTTAGTAATATTTTGTTTTGTAAAAAAAAAAATATACTAATAATCAAAAATACTAATACAAAATAAAATCTGTGGTGTAACACCACAGATAGTATCCGAACGTATTTGTTCTTGGCGCTCTCATCTTCAAATTAAATCAAATTTACTTCATCAACATGGCGGATAAATCAGAAAGTAAGTTTTGTTTATATTGTTATTAATAAATTGTTAAACTATTTCGATAATATGTATGTTGTGAAAACAAATGCTTTTTTTATTTGTTTACGTACCAGTATGTATTTGTGATTCTTATAACGTGCTCTCCGCTGTAGCTGCGATTGTAATGTTGTTCGCTAGATTCAAAATTTGAAAAAATTCAAATTTCCAGCCGAAATGTCAATCAGTTTATCATTGGAACTAAGAAATAAAGTGTGTTACATACTTTGATGTAATAATATCCTTTTTTGAACATCGGTATATCGTGCAAATTCATAGATAAGTTTCCTCGACTTTGAGTTATATAAATTGTGTATTATTTTGTTTAGGAGACCATGAAGAAGAGGATTTTTCGCCCAGATCACATTATCGAGTCAAGGATGAACCAATGGATATGGATTTTCCCGAAGAGGATGAAGAACCTCCAGCGTTTGGCCCTGCCGCGCTTGGTCTTCACAGGGTCGGTACTAAGTTACCGCCAAAACCAGCACCGAGTGAACCTGTCCAAAAGCTGAATGCGCGAGGTATGCCAGCTCGCATCAGAAAGAAAAACAGATTCATATTTGTTGATGATTTTGTAAACACTTCGCCACCACGTCAATCACCAAAGCGAACTCCGAAAATTATCACTAAAACTCCTAACAAACAATCAAGTGCTAAAAAACAGAAATCACCATCTAAAGTCCAAAGGGCAAGTGAAAAGTTTGATGAGAAATCTGAACCCATTGGACCCCAATCACCAGACACCAAATCTGGGCATCGAATTGGAATGAGGTTAAGGAATTTGTTAAAGCTACCAAAGGCTCATAAATGGGTGTGTTTTGAGTATTTCTATAGTAACATTGATAAAGTTTTATTTGATGGAGAAAATGATTTCATGATTTGTCTGAGAGAATCTTTTCCACAACTCACAAACCGAAAATTGACACAAGTTCAATGGTCTAAAATTAGGCGAATGATGGGCAAACCCCGAAGATGTTCCCAGGCATTTTTTGATGAAGAGCGGAGAGAACTTGAAAGGAAACGAAAATTAATAAGATTTATACAGCAAAGAAAAGCAGCTGATATCAGTGTCAAAGACTTGCCAAATGAGATACCAATGCAATTGGTAGTGGGAACTAAAGTAACAGCAAGATTACGTAAACCACAAGATGGTTTATTTACAGGATGCATAGATGCAGTTGACACATCCAACAACACATATAGGATAACTTTTGAACGCCCAAAACTAGGCACACATTCAGTGCCAGATTATGAAGTTTTATCCAATGAACCTCCAGATACTATAAGTCTTTCTAGTATAGCAAAGAAGTTTCGACCACGTTTTGTGCTTCAAGACATATTTAGCCTGTATGAACCAACCAACAATAATTCTCAAGGTGACCCACTCATTGGTTGCTCAGACATAGCAAAACAAATGGATACTATTGGCAGTTACCCTTTTGCACTCTTAGAACTAATTGTCAAGTTAAGAAGAATATTAAATGCTAAACGAGACAAAATCAATTTGTTAAAAGAATATAACAGTGATGCAGAGAAAAGAAAATCATTTGGTCAGAAAATGCCAGAGGATTTTGAACGAAAATATGCTGCAGTTGTAATTGACTTGGAAAAAATGAATATGGATTTACAAGATTACATAAATGATGTTCAGCAGTACTGCCAACAAATTGCCCCAGAGCCTAGCTTAGCTGCAATGTTAGTGCCTTCACACCTGAGAGAAATATGTCGCGAGAAAGCATCTTTGTTAGTAGAAAAAAATAATAATGGGTCTGTTAAAGACCCCAATTTAATTGATCTTATTACAGACCTTATTGCTTTAATGCTTCAAGTTAAAAGCTTGTCTGATTCAGACCAGAATGCATATGAATTAACTGTTTTGCAAGGCACAATGGAGCAAATAAAAATGAAATTAGAACCACATCATCAAAAATTATTTCAAAATAATGTAGAGATTCATATGCACAGGATTCAAATGGGTCTTGGGCAAATGACCCCAAACAGTTTTGTTGCTGGTACATAATGTGCAATATATATATGTATATTTTATTTATGATTTTTTGTTCATTTGCTGGATGCTTAATGAATTTTATTTAAAAATAAACATTTAAAATAATTTTGTTTCTTAAAATACATAGGTAATATTATTGTGGTGCATAGTCGTACTAAGTACCTATGATTTAAATTTGTGTAATTATAGTGGGCATAAATGTATGATATAAAATCATTTTATAAGAAAAGAAGCTTATTCTAGAATTGTACTTTATTATAGTTTGGTTACAATATTGCTCAGTGCCATGAATACTACTGGTATTTAATTGGTCAGTCAAGTGTATTATAGCAGCCTTGTAATAAAATATGAAAAGTTTAATTTATTGTTTTATATTAATTTCCTAGAAATTCTTACGCATGTTACACTGTGGTAGATTATCAGAAACTATGGTATCAAAGGCGTGCAGTCCTACAGGTACCTACTTGTAGAATAGTACACCTATACATTTTTTTTTGCCACAGCTGAGACTTGTGTAGAAAGAGCTTCTTAGCTGTTCATTCTGGTCCAAGCTGGTTGACTGGTCCTCAGCACATTTTTATGCTAATATACTTTGATTCCATAGGTACCCCAATTGCCTAAACTCATATGAGGGGCAGGGCTATCGGCAGTGACCGCCGAGTACGAATCCCGCATGTGTCTGCAGTCAAGTTCAAGTTCTGATGATAAAACTAAAACCCAACTACGAGCGAAACCCCGTTTTTGTCGCAGTTTTTCCTTTTTATTTTAAACTTTTGGTTAGGGATATCATTGAGGGTAGGTAGCAAATTGAATTTGATACCAGGCAGCCTACATACTAGGCTACGGACACGAAGTCAGCGGGCGCGGCGCGAGAAGCGGCGTACGACTACGAGCGATGCGCACCAGTCATCTATCTAAATATATAAAACTCAAAGGTGACTGACTGACATAGTGATCTATCAACGCACAGCCCAAACCACTGGAGGGATCGGGCTGAAATTTGGCATACAGGTAGATGTTATGACGTAGGCATCCGCTAAGAAAGGATTTTGATAAAATCTACCCCCAAGGGGATAAAATAGGGGATGAAACTTTGTCAATTTTAAACCGATCGGGCTGAGACTGCATGCATATAGCTACTATGACGTAGGCATCCCTTACGAAAGGATTTTGATAAATTCTACCCCCAAGGGGATGAAAGTTTGTATGAAACTTTGTCAATTTTAAAACGACCGGGCTGAGACTGCATGCATATAGCTACTGTGACGTAGGTATCCTCTAAGAAAGGATTTTGATACATTCCACCCCTAAGGAGATAAAATAGGGGATGAAAGTTTGTATAAATCTTCTTAGATTTTCGACTGCTTGAACTGAAATTAAAGATTGGAGCTACTATGATGAAGACGTCCGCTTAAATAGGATTTTGATAAATTCAACCCCCATGGGGATAAAATAAGGGATGATGGAGGATGTAAATGTATTAGCTTGAACTATCAGTACCTAATGGAACGAATAAATTAAGAGTAAAGCCGCAAAAAATATACCTAATTAATAATAATACTTAACGCGAGCGAAGCCGCGGGCATAAGCTAGTAAAGTAATATATGGCACCCACGGAGCACAAAATGGCACCAGTCTAGCAGCGCCCGCGCGTCTGCATTGAATTTGAAGTATACTCCATCGGTTTAGGTAGTTAAATAAAGGTAAACAAACAAATTTAAGAGTACAAAAATGTGATGTAGCATGACAACTGAATAGACTGGTATTACGAGCACGTAGTTTTTTTGTTTACCTTACACGACCTAAACCTATGGAGTATAGTGTTGTGCATTTTATTTTTTTGCTTTTTAAGACCACGACCGACGACGTTACAAAATGTTGTCGTCGCTGTTGGACATTTCGTTCGCGAATAAAGACTAGTTTCTCATAACAATACGCCGCGCGATCTGCCCGCTGGCTTCGAGACCGGGTCTGCGTTGCCGCCTCGCAATCGCTGACTTCGAGACCGAGGCCTTAGAGAAAGGGTTTTTAATGTTATTGAAAACAGGCAGAGTGAAAAATAATTCTTTCGTTTTAACAGAATATTAATTTCTTATGTTCCGAGTTGAGCTACACGATTACTGACAAATGCTTGCACTGACTGGACAGGTCACAGAGTAGGTACTTTTTGAGAGTGGGACAGGTCCAAAAAGCTGTGGTATTTTCCTCAACAGATCAATTTTCAGACACTAATTTACATGGATTCTCACATGATCTGTCCAAGATTATGTCAGGACTAAAAAAGTGTACGTTACCCTAGCAGGAAAGTAGCTCCTAGAGTGATATGAGTGGAACGTATAATTAGTGCGTAATCTGCTGTAAATGTGCGCCAAATAAAAAATTTGTGCGCTTTGTCGTTTTGAAAAAAAACGGAAAAAACGATTCCTGCTAGGGTAACGTTTTTCCAGCAGGAAAATTCTAAACGAATGATCGGAGAGAGAAATATTGTGCATGGGCAGAGAGCTTATATTTGTGCAAAAATGTGCGCTGAAAATATAATTTGTGCGTCTTCAGGTTTTCGAGATATTGAGTTTCCTGCTGGAGTGACGTTTTGCAGAATCGTGTATCTCTAAAACTATTGTATGTGCGCCTGTAGAATAAACATACACGAGTAGCCCTTAATTTGTGCGTATTTGTGACAGAATTAGATTCAAGAAAATATTTATAATTTTCAAGTAATCGCGCTTTTTTGAAAACGCGAAAACATGTCACAGCGCCTAAACGAGAAAACGTATAAGATCGCTGAAAACTGTGTTCGGTCCTTCTTGATGCTAATAATAACCATAACAAGTTTCAAAAGTGTACGTGCATGCTTTATTGAATAATATTGCCTAAAGTCAAAACGACGGGGTCGTAACTTTGACGGCAAAATACAAGAAATCGGCTCAACCCAAGATGTGTAGTTTAAACCAAAAATTAGTGCGTCTAGTCAAGAATATATAGTTAAAATATTCAGCTTGGAATGTTTCGCATTCAGTAGATATAAGCAAAAAACATAACATGTAAACAACGGCTGGTTATCCGACCAAATTCGAATGACCACAAAAAAGCGACGGATTCATACATATCGATGACATTCTTAACTTTACTCACGAACCGGTTGACATGTGTTGTGCCTGAGTACACTGAAGTAGAAAAGAAGTAAAAAAATAAACTTGTTATTAGATTATATTCTACTAGCTTGCGTGACTTTGCACATGATTAAGTCATCATCTGCCTAGCCTTTTCCCAACTATGTTGGGGTCGGCTTCCAGTCTAACCAGATGCAGCCGAATACCAGTATTTTACTTGGAGCGACTGCCTATCTGACCTCCACAATCCAGTTACTGGGTAATACGATACCCCTTGGTAAGACTGGTTGTCAGACTTTCGGGCCTCTGACTACTCGTAACTACTGTCAAAGATCCACGAATGACAGCCGGGACCAACGGCTTAACGTGCTTTCCGAGGCACGGAGGGGTCTCAGGTCTCAGTATGTAAAGATGGTCACCCATCCACAGACCAACCGCGGCAAGCGTCCCTTAAGGGTAGGTCAAATAGGTAATGTCAACGAGCTTATTTTTTTTATATGACGTAAGAGTGGTTCCGATGAGGGTTCCGATATCCTATGCACAGAGTAAATAATTTCATTTCATATCATTTAGTTAGATAATAATTTTTTTGTTAAATCCAGAAATCGTAAAAAGCCGTATTTACTAGGAGACAGAGATGTCCTGCAACACGTGTCGCTAGAGATGTTGTTGGACGATGTCGTACATGCCTGGCGACATCGAAACAAGTCGTGAGCGCCTCTTGATGCAGCTACCAATTCATTCTGTTTCTCCGTCTTGTGCAATAGGCCCCAACCAATATGATTAGATAGTAATAATGTCTGCAAATAAATTTGAAACGAAATTTTGAGCTATGGAAATGATGTATTTCTCAATCTCAGGATTAACATAATCAAAATCAGTTTCACAATAATGATACGAATATCACTTTTTTAATGATGAAGGACTACATTCTTACAATACATAATTCGTTATAAGTGAAATTTCATGTCAAACACGGATAATATGTAGAAAAAAATATTTAAATAAAAATACATTTTCCGAATAAAATTGGCTACTCTATAGTCCGCGCGGAACTAGTTGGCCGCGCCTTAGGTATGTGAGCGGTGGGACGGAGGGGCGGGGGCGCATTACTCAGTACGTGCGTTGGGAACCGCCGCCTCACCCCTGGCCCCACCTCAGCGGCCAACTAGTTCCGCGCGGTCTATAATCCATCTAATAAAATTATAGGTACAGTATTTTCAATTTAAACAAAAATCAGTTCAATTAATATTTTATGCTTTATATTTGTTTAAGGTTTCTAGTAATTCATCAGCTTCCTCGGAAGTTTTCACCCGAATTAAGATAGGTGTAGGTGGAGGCTTTGATTCTGGTGTGGGGATACATACCAACATGACATTGTTTTTACCCATGCGTTGTGTAGGAATAGCAGATGCCAATATCAAATTAGCTAAAATGGTGCCCAAGTTTGTGTTGGCTCGAACTAGGAGCTGATGTTTACCACTTTCCTCAATTTTCTTGATATAAAGTGTACCAACACCTTTGTCAACAAAATTGCCATCTTTCTTTACAAAAACTTTGCAACGCTTATCATAAACAGTGTTGTCTTCAACAACGGGTGTAAATTCTACTTTAGGTGGTGAATCTTCTTCTTCATTGGTGTCTTCAGTAGTATCTGTGTTTTGTTTGACATTAGAATTAAAGCTGAAAGGCTTTCCAATTCCAAATGAAAATGGTGCTGCTGTTCCATTGGCAGCTGTTGTACTTGTGGTTGTAGCAAAAGAGAAAGGAGAAGAAGTTACAGCACTTGCTGTGCTTGATGTAATGGCTCCAAATGAAAATCCTGCAGTGCTGGTTGAAATTGTACTTGAAGTATTCGTAGATGAACCAATCCCAAAGGAAAATGAGCCAGATTTTTCTGGTTTTTCAGATGCTGCATCAGTATTGCTTTGAGTAGTAAATAGAGAATTTGAACTTGGAGACACATTAAAAATTGATGATGCTGCCGTGTCATTTCCAGTTGCAGCTACTGGCTTTGTAGCAGAGTTACTAAACTGTGTTTTTGATTCCCCTGCAGTAAATTTATTATCAATCTTTTTATCAACATCTTCTTTAGCTGAACCATATTCATCTTGTATTTCTTTTAAATACTTTTCATAATCTTTGAATATTGGAGTAAGTATGCAGAGAGGAGTTTGTTCTACATGCTTTTTAATCCAATCTGATACAGATTCATTTAATCCTTGTAATTTTGAATAATATTTCATTTTTTTATCATTCTTGGTGTCCTCAGGCTTTTTATCTTTCTCATTTAAATTTACTTCTGGTTTTGATGCCATACCAAAAGTGTTAGACATTGGTTGAATTTTAAATGGTGCTGAATTTGAAGTGGTTGAAAACAATGACTTTGCTACATTGGCGCTAGTAGACGGAATGTCAAATTTACTGGAGGTAACTGGTGCAATAGATGATTTTGTGGAATCAGTATTGTTATCTGTTGAGCTAGTAACAGTTTGGATTTTGAATGGAGAATCTTTAACAGTGGAATCAGCTTTTGATGTCATAAACATAGAAGGACTTGTGGTGTTTTGAGCAGGAGCACCAAATAGGGCACTTGGGCCCGTCTGTGTTGATGGTGATCCAAATGGCGACTTAGTTGGTGTGGTAGTAGACTGATTGCCAAAAATACCACCACTAGGGCTGGCAAGTGGTTTATTTGAAAATAAACTAGATGTAACTGATGAATCTGCTTTGTTGGATGAACTGTTACTGTCATTGCCATTAGTTAATTTTGACAAAAAGTCAAATGATGCTGGTTGTGCTTTATTGAATCCGCTAAATCCACTGAAGACACTTTTCTTAGGCTGAAATGTAAAACAAAAGGCATTACAGAGCCGACTTTTAACTTTCGAATCATATAATTTTACAGTAAATATCAAAAGCTCAATAATCTGTTACTGCAAAATGAGCTATAAATGTCTTGCATTGTGTTCCTGAACTACCAATGGATAGACAAAGGTATACGCTGTAAATTACAATAAAGAATCCATGAATGGAAGAATTAAGAAATAAAAGAAAACTAGATAGTATACATTTAGTTAAGGTAATATTTCTAGCCTATAAGAGGCTCTTTTAGCCACTTTTATCTAGTATCAAAAACCAATAGGTATAATCTACAACTTGGAACTCCAGCTTAATCAAATGTTTAATTTTACCTCGTCACCGGCAACTTGTGTACGCCTTTTTGCAGTCCTGATAACACGTTTTTCAAGCATTTCCTTGGGTGCAATTTTAAAACTGCCCATTTCTTCATGATCGGCTGGGTCATCTTGATCCCAATTATCGTGATTCAATTCAGTAGTGGCTTGTCGTTTGACAGACATTTTAAAATCTCTTCAACACTTTTTACAATATCCGCAGTAGTATAAATACAATAGTTTGTCGTGGCGCCAATCACCATGAAAATTTCAGCATGAACATGTCGTTTTCAATCTTGTAAAATATTTCAATCGCATCTATTCTAACAAATTAAACTCGAGCACTGGATTGTAGAACACTATTTGGAAATTCAATTAATGTCTAAATAACTATTGACAGAGTATTATAATACAATTTTTAGAACAAGAGTCGTCGTCGATAATTCTACCACATAGCGAGCGAGTAGCGACAGGCGACGGACGTAAATTTTCTTCTCTATGGACCGTCCAAAGAGTATAATAACTATCTATGGACGGACGACATTGATTGAATGAATGACATGAAATGTGAATCAAATGAATGAACATAAATGTATTGAATTATGAACTCAGCATGGTGATACCTACGGAATTAGTAAGTACTATGGTTTTTTAAGGCACCCATTACCCATTACACGGTAGGTTTTGCGGCAATCAATTCCAAAAGTCACGAATGATGAATGAATTTCAATCGACACTGACGCTCATTCTGATTGTGATATTTCTGACTGATCGTCAATTCGTACTTCATCAGTCATACATACCCAAGATTTTACAGAGAACACATATGTTCACTCAAGATTGTAAATGGATATTCATAAAAGAAAAGCCTGTATGCTTTTTGTTGAGAGGTATTTTATGGATCGAAATGATAATACTTAAAGTCCGACCGCGCCAAAGTACACCCCCAATCCCACTTTAAGAGGTAGTTTACAAAAACAAAAAAATGCCAAACTTCATAATTTACTTAGACAAGTATTCGTGCCGTTTCAAATTCATTAACTCAAGGAATAAGATTTTTCATACAAACAAAATCCCCCCTTTTTACCCCCTTAAGGTTTGAATTTCCACAAACCCCTTCTTAGTGCTCCCGTATAAAAGGAAGCCGTGCGCAAAATTTCACATTCGTAGACCCAGTAGTTTCGGCTGTGCGTTGATCGATAGTCAGTCAGTCAATCAGTCAGTCAGTCAGTTTCTCCTTTTATATATGTAGATATTACAATGATAGCCACGATTTTGGGTAATGGTGACTACCAATTATATTAATATAAGAAAAATATACTAAAATGTGAGATAACTTTATTTTCCTTACAGTATGGGCCGTGATCCGTCTTGTTTTGAAAGTGGTCCCATACCATTATACAAGATACACACGCAGCGACTTTAATCACCAGGGGGGCAATTCTTGTAATTCACAATCTGATCTGCCTCAATCTGTCAAAAATACCTCTAATTTCTCTACATTTTGACAAGTTTTTGACATTTGTTTGTCGCTGCGACTAGATTTTGAACATTTTAAATTACGAGAATTGGCCTTCAGCTGTCATGTGTGGACTGTGAGATTTTGAAATAATTGCCAGCGAGTCGCCGGTGACTAAAATCGCCGCGTGTGTAGCTGGCATTATAAGTCTGAAATCGCTAATCCGCTTTCACTAGGCGTGGTGCTCATGCCTTCTTTGTATGAGAAGAGGACTTTGTCTTGCAGTGGGACAGTAAAAGGCTGGTACCTATTATTATTATTTACTCCCAACCTTAGTCAGATGAAATATTTTACGACCTACCAAGAAGAAGCGCTACTACTGCCATTGTAGGAACAGCTGTAATGTTCTAGTTTGTTTCTTGTAACAGAATTTTTCCAACTTCCGGAAAAGTTGTGAGTGTGTGCGTGTATTCGTGTAATGTATATGCGTGCACAAGTATGCCTGTGTATGTAATTATTTCAATTCAACTCGAACTCACTCACTTCGTTGAAAAAAGTTGTATTGTATTAAATTTTAACCCAATTTGATACAGATTTAAAGTATGAAAGTTATTTTATTTTGTTTTAAATTATTTTTATTCTGTTATGTAATAAACGTCCCGCGCAGTGTAAAGTTTCTGAAGAAAGCGTAATAGTTAATTTTGCGTTTTTCGTATCCTTGTTGTGTGAAAGAAACAAATGGAAACAAGAGTTTTTTCTTCGTGAACGTATCATTAGTTTTGTTTAGATTTCGTTTAAGTTAAAGTAGTTAAATAAATACAAACTGTTGATGATTTTTGTTAGCTAGAGTTTAATTTAGAATATAAAATATGGAAGTATCTAACGAAATAAAGGAAGATATTCGCAAAACCCAGTCGGACTTGAAAAACGCGATACGCATTCATCAGGTTGGTCTAGTGATTAAAGATTACTTTTGTCACTATTTATTAAAGTAAAAAGTGTCGATCTTTATTAGTTATTATACTTTTTCAGGTGTGGGTTGCGCGCCTTCAAGAAGATGAAAATGTAAGAAAGATGAATTGTTTTCTTTGCTATAAATATCTGTTGGAAATTCTTTATATTAATACGTTTGTGCTTTGTTCGTAGAACATTCATCTCAGATCTAAAGTCAAAGAAGCTGAGAAAGAAATTATTGCAATTGGGCAAACTCAAGTAAGTTTCAACATTCAATTTTAATTAGTTTAAAAATTTGTGTGATTACTGGGCGAGTACTTAATATTTTATCAAGTATCTATGTAAATGTGAACCATAATACAGTAGCTAATACTTGGGGCAGGCTGTAAATTTATAACTCAAGCACAACCTACAACACATAATATTATTTTTGTATGTACATTGCTACCATTACAAGCTACATCTTGGTATTTTGCATGTTATGAGAGTGAATGATGCTTACACAGTAGGGTTATTTATTATGTATGAAAGTTCAGTAATAATTCATTCAATAACTCAAATTCAGTGTGTAATTATTTGTCATATCCATATGAGGAAAAATATCCCAAGTATTTTTTTCCCATTAGGGCATTATCAATTCTTAAAACCTGTATAAAATTGTTGTGAGATATAAATAAAAAGTTTTTGTTGTGTGAAATTTTCAAATAGAAGATAAACAACTTTATTTTTAAGTTTAGAACAAAATATACTTCATTGTAAAGGATTGCAAAACCTCTCATTTACTTGTATAATGTACCAAATACAAAGAGCTTTGCCCTTATAAAAATAATTTATTCAACTTTTTATTAAGTTATGTGTATGCAGGCCTTCCCACCATCCCAAAGAAAGAAAAAACAAATTAAATTAAAACAATTAATAAGTAAATAATAACTTTTCTTTATCACAGAGACTAGTGGTAGACAGACTACGGAGAGAACTAGAGCTGTACCAACAAAGGTTGAAGGCTCGGAACAAACATGTTAACATTGAAAATGACAACAGGTATGTGGCACAGCAACTGAGGGACCATCAAATACAATATCGTAACAGAAACAGAACCGTATCTCTGTTAAAGCCATCTGTACTAAACGAAATACATATTAAAACTGAAAACAATAGTGATGAAATAAAGGAGAATATTTCTGATGTAGAGACTGAGATCAAGCTGTCTAATGAAAAGGATAACTCAAATCATAGTGAAAATGATGATAAAGATAAATATCAGAGGAATTTTGCACAACTACCAAGCACTGTTAATGATAGCAGAAACAATTTTGTGAATGTATTAAACAAAGTGAAGGAAGCTTTTGGGTAAGAGTACTTATTTATATATTTCGGGCCTTATCAGAAGACCAGTGCTGCAGTATTTGTTTCTTAACACCTTAAGTGGCCATTCTTTCAAGTTTTGACCTAATTTGTTTTTTGTACCGATTCCCAGACCATTTATACCGAAAAAATGTGTCGAGCCAGGGATTTCATTTTTGCAAAATAAATGTATAGAATGATGAATGTTTAGAGTCTTACTAAGGGTATTGTATTACCCAGTAACTGGGTTGTGGAGGTCAGATAGGCAGTCGCTCCATGTAAAATACTGGTATTCAGCTGCATCCGGTTAGACTGGAAGCCGACCCCAACAAAGTTGGGAAAAGGCTAGGCAGATGATGAAATGTATAGAAAACGTGTTCCTAAAGGATACACAGCACATTTACTAAGTAGAAGGATGTGTATACTTTTGGATACTCAATGCCCAGACACTGTGACAAAAAGATGTACATGGCGCTGAAGGTGTTAAATATTGCAGCATTATGCTGAGTTAGGAGCCTTTTTGGCCTTGCACAGATCTCTTTTTATTTTGGTTGTTTTTAATGTTTTCTTAGTTTTAAATGCGCCTTTTTTACTGTTGGTATTTCCTGTGTGTGTCCCAAATAAAATATTTCTCTTTTTTATTTCTATTAAGTAAACTTATTATAATTGTTTACTTTGTATTTTACTTAATCATTTTTGGTTGACAGTGGATCAAAGCATCAGCACAGCAATGAGTGGCAGGAACAGAAGTCGGATTCGGATTCATCTCGAGGTGCGGCTCTTTCACCGACGCCGTCGCCGCCGCCGCTGCCCGGACCAGGCGAACCCGTCACTAAGGAGGTCTTCTTGAGGTAATCACTTTGCTGAAATCAACTAAATCCATAATCATTAGTGTTAACTAGTATGGGGTGTATTGTGACTGTTACTGGCAACCTTATATATTGTAATGTCAACAGTATATTTAAGGTAATAAATTGTGCATTGGAGATTTCCACATGCACTATTGCCTGCTAGTTAAATCCTTATGATGAGATAATGTTCCATAGTGGTACGAACTTACCAAGCTGTGATGAAAAGAAGAAGCCATAGCTGTAGATTGGACGTACATGACTTACTTGCAACACCCATGTCTTTCAATTTACAAACATTATACAGAATGAATGAAAACTATTTATGCTAATTTGAATTCAACCATACTCACAAAAAAGCATAATAAGAAACCTGGTGCTATTTTTTTTTTTTGGAAAACTTACAGCTAATATCAGACACAATAGTTACTAAGTTTTTAACATGATCATGGCCAATTACAAGTTTTCACACATAGAATAACAATGAACTATGTACTAGGTAGCAGACAGTGTTACTTTCGCATACTTTATATTCATATAATATAATGCAAGGGCTATGTTATCTTGTCGAAGAAGTGATTGCAAAGAGCCTTCTTTAATTTAGGCACACTAGTATTAAAGATATTTATGTCAACTTCCTGGCAGGTTTCATTATACATACGGCTCGCCCTAATCATGTAGTTTTGTCTGTAAGTTGTTCTTGTTGTTGGTATTTGCAACAAACGAGGTTTATGCAAAAATGAAGAACATTATGTGCAGCCCAATTTTGCTCAGCAGCTCAGGGATGTAGTTGGATCCGTTTGCAATTTTAGATAAAAATGCTAAATCAGAAGTTTTTCTTCTTTCGTAAAGTGAAAGAACATGAAATTTTTTACACTGCATGTTGTAACTAGATAGACGTATGTTTTGGAACCAAATTGAATGTACCTAAGGAATTTTCTTTGTATGCCCTCAATACGATCGATATAAGTATTATAGTTAGGGCTATATCATTATACAATTATTGTTAAGATAATTTTATACTAACTTTATTTTCCAGACTCATTGGTCTAGTGACTCCTTTACAAAGAGAACTGTTAGAGAAAAAAAGAAGTGAGCGTCGCAAGAGGTCCACTACAACAACCAACAAAAACGATTTCCTTTATGGGAGCTATGAAATGTTACCTGTAAGTTTGAAAGAAAACAGATCTGTTATAGTTTGCTTTGTTGATAATCAACAATTTTGAAAGATAACCTTGAATTATTGTTGCAGAAGAAGAAAAAGTACAACCAGTTTTCATACTTGCAAACACATAATGATCCTCCGCAGACAAGGTCTGCTAAGCTACGAAAACAACAGGTAACAATATTCTTCTGTAAATGGTCTTTATATAAATTGCAGATTATATTAAAATACACCAACGAAAAACAAGCCATCAAACCATTTATTTTAGTATTTCTTTGACATTGTTGTAATTACTTGTAATCACTCAAAAGCTTTATTTGTATACAAACAGCGCCCCGCTGTTTCACCCGTATAAGTTTCCCGTGGGAATATCGGGATAAAACCTATCCTATGTCCTTTCCCGGGACTCAAACTATCTCTATACCAAATTTCATCTAAATCGGTTCAGCGGTTTAAGCGTGAAGAGGTAAGAGACAGACAGACACACTTTCGCATTTATAATATTAGTATGGATTTCAGTCGCAGAACAAAACGTCTCGTGAAGGCTCACCTTCAGGATCTTCAACTGAAAACAAAGGTAAGTTTTAGAAAAGAAAGTTAAAAACTATCACCCAAATACGACAAAAACGCCAACTAAAAGCGATGAACAAGACATAGTAACAAAATAACATCGGTTTCGGTTTTCGTATAACTGGAGTCACACGTAATTACTATATAATTATTATGTCATGTTATTAAGTCAAAAATCATACAGATGATTTTTGAAACTGGTTAATAAAGTTCTTTCTTCAATTTTTAACTGTTTGTTGTTTTAGAAAATTTGGTTACATCGAAAGGTTTAAGTATTAGGTATCAATGAAGGCCATCTAATTTGAGTTTCGAAGAAAGTGATATTTAATGGGGATATCTAGGAAATAAAAAAAATACATTATAATCAGGTTTTCTCGAAGCCGTGAGTTTTTGCCTGGGCTTTATGGGGTGCTTAATGTTGCAAATGGGTCACACTATCACGTCCTGGAAGGAATACTTCAAAGTACAAGTCACCTTGTACATTTTGCTTATATGTCCATAGGATGGACCAATGGCAAGCCTGCGTGGGCGGCGACTCTGCCGGCTAGCTTATCTGTGGAACCAGTGTACACGACACATAATGCAGCCCATAAAAAAGTGTGTCATGTTTGTGGACGAAATGGTGAGTTCTTTACAATTTTTTTTAAAATCCCAATTAGTAGTAATTGGGATTCCTAAATGCAATGTAATAAAATCTACTTCATATTTTTTTTTAATTCATTCATTCATTTACTGACAGCCAACGCACAGCCGCTCGGTTTAGGATTTTTGAGAATTCTTTTCTTATAGGGATAAAACTTTGTATAGAAATTCGTAATTTTTGCCGATGGGAAATCTCATCGGGCACACATCTTATAACTAAATAAGCCTTGAAAGTGTTATTTTTATTAAACCCCTGCGTGCTAACTAAAAGTGATCGTCGCGCAAATACGCGATCGTTGCGCGTTCATAAGTCTCTTTTTGTTCAGGAAACCGGAAGGCCCCCTCTGTCGGTGCGACCTGGTTCTGGTTCACCAAACAAAAAGTGAAATTTTTCTTTATTTTACTCAGATGTGGCGTCTCTTCTGGCGTGGTGTGCGGGCTGCGTCGTGTGGCAGCACACGGGCTGCGGCGTGGCGGCCGCGCACTGCGCGCTGTGCGGCGCCGGCCTGCCCGAGCCGCCGCACCAGCCCGCGCCCGCGCCCGACCCCGACCCCGCGCGGCACAAGCAGCTCTACAGAGGTAACTACGTGAGGCAGCGCACGGGCTGTGGCGTGGCGGCCGCGCGAACATACACTGCTGCCCAACTCAAAACGCACATGAAATCCAAAGTTGAAAAAAAAATAGAGGTCGAAAAGAAACAAATTACAATGAAGTTACTTACTTATATAAAAAAAAAAATAGAAAAAGTAATGCGCATCCGAACATCACAATAACCAACTATGATTACTTATTACCTACACAGCGTTATGAAAGACATTTTATTTTTTTATTAGCCATTAATGTTCCACTGCTGCGCAAAGGCCTCTATGAAAGACTTACTAAATAAAAACAAAATGGCGAATTGAAATAGGATTTCATAGGAAAATCTGCAGATTCATCTTTGGCAATGCAATCCCTTGTGCGGTCGGGTGCGCGAAAATTTTTTTTCCCGGGGACGCGGGACTTCACCCGGTAGGATCATGGGACTGTCACCAACGATATTGTCGTCCTATACTTCATACTGCGTGTAGCAACACTGTGCTTAGCCCGTGTCTATGATACTAACATGAATAAAGAAAAGGAGAGGTTGGCCTGGGCCCATACCATAATCATTTGCAGGGCAGTTAAACTTGACAGGAATAGTTGCACCGCACATGGTTCAAAATCGCTTGACAATTTCTGTCAAAAAATAACCTGCTTGCGAACCGTTAGGTTTATTAATAAACTAGCTGCGCCCCGTGGTTTCAAACGCGTAAATGTTGATCCCGTGGGAATATCGGGATAAAAAGTAGCCTATATGTTAATCCAGCTGTTAGCTACCTCCATACAAAATTTTATCAAAATTGGTCCTGCCGTTTGACCGTGAAGAAGTAACAAACATATAAACACACACATACACTCACAAACGTTCGCCTTTATAATATTAGTGTGAAATATCATTTCAGATAAATTAGCCGAGCGAAAAAGCTTACAAGAGAAAAATATAAAACTATGCGTCGAACTTCGTAAGCTTGAAGTGAGAGCTGCAAGCCTCAAAGAAAATCTGGACGAGCATAACGCCGAGAAAAGACAACTGCTGGCTGACCAGATCAAGACCCAGAGAAACCTTCAGAAGCTTCTAGACTTCATCAGTCAATTTAAGGAGACGTCGATAAGCATCCGATCTACCTCTGTCAGCGAGTCTGGCAGCGAAATTAGTAAAAGTAATGAGGAATAAAGTGGTGAGCTACTTTTAGTTTTTTTACGATAAAATTTTGAAGGTGGAGGAGGATAGGTGGAGATGCTGGGGAAGGACGTAGGCTACTTTTTGTCCCGGTAGCACATTCCTGTGGGATACTTTTTGTCCCAGTAGCACATTCCTGTGGGATACTTTTTGTCCCGGTAGCACATTCCTGTGGGTTACTTTTTGTCCCGGTAGCAAATTCCTGTGGGTCACTTTTTGTCCCGGTAGCACATTCTTGTGGGTTACTTTTTGTCCAGGTAGCACATTCCTGTGGGTTACTTTTTGTCCCGGTAGCACATGTCTGTGGGTTACATTTTGTCCTGGTAGCACATTCCTGTGGGTTACTTTTTGTCCCGGTACCATATTCCTGTGGGATACTTTTGTCCCAGTAGCAAATTCCTGTGGGACACTTTTTGTCCCGGTAGTATGTTCCTGTGGGATACTTTTTGTCCTGGTAGCACATTCCTGTGGGATACTTTTTGTCCCGGTAGCACATTCCTGTTGGATACTTTTTGTCCCGGTAGCATGTTCCTGTGGGATAGTTTTTGTCCCGGTAGCACGTTCCTGTGGGATAGTTTTTGTCCCGGTAGCATGTTCCTGTCTACTTTTTGTCCCGGTAGCACGTTCCTGTGTGATAATTGCCGACATCCAAGAGCAAAGCTGCGGGCAGAAGCTAGTGTAAAAAAAGTATTTACTGTAAAGATTATCCTTTAATCCACCAATATGCGATGAGAGCTCGTGACTCGCGGTAGTTTCCAAAGCGCGGCACTATTTAAGCGGACGGATTTTGCCGCGAAGCCGACGTTGGTACGTACCAACGTCGGCTTCGCAAAGCAAAGCAAAGCTATGATTACTGGCCACTAGCTCTGCCCTTGTGTTAAATTAATTTCGCCACTATAGCGGCACGTTGTTTGATTTTTAATTGGCTCATTCTGCAGGCATGATTTGAACGAATGCAGATCTGTAATAATTTTTTATCCCATGTTGGTAGTGCTGGTGTTTCCTCTTGTAACAGTAACTGTTTCATTGTTGCAGGTTGAAGGTCTGATAGCGTCTCTCCGTGTTCGTGATTCGTGGTCAGTGTGATTGTTGATTCCGTTCATAATGATCAATGTCGTTATGTATAAGGTGGTGTTATGGTGTTTCAGTAGTTCAAAATGTGGTCTTACTTAGGTTCTCAATATTTTTTATTACTAGAACATGTGGAAATTCTAAAATAAGTTCGATTTTTATTTCTTCTTTATCAAATGATATATTTCAAGAATAATTTTATTGTAACTATTCCTCTTTACAGAGTTTCTTGTTTGGGTCAAATAACTGAAATGTCGAGTTTATTTTAGAATGTGAAAGTAGTGTACAAGTTCTGAATGTGTGTTTATATCATGATTTTTCTCCATCAGACGGATGGGTAAGTAAATCAATTCTATTAAATAAAATCAAATGATTAGCCAAAAGTGAAGTGTTCAGTATTTGATTCCTAATTTAGCGTAGATGTAGTAATTTTCAGATATTTTAGAAATGAATTTTGTTCCAACTACTATGTTTTAATTTTAAGCGTTGTTTGTAATGTGGTTACAGTTTTTTAGAATCAATTGTCCGTCCTTTTCTAAGTTTAAATATTTTATTATACAAGAAGAAAAGGAAGCCAAGATTTTGTAAATATGAAACCAAACAACGTTTAATATTTGTATGGACTAATGGATACTGTCTATAAGTTCATTCAACATTAGTTATTCTCTGTGATATGATTATTTTTATTCATTAGGTTGTTGATGGTACAAATGTACTACTTTGTACAAAGAACCTTTTGTAAAACCCTCATGTAAATAAATATTCGTAAATTGGTTAAAAGTGCTTTAATTTCATTTATATATAACTAGCTGCGCCCCGCGGTTTCACCCGCATAAGCTTCGATCCCGTGGGACATAGGATACTTTTTATCCCGATATCGGAATAAAAAGTATCCTATGTCCTTTCCCGGGACTCAATCTCTATACCAAATTTCATCTAAATCGGTTCAGCGGTTTAAGCAAGAGGTAACATACAGACAGACAGACACACTTTCGCATTTATAATATTAGTATGGAAGTATGGATTTAGATGATCATGATACTTTGATACTTATTATCTGATTCAAACAAACGGTTTTATTATGATTTGTTTAGTCTATAATTCTAAAATTTTCTTTCCTTTCAATGCGTCTCTGCGTAACTCTTCAAGGCTGCGTTCTAGCAGCTGCAATTCATATTGAGTAAGATAGTCGTACCTTTGCATCGCTTTAACTCCCCGGCGGTTGATATGCACCAGTCCTCCAAAATATGCCGTACCAAAGTCGTTGTTTTCTATATATGCGTTCACTTTCGCTGGCACTCCGTCCAAGGCATCAATTATACTACGAGTGAAAAGAAGTGCGCTGTACGCAACTGACAGAGTTGGCGAAAATCCCCGATTAGCTCTTAATATTTTGTCCTCAAACTGACGAAACTTAAGTGTGAAGTTCTGGGACGTTTTAGCATCAACATCTGAAATTGGTTTGCTTTGAGAGAGAAGAGGAATGGCAGTCTTTTCTGAATGGCCTCCGATCACAGGTACCCAGCAGATGTTAGGGTTCAAGTTATTCTGTGCCGCATACAATGTTTGAGCACGCAAGGAGTCCAAGCCAGTAATACCGAAAAGTTTTCTTGAGTCATAATCTCCATGGTTCCTCAGGACCTCAGCGGCCATCGGAATGAGACTATTTATTGGCTCCGTAACGATTCCGAGGAATGGCATGTGTTCCATTTTGGCTACATGCATCGCTAATGTTTTTACAAATTCTATGTTTGCCGACAGCCATAGCTTTTCTGTGATACCGGGCTTCCGTACGAGTCCACCAACGCCTAGAACTATGTTCGCATGTTTCAGAGCCGTTGCTAGGGTGTCTTCTCCTGTGTATCCTAAGACGTCAGTCTCGGTGGGCACGTGCGTCAAGTCCAATATGACGCCGGCCGTATGTCCTCGAGTGTCATGCACTACGAGCTTACTGATCCCGGGCTCTGATCGTAGCAGCAAACAAAGTGTTTGGCCGATGTCGCTCGCACCTCCGACCACAGTAGCTTGATAATTCCTTTTGGTTGTAAAAAACAGTTCGTGGATATTTCTGACGATTAACTTGTTCATTTTGATTGTAAGTACTGACTGAAAATTTACATGATATATATTTGTTCTACTATGTAACTATTGATTTCTAGCTGGACTGTTTTTTTGATATTTTAAGTGATTGCGTATTTAATAAACCATAATTATTTTATTTGACTGTCAGCCCCACAGACACAGCCCACAGAGTACTTCAATCAAAAAGTTCTCCACCACAGAGTACTTTTTGATAGACTGAAAGACAGCCCATTTAGCCCTCCGTTAGGAGTATATGTGTTCTGTGATTTAGCCAAACTGTTGACAGTTATTGGGATTTGCTTTATGAACATAGAAAAGGGCCAAATACCGAATTTAAAGTAGGTTAATTTAAAGAAGCCGGATAGGTCCATATTTCGACATGAAATTTATATCTGTAATTTTTATGGTGTAAATAATAAAGAGTATTAGTATTTTCCCCACCGCCGTATCTTTACGTTGACGTCGTGGTGGGGCTTGCGCGCTCAGAACTCTAGGTCTGTGCCGGAAGGGTTTACTTTGCCGGAACAGGTCTAGGGTGAGGAGCCAGACCAAGAGAGACACTGAAACCCGCAGGGCAGCATGTGGCGATCTTGGGCAGTAGCGACCCCACGGACCCTATCTCACAGGAGAAGTCTTGTTCCTCACCTCTGGCTTGCCTTTATTGGCCAGCTGGAGTGAAGAATGACGAAGAACAGAGCTCCCACCTCATTCTTGCCTTTATTGGCCGGCTTTTTTTTTTCTTTTTTTGTGGATATGAAATCATCAAATGACCCCTCCCACTCTGGGTGGAGCGGAATAGTGTCAGACTCTTACTGACTACCCACCCGTGTTCCTTCCTTAGCCCTTTATGTTCCGGGGCAGCGGTAACTCTTTCGGACAATCCCGTTACCCCGGCAGGCTTCGGCCCTAACGGGCCCCTTCCTTTATGCTTTATGCTTTGTTGGCCGGCTTGAGTGGAGATTCGCAAGAGCAAACGTGCTCGGAGGAAGGAAGTGTTCCAGTAAGATGCTCGTAGGGATCTTGACCGTACTTCCGGGATTGTCCTGATAGCCGTGGAATACCTCTCCACTCGTCATAAGAACCTCAGGACATGTTGCCCCCTTGTTGCTATGACACTATGTGCTAGCGACCGTTTTCGGGGTCCCATTATTGAGTGTGCAAGTCACCCCCTGCCATTTTATCTGTTTAATTTATATAGAACATCGGTCAGGCAGGGGCTATAGTTTTTCCATAGTCCTAGATAACCAGTTCACTTCAGCCACCAAAACTCATAATCCAATATTTTTCTTTCCATGTCTTGCAATAGTCCTATACCAACCGGGGGTTATCCTTTGTCCTTGGGTGCACTTGCACAGTACGAACAGGGATAAGCGCCGGTTGGTGCCTCATTTCATTGAAAACGTCTAACGGGCCTCTGCGAGTTTGCTTCACAGGGTCCCTCGATATGTCAAAGAGTATTCTATCTATTTTGCAGTCGAAGATAACAGGATACACAAAAACACAAATATAGAGCTCAAATACCTATCTCCTATTAATTATTGTTCGGAGGTTCTTTGAAGGTTTTGTTTATCCACAGTTTCGTAAAGAGCAGAAGAGCTTTATGCGTTTCTTTTTGTGTACTTTATGGTTTTATGACTTCATGTCCTTTCATTTTGGCATTTATCACAGACTACAATATAATGCAGGTATTTTATCTATGTTGGCAATAAATTCAAAATTACAGCTCATAATTTACCATGTAAGACTAAACAAATTCAAAGTCTAATAAAATATTAAAAATATGTAAAACAACCATGCATTTTCGAATTGCTATGTTGAAACTAAAAGCCCGTTTATTCCAAACAAATTTGCAGACAATAATTAAATGCGTACCGGTGCGAAATGTCCAAGTTTCTGTAATTGGCGCTGGCAAAGAAGTCGGTGCAAATGTGTCTCTTTTACTTAAGCAGAACCACAAAATAAAGAGACTGCATCTGTATGATGTAAACGAAAAAATAATGGGAACTGCCATGGAATTGAGTAATTTACCAGGAGGTCCGCAAGTAAAAGGGTTTTCTGGTGATAACTTGAATGCAGCTATTCGGTCATCTGAACTAATCCTGATGGTTGATAGAGTATCCCGTAAGCCAGGAAATACGCGAGAACAAATGATAGTTGCTAATGCTCCCGCTTTGCAGAGGCTATGTCGGGCAATTGCTGACGAAAACCCTGAAGCGTTCCTCGCTATCGCAACTAACCCTATAAATTCTATGGTGCCTTTTGCAAGCACACTTTTGTTTAAATACGGCACCTATAACCCTTATAAGGTTTTTGGCATAACGCAAATAGACGCCGCCCGAGCCCGCTCTTATGCTGCCAGAACATTGCAGGTGAGCTGCCGAAATTTGTTCATTCCTGTTATAGGAGGGCATTCAGAAGAAACAGTAATTCCTTTATTTTCATATATCACTCCTGCCGAATATGTTGTCCCTCCCTGGCAAGCAGATTTATTGACGAACCTTGTGAGGAGATCTGGGACAGAAATAGTATTTAAGAAACAAGGTTCTGAATCAGCGGTGCTAGGGGTCGCCTGGTCGATTAATGAATTTTGTAATATCTTAATAGATGCTATTTCTGGTAGTGAAGTTGAAGCTACTTGCTATACCGCCAATCCATATTTTGGAACAAGTTTTTTTGCTGGCCCTACTACAATAGGGCCGTATGGAGTAATACGCCAATGTCAAAAAATGAATTTCAATGACTTTGAATCTTACCTAGTAAAGTCTTCAGTGCCCGTTATTAACAGAGATGTGTGTCTTGGAGAAGATTATGTAAATTTATTGATTTCTTGAATCTCGGGTTTCAGATCGATTAGCTCTTAGTCTTTGTTATAATTTACATAGTTTTAATAAATTTAATTTCAATGAAAATTATAAAAAAATACCTAGTTATATCAAATGTTTTACTTTAGCCTTTTGTTATTTTACAAGTGTCTAAGATTGTATTCTAAAATGCTCAATGCTAAGCGTCGTTGCTCATGCTCAATGCTAAGCGTCGTTGAGCATTGTCAATATAACTTACAGTTTGAATAAATTTTAAATCAATTAAAAACGTAGTTATTTCATATTTTTACTTTCATCTTCTGTTATTTTATTTTATAAATGCTTTATCCGCGTCTTCTAAGTGTCAGTGTTTGGGAAACCGGGCATAAGATCCTTTTCCAACTTTCCCCTTCATTGAATGAAATCAATGCAAACACGTGATAAACTACACACATGAAAACTAAATGATAAATGATTTTATTTCTGCAAGTAGGTTTCTTTTTTTTTTATTTCATTAATTACCGCGGACTTGGTGGTCCGCGCCCTTTTTTATAGTATTTTATTGTTTACATTAGATTTCTTTCTTTTCCTAGGGAACAGTTTCATACTCCCGCATCGGACACATCCATATTACTCTAAACTTACAATACTAGCTTAAATCTACGCGAGTCCATCTTTTTATACATATATATATATATACTTATATATTTTTTTTTACATATAAAATTATTATAATGATACATATTTACATACATGCTCATGCACTTCATGCTATTAATATTTTTTTTTGGTTTCTTTTATTATTTTTATCATTTAATACATATGCTGGTAAATGTAATGTAATAATTAGATAAATGTATTAGCCTTGTAACTCCTTGCTCAATCCTACTTAATACGTTTCTTCCTAACTCCTTACTTATGTTTCGTATATTAGTTATAGTTGTAAAGAAACCAACGCCATCTAGTTTATTTTCGAAAACTTGAATTCAAACGTTCACTGGAAAATAGACACTAAGGTATCCATGCAATTTTGCAGGTGAGTGTACCTAAGGTAGGTATAACGAAGTTAAAAGGAAAACTATCACAGTTAAGTAGGCTTTACAAGTTAACAAGTAATAAGTAGTAGACCAACTTACATTTACAGTTGGGACTTTGGGAGAACATGTTTCAACGGATTTTGTTCTTGGGATAAATTCATCCCAACTACGGAACCTTCTATTGTATTTTTCCGTTTTTTAAGAATAAGAAAACCTACGACGAAATTGTCCAAACTAGTTCTAACAAAGCACACTTTAAACTCAAACCTTATATTTTTGCTAAGCACAAACCAAACATTCTAGAGACCAATGAAAACAAGGCTATAGGAATGGTGAGCACATAATCGAAGCTGACGTGTGCATCGTTCGGTTGTAACGGTCCAATATCGGACAAATGGCGAGGTGGTGACGCAAAGCGGCCATCCGAGTCGCATCTCATTCGGAGAACAGTGTAACTGCCTGAGTGCCTTGTTCCTCTTACAACGGGGAACCAGTAGATATGGCTGCGTTCACACTGAAGCAGGTTCCGTCACTGATATTCCACGTGATTCTTGTCAGGTTGTAAAGGTAGGTCTAAGTTTTAATTTTAGTGATCTTGGTTATTGAGTGACGTATTGGCAAGGATTTTAACGCTTATCCCCTTAATAATAAACGTATTATATCAGATGAATAGTTACACACTGATTTCTCTCTTTCAGTCGTCAGTAATTTGACTTTCGAAAGAAGAAGACAAAGCGTTGTGTAACTAACAGACGCTATATAACGTTTATTAGTAAGGGGGTTAGAGTTTTGTTCAGGTTCAGGATTTGCAGCCAGCGGCTGTATAAAAAATAGGCTGCGAAAATTCTTTAATTTAATAATTATTCAGTTTTCAGTAAACTGTAATCTATCCATTAACCACTCTATGCTTTCCCAAAATTCCAAATACCCACTCTACATTTACTGCATTTACTTTCAAAAATATTGATCTACGTACTTATAACAAAAATGCGTGTGAAACAAGATGCATTAAAAGACCGTGCGCTCACCAGATGTGTTAAAATTTACTTCCCAATATAATTTGATGTGATCCTAACTTAACAGGCGGGGAGCGTTCTCAGCTCGGTGCAACCGCAAATAAGGATCGTAACGACAGGGTTAACTTTAAGATAATCGCTGAGCGGCCATACGGGTCCGCCGCGGCGTTACATTGAGTTTAATGTCTCTCGGTCTTGACGACCGCCGTCTGACGGTGTTAACTTGAGGGAGGGTTAAGGGTCGAGAGACCGGTGATTACACCTCTGTAAGGACCATTTATTGCCACTACACTGTTTGTGATTGCCTGTGTGCTACATTAACGTTTGGCTTTATTTCACAGCCATTATAAAGTCATCTGTGGTCATGATGAGGTGGGTTATCAGCAGGTGGCTTTTGTTCTGGTGGTTAGTTCCTTTTGTGGGTAGCAATTGATATTAGTAAAAGTAATTTTATTTACGTTTTTATTATTTAATAAGACGTCCTCCTCATCTCAATGCCGTATTTGGCCATACAGATTGCTTGGGGAATCGTACCCGCTATACCATTATAGGTATCGCAGAAGCCGCTGTACCTATTCAGCCACTCCACTGTGCCTGTCCAATTTTTGTCCAAGATTCGACGATCGCCAATCTCTATAATTATGAGTACCTAGATGAAGTATCATATAGCTGTCTTAGCCCAGATAGAGTTAGTTTGGGTACTTATAGATTTTGGGAACTTGGGAACATGGACGCTGTGTCCGCTAACCACATATTTAAACAAGATTGCCACACGTAGGAATTAATGATTTTGAAGTGAAAACTTCTTTAGCGGCGTTGTACACTTTTTTGTAATGGGTAAAAAATGTTAAACTCGCGTCAGGACACGTGACCCTGATCGACAATTCTTAAGACGGATGGAGAGTAGACAGCCGGCGCGGCGTAGGAGTATCCCCCTCTCTTTCTACGGCGTGGCGAAAATGTATAACCTACACCGCTTCGGATGTGTTCGGCTGTCCTCGAGATGTACTCGGTTTTAATGTATATCCGATATGTCAGTGAATGATGGCAAAGTATTCTGTTTGTGTTTTGTTTTCACTTCTGTCGGCACTCCCGGAGTGCCACTGTTTTTTTTTTTTAGCTTTAATATTGTGACTAAGCGCTGGTGCAATCAGCGTGCGTGCTGGTTTATGGTTCACTGCCTCACACAGAGAGGAGGCCTGTGTCCCAGCAGTGGGAACATTATTAGACTGATTATGGGCGCTGTGTAAGTTGTGATTAAGTAGCTAGGTAGCAGCATGCAGTAGATGGGGTCGATTAAAAGAAATGATCGATGTTATCTTCCCATGCATAAAAAGTGATACCTACTTCCTTCATCAAATGTCATCGCGATGTACTTAAGTATATTCAACTTTCAATCTACCCAGACGGGAGATATTTCAATGTGCGGTAATTATCATAACTAGGTACATAACTTGCTGTAATGTACTCAACAAGTTATCTGATCAATCATGATGGCTATCAACGCTCGTGCTTAGATTTTATCAATTTATTAAGAACCTGTTCGCTCCTAATGTTGTTATTCCACATTTTAATTACATTGAGTCTTAGTTGTTGGGTAGTGGAAGTAGTGCATACCCGGGACTTGAATTAAATTATGTCGCCCAACTATGTCGACGTGGTACGGAGATTAATCGAGTGCGAGGTCTTGTTTTTGATTCTTAGGTCTTGCTAGACATTATTAGATTGTTCTATTAGGAAATTTTTACTATCGCAGTCTGGAGTTTGGCGCTATTAATGGTAAATGATGGTAGGGTCGTTTCGAATAATTTTATTGGGATTCAATACTGGTTGGGTACCCCCGGTAGCATGTGGGTGCCGAAAGGTCTTCTTAACACACACACAGTTCCTTGCAATTTCCCTTGCTACAGAATACTTGGCAATTGACTAGTGTCTATGAATTTTCACATACATTTTTTAATAACCTTGGAGTCCAACTTACCGACCGGATAATGAATACGATACTGTGCTCTAAAGTCAAAGTCAAAGTCAAATCATTTATTTCAATTAGGCACAGTAAAGGCACTTTTGAACGTCAAAAATTATAGTAAAAACAATTAATTCTAGTCGCCCATAAAGACACATAAGTAGCCGACGTCACCCAAAAAGCAGCCAAGCTCAAATGGGACTGGGCCGGACACGTTTGCCGCATGTCGGATGTACCTATTGTGGGCTAAGACCTCCCACAGCATGGGTTCCTGAAAATGTCCAACGGCATCGCGGAAGACCCAGGCCTAGATGGCGGGACGAACTTGATGCTTGTAGGAGGGATTGGTCTAAATTAGCTTAGGCGCCATCTCCACGGGCGAGAATCGCGGCGATAGTCTCACCGTGCCATCAAATTCTCGCCGCGACGATATCGCCGTGTGGAGACTGCTTCATATAGTTTCTATCGAATTTGATGCCTCAGTGTGACTATCGCCGTGATACTCTCGCCCGTGGAGATGGCGCCTTAGGGTCGAACTGAGTGGATAAAGGAAAAGGAGGCCTTTACCCTGCAGTGGGACAATACAGGCTGATTATATGTTTTTTAATTGACTTCTCTTGTAAAATCCTCTGCCACTAGAGTGGGCTTACAGGACGTCGCCTTAATTTTACATCTCCTGGGAATAAAATCGTGTCAGTTTATACTACTTATTAAGAAAAACTGGAAAAGAAAATATACTATTATCATCCTAACATGTAAAAGAAATCTCATTCATCAGTTTGCCTAGATAGCAGCGGATTGGAAAAACTCCCGTACCTACCTACACAGACTGGTGACTAGGTAAAGTTCGGGGGAAGTCGTTGAGATGTCCCACGGGTGTCGTCTGTCGGCGCCTCGGCAGTGGGACTGTGTGCCGAAGTTGCTACTATGGATACGAGCTATGTATATAGCCTGTTATATAACAATTATTTTGTAATATGTAGGGAAACGCGTGGTGTTTGGGATTCAATGTGAATCTTGACGGGTTCAAATATCATGCACAAGTATGTAGGTACCTAGGTTAGTGTTAGATTTTAATCACACGCATTTTATTTTCTACATGAAAACCTTTTAAATATGTAAGCTGGAATCTTGGAGAAGGTACCTAACGTACTTCAAACTCTACTAGCCTATCTTAATATAAGCTTGCGTTTGACATCTATCCTTATTTTCACCAAATCAAACTGGCTACCGGTATTTGTCTGTGTAATTATGCAACAAAACATCTAACATTACTTACATATAAAACGTTAATCCTGCAAACAAAGCTTCGTAGACAAAGAATGCGTGAAGGTCCGCAAGCGGCCGCGTCGGCGTCGCCTCCCACAAGTCGTTATCTCAACTTGTTTGCTAAACCCGCCAAGAATTGCAAATGGCGATAATTCTAACTACACCGATAAATCAGCTACACCCCGTTCAAGTTTTTTCCCGGGAGGGTCCCTCTTTTCCACCATTGTTGGTGATTGATCGCGCCTTTTCTATACTTAAAGTTTTTCAAAACGTTCAAGAACATGTGTTGCTGAAGTTTCGACAAGCCATCGACACTGATGTATTCGGATTTGTACTATTAATTTGTCGTTTGCAAATTTTCTTTGTGACAGAAGGTATTCGTATTCGGATATGTAACTTTAACAAAGTCTGTAAGTTATGACGAGACTGCTACGAAAAGAACTTCTTTCTTTTTTTCTTCTTTCTTTTTTTTTCTTTCTTTCTTTCTTCTTTCTTTCTTCTTTCTTTTTTCTTCTTATAGGTATCTAGGTACCTAGTTCTCGTTAAACATTAAGGAAAATAAACAGCAGCATAGTAAACAAACAAGAGCATGTCTAGTATTGTCTACTAACATAAATCGGTGATAGCATTTTCTAGAACAGCAACCTAAATGCGTAACACTGCTAATCCATTGCTTCATATGTTCGAAAAATTTGTCTGCTCAAGAACATAAATAACGCAATGAATGTTGTTGAACTGTCACAATGAAAGCCGTTGCTACTGTTAGTATGTTACGCAATTGCCCCGCAGTTCTTCGTAGTGTCTATGGTAACTTTACGGTAACGTCACTGTATTTTTTCAGAGACAGTGCTTGTTGCTAATGATGTGCAAGCCCTCTGTAAAGGACTTGATGGAGACTACTACCTACATATTGAATTAGGAGTTACTTACGCACTCATGATAAATACTTAAATAGATATGATTAAACATTCTGTCTATTCTGTAATTCTTTTGTTCATTTGCAATAGGAAAAGTGAATTCTTAGCTAACTTAGGTACTCATGCCAGTTGTAATTGTAGGTACCTATAATGCATCACTATAGCAATAAGATGAATCGTCATGGTAAGAAAAACAATAAATTAGTGGTCGATGACGCCCCCGGGAGCCGGCAGCTAGTCGCGGCGATGCTGCGTCAATTTACGACCAGCGCTAATTGTCCTCAATTTATAGTTACTATTTATTAGCGATAGACCTATTAACAGCTCAAGATGGATATGGAGTATGTGTTCTATCAATATATTATTCGTCATTGTTACGTGTGTTATCTAATCAAGCTCAAATGTTTATTGAAAATACAAGTGTGCTCGTGGCTCTACCCGCTTGAAAAGTTAGGTATCTACTCTTTGTCTTTCTTTGTGTCATGTTGGTTACCTGTCTCTGTCTACCTAGGAATTTATAATGAGAGCTAACACACAGAAAATATATTACTTTTAATAGGTAGATTTAGCTAGGGCAGCAAAATAACGAAACATTTGACAAAACCTAAGTACTTTTTCTTATATTGATGGAATTCTTTATCTTATCCATACTCTTCATTTTAGAAATTAGCGACTCGATATAGATAGTTTAGCTATCTTCTATAGTTGTACAAATATTGTGATCCTTATACATTTTACGGTATGTAACGATACACTGTGTTAGTTCAAAGGGCTGCTCAAACCCGATGCAAGCACAACGGACGTTGGCATTAAATTCATTAATTACCATACGCCCATAAATATTCTATTTTCAAGCACAATTTACAAAATAATAGTGTTAAAATAAACTAATGACATTGTTGCGAGCATGAGAAATAATTGGATCCCGTTTATAGCAGGCGCACTGCCGGTCTCATGAACACAGTTCCTTAGAACATAAGTAGTTCTATGCTATTTTTGCATGCTCGTTATTCTGCTTCCTGATACTGCCAAATGCAATTTGTACTGGTTAAATTGACATTACGCCTTGATATTCCCTATATTTCATATTTAATTGAATATCTACTTCGTTAGTCTCACACACTTCAGTGGATAATGATTAAATGCTTATATATTTGACACAATAACAACAGTAAATTCAATTAGACGACATGTCGCGTATCAAGTATGAATCGAAGTCGTGTCGCTTCACCCCTCGACTCGGCGCGGCTTTTAATAATCGATTTAATTGAGCCAATGAACAATTTAATTAAAATTCTAAAGACACGGCGTACGGCCCGTGGGATGCGGCGGGACGTGAGCCATGGGAACACTCGGTGATCGGACTTTTCGTTAACTGTCTGGATCGACCCTATGTGAAAAATTTCAAAGATGGCAGCTACATCAAACACAGTACCTGACTTTGAATTTTCTTATTTTTACACACACAAAGACTTTCATCAAAAGTTACGCTCGGCTTAAATATAGATTCCTTGGTCATGGTAAAAGATTTTCATAGCCTAATATAGGTAGAAGGTACATATGTAATTATTTTCTTATTCAGCAGTGAATTACTTAAAAAATTACAATTATTGCTTATTATTTGAAGAGATTTTGCATTATTATGGTAGTTAGTCACGTAAGTGCTATGTCCGTGACTCACTAACTTAATAACTTAGTTTGTTTTGCGGTTAATTAGATAAACATAATCATTACCCACTATAAATCACATGAATATACAATTAAAATTTACTATTTATCAATAACAATTAATTACGTTTTGTTTTAAATTGTTCAATCATCCAGGCTAATTGTTGCAATAATAATTTTAAATTGAGTTTGTATTTCTTTGTTCCCATTAAAAGGTACCGAAGTCAGAGTGAAGTAGGTATGTAGGTACTTAACACCGCATAACTCACCGATTGCATCATTCTGAACTCTTTCAGTATAGTGTCAGTTGACTTTTACTTTCAGGTTCTAAATATCTACAATTAAAATGATAGCCGCTGACGAAACAATTCTACATACCTGACATTGGTAAAAAAATACCTTTGTGGCATATCCAAAATTTGAATAAAATCTCCTCATTTTTTAAGTTGATAAAAACCGCAATTACCACCAACATAAAGTTATGGCAAGCCAGTGGTCGCAAGCGCTACTACTGGGCATGAGGTCTGTCAAATTCTGGAGGGTATGTTCTTTGTGTAGAGTAGGTATCTACTAAGAAAGGGTTTTTCGAAATTCCACCCCTAAGAGGGTGAATGAGGGGAGGGTGAAATTTCACGCGGACGAAGTTGCGGGCAGAAGCTAGTCAAAAATAAGACATAACGCTTTTACTCCGAAATCACTCAAGTGCCTGCGACATGTATAAAAATATGCGATTATTAAAATGTCGGCTGTACAAATGAGCGGCGTGGCACGCGGACTATGCAGGTATTTACGGCACGGGTTATAGCAGATCTGGGGGGAATCATGTCTCTCTTCTCTTTACTTTCAAGCCTTTTTTCTGCGGCACGTTTTGTATTAGCATCATGTTCCAAGGAGTTTAGTAGAGCTGTGCTGGAATTTTGGATGATAAAGTAGGTTCGTAGTATAGTAGCGTAGTAGAGGACCCAGCTAGATGGACCGACGACCTTAAGAAGGTGGCTGGGACGGACTGGATGCGGAAGGCGGAGGACAGGGTATTGTGGCGTAGCCTGGGAGAGGCCTATGTTTATTTATTTATTTATTTTAGGATCTCCAACAAAAGATATACACTAAACATTATATAGTTAATGGACGACAAAGTATTTGGTAGGTGTACTCTTTCAATTACAGGAGACCACAGCATGCACAATAAAATTGACTACTAAGCTAACAAATTAAATACCACCTAATACATAATAAAGGAAAAATTTTTGACAGTGGAACATAAAAACAATAAAATCTGTAAAATATTAAAACATAGAATAATAAAATAACTAACATTAACATA
Organism: Hydraecia micacea; assembly: GCA_914767645.1. Taxonomy (NCBI): domain Eukaryota; kingdom Metazoa; phylum Arthropoda; class Insecta; order Lepidoptera; family Noctuidae; genus Hydraecia; species Hydraecia micacea. Next base: position 7,591,787 of record OU611781.1, read on the forward strand.
AATAAAGAAAAGAAAAAAAAAACATTCACGCATGTTCAGCAGTGGACTATATAGGCTGAGTTGTTGTTATATAGTATACGTAACGAACGTAAACGAGGCAAAAAGAGTATAATGTAAGGATCGTAGCAGGTGGCGTTCTATAGTTTCTGCTTACCCCCAAGGGAATAAAGCCTGAGTTTATGTATGTATGTTTTTATGTAGGTAGGTAGTTGTTTAAAGCTTTGTGGTTAGTTGCAATCAATATAACCACCGTGCTTTGTTAATATAGGTACTTAAATAGTTTTCTACAATTATAGCAATAATTAATTGTTTTGTTTCTAATTTTTTTTTTGATCTTAGCATGCATGTATCCTCACAGGGTTGGGCAGGTATGTACAGACGCCAGCACATCAAGCTACTACAACCTGTAAAATTTATTTAATAGATTTTCATCTTTATCCCTAAGGATATTAAGGTTCAAAGTTGATTGGGAAAATTTGACAGTTTCGGGTAGCTTGATGTGCTGGCGTCTGTACCTGTATATTTCGCCAGTTATGTTTAAGTGTCCCTGTGCTAGGGGGAATTATATTGCCATCAACCGGGCACAAATCCAGACACTGTGGTGCTACTGAGAAATTCCCGATAGAAATACCCAATAACACTTTGCCCGACCCGAGAATCGAACCCAGGACCAGGATCTTAGTATGCATTTGCTAAAAAACTAAAATTCTACATGACGACTCATAATCGAATAAAGAAAATATGAACCAACTCATTGTATCGAATAAACCGTTTACATAAACGTCCACAATGCTACGGGCTATTAATTGCATATACGGGAAATAGGGTGATTACTGCCCTTATAGCCGTAGGCGCAAGAGTGTCACTAGCACGCGTAGTCAAAGATAAACCATGATCGGGAAGTCGCGTGGCGGCGCGTGCGGCCATTTCACAATCACTGTATGTAGCCGCAGTGATATTTAGAGGTATCAGTTACTTATAAAGTCAGTACTTATTATTTTTACTAAAAAGAACTGCATTAAAAAAAACTTTTTCACAAAAAAAAAGTACAACTGACTTCCAAAAAAAGAACTAAGTATGAAGTGAAGAATGACAAAAAAAAATCGGAAATTGATGTTTGTGGTTTTGTGTTTTCGTTTCTTGTCATTAAATTTAATGTATTCTTCACTTTGTAGTATTTTTTCGATATCCGTGATTTTTTCACTTCTTGCTATGTAAACAGCAGTGACAGACGTAAGTCTATATTATGGGACAAGCGCGCGGGCTTCCTCTATTAAATAAAAAAAAAGAATCACGTAAATCGGCCACAGAGAAATCGGTAAAAAAAAACTCCCCGAATGCATAACCTCCTCCTTATTTTAAAGACAGTTAAAAATAAATTTGAAATTGTATACTTATCGTAAGAAAAAAAAAACAAATGTTAAATCAAACTACCGCGTAATAAATAAACTACGCTTGTCGAACAAATTCCATAACCGGTTTAATGTAAAAAATCAATTAGATACGAACCCTTTACTTAACGTGGAAATCGAACAAAGACGCTCCGATACTAAAGGGTACAGGCATTTCTTGTTAGCATAATTATAACGACCATACTTGCTTGTAGTAGTTAAAGAATAAAAATAATTAATTTAATTAACCGTGCCTCGGAAAGTACGTTAAGCCGTTGGTCCCGGCTGTCATTCGTAGATCTTTCACTGTCGTTACGGGTAGTCAGAAGCCCAAAAGTCTGACAACCAGCCTTATCAAGGGGTATTTATTTATATATACTTTATTGTACACCACAAAATACGTAGCAAATATAAATTATCGATCACTAAAAATATACAATGGGCGGCCTTATCGCTACAGTATCGTTATCGTATCGTGTTACAGTAGCAGTAGCTGGGTTGTGGAAGCCAGATAGGCAGTTGCCCTATGTGAAATACCTACTCGTATTCATCTGCATCTGGTTAGACTTGAAGCTGACCCAAGCATAGTTGGGAAAAGGCTAGGCTGGTTGGTTAATTGTTCTTTATGTGTGTGACAATTAAAACTTATAAAAAAAATTATACGCTTTTGCACTATGTGCTACGAAATGTAAAAATTTAGGTTCTACGAGTTTTTTCTTTCTCGATATACTCACTAGTATGGGCTACGAGATTTTATGATAAAAACGATGTGCTACGAGTTTTCCGGATATACCTGCAAAATGTGGGTGAGATATGATACACTTCTGCGTAACCCTTCTGGAAAAACAGGCGTGTTGTTATGTTATGTTACCTACCTTCACTATGTGCTACGAAATGTACTAATAAAACTTGACTTGCTACAAGTTTTCCGGATAAAAACTACGAAATCATTGCTATGCTACGAAATAATTTCATAAAAAACGATGCTATGAATTTTCCAGATCTACGGATTGCTGCGTCTATGCGCATGAGTAAGTGTGGTCGCGAATGTCGGAACGCGATCATTTAGCACGCGCCGCGCTATCTGCCATCTGCGGCCACCGTGCACCAATCAGCCCGAAAACACCCGCTAACCGCCGCAAATCCCACATTATACGTCTCATGGACGTAGCTTTTGAACCCGAGTGCTGCACAAACAGTGCTTAATAGACGTATGTAATGGTCTATTGAAGGATTCAAGTGATGAATTAAGTAAACTTATTTAGTTTAGTTTGTTTAGCTAGGTTGATTACTAATCTGTCATTTCCATGTGAGTTCTGTGTGTTGACTGATTTAATGGAAAATATTCCTTTATTTGTACTTATAGCAATATTGTTTGTGTGATACTTTAATTACATTCTTTTTAATTTTTGCAGGTGTTGTTCTTAACAAAACTTAACTATTTAGTTACCAAATGATTTTATTTTCATAATATAGGCTATACAAATATAATATCTATGTATATCTAATACTAAAAATAACAAAATTAAATCCTAACTTAACTAAAACTATACAGAAACTAAAATATAGCGTCGAAAACTTCATCCGCATCGCTGTCGACTGGTAATGTTGAATGAATGAATGAATGAATGGTTTATTCACTTAAAATTTCTTAAAGCTAAATACATTGCCCCACAAAACTGCTTACACAGTTTAACTGTGAGATCGTTGAGTCTCTCTTACAGTTCACTTAATAATATCAGGTACATCTATAACCTAAGTATACTTAATACCTACAATTACATACATTCTAATAAATATTTTTTAAGTTTACGTGCGAATTTTACTTTAATATCTTCTTGTCTGATGTCAACAGGCAAAGTGTTCAATAAATAGGGAACGCGTTTTATTAAGGTTCTGTCGCCATAGTAATTACTTACTCTGGGTACATCATATTTACCTGCTGTCATCGACCTGGTAGTATATCTGCTAGAAACTAATGAGTTACTATTCCGACTGCCATGGTTATTAACCAATAATAGGTATTTATGTTTAAGGCTAACTGGTAGAATTTTACATATTTTGAATAACCTACTATAGTCTCCTTTACAACTGTTTTTAGTTTTCTTGTTTACTAATAATTTTAGAAATCTAATTTGAATTGATTCTAGTTTCTGTATATTACTTTTAAAAGTCAAACCATAGCAATCAAGAGAATAACTCAGTATTGAGTCAACTAAGGACATATATAAACATTTTAAGGTGCTGGTGGGAACTTTAAAGCTTAAATGATAGAATTTACTTAGCAATATTCTAAGCTTATTACAAATGTAATCAATATGTGAGGACCATGAAAAATTTTCATCGACTTTCATTCCAAGATATGTGACACTTTCTACTTGCTCTATTGGTATACATTTACAGTTTGAATTATTATTATGCATACACTCATAGCTATGGGTAAAAATGGAAGGGCATGTTTTAGTAACATTTATATAAGGGGAATGCATCATTAACAGCTTAGTTTTATCACTATTAAGAACGATACCGTTGTCATGAGACCACTTTACCACTGAGTCTACATCCTGCTGTACGAGTCGACAGGTACCAACGAGGTCAGTGCCGGCGCGTAGCACACACAGGTCGTCCGCGAACATGTGCGCCGAGCAGTGGCGTAATACGCCGCACAAGCTGTTTACGTGCAATAAGTAGCACACAGGCCCGCATCCCGACCCCTGCGGCACCCCGCACCCCACCTTCCTCTCGTCGCTGTACTCATCACCTACCTTTACACGGTAGGAGCGTGATGTGAGATAGTCGCGGAACCATTTGTTCAGCGGCTCTCCCACTCCACACTCCTCCATAGCGTTCAATAAGGTCTCAGTTTCAAGGGTATCGAAGGCTTTTTGTTTTTTTTTTTTAGTTCCCAAGAGACTGGCGGCATTGCCACGTTGTATGGCAATGCTTAGCCTTTGGCCAAGGTAAAAGCCAGCCCTTGGGTCACGGGAAGTGTCAACCAGCCGTTTTGAAATTTCTTTAAAAAGACCATGAGCACTCGGACCGTTTAATATGATTTAAGCTTTTAAACTGCGCATTCTAAAACCTAATCTAATAATTTTGAATTCATATTTTGAGGATTTATTTAACGGTTCTTACTAATATGACGTGACGTGGTCGTTTCGACCCCTAATCTTTATTCTGGTGTTAATGTGTTCGGGATTACACACCATTAAGTTCGGCTTTGCGTTCAGTGTTGCCGCAAAATAAATAAAGATTATTATAACTGGCTATTGAGTGCCGTGAGAAATATTTTTAAACAAAACACTGCATTGTATAGAATAGATTGTTCTCTATGGCCGGGAAATGTCCTTATCATAACTGTTTTGAATAGTAGTCTCATTAATTCATCTATGTTAGTTAAATTCACTGTTGGAAAACCCGTTGAGATTTAACGAACAGACAAATGTAGCTACCGCAATATTTTCTCAATTGGGTTACAACTGCATAATGATTTAAAAGCTCGTTTAACAAACAAGCTTGTTTAATACTACAACAACGAATTAAGTACTAGGTATTGCTGGGCAAAAAAGTTGTAATATTTCCTGGTAGAACTATCCAGAAAAGTTTAAAACTTCCAAAACGCGTACCTATGATTACTTGGATACCTACCTAGATCCAATTGGTACCTAACCTGAATTTCATTAGACAAAAAAAGTCTGATTTGGTATTCTACGTACGCTGAAGCCAATAAGTTTCATATCGTGAAAACGAAAGGATGTCCACAAACAGTATAGGCTTTGACTGATTTACTTCACAAGTGCCTTTGTTTTACCCAAACAATGCTTTGATTGGTGAAAAATTCCTTGAAACATGCAGACAAATATTTGCTTTTATGAATTCGGACGCAGGAAATAATAAAACAGTAAAAGCTTCATCAATATAATGCTGATGTATTTTATGTCTTTAATCAATCAATTTCAACCGTGTTGGGGTCGGTTTCCAGTCTAACAGGATACAGCTGGAATACCAGTACTTTACATGGAGCGGTAAGATTGGTTGACAGACTTTTGGGCATCTGACAACACGTAACGACTGTTGAAGATCTACGAATGACAGCCGGTACCAACGGCTTTTGTCTTTATCCAATTAAAGTGACCGTGACGTTTACAAAAAAGTTGTTGAATCTGAACAAATTAGTGCAATTAAAATTCTTCGACCTAGATTCTATTCACCAAAACGTTTAAGGATTTTAGTCATGATCTCTTTAGTAGAGGACATTAATCTTAGATCGCACTTATCATTTAATTAGATCCGTGTCGAGTGCCCTTGCGGCTTCAATTTTATTTTATAACGTCATACACACGTCTCTCCCTTGCTAACTATGCCACAAGAATGAATATTCTCTCGTTCTTTTAAATATATTCTTGTTAAGATTCTTATTACGGTGACATAAAGTTTAAAATTGAATGTCTGTCTGGTTTGGAAACAGTAAAATGATAAGTGTTTCGATAGCTGGCGTGCGTCCCTACTGTTACGGCGGTCGTATTCTATTCGCTACTGGCCAGTCGATATGGCAAATTAATAGGGCTGTCAAACGATTAGAATTAAAGTTTTTGTAATTATCTCGATAAAAGAAGGAAGAAAATATATAGAAGTAGGTAAAAGTACCTACCTTGCCTGATATAGAAGATCACATCAGCTTCTAAGTTTTAGAAGCTTGAGAAGAACGATAGGTAAATTTAGGTACGATACTGCTTAAGTACCTGAAACTATAAGTTTCGTTACAATTTTTGGAATTCAAAAGCTTAATATATATGTAGGTACGTGTTTTCTACACTAAGTTTACAATATTACATTAATAAAATAAATCTAAAAAAATAAATTAAGAGCATCATCCTTCTTGCATTATCTTACTATGGAAAGGTATTAGCAGCTCTTCTAGCACTGCGTAACCTACCATTTTTAGAGATTTGAAAACAGTTAGCTAACTTTTACAGAATTATTTCTGAGAACTTACATAGATACTATAAATAATCGAAGAGCGCGCCAACCCTGCACTAGATGTGCATTATGTCTTGCGCATCCCCGCCGGATATTAAGCCCCAAACTTAATCACGTCCCTCTTTACAATATTAAACAGTCTATTTTTTGTCCTGCTCATTACACACCGTACTATTCCCACGAATTTAATTTTTTTTCAAGATACGCTGTATTATTTTCACAATTAGTTTCGTGAAGTAATGCGTTCACGCCGCATAATTCTACGGTGGAATGGAGTTTTATTTTTGAATGAACGTGTCCGCACAATAGATGTAGTGTGCATTTAATTCTATATAATTTAATAGTCACCAAACGTCTGTGGTGCCTTTTATAAAACGCAAATGCGATTGATAGTCATGGTGTGCATGGTCGTTATATCTGCTGCAGACTGCGGAGCATTAATAAATAATATTAAGGTTCATACTCGTTTAAGCATATCTTTTCAATTCTTCGTGCTTCATTACGGCTTATTAGTCGATTCGCACGAATTTACTGGCCCGAAACGGGCGAATCGACACTTAAAAAAAATATCATTTCTTCTATAGGCGACTCGCACGAAGTTAATTTATTTGTGGGCGAATCGACAACTCCAGAAATATGTAAGGCAATTGGCACATTTTGAGTTTATCCATACCTATTCAGCATGCAACATCCTATAGCTGTGGAGTCTTTAATTTAATACGGGTACAAATGTAAGTATTTCTAATACTTATCCATACATTTCCGGGCAAGCTATATGACGCGAAAAAAGAAAATAAAAAATACGCGCCGTAAAAAAAGAGTATACTTTATTTAAATTTCGATCGGAGCCGGGGTGATAGCGATGCAGATGAGTGACGTCACGTGTGGCTACTGCTCACGATATCCGCCCCTACCCGGGCTAATTGTCACCCCCTATTAACGAGACTTTCATTTGATTTTACAGCCGTAAAAGTATTCTTTGCTTCTATGAAAACCTGCCCGTATTTCATTTAGCAGATAAATGTGTCTTTGTAGATCCCAAATTAATTTAATTATTCTTTCCATTGTTGACCACAGGAAAAAGGAAGCGTGGGCTTTGTGTACTAGTTTTGCTTTTCTTTATTTTATGATGTTGCTGAATTCATTAAGCAGATTCTCTTACTATGCAGTTTCAAAAACATGAAAAGTCTAACTAAAAATTAAAAAAATATATATCTTGTTTCATAATCGAGAATGTTCTTTAAGCAAAATTCACCTTTCCTGTCTTGTATTAAAAGACCTCATATAAAAAGTCAATAAGGTAGAATACGGGGAATTAATGATATAAGTTGTAACTGTTTACCGACACGACAAGACCATAACAAGAAATTGTTTTTCAATAAAACATAACTTAATCTTCTCAGTACATTTTCCGAATGCGTGGTTATACGGCGGGGAGTTAAGCTAATACGTGGGCCAAGCCGGTGTATTTGTCAACGAGGCTGGGGCCACGCAATCTTAAAATCAATTTTCATTTATTCGCGGCTTAGCTTCACTAGCTCAGTGCACGCCTTATGATGTGCACAGACTTACGTGCGGAATAGAGCGAACCTTTTATGTATTCTTGCTTTTTAAAATGTTAGGCAATTTTTACCGCGTGTCCTTCTTCTTAGCGTGTCGAAGACAATCTAAATGGATTCGGCCCAGAATTTGGCTTCGGCATAAGCGCAAAGCGGCGCAAGCGGCAAAGCGAACCCAGGCAGGCTTGCTTTACTTTGTGTAAATAATTTCATCACCACTACTCAAATCGGTGAAGGAAACATCGTGGGGAAACCGGCATGTCCCAATACCAAAAATTCGAAAACATATGTGACATCTACCAACCCGCACTGGGCCCGCGTGGTGGATTACAGCCTACTTCTTGAAGAGAGGAGGCGTGTGTCCCAGCAGTGGTAACATTGTAGGCTGATTATGTTATAGGCGCTGTCCTAATAGAAAGCGATCGTCACGCCAATATGTTCGAGATCACTTTCTATAGGGACAGCGACTTATGCGGAGAATACGGACTTTTGTATTCTAAGCAAAGCTGAGGTTCTAACTGTACCTAACAGTGTCAATGAAATAGGATTCATCAAGAGCTCCATATAGCGTGAATGGGCGTTATAATTACGTGCAGATTTTTTAAGTGAAAACTTCTTTAGGCGCGTTGGGCATTTTTTGAGATGAGAAAAACCATTGAATTCGCGCCACTGTTACCGTAACCGACACCGCTTCGGATGTGTTTGGCTGTCCTCGGGATGAACTAGGTTTTAATGCATATCCGTTATGCCAGTGAGTGATGGCAAAGTATTCTGTTTGTGTTTTGTTTTAACTTCTGTCGGCACTCCCGGAGTGCCACTGTTTTTTTTCCATGATGTAATATTAAACAAAATATAAAAGCATAAGGAGCGCTCCGCGCAGCGCTGAACCGTCTTTGGGGACCTCCTTCCTTGAAGGAATTTTCTGCAGGTAATTTTACGAATTCGTCAGACCGTATACCTACGTATGCTCTCCAATAAACTACATTTTCCTGTTCACCGTGTGGTACCTACTAGGTTGGGCTACTCGGTAAAGGCTGTCCTATTCCTCGTAATAATAAACGGTCACCAATTAGTATGCGATGGCCGATGATTAAGGAAATATTCATCAGCAGTCTGGCTCATATTCATGGTTCATGAACTGCTGCTATGCTTGCAATTTTAACGGATTGAACAAAAAAAGTCTTGTGGTCCAAAGAAAATTTGGCCTTCTCTTGGCCTTTCCAAAGTCTACCTAAACGTATGGCCACTACTCCGGCGAATAACGTCGGTTGGCGTGGGCCGGCAAAATCTTTACAAATGTGGGCCGTTATCGTGCCGGCCGATTGACCGGCGCGCCTCCCGCCGCCCGAACATTTCTCACTCTGAAAAATAACGGATTTATTTAATTTTATGGCCCCGCCGCGTGCTGAATGGACGATTGGGTAGCAGTGACGCGCCGAGGGTTGCTCGACTTCATTTGTTCTTTTTTCATGTCTTTCTTGTTTTTATGTTTACTTACGGATACCCGTCGTAGTTACGGACTACGGTCGGTGATGTGGATTTGTTTTGTACCTAGTACCATACGGAGTACCGTTGTATTTGTATTGTAATTTATTCTGTTTATTATGAAACCTGAATCAAAATGAGATCAAAGCTTAGTTAGCGTTTGCTATTTTGTTAATGAGGTTAACGGGTTGGTTAGTGCGAAGGGGATTGGCGAGCTAAATGTTAATGTGACTGCCTTGTAATTAATTAGTAACGGAGGTTGTATGTAATCATATACCTAATATTACATATTTGTGTCTAGGAATAGCTGGTTTGGTGTTTTTCGTATCATTTTTAACAGATATAGAGAAAATATTTTTGGATAGTTGATCGATTTTTTTATGGATCGTTGATGATCTGAAATGTTTCGGAACTTCTTGGACATAGTCAGGTATCTAGAGAACACGATTCACATAAAAAAAAAATAACATGTTACCATTCTGGGATCTAAAACACCAATTTATTATTTCTTAATAAGTACTTAATTTGCAAAAGAATAAGTCATAATTCCTAACAAATCATCACGTCATGATCAACGACCAACAATCCGTAATCGCGGTCTAGTTTTATGACTGTGGACCGTTTATCAACTAATTTGTGGATTAGTATAATGCCCCCATCACACTGTTTACGTTTCCCATGGCATCCGTGACTCAACCGTGGGGTATGAGACTGATCTCATTATTTAAATCCCCGTACATAATTTTTGGATGTCACGATGGCGCAGATTCGATTCGCACGAAATTAGGGAAGTTTGAAGTTTTTTTACGATTTTTTCATGGATGTTAGGAGTTATTGTCTGTGGTTCGTGGATCTAGTTATTGTGTCTTGGCACTATTAACCCTATGTCGTGATTTATACGAGAAGAATTTCGAAAATAAAATGTTAGAGATTTTTGGTTTTTCAGTGAATTCAAGTTCAACTATTAACTTCAAGCATGAGTCGTGATCTGAGTATCAATAGATTATCTTGTAATCTGTCCGTTTTTAACGTACCTAATACATGCTAGTATTTTTCTAGAATAACGGTTTATAAGAAAAAATGTTGTCATATTGATTGGTTTCCAACATTTTTTTTTCCAATTGGCATAATAGTGGGCGCTGTTGACAATCATAACACTTCACGGCTGTTGCGCCCGCGCATTCGTTTTTTGTCCGTTTTTTGCTGCACCACTAAACTAAAATTAACATTTATATTACACTTAAATGCACCGTTTTATCATTTAAGGTTATCTGAGTCCATAGTGACCTTATTTTTTAATTGTCTATGATCTTTTTTGTTTTATTTATAGTTAATTAGGAATTTATCGAGATCATGGCGTGTTGGTGGTTTCTCTAGATTTAAATTTGTTTACACAATACCGTTTGTGATTGCTATTTCATTGTTGTTTTTATTTTACTTGTTTTAATTAAATAAAGTTGAGATAATGTTAAATCCCTTAAGGGAGGGGACTCCTAATTGAAATCTTTAAGTTGTTTAAGGAAGGCTGTTGTCGAAACAACTAAGTGAACATTATTCAAATAAGTGATGCGAAGTTGACGCAGCCTGTGCTGTTTTACTTAACGATTTACTGTGTTATAGATACTTATACAGTTTTACATCATTTTATAATTAACACAGTACAAATTTGTAAGCATGATAAGCCTGGATCATAAGAAGAACATAATTATGACTCATTTTGATGAAGGTCAGGGTAACTACTCCCTAATAATAAGGTCCGTAGTTTCGTCCGAAATTACGGGCGTTTCCTACTCCGTATCACCTACGGACATAAGATTAGTTCGGGCTACGAACTTAGAATGAATGACAACACGATTGGACAGCTGTCCCTTCTCCCAATGTGTCTTTGCCCGTCCGAAAAATTGAATTTGATACTTGTTTTGACGGATCAATTACTTTTGACGTTCGTTGACGGACTTAGAAAGTAGACCCACGTACAGGTTGTATTGATGATTTTAATGATTATAATTATGTAAATACATACTTGTTACAGTCGCGAATCATATTTTGTTCAACATACAACCTGACACTGACAACATGTAGGTATATAAACTGGTTAATAGATGAAAGGTCCATACATTTTCAAGCCCCCAAGAAATGGCATCCAAACGGTAATAAAAAGGGCAAGTTTAATTCGACTTTTCGAGCAGTCAGTCAGTTAATTCGTGAACTCGTCACGTGATACGGAATCAGTTCGCGTGAGAACCTTAAGTCGTTATTAGCACACTTTGTAAACTGAAGGAAGGTGCTTTCGTTTAATTTATGCAAATTCCAGTTTGGTTGTTTTCTTAGCGAAGGCCCGCTAAGCGATGGGATGTGAGCTGGGAGGTTCTTTCAACTGTTAAGCTAGCTTTCAGTTTCTAAGCCCATTGTTTATAAGTAGGTATAGGTATGTCTGTAAGCTCATGGTTCTATGTACCAATACTGTAGGTGTATATGGATGATGGTGTTGGATGTCGAAAATAATGTCTATCTTTTGTAGGTACTGCTCGACTTTGTTTTAGGATTTAAACATAAGCCAGTAAAATTTTCTAACGAAGAGTTGCTATGTCATTGAGTAGTGATGCCATTCCATTAGTGTACAACATCATTAACTAATATATGTATGATTTCGTTATTACTTCTTATTTAGATTGTAATTCTCGAACACTAAATGTCGTTCTTACAATGGAATTATTGCACAACAAGATTCATACATAAATTACATTCAATACAGTACAATTTCCATCAATCTATCCACCTTCTCAAACGTTATCGAAGACTAATCGTCGACTTAGCCACCTCTGTCGAAGGCGTCATCAGTTTCCACCATAATAGCCGGCAACAATGGCCGGGCACTGCGCACAACGGCCAACAATAGTGGCGTTTACCCTGCAACGGCCGACAATAGTCGCGTTTACCCCATAACAGCCGCTCAATGGTCAGTAGACGATCCCTTTGTCGAAAAACTCGGAGGAAACAACCTGATAAGAGTGATTAATTGGTTTAAGTCGAATTCAATGAAAGCTCGGAACGCCGACGTTTTTTGTAAGTCGGATAAGCTCGGTTATAATTCTATTTGGAAAGAAACATTGTTCGGGGTTTTTCAGGTGTGGTGTTGTATTTCAGTAAATGGCAGCGTTTACAAATGATTATTCTGAAAATATTTTTCAAATATCTTAAGTATCTAGTACTTTATAGATCCATACTAAAGTAACTCTGTCTGTATGTTACCTTTTCACTTCTAAACCAACCACTGAACGGATTTTGATAAAATTTGGCAAGGAGGCCAAGGAGATGGCAGTCTGGGGAAGACATAGGCTACTTTTTGTCTCGGTAGCAGGTTCCCGTAGGATAATGTAAGCTAGTAGGATAATATTTAATATGGCCTGCCTACCCTAGGTACGCAGGCACTGTAAAATAATATTTAATATGGCCTGCCTACCCTAGGTACGCAGGCACTGTAAAATAATATTTAATATGGCCTGCCTACCCTAGGTACGCAGGCACTGTAAAATAATATTTAATATGGCCTGCCTACCATAGGTACGCAGGCACTGTAAAATAATATTTAATATGGCCTGCCTACCCTAGGTACGCAGGCACTGTAAAATAATATTTAATATGGCCTGCCTACCCTAGGTACGCAGGCACTGTAAAATAATATTTAATATGGCCTGCCTACCCTAGGTACGCAGGCACTGTAAAATAATATTTAATATGGCCTGCCTACCCTAGGTACGCAGGCACTGTAAAATACTAGTTTTAACAGAACTTAAATTTGGACTTGTCGAAAAAACCCATAAGTTCGAGGATCTAAAAATTAAGGTCAAAATTTGCATTTAAATGCATTATATTGGTGGCCCACATTGCATTTACAATGGGGAATGATTATTGTAATGCAATTTCTGTATTCATTTAATACAAGTATTCGAACCTAAACAAAGCGATAAGTGTTTCAATTGAATAAAGCGTACAATAAGATCGAAACAGGTTCTGTTTGTCCTGCTACTAAATAGAATAAGAAATTATGTGCTATTCATCAAAACCAGGTTGACTGTACAGGGGCGTCTAAGTCATCGCCAAACTAAAACTCATTGAATTTGGGGCTCTATGAAAGGGCATTATAAGATTTGAACAGTCAATGCAAGATTTAACTTTTTGTCGAGTCATAAAGGTCTTTTGATATTAACCCTTCGTCTGGTAGACTGTACGGGTGCTTCCGAGTGAGCTACTCACAAAACGCCGCTGAAAACGCGTAAAAGCTCAGTTGATTTGTGAGCGTACATGTCTCGAGTTACCCGGCAATAAATTAAATGTGTATAGAAAATGAATGCGTCAATACGTTTCCCCAACCCTGTTCGCGTTCGTAGTGATGTTCGTAAGATTTATCGATGAGCTTCGTATCAGACAAGTTTCATATTCTACGACTTGTTAGTCTGAAGTGCACAGATATAATTGACGTACGCATGTTGCTTGTTGTTAGCTTCTAATGATAAATGCGTTTCGTTGGCAGTTAGCGTTACTAACAGGTAACTGTGGCAATGGTAACCAATTATAATTTATTTATGAATATTAAATAATGAATATTATTTTAGGGCGTAGAAATAAAAATAAGCTAATTATAGAACTACTAGCTGCTTATATAATTATCTAAAACTAAAATAAACCTAAATCATTACACTATGACATCGTCTTATTACTTAAGTATTAATATGGGTACTAAATACTTTAAATACCAGCTAAGAAAAACGTAAAGTTAATGTTTATTTAATTAAAGTGAAAGGTAAGTACTGCGGCTTCACTTAATGTTACATAGAGCCTATCACATAATGACATTAGAGAGATAGTTAAATGGAGCTTATTTACACTGTAGTCTTTGCGGTCCTCTTTATTTTTAACCGACTAGACGGCAATCTGGAAGCTTTACGGATATGGGAAGCTTTATAAAGCAGCAAAAAATATGATGTGTTAAAATATTTTTATTTATTTAATCAAAATCTGTATGATAACTTACATAAAGTTTGCCAAACTGCATAACAAAGGGCAATTTTTGCCAGAACGTTCACAGTCTGATCTCAGTTTCAATCCGTCTAAAATACCTCTAATTTCCCTACAAAAAAATACCTCTAATTTCTATTTTTTTGACAAGTTTTTGACATTGATTGTGTTTTTAACGTTTCTAATTACGGGAATTGGCCTTCAGTAGTCCTCGTCTAACAATAGATTACAAATTATGAATTTTGAAAATTAATGTGCTTGTGTAAATAACTTAATTATGCTAAGGGCTGATTTTTCCAACGCCAGATAATTTTGTCCGAAGAATAATTTTGAATTTTTGACAATTCTTCCATACAAAATCCGTCAGACGTCAATTTTATTTCACGAATAAAAATTATCTGTCGATTGAAAAATCGGCCCTAAGTAAATAAACTATAATACCTACATATCTATACATATATTATATGTCAAATTATTATAATTTAAATGGATTTTTCAACGTATTTTTCAAGAAACTCTGTCTCGTTTAATCTCCGGCGGGCGCGTATCGATATGATTGCCGTCGCTTCGCTCACACCCTTGATTTTTGCGGGACGTGCTCTGAATGGATCGCAAATTGACACAGAACGCCTTGCGTTCGTTCCGATTTGTTTGTACGCAATTTAAACGTATTCACCTAAGTGTTAACTTGTATTATGATTCGAAAAACATTCGTTTTCAACACTTGTGTCAAACAAAACTTGTTTTAGGACATTATGTAAGGTTTTTTTTACCTATATTGACCATCAAAAGATTCTCAAGAAGGTGGTCAAGACGGCTTATCAGTCGATTCGCACGAATCGTCAATATTGTATACGTAATATAATTTTTTAACAATATAATTTTTTAAATAAAAAAGAACACGTGTTAAGAAGTGATAAGAGTTAAATATTATAAAAATATTTAACTGTTATCACTTCTGCGTGGTAGTGTCTTTTTTCTATACTTTATTGCATACAATTAAATTAAAAATGAAAATGTGCCAATTCGTGCGCCTCGTCTATAGAAAAATAATATTATTTAGTAGTAATAGTGACGATTCGCTTGTTTCGGGCGAGTAAATTTATGCGAATCGACTAATAAGCCGGTCAAGACTAAACATGTCTCAGCAATCTGTTATGGAAGCACCTATACAGGTTCCAGACTTCAATGTAAGTGAATTTGTATGAAGACATGTTTACGACAGTACATTAACATTTTTCCACGCAACTATGTACCCTCTTGAAATACTTATAATTAAAAACTATTATGGTAGTCAGCTATAAATCACTCTTTATTGCACCCCTTCCACGTAGACTTAATTGATTCAATGCAAAAGTGCCACCATAAAATGATAACAAGGTACCGTTCTAAGTGGAGAATAATGCATTTATAACGTTTTTGTAATATTACTGCTTATGGTCGTGCCCGGCGTGTATAATAGCAACTTAATGCTTTCAATTTCTGTATAATTTTAGATGTACTCGCACGTAATCGGAGTGTTATTTATTGCTAAGTATGGTTGGGCCGTGTTGTCTGTGCATCTAGTGCAAATTGGCTAGTAAAGCCCTTTTCCTACGAAAGCGGTGAACGGCTGACAATAACGGTTGTCTAAATACAGAGCGTTTTTTGACATCTTAATGTCCAATACTAGTGAAAATGACAGTTTTTTATGACGGCCGTTATAATACGGAACCGCTTTCCTAGAAACCTAAAGCTTAACCCTCTTACTAATAAACGTAACGTAATAAGTATATCAGATGAATTCACACATACCGATTTCTCTTTCAGTCGTCAGTAATTTGACTTTCGAAAGAAGAAGACAAAACGTTGTGCAACTATACAGACGCTATACAATGTTTATTAGTAAGGGGGTAACTGTGTAAACGATTTATATTCTTTCAGACGTATGGCCATGATCAGTATTTCCCATTCCTACACCTGGTGCATAAAGTTCAGGCAATTCCTATTTTAGTATCCCAAAATAAAGGTAAGTATACCTACTTATTGTTTAGTTACAAGTGTCAAAATAGAAGTACTTACTTGTTTTGGGTGATATCTGTTTATTAGACCGCTAAGAGGAAAACCACATGTCATATAGGTACCTAGTTGTCTATAAAGAAGGAAAAAGAATATCAAAAGGTACCAAAAATAGTCACTTTAACCTGCGGGGTAATGGCGTAACACACTAACAGTAGCAATGGCTTCCATTTTGACAGTTCAACAACGTTCATTGCAGACAAATTTTTCGAACATAATGATGTAATGGATTAGCAATATCGTTCAAAATGATTCAGGTTGTGATTGATAGGGTGTGTGTTACGCAATTAGAGTGCTGTTTGTCATAATACCTCCAACTTCGTTGTACCACTTGTATCTACTTGGGTAAAGCTTCTTTGATGTATCTAATTTTTAATTAAATAAACCAGATCATTTTTAATATACTCATGTCCCTAAAACCAAGACCAAGGTAACCCGCGGGGTACACATAAAATGACAATTGATCGCAATTTATTTAATTTTGACAGTTCCACCACGTCCATTGCTTTATTTACGTTGTTGAACAGACGAATCTATTAAACCTATGAAGCAATGGACTAGAAATATCCTTCAAAACTGAATTGTAATTATACGCAATAAAGGTGCAGGCATCCAACGTTTTGTACTTAATTATACTTAAGTCAATTTTATGTTTGTTTCAGATTCATGATATGCGATATTAACGTTACAGGAAACCTCTAAATTTTTCAGTTCTATGTATTAAGTTATCTTGGATGCATTGTTCATGTTATTTCTTAATCTGATCTCATTTTACTTTAGGTACAGTTTCATTACACACTCGTTATTGATGTCATAGAGAACCTCTGAATTGTTCAATGTTTTGACAAACATTTCTGATAGGTACCATTGTCCCTGTTATTTCTAAACTGATCTAATATTATTTGTACCATAGATAGAGGATCAAAAAGATCACAGGGTGGTGCCGGAGTCCTGCGACGGGGAGGGGTAGGGCTGCCGGTGTGGTCACAAAGCAATGAATGAGACGTCGCCGACGAGTTTTATCAATGATGAATGGCCTTCCTTCGCGTTGTGTTTTATAATTGCCAGTTAGATAGTTTTGCCAGAACTGCTAGTTCAACCTTAAGGAAACTCACACACACGCATCATATTGCAACATAAACTTACATTTTGACCAATAATATTTATTTGTATTGTATGTGAGCACATCGCGATTCTTGTTATTGTGGTGAATAATTGATTTCGCAATAGAAAACATACGCAGTGATGTTTATTTTTAACTTACAAGTTACAACTTAAGAGCCACTGCGCTGCGTATAAGGAAAATATAGCGTATTAATAGACTCCCGATGAGAATTATCTTATTAGATTATTTTAATTGCAATGCAAACGATTTTAATTAGTCATTCATCAAATGGACAAACCTGTAATATCTACATGTTACTGGTAATAAAATATACCAATGTATTCCACACAGTAAAGCAATGGACCGATCGTAATTTGATTCAGTATCGTTTTTATTTAGGCCTAAATGCGATACCGCGCAAAATCTGCCCACTTACAGAGTTAAGCGTCGTTTTAGCTACAAAAGGCCGTAACATCCGCGGCGGCTTTGTGCGAAAAGCTCCACAAGTGCGGAGCTTTCGTACGGGGAAAGGAAGGGCATCACACCCCGCCTCGCGCAGGCGGCAGCGGCGGCGTGTGGCGTGTGGCGGCTCGCGGCTTCCTCCCGCTCGGCGCGCATTCGCTCCGTGGCGGCCGCGGCGAGTGCATGTCCACGTGTCTCAGTCACGAACCGGTCCGCGATCGCGAAAAAACTTTTCAGTGCCGTGAAAAACATTATTTTCCGAATACGCAAAAATGAACAAGATTTTTCTGTGCTGTGATTTTTTCTAACTGTGTAAAGACTAATCGAGCGTAAGAGTGTTTTGAAGAGGCTAATTAGGGGTTGCTAGACTAATTGGCTGGGCCGGCGTTTCATGAAGGTGAGCCGACTTTTATTTCCGTTCGGCAATCCCTCTAATTGCGTCAATTAGTGTAATGCGGCGACAGCTTTGAAGAGTCGCTTAATGATCTCTAGCTCTACACCGACCACCGGACTCTACACTTTGAAAAACTATTAAGTCAGTGAAGTACCTGAGGCTAGATAATTATATTAATTAAGTACATTACTTACCTCAAACTCTTTTTATATTGAACTTAGGTATGGGATATATTAAGATTTGTGAATTAATCCGAAAATAACGTATCTTTCGGTTTATTTTAGTTTATCAAAGTTCTTCGGCAAAGTTTTAATATAAAGTTAAAATCAAGACATTACAAATGTTTATACAAGAATTGCCAATATTATTTTAGTTGTGAATTATATAAACTTATCGATATTTGATAAGTTTTTTTAATTTAAAAAATTTAATGTAAAATAAAATAATTGGAAGGAATTAAATATCCTGCTGTAAATAAAATATCATCCTCAATGATAAGTTAATTATTTTTTAAGTCGCTCTTATTGGTTGGGTTATCATGTAGTGATAACTAGTACAACCACATAAAACACAATTAGTTTATACACAATAATAAATTTAATTCACGTAGGCGTGAGTACTTGATAAGGCGGGACTGATGTTTTGTAAGCAACAGACAATTTCCGGAGAACGTGTCAATAAAAGTTGATAACGATTGACGCAAGTTCCGTCAAAGAGTTAAAAAAAAAGTTTTTGTTTCTACAGACAAAAAGTTTTGAATTTTAGAATTTTTTTTCTTATACCTACTTACTAAATAACTTGTAGTCACCTGCACTATTTATTACGGTTAAGAATATTTTATTACCAAATTAATTAATTAAGATTTTTACAATTAATTACGTAGGTAACTAACAGATAATAATTATTTTTAATGAGTAAAAAGGACGCAGTAAGGTAAATGTTTTAATTAAACATGATACTAATTGGGACCTACGTTAAAAAATAATGATGTATGTTCAAAAAACATTCACAATCAATGTTCCCTGATTAAGATAACTCGCAACTAATTGACATTAAGGAAAAAATAAAGCATAAGAACGTAACATATAAAAAAAATAACGCAAATCGTGAAGCATTAATTTTGTAAGGTACTTTTTTGGTATCGAGGTGATTAAAAATGATTTGATATCTTCAAAATAAACTTCCTATGTTTTATATTTTGTCTTCCTTTTTGCTAATGGTCAATTTATTCATAACATCATTCTCCTGCCAATCCTTCCATTATCCCAATTTATTTGGGGTCGGCGCAACATGTGTTTTTATATAAAATACCATTATTGATATTATTGATAAAATAACTATACTAGCAGAGAAGAGACGAAAACAAAGTTATGTATCGATCTGCGATATAGTTCCATAATTCCAAAAATCTATATATTATATAAGTAAATGCAACATTGCCGACTAAGTTCAACTCCTGAACTTCAACAAATCCTTTAAGAAGTTAAATAATAATAATAAATTCTATATTAAAAAAAAACTATGTTAGTAAACTTTCTAGACTAAAGTAACTAAAATAACGTGGCCCAACACACGTTGGCACGCAACAGCAGTTACAAGGCAAAGCCAAAATAAGAGCAAAATATTCTTCCAAACAATATAATTTTATAATACTTAAATCAGGACTCGATTGCACATCAATCGATGAACATTATAAAAACACGAAGTCCTTTCTCTGCAAAAGGTAGAACGCTCGAGATCGTTATCGTGAAAGCTAATTAGTGCTAAAATAACATTTATTATCAATTAGCAAGGAAAACTTCTTCATAATACTATAAACATACTTTATGTCTGCAATTTTATTTACAAGAAACAAATATGAAAATGGTAAAAAGAAACAATATTATTGCCATAAGTATTTACTTAGATACTTGAAGCAAAACTAACATCCCATCTCTCATCTGTGTGCTGCAAGATAATTCATAGACTAGAAAAATCAATATTAAAAACTGTCATATGTGTACAAAGATCCTTATTACACGGAATACCAAAAACAAGAAAGCATCCTTTTGCTACAAAAAGACGGCGCGGCTGTGGCGCTGAGCGCGACATCGTTGTCCCAAAAGCCAATTAGAATCCCGTATCCGGCTTGTTTATTCTCTAATTAGCAAGTATCTCATTAGAGCTACATCACTAGCCCAGCCAGTGTAGCAATGCCTCATTCGTTTTAATTATAAACACTGCCTCCTTCTGTTCTTATAATTACCGTGCACAATTAATGGACAACATTTTATTGCTTATCTTACGCATAACGAATGTTTATACAAAATGGATTAACGACGCTCCACTTGTTTATCGGGTTTTTGTTATTTTTTTGAGTTGCAATATTATTTTTATAGGAATTTGTAATATTCCCATTAAGGTTGGCAAGGAATATATATCTTGCGTCAAGAGATACAAGTTACTTTTTATAAGTCTGTAATGCCTAATGAACAAATGATGTCTACAATTAGCGTCTTTTAATTATTTTATTAAAAATGAAGTCTTTAAATATTTCTGCATTAAATAAAATATTTTTATTCGCCGATTCGAAACTACCTTTTAGAAGAGGCGACTAAAATCAATTCAATTTTTTTTGTAAATTTTGACATTCAAAAGTACCTTATATGTGCCTATTTGAAATAAATGATTTGACTTTGACTTTGAACAGTTTTAAATATTCATTCGTATATTTAGAATTAGAATTAGAATTTTATTTATTTGTAAGAATGTAGTTTTACCTACATAGTATGGTGTTAATTTTTTTTTTTTTAAGTTCTATTCACTCTACCATAACATATGGTGTACAAATATTCAATTTGCTAAGGTAATATTCAGGAATTAAACAAGTCGCGAAATTAACAAAAGATTGCGTTTTTTTTAAGGATTCACCATCTGTTGTGTCTAGTAAATCCGAGTA
The DNA here is from genome assembly GCA_914767645.1 of Hydraecia micacea. Classification (NCBI taxonomy): domain Eukaryota; kingdom Metazoa; phylum Arthropoda; class Insecta; order Lepidoptera; family Noctuidae; genus Hydraecia; species Hydraecia micacea. Next base: position 7,613,178 of record OU611781.1, read on the forward strand.
TAAGCTAATGTAACCGCGGCTCGCTCGATATTATAAAATATCCGTATTATTACGTCAAACAGGCGGCCGCATAATAAATTAATATCATTTTAATGTTCAATTAGCTATGTCAAAATTATATTTTAGCACAATGGCCTAGTGCATTTCCATTAATTAATTTTACCTAATTAATAACCGGCTTTTAATTAACGTTGGTGTTAGGATAAATTAATTAGCGGTGATTGGGTCACGCTACGATCATGATCAGCATGGCCGCACCTCCAAATTTTGATCATGTCATAATATTTTCTCTATAGATCGAATTTCAATTAGTCAACTACGCCCACTGATTAGCTGCTTACATTACAGCGGGTCAAGCACGTTATTAATTTGGTACGAACAAATGTTTAATACTATTGTCAGCGCTTTCTTTAGAATACAACAGGATCTTATATCCAAAACACGAAGATGCTCACGCGCACAATGCAGTGCTACTTACAGTTCGTATCAAATATCAACTATAAAAATGCATGTTATATTAACATCAAAGTTTTCCATGCAAAGAATGTAAACTACACCCTTACATAAGCCTCTCCTTTTTATTTCGCTTTAAGTACCTAATCGCGTTTGCGTTAACCCAGCTTTAAATACTAATTAGTCTACTAGTTACGGCACCGAAAAACATATTTTAAGAGCGAGCGTTCATAGAGCTCGTAAGTTATTTTTTTATTTGTTTCATTAAAAATAATTAAAGTGACATGTGACCCTCGCGCGAGGGCTGTCATTAGCGGGTCGGCGGGACGCAGGGTCACCGCGCGCACTAATTGGTCTGGCTTGCAGCCTCCTCCGCGCCGTACTACAAACAAATTAGCTAGAGAAACGGATGTTGACGCTGTGTTAGGGTTACCACTTTTTTAGATGACTGCTTGACTGACAGACTGATTCATAGAGGATGTCATAGAGACGAGACAGACAGTTGTGTGCATTTAATGATGGCAATGGTATAATGTTTTCCTTGTCATGATTTTTTCTAACTCGATATAGGGAAAGCCGATCTTAAGTCTATAATAAACATAATTAGGAAAAACGTAATTTTATCAGCCTAGGGTAATTGAAGAATATGGCACGACATGTTATAATGATTATTAATTTATTCAGATCCTCAGTTTAATATTACAAAAATGGTTATTTATTTCATAAACAGTATTAATATTAGTTAGACACTATAATATATATTAATTTCTGTTACTAGAATTTTTTAAAATAACTTTTCAAATCATACCGATATCCGTAAAAAAACCTGAAAAACTAAAATAGAGCGTAACAGGAAATTTTGCCAGAAAAGTGATTGTTTCTGACATTCGATATTCGAGCTGGATTATACGAGTAAACAAATCAACTAACTAACAAATATGCAGGCCATATAAGCTTTACAAAAATATTTGATATACATATGCACCTTTGTTCAGCATGGACTGGAAATAAACAAATGAAATAGGTTCAGAAATGTTTTCTTTTGGAAAAACTGCAGCAATTTGAACAATGGTGTAACTACGAGTGAATTAAATAATTAAATTGATTATTGAGCCGGAAACTAATCGCGGAACAAGGCTCACTCAATAGAGTACCTACGCCGCGTACCAATAACGTAATTGACAAAAAAACGTTAAACTGTTTCAGTCACCGTCCGGTTTTAATTTGCAAATCCAATTTGTATCCGATAACGCACCCGTCAGTGAGATCTATTGAATTTTGATGATGTTATTTGATCGTAGGTAAAGAAATAAGTGTTTTATTGTTTTGCTGCACTACAGATACGACGGTGCACTGCTGCAGATATTGGAAAATCGTTCCTCTTTATTAAAAATATGAAATGGTTTTAACAGGACGAACGGCCCAATTATAGTGCAGATATTATAAATTTATTTATTGAAATAAAACGCGTAAAAGCTCAAGCCATGTCTATATTATATTAGAATCTATAGGTAATTATGTCAAAGTTCTCATCACAAAATTCTACAAACCGTACTCATAGGACCCTACATTTGAAATTTAATAATAAAATTACAAAGAGTCGTGAATTAAACGTGGTAGCCCTGTTCGAAGGTCACCAGTAATTAGGTTGTTGGTGTGGCTTATGTTTTTCAGCAACGGTGGCGGCGCTTCCTCTTGTTACTTATTTAATTAGGGCTGCAAGTCTTGTCTCGTGTTCCTGTGTCCCTCGTGTTGCATTAAGTGTTCCTCCTTACATTACACGACTTTACAGTCTCCTATTATCGATCATTATGAGTTTAGAGGAGCAGTGGTGGCCCAATGGAAACGGCCGCGACTTATAAGTTGTACATTGTAGGTTCGAACCCTGATACGAGTAGGTGCTTTACTTTGTGTAAATTATTTCATCACCACTGCTCTCAAAAAGGTGAAGAACAATAACGTGAACAAACCGGCATCGGCATGTCCTAGAACCAAAAATTCGAAGACATGTGACATCCACCAACCCGCACTGGTCCCACGTGGTGGATTACTGCCCACTCCCTCGCACAGAGCGGAGGCCTGTGTCGCAGCAGTGGAAACATTATAGGCTGATTATGCTGTGAGTTTAGAGCACGCCACGCTAATTGGTGAGAAAAATAACTAATTCATAGAAACGACACAGGTTGTTATTGTGTTGAAGAAAAGCTATACGTCGTAGCTGAAGAGATCGGAAATTAAAAATATTTATCTGCAAAGGAAATGGGAACACATTTACACTAGAAAAAGAAAGGAAGTCCGTCGGATGGATGTACAAATATAGCCGGGGCAGATTACAAGACTAATTAATGTTATCTGGGGGTGTGTCTTAACGAAGATATGCTTGAGATAATTATATCACAGAAGAGATACGAACTGTTGTTGTTTTATGATTTTTTGGCCGTTTGAAGACATCTCGATATACCTACCTTAGGTACTACATAAATGTGCAAAAGGAAATGTTATTCATATTTAATCCGCCTCTGTACATTTTTGTGCTTGAAGTATTAAATAAATAAATAAATCAATAGAGCCTATTTTTTATGGAATTTGTTTTCAACTATACTTACCGAAATTAAATGAATAATATTTTTCACACTGGTGTATTTGCACACATCTAGTTCTTCATCCGTTTTTCAACTTTCTTTAGCAGTTCATTAGACTTTTGTCAAAATGTTAATCACGATTTTAATGAAGTCGTAGAACCACTGCTACTGTTGCAACGACTATGTTACGGTACAAACGATAAATAATAATCTGCATTATATGAATATAAAGACTGCTCATAAACATAATCAAAAGATAGAAATGACCCCGATTAAGAATATAAGCCTTATCAACGACTACATTTTTAATAAATTATTAAATAAAGTGGATATTATTATAATTATGCAAATTAAACAGTAGGCATTTGTATTTCTTGATTATTTTATAATTAGGTCTTATTTTAGTTGAGTTGATAAAGATTAAATACCTATGAAACGCAGTTGACTTCATCGCCATTATTTTCAAACATTTATTATTATTACACATTAACTTCAAGTACCTAATAATAATTTATTTCATAAATATTACCGTAAGTACGTAGGTACAAATAAATATTTATTTGTAGTTAGTTTATAAAACAGTTTTATCAAATGGGACAAAAATATAAATTAGTACAAATGATTTCCTGTTCATCCTACTTGAAAAAGGAGAACATAAAATTTTATCAATTTTACCTATTAATGAACAGGTAAAACCTATATTAGGTTATTGATTTATCTGTAATACTAAAACGTTTGACATTGTAACAAAACTTAATACTTATCGAATCAATAGCATCTGGTTAAAAGCAGACACATGTAATCAAGTGTTGTTTTCTAATTAACCCACGAATGTCCACAAAGTGTAAATAATAAATAATAATTAGAAAGTCGTCTTACTGTTAACCCCTCGTCCCTCATTAGGGATGGTCGGCCAGCGCGGCCGCGACAGATAACCCCACACAGTGGCGTGACGACTGACGCTTATTGACGACACAGGCTTACGTGCGTATGTACTGTTTGTCCACAAGTCACAACCATTTTATAGTCCTCCTGATTACAAGATATTTTTGTGTTTATCGACCAATTAATGACTTAATTATTGAAAATCATTTCTCATAATTGATTGTTGTTGTTAACGTCATTTCATAAAGTACGTATTTACATAGTGGGTGATGTTAATTTGATTTGTGCCTATGTTCGATAACCGTATGATGAGCGCTTAATTTTCCTGTTTTCTTTAATTTCTACTGTGGATAACGAAAGTGTTTACCTTTCCATTTTGGTTCTATCAACCCAAGCAATAGCAAGCAATGGAATAGGGAAAAGTACCTAATAACATGTTTTGCTTAGTGCTTACTAAATGTCAATTTAATTAACCGTTTTAAGTCGACGTAGAATTTCCATTAGAATACTTCAAATAGGTGTTAAACTCGTCTAAGGAAAACTGGTGCACATGGTATGAACTGAGTGGTGGCTTCAGATGCGCATAAAAAAGTGACGGAGTGTGTTTCTAGAACACGTTACCATAAAGTGCTGGTTTCTCAACGAACGTGGAGCGCACGAGTAAATAATATTTTCTATCGATCTCGTAGACTCCCTAATTGGCTCGAATGCAAATACTCTGTTATTAGGCAGGTTAATTAAAGAGTTATCGGTCGTAATTAACCCGTTTCGGTACACTACGTGTGCCTATGGTTCGTTCGAAACACTACTAATTAAGAAATTCCTCCTTCATTAGCTCAATTAGATTTATTCACGTCAGAAACTTCATACAATAACATGTGTATATTATATTAACACGCACCAAGTTTTAATGTACGTTGTTTGGAACGAAAATTAGGAATATTTTGTTAATCTTAATGTTTTTTCAAATATTTTGATTTTATGGGTTGCGAGTACCCAATTACCTATAATATTATACCTACTGAAGGTATGTAGGTCACGTTAAATTGTGGAAGAACAATGGTTATTCAAATAATTATAGGCGATTGTTAAATAAACCATGAAATTAATTATAATTTATGAACCATAGTGTCACTGATTGCGTAGGAGTTGCTACCTGAGAATTTAATTTTTGTTGCGAATCTAAAAATTCAATTCTGTGTAACCAGTAAAGCCTATATTAGTTTCCGAGGCTTTTATTTTACAAAGGACGTTATTCTGTATGCAGAAATTAAATTAAATATTCCAGTTAAAATGGATAGTAAAATTTATAGAAAATAAATTGTATTTTATTCTGAGATTTAAGTCGTAAATATTATAGGAAAGTAGTTAGGTATATCAACAATCAGATCTGTCTGTGAAAATAATTTGCTACAGAGAGAGGCATAAAGCAAAGAAGACAAATATACAGACAAATTTTTTCGTATAGGTACCTATACAATAATATGATAGGGATTTTCTTAAGTTCTGTATCGCGTATGTATACAAATAATAAGTAAATTTCAAGTTTGCCATCCTTATATAGCTATATGTTATCTGTTTGTGATTGACATCTATTGTTAGATATCCGGTAGGACAATCGTCATGTTCCTTGACATTTAATCTGCACTTGTCCAATTGCCGTATACTTTTAATTAGGATTCTAATTCTGGAAGGTAGCACAGAGAGACAACTTTTGTTTTTCTTGAGATAACTTCTCATAGATTTATATTGGTATTATTAATAACTATACATTTTAAATATGTCTACTTACTCAATATAATAGTGGCGTAGTCGTTGGCGTTCTGTAGTGTCTGCTTACCTACCTACCCCCATGGTAAAAGGCGTGAGTTTATATGTGTCAATAGAATAATAGTAATAATATAAAGTTCCTTGTTATTAACGAGGAAACTTAAAAGCCCAATGTGAATGAAGCTCAGTGCGCCCGCGCCGTTCGGAAGTCGCGACCAAGGGTTATCGGTAATTGTGAATATGCCAGTTGACGTCAATAGGCATCATTATCGAGTCCCGACGAATACTACTTACTACCAGATATAGTGGCTGGTAAAACGAAATATTGGCAATGTCAAGTACACAAAAGAACTTGCAGAAATGTACAAAAAAGAATTGCCAGAAATGTACAAAAAATAATTGCCAGAAATGTACAAAAAAGAATGCCAGAAATGCACAAAAAAGAATTGCCTGACAATTGTAGGAATAACGTAATAAAATAATAATAATAATACCATCCTATTATTGTCCCACTGTAGGGCAAAGGTCTTTTCTCATGCAGAGAAGGCACGACCTTTGACCACCACACCACGCTTGCTCAAGAGTTATAATAACTGTAAGTCCAGGTTTCCTCACGATGTTTTTCCTTTACCGATGTTAGAATGTCCAAGAGGCTCTGCTGTACTTTAACACCCGCGCGTCCGAAGCTTCACAATTTTAATAGCGTATACATACCTACGTCGTTATATAAAACACTCGCAAAATCCCACACTTCGCAAACGCATAGTTTTTGAGAAAAACAATCTAGTTTTTGAGAAAAAAATCTTAAAGTTACAGAAAATTCAACATAATTATTTACATTATAAAATTGACATTTTAACATAGATAATGTACGAATTTCACTCCTAGGTCATTCTCTTTTACGTTCAGACAAAGTGACAGCGGATTTTAATGGTTTTTATTATAAACTAGCTTCTGCTTGCGACTTCGTCCGCGTGAAATTTCACCCTCCCCCCATCCACTTAGGGGTGGAATTTCGAAAAACCCTTTCTTAGTGGATACTTTCTCTTCACAAAGAACTCACCCTACAAATTTCATGTCTCTAGGACAAGTGGTTTAGGCTGTGTGTTGATATATCAGTCAGTCAGGACTTTGAATTTTATTTAAATAGATACCTACTGTAAGTTTTTTAACTTTAATTAATTTTTAACTGGGTAACGAAACGTAATTCAATGTAAGTGACGGACGCTGACGTTTGACAGTTGTCACTCGTCGTATTCGTATGTACACAAAATTATTTTTGTGTACCAGATTACACTACTCACTAAACCAACATAATATAAATAACACATTTGCAATGACAACTTAGGATACAAGAGCAAGCAAAGCGAGCTCGGGACTTGAGGCACCCCGACTCGGACAGGTTAGGTTAGGTCGACTACGCCTAAACCACATAATTATATTTTTGTAGGTTTCGAAAAATAAAAAAAATAAAACGGATTTTTTTATCTCGGCCTCTATGGCTTTGCGCACTTTACGGTCTTCAAATTTACACTAATAATGGTCTATTCTATCCAAAAAAAATACGTGTGGCACTCGGGGACTGCCGCGGTAAAGCTATTGCATAGCAACGCACACAAACACCGTGCCGAAGTCTGCCGAACTGATACGACGTTAGACGATGCTTAGGTTTATTTTCGTTACGGAATTTCTTCATTCGGTCGCCGCGCTCAAAGCCCAAGATAAAAGCTATGCAATAGCTTAAAAAATGGCTATTATAAAAAGCTCAGTTTACAAAAAAAAATGGCCCCTATGGGTTTGCGAAATTTGCGGTTTTCAAATTTATACTAAAAAGGGTGTATTCTATAAAAAAAAAATACCTGCTATAAAAAAGTGCCGGGTGTTAAAGTACAGTAGTTCCGTCCAAGATAAACTCGGAAATAATACCGCAAAATTACTGAAAATATCAATTACAATAAAATCAGTATATAAGAGATTTGAAGGGAAGTATGTATACTCGTAACACCATTTATTTATATTCCCAATAATCTTCAAGGGTGCATATTCATAAAATGATTTAATTTTCGTCTTGTATTTGTTTGACACAGTCATATTGACTAATTATAATTATGTTATCATGCACCGGCCGGGAAAGTATGTCTCATTAGACATTATCTTTTCTGTGAATGAGAAAGTACTTAAAAAATTAAGATAAACACGTGGATAGATACAGTAAGTAAGTATGACGTTTTTAATGGCCCCACATAAATATTTCGAATTTACAAAAAACCGGTGCCCATGTTAAACACATTAATTTAATTCAGTGATGAATACGACAACTTTGTTTTTTTTAATAAAAGTTCACTTTTATGAACTCCAAAATTATGTTTTTAATGGCAAAAAATTATGAATCTTAACTTTGATTAAGAAAATGATTGCTTGCTTATTCAGACGAATTAGACAGATATTAATTTAAAATAAAAACTAAGTCCATGACAGAGAACTCAAAAAAAGTAAGTAAAGTTTTTGTACACCTGCACCCGGATTACATAAGACACTTTCTATCACAATCCCATGGCTTTTGAAGGAAATTCGTAATCCATTGCTTCATGTGTTCGAATTCGTCTGCTCCACTACGTAAATAACGCAATGAATGTTGTTTAATTTGTAAAAATGAAAGGTATTATTATTGCAAGTGTTTTACGTATTACCCCGCGGGTCTATAAGAGTTTCTTTTCACTACACATTTATTTACGTTGGCACAGTGTAGGTGCCGCGTACGCGCAGGTTATGCTTAGAGTCTAAACCATAGAAATGTATTCATATATCTATGGTCTAAACACACTATGCGCGACGTAAGTTCGGCATGATTACGCCTGCAATGCTATTTGAATCACTGACGCCACATTATGCCGAAATTACGTTGCGTTATAGCGTACAGTAAAATCAGGCGCGGAACTTTGGTCGCGTACCTTCGGCATAGTGTTTGGACACTTAAGAGTTAACATCGCGTTGAAGCAGCGTAGCAACTGCGTAGGAACACAAAAGCTTAACCGACTTTCAATGTGAAGCCACCCTAAATCAAAGTGAAACAACCCTTATGCTTTAAAAACAAAATAAATAATCGATAACCCCAATAATGACATCCCATATCATCTATGTCATCTTTTCAAGTGTTTGTCGAATGCACTCTCTAGACTTTTTATACCAACGTAGATATGAAAAAAGTTTTGACCTTTTTTGATTCCCCTAAAAGATAAATGGATGTTCGGTATTCCTTTAATGAAGAAGAGATGACATGCGCCTGAAAAAAATTAAAGCTTTTAATTTTGTTGAGTTTTAAAAGTATTAAACTCAAACGTAAAACTTAAAAAAAAGTCAATTTATACGTAAAATTAATCGGGAAGCCGACTACCAAAATAAGGGTCGCTCGTTCATTGCTCATTTCGATTTTAGTGCTTTTTAAGTACAGTCAAAAGTTTGTAACTGTGGGCTGGGCGACAGATTTTATGCAAATTCTGACATGATGACATTTAGTAGGGTCACAAACTGTGTCCATGTTTTACTTCTTTTGCGTGTTTAAGCTGTGTTAAAAAAAGTTTTGATACATTTTTTTCAAATTGGGGTTTCTGGATCAGAGGAGATCCAGAAACACCCAATTCACACCATCATTCATTTTATTCAAAAGAATGATCTAGTGACTCCTATGTTTATCTATTCATTCAATATGTGAGATCCAGAAACACCCAATTTACACCATCGTTCATTTTATTCAAAAGAATGATCTAGTGACACCTATGTTTATCTATTCATTCAATATGTGAGATCCAGAAACACCTAATTTACACCATCATTCATTTTATTCAAAAGAATGATCTAGTGACTCCTATGTTTATCTATTCATTCAATATGTGCATTCTAATTTTTCATTGTTAAAATAGTACGTTCATTCAACAATTTTATTCATTGACACGCGCATGATATTCGAGCAACAGCTGGTATACTCTATTCGATACGATAGCCTAACGAAAATGGAATGCGCTCGCTATTGTCCATTGCGCTGCCTTATATAGATACGTAGTGCAGTGTCTATTTAGTACATGTATAAGAATGAGGTAGCAATAAAAAGAAAATATATATTGAATTATTTTATTTTAAATACCTATACAATTTTTTAATATTTTCATAGTTGATATCTATTCATTACTACATAGGTACACTTATAGTTATTTACATAAACTTACATTTTAGAAAATTAAAACATACATAAGTGGTGAACGGTACATAGTTAATTTTATTGTCTATACATTTATTTATTATTTATTGATTTTATTTACAGTTAATTAAAACGGTACAACACCAATTATATTAATTAACATAGAAATAAAAGAAAGAAAACACTTGATTTTAAATTATTAAATCTATACTCTTGGTTCAATGTCATCCTGAATTTTCGCAATTAATTCTCTCGTACTGGTATATATATCATCGTATAATATAGTTTTTACAACATGTTGAACACACACATCTGCCTCACAATTACACATCGGCTGTTCGGATTTTTGAAAACTGTCTGTATCATAGATTTCTATTTTAATTATTTTCGTTCCGCGGGAAACAGGCTTCTTTATAAATTGATAAAATGTCTGATCTGTTTTTGATCTCTTGCGAGCGAGACCCAGCGTCTTCTGAACACTGGTTTGTTGAACTGGTTGATTCATGGGTACAAAATTGAAGAGATCCTCCGAGTCCTGAAATAACGATTTAATATTTAATTTACGTACACTACAAACGTTATGATTGAAATAAAGCATTATGTGGAAATAAATTATGCAGTGAGGCTATTTACTACTATTGTTAATAGATATTTAAATTGTTAGTGAATATTTTAAAGTTACACTTACCGACATTCTGCAATTGTATCAACCTTCACCATCAGATGCAAAGATGAAATGGATTTCAATTTATTATACTCCCTTTAACATATTTTTAATTTAATTATTTTTTAAATACATAGAGTTCAAAATCCTATATTTTTGTTAGATGTTAATATCGATACAAAAATGGTATGGTGAAATTGAAACCGCAGACATTACGACGCCTAGCATTTTATTGTTTATCGAAAATATATATCAACAAAATAATACTACTGTCTTTTTGTTCACGGTAATCGTTTTCATACATTTTATTCGGATGATTTGTCAAGCAAAATCATGGTATGTTAATAGTATATCAACGTAAGCGAACTTGCAACGTAGTTGAATTCTTTTTAAGGAGACGGATCAAAACAATTTATCAATATTGACATACAACTATTAAGCGTGGTTTTACCTGCTATTATTATAAAGATTAAAAATAAATAGTTTTTTTGTTATTGATTTATTTTTTAAATACCTTATTTGTACCTCTATGCTGGAATAAAACACAAGATTTACTTAATCGATCTGATTTTAGTAAAACGTAAAACGCGCCGATGCTCACTTACTGTTACGTTTTCATACAATATCGTAGTGGCTCGGTTTGAAAAATTTAGTGTGAACAAATTTTCTTTTAGGGCCTAATGTTGTTAAAATGTGTCGAAAATAGTTCCATAAAATAAAAAAATAAAAACATAACCCTCCTTCTGGCGAAGTCAGGTAATTATCACACATGGCCATCTTTTGGTAAGCTAGATTAGTGTTATATTACAATATTGAAGACAATGTAAACTATCGTATTTGGATAGAGTTATCTGACACAACATTTTTTTTTACACGTGCCCTTTTCTATATTTGGGATATTATGACGTAGATTCATCACTATTTAAGAGTGTAGCTGTCGAAATAAGACCACAAAGCATTTCTTCAAGAGCTACAAGCAAGAGCTCCTCTCATCAGTACCTACCTAGAAGCTTACCAGACCTTCTCTAAGATGTAAGTTATTTTTGATTCTACTATTCGATCCCTCAACTATTCAGTAAATTTACTATTCCATCATTTAACTTTTCAATAACTCTACTATTCAGTCATTCTATGTATTATTCAATAAGAGTAATATCAGATAAAGCAATCTATTATTTGACTGGCCTGTTGGTCTAGTGGTTAGTGACCCTGACTGCTACGCTGGAGGTCGTGGGTTCGATTCCCACCCAGGACAAATGTTTGTGTGATGAGCACGGTCATTTGTTCTGTGTGTAATTTATCTATAATATGTATGTATTTAGAAATATATAAGTATGTTTATCAGCTGTCTAGTACTCATAACACAAGCTCTGCTTAGCTTGAGACTAGACGGTGTTATGTGATAGTTGTGGAATATTATTATTCAACTATTCAAACATTCATCATTTCATTTTAGAATTAGAATTAAATAAATGATAATAAATTCAATAAAACTATATTAATTTGTTTGTTGATAAATTGTTCATCTACTAACATTTGCTCATTTAATTACATTAAAGGAAAATATAATTCTCAAACATGTGTACAGCCATGTCAGAGACTTACAGGGTTCAAATTTTAACATCAGGTTATCTACTAGGCACTCGATAAGAAGATTGATAAATTGGCACTACTATTTATATTTAATAAAACTTTCTTTTTTTTTTAGGTCTAAGTGTAATGCAGACCAGCTTTTCCCGTCTGATGATGATGATTCGGCATCGGAAACGGCAGTGGTGAAGGCAAAGCTGGAGAAAAAGAAGCGCAAGGTGTCGCATAAGTCAACCGAGTGCCAGCCGTCAACCAGTAAGAAGTCCAAACCACCCACTAAATCAACAGCCAGCGATTTATTTGGAAGCGATTCTGAAGACGAAAACTTGGAGGCAACGGGTAAAAAAATACAGCCAATCTACTCTTATATTACCCGTAGATTGGCGAACGGTTTTTCGAGGCAGATAGATGAAAAAAAATCAGGCAGTTATTATACAGAGTTAAAAATATATAAGTGTGACGACATTGAACGAGTGACACCGGTAAATAGGTGGCGTCACTCAGTCGTGACAATTAAAAATAAGTGTGAAACGGAGTCCGAGTCTTGGAAGCACTTAAGTGAATATGTTAAGAGTGTTAGAAAAGAGTTTAATGACTGTCCACGTACGTTCATTAGTTCGTATCAATAACAATCAACTCTATTCGACCTACGAACTTATATCTTATTTTATAAACTAAATACATATATTATTAAAAAAACTTACACTACATATATTTATCCACAAAATGTAGTGTTACTTAATTGTATTCAGGTAAAATGAATATATTATGCTCTATTATGTACTTACCTAATCATTATTTAATCATTATAATTACCTATAATCAATATTGTTTAATCACTATGCTCTGTATTGTTTATTTTTATTGAATAAATATTTCAAGTTCATGTATTTTCTTCTTTTCAGTTGAACCACCAGTTCATTCATCGTCAAATACTAATGTTATAATATGCGATAAATGCAAAATTGAGATCCCAGTACACGAATATAGATATCATAAGAGAACTAATATTCATAAATCAAATTGTTTAATCAAGTCAAAATTTTCAAATATTGATATTATAGCCACAGCATTTAAAAATAGAATAATGACTTATCGCTTAAATCCATCTCAAGAAGATGAGTACCTTCTAGCAGAGGCGTTCTTAGATGGAAAGCGAGACGATGTTTTAAAAATTATTGAATTAATATTATTGAAACATGGCTGTATTAAAGTGAACTTCGAGTTGTTTGCTTATTTTGAGTTACCCGTATCAGGTGAGCAGCAACTGAAGTCATTTAATACAAAATATAAAACCATATACAAAAATACTGATTATGATGAATTATATTCAAATATACGAGAGAATTATAAAATGAAATTAGCAGAATTTGAGCATTGCAAATCTGGATGGGCCTTTATGTCTGTAAGTCATCTAGAAATTAATGTTAATAAGTATTCACCCATGCGAGGTGGATCTTACATCGACTTGCCTACTAAAATTAAGAATACAAAGAGCTGTTTGAACATACAAAATAGTGATAATTATTGTTTTTTGTGGAGCATAGCTGCAGCGTTATTTCCAGCTAAAAATAACGTCTGTAGACCAAGCTCATACCCGAATGTAAATTTGATATTTAATACACAGGGAATGTCATTTCCCCCTTCACATAAAGATATTCTGTTGTTTGAAAAAAATAATTGCGAAATAAGTGTAAATATTTACGGATTAGACAAGCATCATAATGTTACTGGTCCTTTATATGTTACCAGTAGCAAGAGAATTAAACATGTCAACTTGCTGTATTTAGAACAGAACGCCAACGCTCATTACTGTTTGATTAAAGACCTTATGCGTCTAGTCAAACGACAGGTTTCACGTCATAAAGGTCAAATGTATTTATGTGAAACATGTCTACAGTTTTATACTAGTGAAACGAAATACGCTTCACATAATTGCTCTAAGGTAATAACGTTATTACCAGAAAAGAACAGTTTTTTGAAATTCAGACATTATGAGAGACAGCAAAGAATTAACTTTGTTATATATGCTGATTTTGAATGTTTATTATCCGATTTTAAGGAACCAAATCCCGATAAAAGTACCGTAAGAAATAAATGTCATCAACCATCTTGTTTTGGATATTATATATGTTGTTCCCATGACAAAAGCTTGAATAAATTTGTTTCATACAGGGGAATAGATTGTGTACAAGAATTTATTAAGGGAATTATTAAGGACACCCAGTTAATTCATAAGATTTTACTTACAAAAAAGCCCATGAAACCAATGACTAACGAACAAATTAACGATTATCATAGTGCAACTATATGTCACATATGCAAGCAATTATTATTTGATGACAAAGTCCGTGACCATGATCATATTACATCTGAATATAGAGGTGCAGCTCATTCACATTGTAATATATCATTTAAAGTATGTTCATTCATACCCGTTATATTTCATAATTTATCTGGTTATGATGCCCACATATTTATCACAGAATTGTCTAAATACGAAGGTGAAATAAAAGTTATACCTAAAACAAAAGAAAAGTATTTGTCTATAACAAAAATTATGAAATCAGATAACCATAGAATGCCCGTCCAAATTAAATTTATAGATTCTTTTCAGTTTCTTAGTTCAAGTATTGATACATTGGCTAAAAGTTTATCTGACAAGGATTTCGTGCATTTATTGTCCCATTATTCTCGCAAGGACCAATTTGATTTAATAAGAAGCAAAGGTATATATCCGTATGAATATATTAATACATGGGAGAAATATAATGAAACAGAACTTCCATCCAAAGATTGTTTTTATAACAGCTTGCTAATGAAAAATATAACGGATCATGAATATGAACATGCACATACTGTTTGGAAATCTTTTAATATTGGTTCCATCGGTGAATACACTGATCTATATTTAAAAGGTGATGTACTTTTGCTATGTGATGTATTCGAAAATTTTAGAAACTTATGTTTAGAGAATTATAAGCTTGATCCTGCATATTATGTTACTTCACCTAGTCTGAGTTGGGATGCTATGCTTTTTTGCACAGGCGTTGAACTAGAGCTGATTAATGATTTAGAAATTTATCAAATGTTAGAAAAAGGAATACGTGGTGGGTTAGTACAGTGCACTCATCGATATGCTGAAGCCAATAACGTTTACTTACCTCAATTTGATGATTCCAAACCTTCAACATATTTAATATATCTTGACTGTAACAATCTTTACGGTTATGCAATGACCAAGATGTTACCTATATCAGATTTTAAATTTGCGGAACAGGATGATATTGCCAATTTTAATTTGTTTGATATTCCTGACGATAATAATCACGGTTATATTTTAGAAGTTGATATGATGTATCCAGATCATTTGCATAATTTGCATAGTGACTTGCCCTTCGCTCCAGAAAAATTTATACCTATTGGAGGGAAGACACCTAAATTAATTGCTAATTTGTACGATAAATATAATTACATAATACATTATGTTCACTTGAAGGAATGTCTTAGAAACGGTCTAGTATTAAAAAAAATTCATAGAATACTTCAATTTCGACAAGACAACTTTTTAAAAACATATATTGACTTAAATACTAAATTACGTCAAGCAGCTTCAACACCATTTGAAAAAGATTTCTTCAAGCTTTTAAATAACTCAATATTTGGTAAGACAATTGAAAATAAACGGAAACAGGTTGATGTTAAGTTAGTTACTAGATGGAATGATGATTGCAATAAAACAAATAAGTCACTAGGTGCAGAGAAGTTGATTACAAAACCAAATCTAAAAAGTATTTCTGTTTTTAATGAAAATTTTATTGCAGTTCAACTAAGTCACGAAAAGCTTATTTTAGATAGACCGATATATATTGGATTTACTGTGCTTGAATACTCAAAACAGCATTTGTATAATTTCCATTACAATTTCATTAGAAATAATTATGATGATAATGCCAAACTATGTTATACCGATACTGATAGCTTACTGTACTTAATACAGACACCTGATTTTTATAAAGATATGAATGATAATATACATGAATTTGACACTAGCAATTTTGAGGTTAATAACCCTTATGGTATACCAAAAGTGAATGAAAAAGTACCTGGTTTATTTAAGGACGAATTGGGAGGTGATATTATCACGGAATTTATTGGATTAAGAGCAAAACTTTACTCCATTAAAACGCTAAAAACCCAAATTAAAAAAGCTAAAGGAGTATCAAAACCAATTACAAAAAGTTTGAATACATCCAACTACAAGGAAGCATTATTTAACAACGTTGAATTAAAGCGTAAAATGAATATGATCAAATCCATTAAACATGTATTATATTCACAAACAGTTAATAAAGTAGTTTTGAAAAGAGTTGATGATAAAGTACAAGTTCAGTCAAATCATATAAATACGCTACCTTGGGGTCATTGTGATGCTGTCTTGTAAAAGGTTTAGGTATAAAATATGTGATTTGTTAATAAGTAATATCTGTAAGTAATGGTTTCATTGAACGCATTTATAAACACTATTTTTATTTGTTGTATGTTCTTATAAACCTGTTTAGACTACTATGATCATTTTGTTTTTATAACAAAGTCATGTATTTACTAATTTAATATCTATAACTTAATTAACTTTTGGCATGTAACATGTTTTATTATATTTAAATAAAATATTTAACTTTTAAACCTGTTTTTTATTATTGTTGTATAAAATAAATGACAAGCCCTTATTTTTTATGTTACTAACTAATTTAATAAATAAAATACATACAATATTTTTAGGTACCCTATTTAATATGTAAGATGAGAATAGCATCGTTCTTGCATACAAAACATTCTTGACTTTATTTTATTTTTTAATTCACACTAATATTTTGGATTTGTACCTACCTATATATGTGAATGTTAAACAGTATTTGAATTAATCGACAAGATGAAGTTGATCAAGCAACCCATATCCCTAAATGTTAATAATATAAGATTAAGTGACTCTGCCCACCACATCAGACATAGCACTTTATTGCCGAATACCATTCGATGTGTAATATGTGGTCCCTCGAACTGCGGTAAAACGAATGTTATGATTAGTTTACTGCTGCATGAAAATGGGCTCAAATTTAGAAATCTGTATCTTTACTCGAAAACTTCTTTTCAACCTAAATACCGTTTCTTGACTGAAGTATTGAAAAGAGTACCTCAGGTTAATTTCTACGAGTTCAATGATGATAAAGATGTAATTTCTCCGAGTGAAGCTTTAACAAATTCTGTATTTATTTTCGATGATGTTGCTTGTGAAAATCAAATAAATATCCGTAATTATTTCTGTATGGGTAGACATAAACAAATAGATTGTTTCTATTTGTCTCAAACCTATTCTAAAATTCCAAAGCAATTGTTACGTGACAATGTTAACTTTCTTATTATATTCAAACAAGATGATGTGAATTTAAAGCATATTTATGAAGAGCATGTTAGTTCTGATTTACAATGGAAGGAGTTCAGATATCTTTGTCAAACTGTTTGGAGTAAACCTTATAATTTTCTACTTATTAATAAAGAATCGTCATTAAATAACGGAAGGTACAGACAGAATTTTGATACGTTTATTAAATTTGACTGACTGTTTATATGTACATATAAGTAATTAACATGCAAAATCAAATTCAGTATAATTTGTTCTTTAGCTTAATACAGTTGTTATAATAGGTACAACATGGAGAAAAATATTAAAATAGAATTAATGAAGTCTGTAGACTCCATAAAGACTAAAATAAAACAAATTAAAAACCAGGAACACTCAATGAACTTGTCACTTGACAAAATATTAAAACCTGTCACAGATCCCCTTAAAACCCTAGTTGATTCGAACAAAACAATAGAAAAAATACAAAATTTAGAAAATACACACTCTAATTTTGAAAACATGAAATTGGATGACATTAATACTAGCTCATCTACAAATTTTGAAGAATGCTGCGATCCAGAATTAAATTCTGTGCAGTTCGTTAAAAAGTCTCCCCACACAGAATTACTGGAAGATTTAGAAATGTCAGGCTGTGATATCCATGATATTTATGATGGGGTAAATATACCATTTGGAATAAGGAGTGTAAACAAAAAATTACTAATGGGTAATTCAATTGTTTCATTTTCTAAAATAGATAGTGTGAATGATGACAATGTCATTTTCATTAAAGTTGGTGACAAAAGCTACAATTTAACCCCTGGTTTAAAAGAACTTTTACTTCGAAGAAAACCTGATTTGAAACTAATATCGAGCAAAGATAAACTTGTCTATAAAGATATGTTGCATTATACAAATGCGCATAAGAGAGATTTCAATCCTAATGGACAAATTAGAGGCGATAAAGGTATAAAATATCGTGAAATAATTAGACCATTGTTTTCTGAATCGTTAAACAATAATATTATCACTAAATTTGGGGGAAGCTTACCAACGCTAAAGAAATACAAAAATAACACTGACTTGGTATATTGGGATGATCCTAACGAACTGGTTGATAGATTGAAACTATTAATTGCTTCCCGAGATGCTGGTAATACAAACCATGATAATGAAATTTTATCAATAATTGAAGAATTAAAAGAAGCTGATATAATTAAATAATAAATAGTCATAATGACATTATTTTTATTCAGTATAATAGCAGAGTTCAAGACAAGTATACTAAATTGTGAACATGAGCAAAGCTGACGTGGTAAACGAAATTCATAAAAATGCGAGGGTGAACTATCCACGAAGACATGTTATCATGAAAGATATAGATGACTTGTGGCAAGCAGACTTAATTGATATGCAATTAATTTCAAAAGAAAATAAAAATTACAGATATATTCTTGTCGTTATTGATACATTTTCAAAATATGCTTGGGCCTTTCCTATGAGAAGTAAAACCAAAGAGGATGTGTGTAACTCTTTCAAAACTTTGTTGGATAAAGGGCGTGTTCCTAAAAATCTGCAAACAGATAATGGAGCAGAATTTTATAATAACAAATTTCAAAAGCTTATGAAATCATATAATATTAACCATTATTCAACCTTCTCAACAAAAAAGGCTTCGATAGTTGAACGATTTATCAGGACATTGAAATCTAAAGTTTATAAGGAATTTAGTTTAAAAGGCAATTACAATTGGATAAATAATACTCTAAATGATGTTATTTGCAAATACAATCACACTCACCATCGCACTATTAATGAAATCCCTGCTAATGTGGACAATATTAATAAAAAAATTATATTAGAAAGGTATTTAAAGTTGCTAAAAAAATATAATTTAAAAAGCAAGTACAAAGTAGGTGATTATGTGCGTATCAGTAAATACAAAGGAACATTTGAAAAAGGTTACACTCCCAACTGGTCAACAGAAATATTTAAAATTCGTAAAATACAAAAAACAACTCCCATAACTTACTTAATTGAAGATACTATCAGAGGTCACCCTATTTTAGGCGCATTTTATACACAAGAACTTCAAAAAACAAAACATCCCAATGTATATCTAGTTGAGAAAGTTCTTAGAAGAAAAGGTAACAGAGTTTTAGTAAAATGGTTGGGTTTGTCTTCAGCTGAAAGCAGTTGGATTGATAAATCGAATGTAATATTATAAATAATTTTAACATCAAACTCGAATTGCATAACTATTTATTAAAGTATTCAAACCGGAATCATCAGTGTTATAATGTGTTTTGGTGAGAGTAGTCTTCTCAATTGGCTTATTAATAATTTACCATTTGAATTACACTTACCAGGATATAATTACTGTGGTCCTGGTACTAAATTAATAAAAAGACTTGCACAAGGAGATAACGGTGTAAATAAGTTGGACGAATATTGCAAAGATCACGATATTGCATATCACAAGTCGCCAAACTTGAAAGATCGACATAAAGCTGATTTAATTTTGTTAAAAATGGCGAAACAGCGAGCGGTTGCTTCCGATGCCAGTATAGGCGAAAAACTCGCGGCACGCTTAGTAAGTAAGGCTATGTCGACAAAAATTAAAACTGGGGCTGGTTTGAGGAAAAAGCGTTCCCCAAAAGTTACATCTGGAAAAGGATTAAAAAGTAAATTAAAAACTGTTATTACAAAAGCAAAAAGACACATAAAAAAATTAAAACCTAAGAGCAAGAAAATGGCTATAGAATTAGCTATTGCCGCTACCAGAGAATTAGCTGATGATTTATCGATTAAGCTCCCTCGTGTTATTCCTATTCCAAAAACTGGGGGAGTACTACCTTTGATTCCTATTTTTGCGGGATTATCAGCGGCAGGAGCTTTAGCAGGCGGTGCAGCTGGTATTGCTAAAACCATAAATGAATTCAAAATGGCTAAAAAGCTGTATGAGGAATCGAGGAGACACAATGAAAAAATGGAAGCTCTATGTATTGGGAAAGGACTACACCTTAAACCACATAAGGGCGGCCTTGGAATTTTTGTATCAAAAGAAAAAAACTAAGATATCGGCTACCCAAACGGGCCTTAACTAACTTTGACATTTTAAAATATGGAAATAGAATTCCTTATTTTAGAGGTGTCTTTATGAGAAATGAGCTCCCTAAATATCCATATAAAAAAGAATGTGGAGTTATTAATTTAGATAGTTCTAAAAATCCTGGTTCTCATTGGGTAGCCTATGCAAAATATAATGATTATGTTGAGTATTTCGACAGTTATGGAAATCTTAAACCTCCAAAGGAATTTATAAAATATGTAGGTTCTAACATTCAATATAATTATGAAAATATACAACGTGATCACCCCTTCAACTGTGGACATCTGTGTTTAAATTTCTTAAATCATTTTTGGTATAATCAAGAAATAAAATAAACAGGATCATTTAAAAGAGTTCAGTATGCAAGCATGTCTACTACGGTTACCATCTCTGGAAATAAATCAGAACTGGTCTCGTATTTTCAACCACCTCTTCATTTATCTGATCAATACGAGTGCGGTTTACTATACTTTTCAGTATTAAAAACAAGGCCGAATGTGCCCGTTAATAACAGCAGTTTAACAGCTGTAATCAGAATCGAATGTGATCTTGTGCACGGTTCATATTACAACGGATTACCGACTCATTTTATTCATGAATTCATATCTGATACTGCTTCAAGTCACGGCTACGCAGAAATACCCCAGAACGTTATTTACTTTCCAGTGAATAAAAATATAATTTCATCTATATCTGTTAAGATTGTTGATCAACTTGGTAATAGTATTAACTTTGGTGAAGAACATATTCAATTACGCCTTCATTTAAGAAAAATAAAATGATAATATATTATAAAAACACTCCTGTGAAAATCAAACGTCTTATTCCATCTACGACCATTAAGGTGCATAGACGTAAGAAAAAAGTGAAGAAATTGAGTGAAGCAAATAAAGCTTTTCTTAAAGCTTTAGGTTTTAAAGTATGAATATACTACAAATTACTGAATTACCTCACTTTGATAGTTCGATTGAAAGCTATGAAGTCCACACATACAATCCCTACACTAACAGCTTTAGAGAAAACGATGAAATCAGAATTCCCATACACCAACAAGACATTTACGTGTTACCATCAGCCAGTTCAATTTACGTCGAGGGTCAAGCAAAGTTCTTCGACAAAGATGGAAAACCGATTAAGAAAAATATTACGTTCAGTAACAACCCTGTTATGTTTTTGTTTCAAGATATCAGATACGAAATAAATGGCATTGAAATAGATCGCATTAAAAATTCTGGAATAACGTCAACAATAAAGTCATACGTTTCAATGAATGATGGAGAAAATAAAGTGGCTGCTTTGTGGGGTTGGAATCTAGATGGATTCAAAAGTGATGGTCATTTTAGTGCTATTGTACCTCTTAATAAGATTTTAGGATTTGCGGAGGATTACAATAAAATTGTGATAAATTGTAAACATGAACTTATTTTGAATAGAAGTAACTCTAACTTAAACAGTATCATAGCAAGTGATGATATTGCGCATTTTCAAATAGACATACAAAGATTGCAATGGCGTGTACCACATATAAAAGTGTCAGACCGTGAACGACTGACACTACTAAAACACTTGGAAAGAGATAAACCTATTCAAATGGCGTTTCGAAATTGGGATTTATATGAATATCCTTTGCTCCCTAAAACTACAAAACATTCTTGGTCAGTTAAGACTGCATCGCAATTAGAGAAACCTCGATATGTAATTTTTTGCTTGCAAACCAACAGAAAAAATAATAAAACCAAAGACAGTTCTCTGTTTGATCACTGTGGGGTTACTAATGTAACACTATTTTTGAATTCGCAGTATTATCCTTACGAGTCTCTAAGCTTAAATTTTTCTGAGAACAAATACAATATATTATATGAAATGTACGTGAAATTTCGTCAGTCGTATTACAATTGTCCTGCAGACCCCTTGCTTAATTTGGTTGATTTCAAGGAGAAGGCCCCTCTCTTTATTATAGACTGTTCAAGACAAAACGATAGTTTGAAAACAGGTCCCGTAGATGTACGGTTGGAGATTGAATGTTCAGCGCCCATACCAGATAACACAACTGGATATTGTTTAATTATTAACGATCGACTTGTGGAATATAAACCTCTAAGTAACATAGTGCGCAGATTATCATGACAGCCATTGTAGATGTTCAAGGTTTTAAAACAGAAACAAATGAATTTATCATTAAAGAATTTGCTGTATTATTGAATAAAAAAATTCAGGTGTTTTTAATTAAGCCACCATTTCCATTTTACGATTTGACGAAACCAGAAAAACGACAAGTCAGTTGGATTGAACGTAATAGAAGGATATACTGGAGAGACGGATTTGTGCCCTACTCAAATCATCAGAATTTGATTGTAGATATTTTAAGAGATAAAAGTGTTTACACCAAAGGTTTAGAAAAAGTGTTGTGGTTAAAAAATATTTTGAATAACAATAATAATATAAATAATTTAGAAGATGAAGGTTGTCCTAATTTATTAAGCTTGTACAATAAATATGAACATTCTCATGATGTGTATAGTTGTATTTATCATAATCAAATATGTGCTTTAAAAAATGTAATATGTTTAAATAAATGGTGTATAGATAATAAATTTTTGAAATAAATATTTGATTGTTTCATTTCAAATCCTCTATCCCTACCAATCCCATCAAATCTTAATCATTATAAATTGTTGGCTATCGCAGTACGATATCATTTCACCTTTATAATTATCTGTATGAAGAACTATATAGCAAGTGAACAGAACATGTCTCAAAAAAAATATAGCCCTCGTTATGATATGTATAATGTGTATAAAATGCGTGAAATTTCGTTCAGACATTATTGGGCAACGGCTAATTCAAGGAGAAGGTTGGTGATGGAAATGGCTGAAGCCGGATTTTTTTATTATGGAAATAGTGTAAATGATAAAGCAGCGTGTTTCTCATGTGGAGGTGTTATAGAAGATTGGGAGATTTACGAAGATCCTTGGATGCAACATGCTATACATTTTCCTCGATGTTTTTATTTGAATGCGGTGAAAGGAATATATTATATTAATAACTGTCTGAAACCATTACTCTATTAGAATATGCGCTATTGCATTGTGCTCCGAGTCGAATTATATCTATCCTATTAGAATACATTATGTCTACAATGCGACATTGCACTTAAAATGAGTTAATTTTGTGTATATATTATAGAGATGTCGTGTATTTGGAAAATATTCACAAACTTATACTTAAAAACGAATCTGGTGAAGATCTTCGCACATTCGTTAAAGTTATCGACAAGCAGGCTGAAAATGAAAAATTGATAGTGAATTCGTCAAAGACTAGTGGGAGTAGTATATCGACAGCAGCAGCAGATTTATTCCATCAGGAGAGTGATACAGCGCATGAGTCAGTTTGCAGGTATGCATTCGAAGATATTGATTGCTACCAGATACTGCCAGGAAATGAAATTTGTTTCATATAAATTGTACATTATTTGTAATGTAGAACACAAATAAATTGTTAAATTAACATTATTTTTAGTTTTATTTAATAAAAGACTTGTGACACCCCTAAGACCAATCACACAGTTTTATACTTGAATCATTATCCATTTAGATTGTAATACTGATCTGAATTTAATTAGGCTATCGTATCGAATAGAGTATACCGGCTGTTGCTTGAATTTCTTGCGCGTGTCAATGAATAAAATTGTTGAATGAACGTACCTACTAATTTAACAATGATAAATTAGAATGCACATATTGAATGAATAAACATAGGTGTCACTAGATCATTCTTTTGAATAAAATGAATGATGGTGTGAATTGGGTGTTTCTGGATCTCCTCTGATCCAGAAACCCCAATTTACACCTACTAACGACTTAGGCCGCACGTCTGCGCAAACAAAACCAGTATAGGCTGACCTCTTGTTCGATTGAAACTCCGTACTGCGCTAGGCCAGCTCAAGATCAAAGTATTACCACTGTGTGTACCTACATGCAAACAATCGATAGTGATAGTGACAAGTAAGGTTCTATTACGATCCATCTGGATATATCAACATGAAAACCCTCAAATCCGCAGATCACCAGCCACCAAGATCTCTCTCTAGAATGGCAATCGTTCCACGTTCGCGTGTAATCTGAAGCCTATGGGTGTCATCAGTAGCTGGTCGAGTAGTCGTAGTGATGACATAAGTGCTCAATTAGGCTGTTTTGTTTGCCTAACGAACGCACAGGACAGCTTGGCTTTTATACATTGCGCTATAAATATGTAAGTTGAGCTTCATCAGCCATTTCTGTAATAAGTTCGTAGCTTAATACTTGAGGGATTTTTACAAAAAATATTGTTCATTTGAAATCAATTTCTATTCAGTGCCTTATCTGATTGTTGCCTCCTACAGATTATTGACATCCTTAGGGAAATTGCGCTCCACTTCTACTTATACCTCGATTGGTTGTTTTAATTGACAACTTCCTCGTAGTTTACTTTCCTTTTTGTTTTAAACATTTTCTTCCTACAAAATAATGTTTTCTTCTTCTACATAATTGCTTGTATATTAAGAAGTTGAAAATTCTAATTTCTTGTAGCGTGGACCCATTGTTTGAGCGACTGTACAGAGTTAATAAGTTTTGTAAGTAACAGTACAACAAAGTCGTCATCCGCTCATAGAAATCGTTCATTTCCTGATGTTGTAGTTCACTTGATCGTGGAGTAGCAAACATCGGGCGGCGGTAATGAACGAGCGGGAACGCGCTCAACGCTACGGCAATTTGAACGTTCAGTGGGCCGGCGCTTTCCAACAGTCCTCGAAATTACTACAGCTCGATACTTAGTGCTTACCCTCAGTTGTTTTCATTGGCCACTTGATTAAGGATTACACAGGAAATTATTTGAATAAGCTATTGTTGATTGTGAAAGGTAACGGTCGTCGGTCGAGCTGGATTTTATTGTGTCCGCCTGCCTTTGTAGATTTCAAAAGTACCTAATAGAAAACAGGATGTCTCCGATTTATTTTGTTAGCGACGTTTAGTTTGCCGTTTGGTTGGCGTATTGTTGGATTTGACGTCGACTCATTAATCAATTTTCGACGTTACTGAAATCTGTAATGGCCAATGTTCCGTCAAACTTTATAGGTAGGTACTATACCTTCTATAAATATCTTGATATAAACGACTGTATGAGAAAAATGCGATAAGATTTTTCATGAAAACCTAATCAAACCATACACCACAACAGTTTACTTACAAAATGCCCTAACTATACTCCGAACGTAACAGAAAAAAATATCCCTTTCCCCAATTTAATATTCATAAAATTGCGTTGACAAATACTCGTTCTATATTTTTAAAACATGAAAATCGCATCGTACTGTCGCGTTGAATCTATTACCTAACGCGGTAGAATTTCAAAGCGTCACAGTATGCAATTTAAACTGGACTAAATCGCCGTCGGAGTCAACAACGCGACAGCAACGGCCGACTCGGATCGGCTTTCAATTTTGCGGAATTAATAACAGCACAAATACTGGTGTACTGGTGACTGCAGAGACGGGACTAGGTAATCATTCAAACGTACACGACACCTGTGTGTTTCAAACACATTTTTGTAGTGTGAATGTTTCTTTTTGTTGGCTTATTAATTAGTGTCCGTCGGCATGGAAAATACGTCGCTACTCATCACAATATTCATATTGTTGATTGCCATTTAATGACAATTATTATTTAATAATTAACTAAGCTTCGGGAATCCTGTTTTATTGAATAAACAATCCCTTTCAGACTACCTACAACTTATAAGAGACGTCCAATCTACTATCCATAGAATTCAAACATAATCCAATTTAATAATTTCCGAGAATATTGCAGCCAGATCCTGGCTGTACCTCAAATACGTAGTCGTGGTTACTGGTAGAGGTGGTTTCTGTGTAATATCCGAGTTCTCTAATACCAACGTTGTTTGTCAACGCTTGGACCATTCGTCAAACATCGTCGTGAGGTGGACTGGGCGCCCAATTAGAACGCTAAGCTGAGCGTGCCTCACTACCAAGTTGCGTCGACTAAAAGCACCTCTAATTATTATTGATACGAGCTCTACGCTCATTCCCTCGAGTTTACCGTACATCTGAATTTCTCTAACATACTCGGTAACGTAGCACGGTATTATTATCGACAATGCAATGTTCTGTACTTTTGTGCATAAAATCAAGTAATTAGCAACGAAATATCGGAGTGTTTGTAGTTGTTTGCATCCAACGTTTACTTCGTTGATACAATTGTTATTAGTCATTATTTATGTTCATAACAAAGGGGAAACCCTATAATTATTTTTGTTAGTCTTAATTAGCGACGAGATGTCGATGTGGGGCTCAATAAACTACACGATGGATGAGGATCAGAACTACGTGACGAATAGATACAGCAGCGAGCGGTAGCGAAGGTTTTAGTACAAAGTTATAAATATCCTGTGACCTTTATTTGTTCTAGGAAAATTCAACTCAATTACAGATTCTTCAGAACGTATGGACGAGATTAAGGCTACCTACACTATTCCACAAAAACAGCAGCAGCAAATTGTACGAATATTAAAAAAACAACGTAGAGGTTTCAGCCGTAGTTCGGGGATCGAAGTGTAACAGTTCCGCGAATCAATTACAGGCGTTTTAGCGAGGATCAACTGACAGCTGCAAAAAGGGCTCTGACCTACGATTTGACCTACTATTTCATACAGGCAACCAATATTCAATGGAAATCTGTTGTAAAAAAAAAAAAGATTTGTTATTTTATACATCAGAACATAACGAATAGGCACGAAAAACTAAATAAAAAAAGAACTAGGCGAAACGAAACTTTGTTTTTTTATAAAACTGCGCTGAATTCAATGATTGAAAAATGAATGTTATTAAAATGAAAACAATACTGAAAATAATGGCGCCATTGTATTCGTTGAAAGGTTTTTCTTAGAAATTGTGAATGACTGACTGGCTTAGTAAATTGGTTTTCCCGGTAAGTATTAACAGAAAGTATTGGTAAAGCTGAATGCATAATGGGCGGAAAAATGTCAAGCGTAAGTGTATTAAAGTTGGGGCCGTTACCGCTGCGTGCCGCGGCTGATGTATGGCGGCGCGGACAAATTGAAAACAGTAGCAAATGGCCCGATACCGGCCCGCTAACCTCTCCACAATAGCCGCACTTCTTGTTCACTATTTCTACTGAGCATATTTTACTTTTCATGAAACTTAAGAGATGGTGTGTTATATTTTTATCTCGTTTAACGATGCATCAACAAAGAGTATTTCATGAGAATTATGCGCGATACTGAAACCGGAATAAATCATTTTAATGAATAGATCAATTTGACTTTGACTTCTTTTCTATTTTGAACGTACGTATTTATATATTTTTTTAAAGCTGTTTGATTGAATATCCTGTCTCTTACAGTCCACTTTAGAATTTAGTATAGGTACCAATTTTAAATAAAGTATGGTTGTAGTAAATTTCAACCAAAATTAAAAAATAAGTATCCATTGTACAATGTAGAAGGTGTTTTCTATTAGAATTGTATTCAATATAGAGTTTCGTTCGCGCAGAAAATGGTTGCGGGACGCGTGAGCGGCGTCCCTGGCGCACCCTCCACCCTACACAGAATAAAATTATATTAGCGATACAGCAACACAACTCACGAATTAGCTGTGATAAACATGCACGACCAAATCTCTAAGCAAACAGACACTTGGGAAAAGCGGCAGAGAGAAATATATTATGGCCGGCTGTCAGACTCAATTTTGTTAGTCTGTGACGCCAATTATTTTGATTTCCGAACAGTGCGGCAACCCAAGTTATATGTTGTGGCGTATTTTGAGAGAAGCTGTGTCTATCAGTACGTATAGTTAGTGTCTATTCATTTGATGTAAGTATATAAAAGTTTAGTACAAAAAAAAAAAAAACAGAAATCTTCAAAGACAATCTCCAATTTTCCATTTTAAAGTCCGTATTCGCATAAAATCCAAGCAAAAGGAATATCATAAGGGGTGTTTGTCCCTCGCAAATAGTTAGATTATATAAATAAGGCGGCCGGAATAGCTTGACCGATAGAGATCTGCGGGCAGCCCTAGCGGTACCCTCGACAAACCGTCTCCTACAAATTGACTCAGTTTTACGAAGATTTTTTTACTGATGTTATTACGAATATGTTACGTAAACTTTGAACGGGTGGCTAAATTTGCACAAGATTTTTTATATTGATAGAGTTTATTGGGATAAGGTACGTAAGTTTGTTATTCTTTGATAGTTTCACTCTGTAGTTTATGGGATTAATCAATGGTTGAGTTGACTAACAAATGATAGATAATTAAGTAATTAGTCTTTTGTTTTTTGTAAAGAGGAAATATCAAATCCTCACCCTTATCCATAGGCAAGGCATGCCTTGTTGTTATGCTGAATAAATACTGGTATTAAATAATATTAATACAGGGTACATATCGTTGTAATGTATATTTTGCGGTGTGGTTGGTGTACGAGGAGGTAAGGCGATAGTGCCGAGCCGCCTCGCCGCCCACGACTAAACTGGTTCCAGTTACGATTCTATCCTGTTTAGTGATACGTTACAAATTGATCCGATGACGCCGCCAACCTTTTTGTTGTGCTCATATTCCATACAAACGTAATTGACAACATGCCCAGCTCTAGTTAACTATCATTGTTTTTAAATAGGTACATTAAGAACCGCATCATTAAGTACAAAATAACGAGAAAAACAACTGAAGCCGCGCAAAAAGATGTTCGTTGCCATTTTCACTGCAATCAGAGCGGTGGTTTTAATTACTGCGAATGAAAAGTTTTTAATAATGATTCATGGAATAATTATAACCTCTGCATATGAATTGATTCACTCTTCTCAGATTTCTCATTGTGTTGAATTTAAATAAATTTCGTTAAAGCCAAAACTAAAGAATACGGCTACCGAAATTCGGCTAAGAAAATAAGAAATGCAATCTTGTAGTAGAATCAGACAAATAGCGGAATATCTGCAGTGACCAATTCAAATTGTAGGAACTATCGGGGTCCGCGCACGAGCGGGAGCCGGGATGGAATCCAATCAGCGAAACTAGTTCCACTGATGCCTATCACTAAACTTTCACATTCAAAGATTTGTTTCTCTAGATTAAATCAAAGGCGAATTACAGTAGCGGCGAAAAAGAAATATGGCGAGTCCGGCCCCGCGTGAGGGCGGGGGTGTCCTGCTGAAATTGCTTTTCAATCCCTCGGACTTTGGACTTGTAAAGAAGTTATTACCTTCCAAGGAGATAGCGCCGGGTCCGGCGATACGGATATATGTCTTTTTCATATGTAATATTCCTTTTTCGCGTTTTATTAATGGAAAATGTTTCGTGGGACAGTGCGGCCAGCTCTCGCCTTCGATATTAAAAAAGCCAGTGTCGACTTTGTGCGGCTTCTTTTATGAGATTGTCGTAAAGTAGTTTATGTTTCTTGGGTGCTCATGCGACACTCGCGCTTAATATATGTTATCATTTATAACATTACGACTTCGTCTTTTATTTTCACTCTCGTCTTGACGTATGAGCTAATAGTCGGATCACTGACAGTATTTATGTTCGATATCCCATCGATGATTCTATTCGTATTCATCAAATATTAATTTTGGCACTGCGTTTCACCTACTCTGTGTATCTATACTACCTGTATACTGCTCGTTTGATAATGTTGCCTACTCTAATTAAGTCCACTACACCAATGTTTGGAATTAATTAGTGTATTGTTTAATTGGCATCTCTTGTTATCTGTTTGTTTGGTTTATTTATTCATTAGTGGTGTTTGTGACAGCTGCTGCTGAGGCAGATGCCATTACGACAGATTGTATTACCATGTGATTGTGTACTTTTATAATGATATTGTTATCTAAACTACGTTGTTTGTTTTGATAGATTACGGTAGTTGTTTTAAATTATATTTTCATGATATTATGAAGGGTCTTTGTAAACATCATGTTCATGAAGAAGTATTCTCAGAAAGTAGAAAGAAGTGGGATGTCTCAATAATGTGTCGTAGTCGATAAGTAGGAACATGTGTAATTTTAATAGGCTCATCTTCAATGGTCTATAGATCTTATAACTCTACGGTCTTCCATAAAAGTAATTTTTCGTCCCTTCCATTTCCCTTGAGCGAAGTTAAGCAGCCCTAATTTCGGAAAGAAAGTGTCGTATAATCGTTCTCACCCAACAGGTGGCCGTACCAAGGATACCCGAAATATGGCGATGGAAAGATCTTTTCTCACACACTTTTATAAAAAACAGATCCGTTTGATATAATTTGTCTTGTTATAGAGATAAGTTCGATTAGCTTTGGCTTCATAATATCAAGACTTTTGAGCTCTTAACCCAGGTAACATGAGGTTCAATGATCAAGATTGTGATCTATTGGCAGTTCACTCTCAGTGCTCCTGAACAATTGACAATAATGCATAGGTACGAGAATTTGAAAGTTACGACAATCTAAGTGCCTATGTGTTGCAAACTTAGTTATGTGTGGTAAATGTGTGTCGTAACTGCTCTTAAACCCTTTTGTTTAAATTTTAGAATCTGTCTATACGTACTTTAGCAACAATGTATGGGGTATGATGGCATCAGTCGCAGGGCTGTAGAACAATGCGGACCGCTCGCCGCTCCCGGATTGATTACACCTGCCCGTCACGATTAATAGAATATTGTGTGTGATTCAAATTGAATTAGCCACCCATTGTCGAATTACGTGTATGTTTCCTACGGACTATTGGTTTTGAATATTTAGTAGCCAATTTAGATCGTGTTAGTATTGTGATTTGCGAATGATGTTAATATGGACTGCGGTTTTGTCTCTTGTGCGTGGAGACCCAGATTGTGAAATAGTTATTATTATTAAAGGCCCCTGCGTATGATGATGATGTATATTAAGACAGACCGTAGGCAAAGTTTATAATTATATATGTTGAAAAAGCAGAATATCATATCATGTACCTAACTAAGTTTTTTCATATAAATATTTCAGGAACAGTTCACTATTCTAATAACAGCGTTGCCGGGCGATGCAATTAATATGAATACTAGTCCAGATCATATTGAAAATCCCTCACTCAACACACGGAATTCTCTGAAAAATGTTTGATATTATTTTTCTAAATTGCTTTTCATGTTTCATATATTAAACCATGTTGGTTTATTTACAAAATAATTGTGGGCGATCATCAATTATTTTCGCTAAGCTCGTCTTAATTGTGAGCAATGGAACAGCGTAAAGGGTATGTCATGGTTAATTAGCGTGAAAAATATTCGTGAGAATTTCCAATTTTCATCTTCGAACGGTTTTGTGCGAGATTTTGTTAGACAGTAATCCCGCGTGGTTTTCCAACCAATTGACCGCGACAGTACCCGATGTACCGAGTAGCCCAATATTTACTTAGAACGTTAAAAAGTACAGACGAGTGCACTCGTGTTTGGGCAGCTGCCTGTTTATTGCATGTTTGTACTCTGTGGCTTCATAATGCGTATTTAAAACTTTTTTCATGTAATTGGGGATGGCCCGGAAATAATTTTGTTTGAAATTATTTACGCTTGTTTAGATATGTTAATGTTGATATATTGTTGAGTAGGTAATATTTGTTTTATAAATGCGCATAGAGAATACACAATAATAATAAACATGTTTATTTTTTCAGGTAATTAAGCAATAGAGAACGCTGTCAATTACACCACGAACGCGTTCAGTAAGTTCTTTTAAAGGATATAGGATTACTTATAAGTAAACAAGACAACTATAACTCCCTCACTAATTAGCTTTGCCTGCGGCTTTGTTTGCGTGACGAGGAAATTAATAATTAAGTAGTTCGAAGAAATTGCAGTAGGTAGGTGTTAGCAGTATGAATGGAAATAGTTAAAGAAGTGGTTAGGTACTGATTAATTAAGAGAGCCGTGGTGGCCGGGCAGTGATAACGGCCGCGACTTACGAGTTGTAGGTCGTGGGTTTGAACACAGACAGGCGCTTTACTTTTTGTAAATAATTTCAACACCACTGCTCTCAAAACGGTGCAGTAAAAGGAAACCGACATCTCCTATAACCAAAAATTCGAAGACATGTGACATCTACCAATCCGCACTAGGCCCGCGTGATGGATTACAGCCCACTCTCTCTCAAAGAGAGGAGGCCTGCGTCTCAGCAGTGGGAACATTATAGGCTGATTATACTAGCAGCACTAATTGATTAATTAAATGCGATTCCTTCTCACCCAATTAGTGAGTATTAGTATCGGGTATCAAATTAGTCAGAACGTCTCTTTTGAGAACTGCAGATATGCAATACAGAGTTCCAGTGAATAGATACAAGGTAGGTACAGCTAGGTTCATTGAATATAAACACAAAGCGGGATTCCTGAAGGATCGTGTAACGGTATACGGCTGTTAGACTAATTTAGGTAGAAGATCATCCACGTAATTAATCCACTTAGGAAGAGCCACGCGGCGCTTTGAAACTGGAAGCTCGAGTTGCCACTTCGAACCTTGGTTGGCCTCGCTGCCTGACTGAGGTACTACACGCAACACTGAGCTCTAAATACATCAAATCAAGTTAATTCTAATCCTTTATAGAGAAACTATTAGCACTCTTGAGCATTGTTTCTAAGTAATGCCACTAATTGATACTTGTCTGTAGATGCTGAGGAAGTATTTTCCGTCTAATTGGATGCAACATCTGTTGGTATCAATCTTATTGGAATACGTTCGACAGTTATCGTTTAAATAATAAAACTG
Organism: Hydraecia micacea; assembly: GCA_914767645.1. Lineage (NCBI taxonomy): Eukaryota > Metazoa > Arthropoda > Insecta > Lepidoptera > Noctuidae > Hydraecia > Hydraecia micacea. Next base: position 7,646,608 of record OU611781.1, read on the forward strand.
AGAACAAACGTGAACGACATGTTTTCAGTTTTAATAAAATATTTTTTTTTAATCCGAAAGTTTCAGAGGTATGAATATAGATACCCGTCTGTTATATCTCTGAAACTTTCGGATTTAAAAATTTTTTTTTCCATTTGATAGCCCAATTCTTGAGGAAGGCTATAGGCTACTTAAAATCAAGCAAAATAAAAAAGTCATAAAGTGAAAACGAAGTAAGTAATAGCGCGGGCAGGCGATGCGTTGCGACGGGGTGGGTCGGGGGAAAAAGAAATTACACGGGACGAAGTCGCGGGCAGTAGCTAGTGATTGATTAGAATTCGTTGTGCGTAAGCGCATGATCATATCGTGGTCGCTATATAAATGCACCTCGTACACCGTATATCTTTATCATAGTAGGTACTAAGTAGGTATACCTTCAGATGAACCTGAACTGCATTTTTTTTAAAGATCACGTCATTCGTATAAAGAAATTCTAAAGAATAAGTTAGTTTAGTTTAGAAAAAATCTTTATTAACATACAAAAATATACATAGCCGTAGAACTTAAAAATAAAGTACGTAATATAATAATATAACAAAAGGATAAGTAAAACATAGAATGTCGAATATAAATATAAGGCATCAGAAAGTGTGTAAAACTCACACATAGATCACATTATGCATATTACCTACAGTCATTGTTAAAATCGATCCTCAGAAATTATTGACATTATTCAACCATTCACACATTACGTATTATGTCATAATTTCTTTTGTGATTTTATTCTCGTATTATGTACGAACTATGCGGTGTTACCTGCACAGTAAATTAAACCGTATACATAGTAATTTAAGGTTCAAAATGTAGATCTCGCAACCCTCTGATCAGCTACCATTCACATCATAAAACGTCAATAATGCAATAGCACTGTCGCACAATGAGCTATTGTGTGAGTCATTCCCTCTTCAAAATAAGCGTTTAATTAAAAACATACGACGACCATTTTTTTTATTGCGACACTTGAGTATTGAGTGAGTAGGACCCGTCGGGGGCGCAGAGTGAATGTGAACTGATTATGTTCATTCATTCATCTTTGGGAATTCAGAATTAAGTGAATACTCGCTGATGAATTGACAAATTGATGATTTCTTTACAGATTTTTTTTTGTTCATCATTAGGTGTAATAGAACATGGTATTTTATTCAAATTGTGTCATTGATTTTCAGTGTAATGTAACCAATTATGTACCTACTCGATAGAATTTCTAACTGGTTTATATTAGTTTATAATGAGTGTGGCGTATCTAAAACAGTCTAATATCGTGCAAAATTTATGTGGTATTGATAATTTGGTATCGAAACAGCGCTCTGTGGAAATTCTAGGTATGCTAATTAGAGGAAATTAAATTAATTTAGTAACTAATTGGCGCGTTCGAATCGGAACAGTGGAATACCTTTGCGAGCGCATCGATTTAATCAAACGTCCATCATTGATCCAATATCGGATGCAAATTGTATTTTAATTATAATTAAGCGGACTGTTCCATGAAACACCTATTGCTTTAAGTGATGTAGGTACTCGTAATTTGATTACGAAATTGGTGGGTTTTAAATGAAGGGAATTAAAAAACTGACACTCATCCTTTTAGATCGATTATGAGTCATACTGAATGCCAAAATACTGTCGGAAACTACGTCTATTATGTCATATCTTATTATGCCTCGTGGGTCTAAGTAATGGTCGCAAGCGCGCTACTGAGCATGAGGTCTTGGGTTCGATTCCTAAGTCGGGCAAAGTGTTATTGGGTTTTTTCATCTAAAACTTCTCAGTAGCAGCCCAGAGTCTGAATTTGTACCCGGTTGATGGTAATTGGGTCGCCCCCGATTACATCGGACTTAAATATGACTGGCGAAATGTGGGTGTAGTATACTAGTATAGATACACCTCTGCCTAATCCTTCGGGGAATACAGGCGTGATGTTATGATGTATGTTATCTTATTATACTGAATAATATTCTCGTTAGAAAGTGTCAAGCTATTCAAGTCAAGAGTTACCCTTTCCTTTGGTTGAGTTTTATGACACGTTCGAAACGGAAACGGAGGCTTATTATCACGTCCTTAATTATTCCTAAAACTGTGTTACGAAATGTTTAAATATTCACTCGACCAAATGACTAAGAAACCAGTCTCTGGCAAAACTCTGCAATGAAAAATATAATAAGCATGAGCAATGTAGATAAAAAAATTAAGTAAGTAGGTAGTTTGGTTATACATACTAACCCAGTTTTTATGATAGGTATATCTTTATTTTCTCCCTTCACAAAGGTTCTCATAGTTATAAACATAGAGACTAGAATTTTAGTGTTTTGACAACAATGCACAAAATAATTATGATCCTTTGTGAGAGACTGGTGTCCATACTAGGATACCCTGTGTGACGGATTACTGCAGTTATTACAAATAATGAAAAACATTATTTAATTAAAGTCTGTTTTATTTTCGTCGTAGCCATGAAAGAAAAAAGACAGAGTAAGTCTTTATGACATTATCTTATATTAAAAAATATATATAAGTATTGACATTCGACAAAAATGTCGAGCGCTCGTTTCTTCTTTGTTTCCGTTCGTGATGTTCAACTGTTTCTTAATAGAAGACCGATAAGTAAGGCTTATCTAGAAGCCAAGTACATAATTAATTTAATTATTGAAAACATTGACACACACCACATCTACCTTTATTACATTTATCAAATTAATTTGTACATGTCATTTGCTAATTAGTTGTATGTTTGCTAGTGGCTGGTACCTAGATCATTATTTTTATGTTGAAAGAGATTTTATGGAGTAAGAAATGTAGTCGCCTCAATTGTAATGGGTTATTTATAGAATCTTAGCTTTGATGAAGTATTTGTTGTTTATATATCGATTTTGTTTTTTGTTCACAAGGACATTTTTGTATTGTGCTCGATTTTTTAATCTTGGTTGTTTTTTTTTGTCTATCATATCGATAACTACATCTGCATTTCAATGCTGCTAAGGATAAAAAAACAACATGTATTTTGACTATAGTTGCTGGTACGTAATTATTTTTTGTTGAAATGGATTTTATGGAGTAAGAAATGTAGTTGCCTTAATTATTGTAATTGGTTGTTTATAGAATCTTAGCTTTGATGAAGTATTTGTTGTTGTTTATACCTACATATCTTGATTTAGATGTTCACAAGCTCATTTTTGTATTGTCTATCTTTGAATCTTGGAGGTAATTAGTTTTTGTTGAAAGGGATGTTACGGAGTCGCCTTAATTGTAATTTGTTATTTATAGAATCTTAGCTTTGATGACGGGTTTTGTCGATTTGTTTGTACTTAAATACCTCGATTTAGATGTTTACAAGGACATTTTTGTACCTGTGATCTTTCTTTTAATCTTGGTTATGTTTTTGTGTCTATCATATCAATTAGGTCTGATTTTTTTTTTATTATACATATACTTGATCATAATGCATTTTAGTGTTAGTTTGTATATTGTAATTAAAGCTTTTTGTTTGTATTCAAATTAAACCTATAAAAATATATCTGTATTTTAGGGCAGCTAAGGACAAAAACTTAAGTAGGTACCTACTTGAATTTCAACTATCAAACAAAAGAAAATTTTACTTATTGTCACACAATATCAGGTTCTGTTTCATTCAAGCTTTCTGGTTTCTTGTAATCAAAGTATCAATGTTATCTTTTCCAGTTTTCTTAAAATATACCTGCCTCTGTGACATCACGAATCTCCTAAACTTCAAAATATAGACGTCTGACTTAACCACTAACAAACTTAACAACACATTAACTCCTTAATGCCAGTTAATCAGTTATTTACTCTGGCTGTATGGCGATCAATACGCGTTACGTTAGCTATGTCGAGTCACATTACTGACTGATTAGCCGTGTCAGTAACGCATGTTATCCACTCAATTACCGACAACACGAATTAACCTCCGCTCAACTAGATTGTAACTACATTGTAACCTGAAGGCTAATTCCCGTAATTAAAAACGTTTATAATCTAGTTGCAACCTCATTTCAGCGACAATCAATGTCAAAAACTTGTCAAAAATGTAGGGAAATTAGAAGTATTTCTGACAGATTGAAACTGAAATCAGACTGTGAACGATCTTAAAATTACGAGAACTGCCCCTCTGATAGGTATGTACAGTCAACAAAAGAGATAAGTATGCAGGATCGTCGGATACAATTGAAGTTTATTAAGAAACCGATGGATGTTCTCGAATAAAATTTAATTTTATTAATAGAAAACAAACTTCAACTATATCCGACGATCCTGCGTACTTATCTCTTTTGTTGACTGTACTAAATTAGTAGACAAAACCGATCATACTGTTCTAAAGGCTGAAGGCCTCAAAGTCGCGTGTTAAGAAAGTATTTCCATAACTTTTTCCTTGTAAGTTGCTTAAGTATGTCGTCTGCAGTAAACACATCGTCAGACCACGTAAATCCCCCGCACCTTTATCTACACAATACTCTTCGTCACTTTTTCCGAGCATTGTTAACAGTTAAAAAAACTATGCCAATGCACTTTCTGCCAATTACTGCTATTAGTCATTCATCTAACAACTCATATTCCATGTTCTAGGAAACAACACGCGAATATTGGAAAATATAATTGAAACGCAACTGAATTAATATCTGAGCATGAATCACGGTGCGGTATCTACGCCACTAGTCGTTATAACCGCATCGGTTAGGCATTGCACCAATAATACGCTCAATTAATTAGCCCGGAGACTGACGTGGTCCACGTACTTACCTAATTAATGTCCCAGAACCGAGCCAACAATACCGCTGTTATTATAATACCGCTAACTGCCACTGATTGAGTTACCTCACATAAACAATGTGCTCTAATACAACCACAATACGTTTAGATTAGCTAACTACATATTTATTATATCGATACGTTAATTATAATATGTATGCGACGACAATACCCATTAATATCATCAATATTTAATTATGCAATGAGTCGTGTGGAACCCTTACGTTTGGTTCGTGTTTACTCGATCAACGGAAGGGTTGTTTTGAAGTACTGCAACAGAAAAAAGCGATTCAGTGAACGAAATTAAAGTTGTTTCCTTTGGGGGGTAATTATCAAAGCTAACTTTTTAAAAGGTGGCGTAGTGTAGTAGCAACTGCTATGCTACGAAAGCTTTTGTGAATAAGTTATTTGCTTGTTGAAAATGTTTTTGTTTTTCCTGTTCTTGATTCAACCGATATCTTACTAGTTTATTCATATTGTTGAATTTCACCATTAATTTAATAATCCAACGTTTTGAGTTTCCCTTAACAGCATTCGTGGTCACACGTTGTCCGATTGATTAATCCTGTGCATTCTCGGTTCCCTGCTATGTCGCTTTAATATTTAACTCTATTCAATTGAATTTAATTAATTTTCGTAACGCGTTGCGCGTTGTCAAATTAATATTATTACGAGTGGAATATAACGTCAATAAGTCACCTTCGACCCACGAAATACGAGGGGTGAGGGGAACAATTTAGCAGCAATTTTAATAATAAGTCCCTGGCATTTCTATTATAGCAGGCAGGCGATCAGGTGGGCTCCGCGAGGGTTTAATAACTCACGATTAGCCTATTGGAATCGCTCTGAATGTTTGCTATTTTTTCTATATTGCATGTACGAGCGCTTAACTGAATGGAAATTAAAAATTGTTTGCAGTAGTTATGAAATAGCTGACATTATCTAAACAAGAGGGCTTTAGTCAATTATATCGAGTTCTCTTTTGGATTGGTGTTTTTATATTCATTATTTTGAATTATTTGGGAGTAATTTAATTTAGAGTTATGGAAATAGGAATCAAAATAAAATTAATTCATTCTTTTTAGGTTGAGATACACAAAGAACTGTAAGTAGTTGAATTAAAATTAAGTAATGATAACTTGGCTATAATAAATCATAAATAACGATAACAAAGTTGAAATATTTCATAATTATAGTTAGTGGTGGCGCGAGAATTTTAATTAAAAATGATAACGCGTAATGTGCAGTGTGTCGGTGACTCCCTTCATGGTTGGGGTGATTTTTAATTATTAAAATTCTACGCCGCCGGCGTCTGCCGATATTGCTTTGATACGGGAACTGACGAGGTAATACTGTAATACTGCCTATTACTCGCATGCATCGCACTGATTGATCAATTACATTACATTATTTGTATTTAAATAGTACGCAGATGCAGGCTTAGGATTAAACGTTGCGCGTTGGTGAATGTAAATTGAAAGCTGTTCTGTTGTTTGAACCTGCTCTTTATGCTGTGGGCGCCAGCGCAGCGCTGGCATGCGATCGCGATGTCTTTGTTGCTGGCAACGTGTATTCTGAGGAACGAAGTGAAATTGCCCAGTTTTTTTTTTATAATCCCTCGGTAGAAGATAGCATTACATTCACACTTTTACTTGAAGCTGTGGTAGCGTAGAGTAAAATAATAATAATTCGCTATGAAGCACAGGAAATGTACCTATACAGGGGTTACGGGGTTTGGTCACGTTCTCGTGAAAGGGTTGCAGGTTATGAAGTAGGTACAATGCGTGTTACGAAAGATGAGACTTGACACACCACGTGGTTTAACTTGCGTAGTACAAAATTTTAGGTCTCTTTAGCGGTATGAGGTCTGATCGCGGGACGGGACCGGACGTCATAGGGGTGAAATAAAGAGCGCGGGAGGCGGGGTCAAGTCTCCTCTTTCGTAGCGCTAACTATAACCCTGCATAATTTCAGACTTATAATATTGTTACACATTACATAGTCATTGTGATATATAAATCTTTAGGTAAACGTTTACTGAAACGACTAGTTTCAATAAACATACCTACAATTATATTAGTTATCTCAGGGGTGTCAGCGAATTGCTCCTAAGATTTTGTATTAGGTACTTACTTAATATTTTTATGACGCATTTCATGTAAATACTTAAAAATTTTCAAGATGACCGCAGAACATAAAAAGTTAAACATTTTAGCAACAAGCAGTAAACTTAAATTTTAAGTGAAACAATAAAATTTTATGTTAAACGCCCAGTGTGCCGCGAGCCTGCTATTGTGAACACAAACGATTCTTATTAAATTCTCATAAAACAAAATAACTGCGAGAGCAGTATTTTTTCAATGAGATGCGAAATACCGACGAATTCTCATATCCATCGCCAAGGAAGACTTGTTGCTATGTCTCTCTTTATACTTTCATTCGTGTTTCTAACTCTAATCGAGACTTTAAAGAAACCTCTATTTAATACCAAACAGAGAAATCTTACTCGATTGACCACTAACTGTTTTTCGTCAAGTTTTTATTGAAGGTTGCCAAAATCGTCGAATTGGTCACGACTGTCCATTTCTAGGCTTACACAAACAATTCCATAGTTTATTGTTAGCCACGTCAGATATTTTTTTGTAGTACAGTCGCGCACAGTGGGTATCATTGCGCGTAGTCCCGTACCTACGCGGGGTTTGCGAAATGAAAATAATAACGGAATGTTTTAATTTCCCTGCGAGTGACAGGTCACGTGCCCCGTCCCCCGCGGCCCCGCACCCCCAACTGTCATCGTCACTGCTGTGGACAATTAGCCTGCTCATGAGATTAAACAAGTAGAGTGCGCGTGTTTGCCTGGTTTTTTTATACAACCGGTTTGCATCGCCCGCAGTGTACCTACCCTTGTCATGTTAGTCGCAAATGGCTGGCTCCTAGTGAATAGTATGATAGATATGACAAGTATGAGTAACGCACACACACTGTGTTCACATGACTAATATGGGTTATGATTTAATAAACAAGGTTTAAGTAGGTACCTACGTATATTATATGGAGAGGGGAGACAATAACAGATTATTTGCAAGCCTGGATATTGCGTTAGGTTACGGTCGACTTAATTTTGAGGGAACTTAGTAACAGCAAAAGTTACTGACAAAAACGTTCGTATTCTGTTACATACATCAAACACATAATTAATAATTAGTTAGAAATCATGATATAGCGCATAGAAGTAATTTTTTTTAATACGAGATTATTCCGAGGCCAGTAACAGCTAATTAAGTAATTATCGTGTGTTTGTTCCGTCATGTCAGTTCAGAAAAGCGTGTTTATTTACTCCGACAAGTAAATGAGCAAATCCTTTAATTAATTCATAACGTGTTCCGATGAGATTTCTTCACGTTTCAATTTAGAGAGGCGATTACCAATAAAGGCGCACGAGCGGAAAATTAAATGCGATTGTTGCAAGTGTTAGGAATTCGTGAGCGGTGGCCCTCCGTCCTCCGCACAATGCGAGGATTAAGAATACACACTGATTTAGACTGTTTATAGGCCCTTCACATTGCTTTTATTGCTCAAACTTTGGTATTGAAATTATGAGAAATGAGTACCGTGTAGCTCAACCCTACGATTCCTTGCGTAACAACGTACCGTCCGCAACAAAATAAATATACCTACGAGCTAATGACGAATACAGAAGACGATAGAGACGTCTAGTTTTCCGTTAATTACAGAGACGTTAAAAGACAATGTCAGAAAAAAAATTGGCAGATGTTTTTCTAGATGAATGATACAGGTTATTACGACAAACAACAACGTCAAGGAGCGTGTATGCAAACGAAGCGGAGGGGCCAAAAGTCGCGTATAAACGTATAATAGACGTGTTGCAATTCGGCCCAATTAAAATTAATTAGCTACAGAACACTGTGTGCAAACCGAAGCAACAAATCAACGAAAGATACAACTTCGGATAGCGGCGGCCGAGGATAAGGACACGGACCCTGCATTAGGACAACACACTGCAAAATAAATTTTAAGTTTCAGGACATAGGGCTCAAATTGCCTTTTTGTAATGCAGTAACACCAGTATTCATTTTTCATCTAAAAATATTTTATTTGTTTGGTCATGTTTCGATAGGTCATAAGATATTTTAATTGAAAAATATGTGTAATAAGTTTAAACTGGAAATAAAACAGCTTCAGACCTTCATCAACACCCAATTAATTCGAGAAGTTTTTTAGAGTCATAAAGAGTTAATTAAGTGCATATTAATTAAAAGGACTTTTCACTTATGAAAGGAAAACCGTAAATAGTAATACCTGTAATAGGGCGTAGGCAGAATCGTAGATACAGTAGTGTTGTACCGGTTGTTAATATTAATTCAATTCCCGTAACTAAAAACGTTCAAAATCTAGTCACAATCTCAACTCGGCGACAATCAATGTCAAAAATGTAGGGAAAATAGAAGTATTTTTGACAGACTGAGACCAGATTATTCTTAAAATTACGAGAATTGCCCCTCTGTTATCAAGATGCTGTACCAACGTCTTACTTACGTGTTATTTTTATCCTAGAAAAATCATAAATGCCTATAGACATGTCTTGTAAATTGGAACTGTTATAAAGTAACAGTTATTTTCGTAGTCAATTCATCATTGTGGCGTGCGGGAGGAGATGCTGTTAATCATAACCGGTGCGATTGCCAAAATAACTTGTATTCCTTGTGAACGGTGATTTATGATGGTCGCATGTTAATTACGATCTTCGTTATGTCGTGTTTAGGTCAGTTCTGGTGATCACAATATTTATCATTCAACAGACGATATCTCTAACTGCCCATAAAAATTAGGGACAACACTAATTTGCGTCTATTTTTGTGAATGGGAACGCGTGGGTTGTCAATTATTTTTTTTATAAAAGCAACAAGGTTCACATTATTTTGGTGACCGTACGGACTATAGAAATAATGAACATGAATTCATTACTCATAAGGCGGTACACTGACGCTAAAAAAAACAGCAAGAGTAAATTATGTAATCTAAACGCAGCTTAGCAAAGGTCACATCATACGTTATGACCTTTAATAAACTCCTCAGGTGTTGTTACGTATAAAAATCCCGGCAATTCAATTAGCGGGAAAGCAGGGCGCAGGGCGCGGAGGGCGGGGCCTAATAAACATAATATAAATAATCTGTGGCGATAAATCTGCAGCGCTTTATGGCAGGAGTGGGTTGTCACTCCGTCTAATTAGCGCTAGTGCTGTAAGCGCGATTCAGCGGTGAAGCGCTGAGCGGGCGTCGAAATTGGAGCGTAGTGTTATGAAGTGCTGGCTGAAAAGAGGATAATCCTGTAGGCTATATTTGGGCTTTGGTTTTGCAATCTTTGCTTAGGAGGTAAAACTGGCTGTTAAATTATCTAGTAGATACATATTGCATAGATGGAGTGACTTAGGTATCAACTGATAAATTACGAATCACTTCAAAGTTAAATTACCTATGTGATTCTTATACGATTCAAATAAAATTGCTAAAGGATCTAAACTGTTTCAAAAGGTACAGACAAAACGGATTAATTAAAAACAAACACATATATTCTTCTAAGAAAATGTCTAATAATAAACCACATTTTTTCATGAAATATTAAAGCGCTGTAGCGGCTTTGCGATCGCGTCTCTCGTCAAAGCACTCTTCATCAGGCTTAGTTAATTATGAGGACATATCAGCTTTATTATAATTACTCATTTTAATGTCGCTGCGCCTAGCGTCACACCGAGCCGTGCCGTGCCGTGTCGTGCCGTGCCGTGCCTGCTACATACAAAGTCTCATTCACATGAACACTGACTTACCTTAACAGGCCTCTATTACCTCGTCTACTAAGACCCAGTAACTAACTCAAATTCTAGTACTTTTAGCTTTTAAAAGCCATTAATGATCTCAATTACAGAATGAACGCTAATTGGAAAACGGGTATCCATTAAGAGGTTTAATAATATACGGACGGTAATTGTTATTGTAAGGTTGAAAGTTCGTGTAGTACAGAGCTGGTATTATACTCTTGTATACGATTCGTTTTAATTGCTCGTTATTATTGCTCGACATCTCATTAGCTACAACGCGCAGTAGTTTTAAAATAATTGGGCAACGTATGTATGAAATTATGAATGCGATACGTACCTACCTACCTGCATAGCGGCCATTAATTTGCAGGATATTGAAATCACTTGAAATTATACGGGTAGGTATCTAACATGGTAGGACTAATTAACTTAACGGTTAAAAAATTACTACATATTGATCGAGTTCGCTTACTGAATACGTGTTACGCTTTCACCGAATAAGTGGTTTCCGTTGAGGACCTTTGTGCAAATTATAGCGGAGTAAAAAATGTAATTACATAGCTGATAGGTGCACTTTATCGGGTTTAAAAGCTGGAGTGGCGCGTAGGTGTTACATTACACAGGCAGTTGTCAGAATGCTCCCGCGGCCGGTATCACTTGCACGCACCATTACCTCCATAATTTAATTAGTTTGGAGTGATCATTTCATTAATAGAGGCGATATTTGGCGAGCGAGAGCGCTCGCCCGCGGCTTTGTCAATTTTAATTAAAGCCCGATAGGTGGACCGAAATGTTGGAATTCTTCATTAATTAGTCCGGCTCGAGATTTCTAATAATTTAATTAATGGAGGGAGTTAATAAGCCCGCGGCCGTCCTGTCGGTATTCCTGTAACGCGTCGGCATGTCCTCGTGTTACACATTCATTGGTTCAAGTATGTGAGCCTAAATGTGACACCTCGCCCCTCAATGTGGCGCATATTCCAGTTGTAGCTGTGTTATTGATGTGTAGATAGAAGATAGATACTAGGAATTTTGGTATCTGATCTAGTATCGTATTATAACTGGAATTATAAAATGATGAGCATTGAATTATACAAGTTGAAATTTAATATGATATAAAATGTTATGTTAGATAGGTACCGCATTACATATAGAGCTGACAAAAAAAATCCTGAATTAAAACTGTATGTCATGAGAATATTAATAGGTGGATAATCAAATATGGTAAGTTGATCCTTTACGCTAGATTCTTAAAGACAAAATCCGCGATAAACAAGGTGTCATCTCTTACATCATAGGTAAATCGAATCTCTACATGACTCATGTTCATAAAATATAAATCCATACAAACAATGTCTTGTTCAAACAAAGTAGCATATTATCTCTAGCATAAAACTATACTATAATTTGTAAGTAGACAAAATTGCTGAATAAACCTGTAATAACATGTACATATGTCGTGGACATACGACAGTTTAATAATAAATTAGTGTTTTCCTCGGTACCGTTACCTATACTTATGAAATTGCACACTGTTACGGCGAAACCCGGGGTATCAACTATGTACGGATCCGCTTGTCGAACCAAATGACATACAATTGTCGAGGAGCCCTTTTGAAGTAGAATGTCAAGCAAATTACCGACTTTTATGCTAAATCTAATCTATGGAATATCGTATTACGTGGACGTTGTTATGTCTGGGAGACTTGCTAATATTGTGGAGGGTATCATTGATATATTATTTTTAGATTTGATATCTTAATGTTTGGTAAAACTAGTTTTTTGTCTAATGACAAAAAACTCTGATCTAATGATCACACTAATATTATAAAGGCGCAAGTTTGTGAGTGTGTTTGTACGAGTATGTTTGTTAATTCTTCACGCAAAAACTACTAAACAGATTTGGATGAAATTTGGCTCACATAGAATAATCTATCCTGATATTCCCACGCGATCGATACTTATGCGGGTGAAACCGCGGGGCGCTGCCAATTTACTTATAAAAAAAAAACTGGCATCCATAACCATAGATCTAGACTTTAGATAGTTGTTAGAATAATTATAAAAGTTGTGTGTCATGTTTAAGTATTTTTTTATGAACATCTTTAATTTAATTTGACTTATTACAGGAAAACCCCACCTCGGGCGAATATAATGTGTATCGTTAGCAATGTCAATATGATTCAACCATTTATATTTGTCTGGAGAAATGTTAGGCTGTAAGTAATCAACTATCTTTTGATAGGTTCCCATAAAATAAATGTGTTGTAATGAAATGTTGTTATTTATTTATTTATAGAATAAAAAAAAAATGCCGATTATTCCACCCACGGCAGTACACATACAAAACAATCTATCTCTACACCTATCTAAAATAGTGACGAAGTCGAAATTGCACATTAAATATTTTTGAAAAAAAAAAAACAATTGCTACGAGGTATGGGAAAGATCCTGATGCCGAAAATATAGCTTTAAGAATTTTGTCCGTTTGTCTGGATGTATGTTCCGGATTGAGCCGCGGGCAAAAGCTCGTATTATTTAAAACGAAGATAAAACAAGCTGGTTGATATAAGTTTTAACAAAGTTTAAGTTTATACAATCCACTGTACCGAAGTAGTCGTTTCTGGTTTCTACACTTTGTATTGTTTCAAAAGGAACACTACCACAAAGAGATATCAATAAAGGCATTATAGCCCTCATGTCCTGTGTAAGCAAAGATCAGACAAAACTAACGCACACACTTAGGTACAGCACTAGGAGCGTCCGGTCGCATCCCTTTATCTATGAAAATGCCGCAAGCGACGTCAAAGTAACTCAAAGGAAGCCCAACGTAAACACAGAGTAATAAAATGTGCTAATATTTAACTTACGTACCACCAACGAAGGATCTTGTGAACCAATTAAGGTATAAGGCACAATATTTTAAACGGTAGCGTTAACAGACGTTGCTGGTAGATTAATTACTTATCTGATAGAGGATATTTTGTTATTTTTTCTCTCATTTTTTTTATGTATAGCTTTAAGTTACACCAATCGGTTTCTCGGAATGTCTGCGATCTGATAAACGATTGTCCTTTAAAATTTATGCAACAGGTTAGGCTCTAGAAACTGTAAAAAGTTTTAGTAAACATCAGAATTGTTTCTACTGTATTAATCACTTAAAATATTAATTGTCTAAAATTGATAAATGTATTCCAGCTTCAGATTCCCCGCTAGGTATGTTGTTTATAAATATCTAAAAACATTTTTGCTAATTTAAAATACCATGACGTCCGTTTGCCCCCCAGGGTTAGGCGGAGCTTCGCCCACATTTCTTTTTGGAAATATGTTTTTAAAACATCAAAAGTCAATAAAAAAATAACCAAAACCGAATATAAAAAAATCTTAAATTATAATTTAAATATTATTTATATATTTTTTTCTTATATTTTTATTAGTTTGTTAAATTCTTTATCTTAATTTTGAATATCGAATTCTCAATTCTCAACAAGCGTTCAGTGACTTCTGCAGCCAGTCAACCACTAAAGGTTGCGGATCACGGATGGTGAATTGAAATCGTGCTCACCACTCATAGCTCGTCGGCGACCGATTACATGCAATTACCCACCTTTGCCACATAACCCGTTGCTAACTACCCGACTTTCTCGAACGTTATTGTTGATCAGTCAAGTTAGACCTTTACGGCTATCTGTTTTTCGTTTAATACTGAGATAGCCCAGCGGTGTAATTGAGTAACACACTATCAGTAGCAATGGCTTTCATTTTGACAGTTCAACAACATTCATTGCGTTATTTACGTTGTTGAGCAGACAAATTTTTCGAACATATGAAGCAATGGCTTAGCAATATCATTCAAAGTGATTCAGATTGTGATTGAAAGTGTGTTTCGCAATTAAGGTGCTGGTTCGCATGGGCGATTTTTTTACGAGACACTTTTTTTCGCGCACTGTATTTTCTATTGAAAAGTGTGAAGAAAAGTGCTCTGTCGGATTCCGACAGAGCACATCTCAGCCCCCATGTCCATGTGTGGGCTTATGGCGAAGTAATTGCATGTGAGGTAGGTATTACAATTTACTTATTTGATTGTAAATGCTCAAAAGAAGGCAAACCTTTGACCTTTATGGCTTTTATGTACCTAACTAGATATTCACAGCAGTGACGGCGCATGGGGTAGATACTATGTACTTAGGTAGTATTCATGCAAAGCAACTGAAATAGATTAATCAATAGGTATTCTGGTTTCATATGCAATATGGGTCAAATCGTCGCCATACAGAGAAGGTCATGAGACAGACTCCTCGGAATAATAAATCTGAAAAGATAGAAGAGATAAAATTTATCTAATTATTGTTCAATCAACTCAGCCTATCGCAGTCCACTGCTGGCCCTCTCAGACTGCGCCACAACACCCCATCCTCCGCCTTCCGCATCCAGTCTGAGGTCGTCGGTCCGTCTATCTGAGGGGCGTCCCACACAATTATTGTTAGACCAAACCATAATATCGTGTAGTTACATAAAATATCGCGTGACATAGGTACAATAGGTCTCAACCTCCCCACGACAACCGATCTCCCAACAAAAATGACGTAGCAAGCATTTATCTCAGACAGTCACTGACGGATTTATATGCACGCATAATTACCTGATTCGCGTCGCGCCATACATGCAGTTCCGCAAGGCAACGCTGGGGAGGATTGTTACTCTGTGGCATATGGAGGATACTACATAGTTACGTACCTACGTGCACAGCATTTGTTTAAAGTTACAGTTGCATGAAAACGTTGTAGTCGAGTGATTTCAGTGTTTTATTACATAAAATATTTAAAATTGTTATTTTGCTATATTTAAACATCCAAGGTAACTATGTTTAGAATTTTAAATCAATCAAGATGTTTTGCATCGTTTCATTACCCAAGCCCAAAAGGAAGGTTATGTGTTTGATTTTATAAGCGTGAATGCATTGGGGTAAATAAAAAAAACTAATCCAAATAATAAAATATAAAAAACTTCTATATAAAAACAAATCGTAAAACCAATCATACAAAAATACCATGTTATGTTATCAAACGGAAGTTATTTGATATTAAAAAAAAAAAGTTCACTCATAACATGTTTTGCAAGCTTTTGTAACGTGAGCGTACCTACTGTCAATATAAAAAAAAAAACTAGGTTAGCCATGGATAGTGAAGTTGCTTCGCATCCTAATCCTGCGGCGGACGCGGCGGGAAAATGGCGGAAATTGAAAATAAACATTTCATCTGCGCTCCGGCACGCACTGCCCAAATTGACAATACAACCAATTTGCCGCCGCGCACCGACCACTTTTGTATGGGAATTGAAAAATAATATTACTCTTTTTTCTACCACTGCACGTGGGCAATCTCAAAAATAAACTATGATTCTTCAACTTCAATGTTCCTCCGTTATTTGGTTCTTGTTATGGAAAATAAACAAAAACGTTGGTGAATTATGAATACTTAAATGTTCTCTTTTACTTTAGACGTTAATAATAAATGTAGATTAACTTAGGCTGTCTAATAACTATAACTAAGTATAAAGTATCGGAAACATAAATGAGAAAGCGTTTACCGTAATAAGACTTTTACAACAGCGGCGAAACTTTTCATTAGCAATTATCATGTTGTTGCGGAAACACTTACCCACATCGATAGTAAAATACGCAATGATCATTACGTCGGCATTAAATGTTCACAATAATTAGCTAAAGTGGCTACAATGGCAACAGACGTCTCATTAAGCGCGCGGGGTGTTATCACAGTCGGCAGGAAGCACTTCGATAGAGTGTCGCTCATTCATTCAGTTTTAAAAACGAATGCGTTTAGTTAACACGCGTCTCGACTCACGTACGAGCGCAGCGAAAGAACCATTCATCATTACTCTAAAATATAATTCATATTACCCAGTAATTACAATGTGAAGAATGTTTTTGTTTTAATTAGTACAATTTAGTGTGCGGTGAGTGCAACTGAATTATTATATTAATAAGCGCGTTCTTATGAAAGTAACCGTTGTTGTTTACAGCGATGTTGTGAATATCTCAACACTTTTTAATTAAGTGCAATAAGTATAATGAGTGTTGTAAAGTTTCGCAGACGCTCCTCGCTAAGCTTTGATACCAATTAATGTAGACTTGTAGAGCTTATTGGAAGTTTTCATCAGATTTTGTTGTCTACAGTTTCTTTGAAACTACTCCTGTTCAATGTGGTTCATGCAGGGCTCATTAACTTAATTAATAACAGTAATAGGGTGACTAAAAAAAAATAAAACGATTCTCTAAATTAATTTTGACTCCAAACCGAAAAATGATTAATTCATACGTGCCTAATTTGAGAAATGAGGCCTTCCGTACAATTACACATAATAATATAATTAGGCAAGCTAAATTAGTTTTTAAAGTGAGCATAGTTAATGTAATTTAGATTGAGTTTTTTAACAACCCTAATTGAGTGATTTAATTACGCACACCGACATTGCGTAGTCAGTTACTTAGTTAACGAACCTGCAGCTAATTATGACCACCTATGGCTACCCTCTCACGGGAATACAGAACTATTCGTTATATAAGGTAAGTGCTTATAAACGTTAATATCGAAAGTGGACCGGTATTAGTACAGACGGAGATATTGATTACTGATTATTATTTTGTAACTTTATCTAAGAATAACTTTACACTGAAAGAAATGACAGTAAATAAAAATGAAAAAACATTGATCTGAACTGCTTTAAACAGTTCCATATGTGCCTATCAAAACAGTACTTTTTACTGATCCGAAAACAGTTAAAGCTTGAGGCAAAATGTTATCGTCATCATGACAGCAAACTTTAACGTTTTAAGTAGCTAAAAGGTCACAAAATTAACTATTTCATTCATTTGGTGCTAACGTTCAAACCATTGATGGTTTATCTTTTTTTGTTTTTTTCAGTAAATAGTATATTCAATCATTAAAAGTTTCTGTTTTTTTACTGTTTTACAAACATTTCTTCTTACTGTTTAAAGTCAGTAAGTCTTAATGAAATCGCTTTAATCTGGTGAAGAAATTATTTTTTTCAGTGTACCTGATAGATATAATAGTAGAGCGGCAAATTTCTACCGACTAAACTTTTTCTGTCATGTAAAAACTTATAAATCCAAAAATATGTACACTTTTTAGACGGAAAACGTCAGGTTGTTATACAAAAACATCTTCATTTAGACAGCATAATTACTTTTAATAATAATTTCATACATTTTAAGTTTTATAAGTAGCGGCACAACGGCGCACACGCCGGCACCATCCCAGCAATGTAATTATTAAAGAGCCAGTCTAAATTATAATTAAACGTAATGGACGCCACTCGATGGGCCGCAAATGAATGAATGTTTAATTGAATGACTCCCCACAAATAAAAGCAATTTTCTTATAGCCCAGTCCTTAGCTAACGTAATTTAATTAATGGCTCGCATAACTCTGATTAAATAATACCTGAAAAGGAAAAATGAGATCAGCTGAGCGGCGCGTACCGATGAAGTTGGGAACACTTGTTGAGGAAAATGTTCATGATCGTCGACACCGAAGTGAGATATTTTTATATTATTGTAACACATGTAAAGTAGACTTTATGAATGCTTAATCGTCGTTTGCCAAACTCGTAATTAGATATAAAGTTACTCTTTGGATGTATCGCATCGCGTAGGTAACTACTCGTATTTATTACTAATAAGAAGAATAATATTCGAGGTCAGGTAAAAATATGGGACATTTTTAATCCAGGGCAAAACAGTGTACTGACACCGCGGACAAAAATACTTACTTACCAATAACAATTTTAAAACAGTCTCCAGGAAAACTACTAGTTCCACAGTAAAACAACATTTAGACAGATTGAGAAATGCTCTACAAGCTAACACGGACAACAATATCACAGACACTTAGAGATTGCCTAAAGCATAACAGAGAGGAAATAGCAATCCGATAAAAGATCATAAATAAAACATCGAGAACGTTACCTTCGATAGCTTTTGTCTAATCTAATAAATGTTTAATAAGAATTAGGTAAAAGTGGCACTCCCTGGGCAGGCATCGGGGATTTTCATTGCATTAGAGGGGGCTGCATTATGTCAGAATTGACGCTCTATTGTTGAACGCCGTCCATCGCGAAGACTCTCCACTATCCCTTATTGGATCGTACGCTAATATCATTAATATTTTTAGCTGTTCACTTATAGTGTAGATATAAATTGAGGATAAGAAACTGACGCGTTTCTGAAGCGACGTCGTAAAACGAACCAGAATGTGTTGATAATTTCATCGACGCGATAAAGAATTGCTAAGTAAGTAATATCTCCACTCGAAGCCCGTATGTAAGCAACACTTATCTAGAAAACAATTTTATTCAATTATATCTGCCAGAAAAACTCGTTCTTTAATAGATAGATTTACATCTCGATTGAATTTTAATTGAGTCAACGAGCGAGTGCACTCCAATAACGGAGTAAGTTAATTATAAAAGGCAATTGATTTAAAAGGAGCCGTGTCGTGGCCGCGGTATGAGTAACAGAAAAAGTTTTCAATTTCACTAAAAGGGACTGGTTTGTGTCTCAGAAGTCTCGTCTGGTTATCGGCTTGTAATGTATGAAGTTACTCGCCGCGGCTTTATTTTATAACTCACTTCACGTAATAGGCTCCAAGTTGCTTTAATTCACTTTGCCCCTCGTCGCGCGAGGCGTTTACTAATTTAGCTTTAGGTACTACTCGGAAAAATATATTTTGGGAGTTGGAAATCATGACGTTAATCACGGGATGGATGCTAGTGGATCCGCCGTATTAAACAACTATACGGGGAACAGAGAGATAACGTCATAAATTCATCCATAAACATGCTTCATAAATTATCACGACAACGATTTGGAACATTTTACAACGGCTATCAACGATACTTTACGATCGATAGGGATGTGACTGCATCGCGGCTCATAATTAATACGAGACGTTTGTTTTATCATCTAATAAAAAATCAGCAGAATTTGCTATCGGTGACGTTACAGCGAGTCGTTACACTCGTGTTACTTTAACGCGTCAAGTACGTTTAAGTATTCATAAAAGCTTTCAATTTTATTATATCGCGATACAAAGTAAACAACTGGTTCACTCTATTTATAGATTTACTATTCAATCTATTTAACATTAATTTGAAATTGTAACTTGGTCAAAGCTACTTCAAATGAACACGTCAGTGAATGTTTTAGTAATTGCTATTCTATTAACTTGCTTTTAATTAAAACGATTGACTTAATCATGGAATGATTTAAATTCAGATTGGATCTGATTAGAAGTCCGAAACTGTAATAAGATGTGGTGTTATGAACAAAATATCGTGTGGGAGCCGGTGCAAGTTATAAAAGACAAGTTCACCGATCCAAATTGAGTTCGACATCTCAAATAGATAAAGCGATATCTACCCGTTATAAAGCAAACTTTATAGTTTTGTTTTTGGCAGTTTTGACACAGCTTCTATCTACTTATTTGTTCCTTCAGCTGCATCTAACTGAGGTGAAACTTTTAACTTGTCCGAAGTATATTCCACGTGAGCATCACTTACTTGGACTGCCAAGGGACTTTGTTTATTATCCACCACTGCGTTTTGTTATTCTATTGTTAGATGGTCAGATTAGTTTTCTTGGAGCGTTTCTGTTCTGTTATTGGATGATGTCACAGCCAGATATTGAAGTTAATTTCGGTGAAGTAACAATTACGGAGCATTGTTTCGGAACTGTTACAGACGTTCACGGTAACATTTTACGAGATTGCCTCGCTTGAGATAAGGGCATTGTGCTCCTTCAGGACGCCGGGGTGACAGGAGACACCTGAAAACAATAAACACGAAATTGCCACAATAATCGGCCCTCATGATCAGCACAACGACTGTCAGACAATGGGGCAGATTATGCGATAGGGGTTTAACCGAATAGCAGCTAACTCGATTATGCGGCCATCCGTGATTGTGTTTGAGCCTATTAATGTTTGAATTTCGTTATATTATTGCGGCGGTCGGGTGCCGCCGCTAATCCAATATGGGTTGGTATTAACGAAATTCCGCGTCGAGCTCGCGGTTCCCGTTCTGTGGCGCGCGACTGATAATACTCCTCACATTCGTGTTCTAATAGCCCATCGTCTACTGATCGCCTCTTTGACGACCCTTTATAGCGAGGAGATAAGGAATAATACAAGATATTATGGCCAAGTTAATTACTCCCTTTTATAGGCATGCTTTCAAATCCAGCTCAATAATTATTTAATTTTATGTTTCGTTGGCAAAATCGACAGTCATGTCCTAAGACCAAAGAATAAAATCAAAGATGCACTTACAGTAGATTACTTTTAATATTTCTGAACACAAAGTGCTCTCCATCGCAGAAAATAAAAGCAATACACAACCGAAACTCAAAGCTACCTGTGAAAATGGAAAAACAATTTTCTTCCTCACAGTGCATCATTGCACGAGGTTTAATATGAAAGTGCGTGCGAATATCCTTTGTACCGCGGGACCCGCCCGGATGTGACGTAGGAGGGTGTGAAGTAAAGCACCGTGGCCCACGGCCATACCTAGATTAAAGAACAACTTAAAGGAAAGCAATCTGCTAAATAAGTACCAGTGTAGTTGATACGGTGAGCAAAGTGCTCTACTTTGAAATTGTGTTTTTTTTTTGTCAAACAAATGAAATGTGCTTAAGGTGTAATTAAATGCGTTATTAATTTAAAATAGAATATGCAGTATGTTTCAAACAACCCAGTCATGGCTACTTTAACCAGCAGTGCCTCATGGGTTTTTGGTTTAATTAAGTAATTATATTATTTTCTTTCTCGTGTCTCATTCTCATTAACATTCAATCAAAATGGTAATGGCGACTTCATTTAGATTACAGCTAGCCGCTCCTTGATGCTGCTTTTAATTTTAAGCTAATTAGCAACTAAATCGTCCGTGTTCCGCACATTAAAGTGTGCAAAAAACTGGAGTGGAGCAACATTCATAGCGTTGTTAGTTGGTTGAATTATTTAGCTTCTCGTCTCGTTACTTTGCGTCGTTTCCGCAGGTGTGGCAATCATATTGTCTCTCAGTCTCATCCGAACGCCGGCAGAGTGTAGGTGGCAAGGGGGGGTCTGGGGGGGGGGGGGTGTGCTGGTACTGAAGCCCCGTATCCCCCTCATCGCGCCGCTTATTCTTTAATCTCGCTGATGAATTATGATTAGCGGAGTGCACTCAATCCTATTAGTGTTGTCTGTCTCAAATAATCTTCTGGAAGATTTGTTTTCTTTTTTTTTTTTGGGAACTTCTATTTTAAAGCTTAGAAACTTAAATTTTTACTGAAAAATATGAGATAAATGCACACAACATTAGACTACAGGAAAAACATCGCTATGATCTACTGGGAATTTTGGCTGGATACAATTATTTAGCTTAATGCAGTTTACCTGAACCGAAATGCATTCGAAACGTGCATTAAAATTCGTCGGAAGCCTAACAAAAACCTTTATGGCCCGCACAGAGCCACGTAATAGCTCGCCGTGGGACCACAAACTCCGATTATCCAAACAGAGAGCTCCCGAAACAGCGCTGTGAAATTTTAACGTGTAATTGATTATGAAGTTGGCCACTAATGGGCGAAAATAGTTTCTAATTTGTAGTGTGGTGGCAGCGCATAATTGGTCTCGGACCGCGTCTGTGTTAATCATTAACGTCGGTCCGGTGCGCCGGATGCGGGCTCCCACTGGTTCCAAAGGCCCGCGCCGGCCATCCTTCAATTTCAGCCGCTGCATCGCCGCCCGCGCTTCAACGACACACCGCTGTTTTATTCTATTTATTACCCAACAATTTTCCGCTGAATTTCAAACGGAATTACTTTTGCATAGTTTTTTCCCCCGCTTCCACGGCTGACATTCGTAAAATCCTAATTCGTGCGTATTGACGTTTCGAAAGTCACCGCTAATGGAAGGCGTGAGCTTTTTTGCTTGAACTGCGTCTAATCTCGGTTGGTTGCATTCGCCACGGGTTGTTTTCCGAGTGGCGTAGCGTGTTGCTGTCACCGCTCGGTAATTATTCACGAAGGCTCGCTTCACGGCCTGTCTACCTCGCAAAAAATGTCGCATCGATACCTCGGTCGTGCACTACCATTCCATTGACCGAAGGCCTCGCATTCATTTGCTTCTTGTTATTTATTATTCTTTCTTGGTGCTTTACCGTGTTCAATGAATCCGATTTGAGTTGTAATGTTGGGTTGGTGACAGCCAGAGTTACCTGCACTATGAAATACAGAGTTTTAATTTCAGGTCTTTTAAAATGGTTTATTCATGAATAAACAGACAAAAAGTGTTTATACAATTCCCACGTCTCTTATTTTACACACTTGATGAGAGCTGCAATTATTAATTTGCTTTAACTCCTTTATATATATCCAATACTACTAATTGGGTATTTCCATGCGCTTGCACCGCAGTTCGTGTAACTTGAGCGGTGCAGTGGGCATACATCCGTATTTGTACTAAATGTGTCGGTAGAGAGGCAATAAACCATTGTTATTATATACGTGCAATTAAACGATTCGCCACACTTGATTAGGTATACGTATTTAACCGCTATTCTTAGTTCAACTGACTCACAACAGAGTTGATTAGCTTCCTCTGTAGATTAAACAAACAGTCATTGACACTATTTGTCGGCGTGGTGTGCACGCTTCCGGTCGATATCCGTACGCTATTATTTATGGCGGCCGATCGGACGCACTCTCGAAAACACACAAAAATAAGAGTCGCGGATCATTCGTCACGGACCTTACAATAGCCAGCATTGTTTCAGGCACGTTGGCTCATAATACCCGAATCCGTTGTACTAGAAAACAGTTTGTGCGTGGACAAAAAAACGAGTGGAAAGGTCGTACAGTCGTAACCGGCGCGATTGTCGCCAACAAAATAGTGCGAGGCTGCACCAGTTGCCAAATTTAATTGAATTGTATTTAAAATATTAATTAAGCGTGACGACGCTGCGGTCCGTGCTTGACTTTATTGCTGCTTTTTTCGGCGACACGATCTCAATTACAGTTTTTATTCTTATTTTTGTACTTATTCGATATTTTAAGGTACATAATTTGCTATAGTTCAGAAACGTCGAGTCGTGTTTCACGTTCTCATTAATCGCTTGAGTAGTTGTGCTAATTTTTTCGAGAAATATTACAGGCGATAAATTTCATGGTTCTGGAGTTTATGCTGTAACATAAAGTGGTCTGAATGAGCTGTACGGTTCTGAGGCGATTACGTATTGTGACTTATGATTCAATATGAATGGGCCGCGATACGACTGAACTTGATTTGTTGCTAAGGAATATACACAAACAGGATATTTTTGTGGTTTCTTTTACGGTATATTTATAACTCAATATCGTTTAATGTTTTAGTTATATTTGGGGTAACTGTTTGCAAACACGTTCCATTATTGTAGGTCTATTATTGGGTTAGGTTGTGTTTTATTTATAGTGTTGTTGACTTCTTTATCATTATCTTAACTAACATGGTACCGTCTTGTTGCAGTGCGAGAGGCGGACCCCCCAACAGGCGAGCGGCGGCAGTCCAACCCTGGGTTCGCACATGCTCGCCATGGAGGTGCAGAAGGAGGCGCGCGCGTCGCCGCTGCCTGCGTCCGCGCAGACAGGCGCCTCCTCGCAGCCCGCTCAACCACCTCAACCACAGGTATGTACATTAATTGGTAATACATTAGAGTAGAAGCAATACTGGGATAAGAGTGACGCACATTTGGATGGGCCGCGCCGAATTGAAAAAAACCTCTTACCTCAACGTACATTGTGTATAAACCATCGCATACTAGAGGTTGGCTGCACCGCGTTTTGAGGCTCTAATATGCATTTAGTTTTATGCTCACTATTTTGGCAGACAAAAGGTTTTTAGATTTTTCGTTCTACGCAGATGATGATGGTTTCTTAAAACCATAATTCATAACCAGACAGAAGAGGCGTATGCAATCCTTATCTCTGTCAGAAGACTACGTTTTCGTAGCTCGTAGCCACCTCGTAGCAGTCGTAGACTTCGTAACATTAATTATGTAAAATTCGCAAAAAGATAAACACACTTGTATTGATTATGAATTTTAATCTACTAATGGGATGAAATAATTTTGCAACTAAATAATAGAACTGAAGTTTGCAAACTACTATTTTAGTCTTCTCTATAATTTCCATGAAATTATGAATTTCTTAAAGTCCCCTGCAAGTGGCAATAATCAATTTTTTGTAACCTTATCTTCAATTGTTTTTCTGTTGTGTCAGATTTGCGCTGGATGCAGCAAGGTGATCACTGAGCGATACTTGCTGAAGGCTCTGGACCAGCTGTGGCATGAGGACTGCCTCAAGTGTGGCTGCTGCGACTGCAGGCTCGGGGAGGTTGGCCACACGCTCTACACACGGGCCAATCTGATCCTCTGCAAGAGGGACTACCTGAGGTGGGTTATTTGTGGCTAAGGAAATATTTTTATTAGCTCTCATAAATTAACTCTTTGAAGTGTGAAGCTGCAATGGATAACGTCGACTCTAATGAGTCAAAATCTCTTTTGTTCCGAATTTTCACTACTTACAGCATTTATAAGAATCATTTAAGTTACAAAAATCCCTTTTATAAGGAATGTTACCCTAAAACGGATTTAATTTGAATAGTGCAAAATTGTAAAGATATTTATATTTCTACAGGCTGTTCGGCAACACTGGCTACTGTGCGGCTTGCAACAAAGTGATCCCCGCTTTCGAGATGGTGATGCGCGCACGCAGCAACGTCTACCACCTCGAGTGCTTCGCTTGCCAACAGTGCAACCATAGGTATGTATCCATAGGAAAAATAACTACTGAAGGCTAGCGCAAATAGGGGCGGACCGCGCCGCAACGCAACGTATTGCAAAAATCCTCCTTCATCACTTTAGTATATTTTCTATGCGCCAACGCACACTACAGGCGAATCGCACTTTTTTGTATGAAAATGCGTTGCGCTATTGCAGCTGTAACGTGCTTGGCTTTAGGGTGCTACAAGACCGCGACCTGTTTGCACCCTTATATACAGGGTGATATTTTAATCACCGTTATCCTCTTAAGGGGTCATTGTTCTAATCATTATGAACAACTTTTATTATGGGATCAAACTTAAAATCGTGAAAAAAAAATCAGCTGTTCCCTACACTTATGTTCGCATAACTCGTCAAAATGTAGGGAACAGCAAATTTTTTTTTGCGCGATTTCATCGTAAATATAGCACATAGAGTTTTAGAAAAAGTCCAGCTTCGTAAAACGTTCTCTTTTCTTCTTCTTCTTCATGTCG
Source organism: Hydraecia micacea (assembly GCA_914767645.1). Lineage (NCBI taxonomy): Eukaryota > Metazoa > Arthropoda > Insecta > Lepidoptera > Noctuidae > Hydraecia > Hydraecia micacea. The sequence continues at coordinate 7,672,613 of OU611781.1, forward strand.
CTGGCACGACAGTTAGACGATTAGGTATCACACTGTCACGCATCACGCAGCGGTGTGCGGGAAACGGAGCCAAATTCCACGCGCGTGAGTGCGTTTTTATTGAATTTGTATGTAAAAAACCACGCGCGTGGGTGCGTTATCTGCGCCCTGCTGCGTGATGCGGTGCAGTGTGCGAATCGCCTTATTTATATTTTGTTGGCCCAAAACTTTGCCACTTCCACGGCGGTATAGATGGCATCGCAGAGGTCAGTTTGGCTTCATGTTTTGGGGCACAAAAGGGCAGGATAGGAGGTGAAGCATGGTTTGTGACACAGCTCCACATCCACACCGTGCTGCCATTCCGTTGAGGTAGCCCCTCTTTACGAGGTTCCACTTACATCTTCCCATTTGTGTCCGGAGACGGTTCCTGAACTTCCAATTGGATCACGGAAGGTTACACCCTGCAGGAAGATCCTCTCTATTATCTACTCATAGCTGTGAGACAGCCTAGTCCTAAATCCCGATGTCTCATATTTACGCCCCGATTATATTTTTGAAGTGATAGGTACAAATATCCAAAGGAGAAAATAACGTAGTTAATTAGCTAGACTAAGACAAAGTTTTCCGTAATTATCATTCTTATCGACATAGAAAGTAAACAAATAAACAAACGCTAATGAACTAGGAGTTTCTATTTACAAATAGAAGGTAAAAAAAGTAAAGCAGTTAAAAACGACTGTATTTTAAATCTTAATCTTTCTTACAAAAGTCCAACACCACAACTACAAAAGTTGAACCCAAACAAACTAAAACCGTCTCGCCAATATTGAACCTCACATTTAAGGAGTAAGACAAAAAATCCTGTAAACTATATTGAGTGAAAGGGATAGACATATTATAATGTAACAGCAGTTTAGATTGTTTATTCAACTCACGGAAACTGAAAACGCGATTAAATTTTCCGCTACATAATAAAGTCAAACGCAAGGAGAATGCGTGCTTTTGTATAAACGTTTAATATCCAGTGTCCATAAATTGTGGGGCTTATTTTATTTATATTCACGGTTTTCTTGGACAATAGAGCTCTTAGCGAAAATTTTATTGAAATATTATTAAAGTATCGATTATAAAAACCACCAAGATTATTTTTACGGATAAACAACACCGTCTGTATTTTTACACTTGATTGTAATCAGTGGTGAAAATGTTGTTTACCTGCATCCGGTTAGACTGGAAGCCGACTCCAATATAGTTGGGAAAACGCCTAGGCAGATGATAGAAATAGAAAAATAGAATAGAAAATATTTTATTGACCAGATAATACAGTAAGCAAGTTCACAGGTTAAGACGACACGAGTATTTTACCAACGATACACTTTTTTCTGTAATGCTCATTTTTTGTTGGAAAATTGTTTTTGTGAACCTAAATGTGTTTTTTCTGAAATTTTTTTTTATTATTAGCTTAACATTTTACCTACAGCTAGTTTATAATTAGTCGGTATCTTGGGGCTCGTGGTACGAATTCCAAATTGATGATGATGATTGTAATAAGTGACAGTTCAAGACAGTGGAACTTTAATAAGATAAGAGTAAGGTAATAGGATAGGGGGGATAATTTAATAATTATCCCTCACTCTTTTCTCAAAATCTGTAATCGTACCATAAGACGTCGTTTCACATTTGTCTATGCAGCCAACTAGTAGATGGACAAGCCAATCGATATTCGTGATAACTCTGCAGGGTAATTGCGTAACACACTATCAGTAGCAATGGCTTTAATTTTGACAATTCAACAACGTTCATTGCGTTATTTATGTCGTCGCGCAGACAAATTTTTCGAACATATGAAGCAATGGATTAGCAATATCCTTCAAAATGATTCAGATTGTGATTGATAGTGTGTTATGCAGGTGCTGGATTAATTAAATCCTTGCAATGGCCACTGTGTACTTCAGAGAACATTAGATTGCCTGCCGCAGCCAACCTGCTTAGTGTGTCAACAGCCTAACGTAGGAAAGCAAATAATATAGGTAAACGTAAACGGTACTTCATTTCCTCGCCGCGCTGTGTTCGTATTGCATTCGGGATTAATAAATGGCGCGTGTAGCCCTTCAACAGTTTGATTAAACTTTGAAGCTTTAGTAACGTGGATAGTTAGGTATGCTTGTATCAGAAAGCTGTAAAAAAGGAGTAGTTATGTGTTACAAAATTTTATACATTAGGTTTCATAAGAAATGTTACATGTAACTAGATGAGTTTATTAAGTAGGTACTAAATCTTTCCAATGAGTTTAATAATTATTTCGTTTAAATAAATGGTCCTAGTTTATAATTACTCCTAGGTCCTAAACACAAGTATAATAAGATGTAAAAGACAAATAATGACAACCTGCACCAAGAAAGCTCCCTGTGAAGTCTGTTTACTTTCATATCACAGCAGTATACGACTTGCCTTCTCCAACACATGCATATATTTAAACCAGCTTTAATATTTCTCCAAAGTAACAATGTCCCAGCAAAGAGATTTCTTTACTAATCAAAACATATGAATACTGTTCGACTGTTTTATTCAATTCAATTGTACGGTGCACGACATTGTCAGCCGGCCCGGATACCGCCGTCCGTATTCTAGTCTCGAGCTCTCGACTCACGTTACCTGAATTTGCAAAGGAAACCCATTTTGTTGGTATGCTTCAGCATAGTTTGAAACGTTTTGCGGGGTTTAGTTCAAAGCCGATTTTGATTTTGCTGTATTTGTTTAAAATATCTGTAGTATATTTGTTGTACAAAATTTATAAAAATACATTAACGTTTGCATTTCACTGTCGTTCCATGTCCCCAAAATGTCGAGTAAAGTTCAGAGTAGGGGTGCAGGCGCGAAAACGGCAATTTTCGCCGGACTGCGTCCGTTTAAATAATAGAAAGGTCGCGAAGATTGGAGCCGCTCTGAATGGTTTATATGTCACTTGTGAACCTTTCCCGTGTTAGTAGATCTCGCGCGACATTCTCGCCAAATTATATATTCATTCGAGTGCTTTTAGAACCCAGATTCAACAGTTGGACTCGTATTACGCAAAGCGCTGTAAGTTAGCCTTAAATATCTGAAAATTGGTTTAACTTTAATGAAATAGCAAATTGTTGTTGTAAGTGTATAGTAGGTAATGTAAGTTATGCGGTGAACTACGCAGGTATTCCACTAATTAGCCCTATTAAAAGCTTGATAAACATTCAACAACAACGCTCGGTACGCCAGTGCAAACTATTAAATATCACGTACAAATCAATTTCCACGCCGGGCAGAAATCTGAATCCAATTTGCGGGCTGTCCGATCGGAGCGGACGGCAGATATCACGGGCGAATATCACTAAACGGCTAAATAATTTAGTAGCAATCTGGCGGCGAGCGGCGGCGGCGGCCCGCGGCGGAAACCGCGTGCTGCGGCCGCACGCCCGCTGCGTGCCCGCGCCTGCCGCCGCCTGCCGCTTGTTGCCCGCACCTGCAACCACTATCTTCACGCTGTTATGACTTGCCATTACAATTTGTGCAAATCTCTCAAATTGTAGCGGCCAGTTACGTTTATTGAAATTGGGACGAAGACCCTCTACGGACATTATCTGAAAGCGTTTCGAGTAGTCAAAAAGCCGAGCTTTTTTTTTGTATTGGATAGGCAGTGGAATGAATATTTTTATCTGTTGATGATTTTGATCAGTACACCTCCTGAATGCTTTTGTCTTACTGCGGAGGGAGTACAGCCAATGTACACGTTCGTTTAACGTAAAACGTCAAACTTTGCTTGGGTGCCGTCGCGACACAATGGCGCTTCGAACAAAGCTTAACTTGCACCCAGTCATTAAAATTTCGTTTTCCATCTTTTCCATTACGCAGCTGCAGACAAAAAATAGCGAAATAAAAAACGAGGAGCCCAAAACAAAAGTCGGGAACGAAGAGAACAGGAAATAAAGTTAATTAAGAGCGGCGAAATCGACTGAGTTGCGGTGGAAATTGGCCCCTTAAAAAAGAGACATTTGTAGCGGAGCTATTGCGCTTAATTTTTGTGACAAGTGAAACAAAAGAGTTGGCAGGGTGGCGGAGACGCGGGGGTGCGGGCGAGGTGCGGGGTGAGACCGAGGGGAGATAAGGTCGCCGTTATCACCGGCGGTTCCGGGCGGCCAGTGGCGAGTCGAAGGCGATACCTTTTGTTTTGCCACATTGAGGGATGCTCGCTTGCGTGACGTTATCGCCTCCTTGGTTCGCGCTGACCTTTCCACTCATGATAGTAAATTTTCTTTCTTAGACGTTTTGTGGTTTACTTTTTGGGTTTCGTTTCATCAAAGTAATGTTGTTCGCGATTAGATCGAACTGTGTCGTATTAGAAATAGGATGCGCATAATTATTAACCTTAATAACGCGTGGGTTGTGTAGTAGGTTCCGGTAGCAACGCTAATTGGGTCTTCCTGCTTGTAGCTTATTTTATATGTATCAACTAATGATGAGTTTGTCGTAATTAACCTACAAAGTCGAAACGTGAGCACGTATTTGGCAATTGGAAACACGTAAATTTGCAATGTATCATAGGAGTCTCCTTTTGTACTTAGTGAAATTGCAACATCAGTTTATAGATGTTGTAGTAGGTACATTGAGTAGCCAATATTTCCAGCATATCTGTGATAAAACATTATTAATAAGTCAAACTTTATACTTTCCATCCCAATCAAGACATACCTCTTAACATAACTATAATGACAGATATAGATTAAAGAATTTACTTAGCAACACTAGACTAAAGTAACTTGATACTTGCCATATCAGGACAATTAAATCAAAAAGCTGCATCGTTTGTCTAAGGTTCTGCGTGGGCGACCGGTTCTACCTGTGCGACAACAAGATCCTGTGCGAGTATGACTACGAGGAGCGCCTGGTGTTCGCCAACATGGCGTACAACCCGCCGCCGCTTGCGCACCTCAAGAGGCAAACAACGCATTTGCCGCCGCCACCGGTAAGCAACACTATAACACTCTTAAAGATTCTTTATTTTTCTATTTTTAGGATTCATGTTTAAAATTGGTTTTGTGGAGCTGATTGATCAACTATGATTGATGATGATCGCCACCTTGAAAAACCACTGATCTATCAATGTTTTACATAAATCTAGTACAAAAAGTTACGGTCATTTGTGTAAAAGACTTGCTTCACAAATAAGCAGAAAAGTACATTGAAACTGTTACTTATTATAAAACTATAGGTGGGTCAAAGAAAGACAAGATCTAGATCTTGTTTTAGATACCGTATGTCTGGAGTTGATAGCCAAGAAATTAATTAAATAAATTTCCTACAGACAAGCAACGCGATGAGCGGTTTGATGAACGGCTCGAGCCGCTCCGGTGATCTGAACAACAACATGTCGGGGTCGTCGCCGGCGCCGTTCGCCGCCCCCCCGCACCTCAAGCCCCTCGGGCTCTCGGCGTCCAGCTGAGATTATAGCGCGTGAGACGCGGCCCACCCCTACGCCAAGTATCAACATTAATCACGCGTACTCCACAAGACAATCGATACTAGAAAGTTAATCAGTTGCAGTTACAAACGAACTATTCAGTGTTTAAAACGCAGCTCTATTTAGACAGAACATTCTAATCGTCTAATTACTGGACTTGACATGTTTCTAAGTGTATAAACTAAAGCAAAGTAAATGCCAAACTGTAGTTAGTGTTTCTGATTGTTTATTAACAGCACATAATTAATTAAATAATCTACATTGTCATGTAATTATTTCTCGAATTAAATATGATATTATTACGTTATTAGGGTATGTGTAAAGGAAAATTGTTTTAGTTTGTTAAAATCTCAGAATTTGATCTCAGATGAGCAATTATGCTGAATTAGGATATAGTTAGTAGAGGATCATTGAATCTCCTTTTTATTGTATAAATCTGTTAAAAGTTGCAATATCATGTCTGTATTTTTCTCTTTAATGTATAATGTGTGAATTGACTGGTACGGATAATGATACAGAGCGATTTTAGCTTTCGGCTGTGAATATTTTCAGCGGTTCAGATGTTCAGTTACAAGGACGTACGATTTCAGTGAGGTGGACGTTTTGGCGGCTCAATCGCTGCGGGGAGCGGTTTAATAAACGCGCGTACGATCCGCTGAATGTATATCCGGCCTAACGCGACGACCTTACGAGCGCGGGTTTTAAGACTGCCGAATTGACGTCTTTGAGGGATGAAATGTATTTTAGAATAAATATCAGTGTTAATGTAAATATTATATTCATCTATATGTGCGTATTATATAGTACAATCAATCGAGTCTCAAATTGATTAGGTATATTTAATGATCAAATTACTTAGTTATTTTCAGATATTTTCGTTTTACTCTGGCTAAGCCGTGGATGAAAATTAATTTTAAATGTTCAATTTTCGAATACATTTGTTATTTCTTTTTGTATCTATGTATATTAACTGTTAAGTTTACTATAGACATTGTTACGATGTTTGTATTATTTATGTAAATAGCTCACTATAAGTAGATTATTGTATATCTATTATTATACAATGGTGAATATAAAATATTTGGATTAATTAGTAAAATGTGGATATGTGTTAATAAGAAATATACATAATTCGAAATAGTTCAAATTAGTTCTTTTAGTAATATTTTAAATAAATAAATACTTGTCGTCGTCTTCGGATGATTTATTAATTGTTTGCATTTAATTATGTACAGTCGCCAATACTAAGTATTTTAAAATTATTATAGTCCTTACATGCTCTACAAGAGAGTATTAAATCAATAGACGTTGTAATGTTAGTTATTATAAATCAGGTATTTTATTGTCAGCAGTTGCAACTAGTACATGCATTTGACAGTACTTGGATGTGTAATTCTACCGTAGGTGTTATGTTGACGACTGTACAAGCTCATGCATTCCTGTAGAGAGACGCACGTTGTGTGCACACACACACACACACACACATTTGTATAAATATAAATGTGCAAGTTCTCTTTTAACCAATGATATGACCAAAGATGTAGCTCATTAAAGCCTTGTTCAAAAATATATCTTATTTTATTTCTTTACCCACTTTATGTAAAACACCTTTTAAAGTAGGAGTTTTGTACTCTGATAAAAGGTATATATAGGAACCCCTAAGTTCAAGTGTTTACATAATCAGCCTATCATGTCCCCACTGTTGGGACACAGGCCTCCAATCATCGAGAGGGAGTAGGCTGTACTCTTCCACGCGGGCCCAGTGCAGGTTGGTAGATGTCACATGTCTTCGAACTCTTGGTTCTACCGTTTTAAGAACAGTGGTGATAAAATAATTGACACAAAGTAAAGGTTTGAACCCACGACCTACAACTCGTACGTCGGAGCCGTCGCCACTGGGCCACCACTGCTCTCTATTTGTAGAAAAGAAATAAGGCCAAAAACGCACAATCGGAATAAACTTAAAAATTCTACGTTTTGTGATGAACTGAAAAAGGAGGCGAATCAAAGATATTTGATTTATCTAATTAAACAATAACATTGCTCTTATTACTAAGAGCAATGTTATTGTTTTGTTTATTCCATGTACGTACCTGTTTATAAACATTTACCTACCTGTATAATAGGAAGTTTCTTAGTAAAACTTCAAGTGGCATTTATTTTTACTTCTAGTGGAAATACTTGCCCTTTGACCTTGCAGCAAAATTATACAATTAAGTGAAAGTGTATTATCACTGCCGGTGTGAGCGCAAATTCAAATAGTATTTAAGTGCCCTGTGGGCGAGTGTGAGAAACTCCCAGCGACGCCCTAAGCCGAGGTCCATAGGGGGTGCTCTTAGCGTGTAGTCGCTTAGTTTTTAAGTATTTTAAGCCCTGGCCTTAATTTATTGAGGCATCCACAGGCAAGCTCGGTTAAGCAGACGACAACCTCCTAGGTTGAACAGCGAGAAGCCATTCCAAAAAAAAAAAAAAAAGTGTAAGAAACACAGCAGGACAAAAACATTTTATGAGAGAATCCTGTAAATTGCTTATAACACCTTACACCTTATAACATTCATACTTTATTGTGCACTCCTTATCATTTATCAGTAAACATAAGTTTCTTACTTGCTGTTCTGCGACGAAGTTATTTTTTCTAAAGACCCTGACCTCACCCGAACAAATACAGTAACCAATGAAAGAGAAAAATTTCTTAACGTTATCAACTGTCGGTCTGTTGGGGTGAGCGGAAATTCGAAAAGGTGCTCTTTTAGTAGTCGCTGTGGGCGAGAATGCCAAGAGAGAGCCAAGGATACATACAGTGCCCTCCAAAAGTTAGTTGACATTGTTCCTCTTCAGCAGTGATACCACATTATGATTTAAAAATTCTAGTTTCATATGTTTGAAAAGTACGTTAAAACTTTTTTATTGACTAAGTAATTCAACATAATGAATTATCAAGAAAAATAAAATTTAAAATCATAATGTGTCATCACTGCTGCAGTAAAAAAATGTCAACTAACTTTTGGGGGGGCACTGCCACTGTACATAAGAAAATTAAAGTAAAATTACGGATTAAGACAATTTATTTCGCTCAAAAAGAATACAATTGTTTATTCCTATGAGGAAAAACATAATAATTAAGATAAGTGACGGTTTCGCTGGGTTATAAACTAAAATTAAGTTATAAAAATAAAACACTAATAAGTTATCATTCAAACATTATTCAGAACATGGTGCTTTAACAGTCTTTAAAAGTTGGGAGTGATTTCGATTCCTTAATTACTTTAGGTATAGAGTTATACGAGTTGAGCCCCCTCATATACGACAGTTTTTCTACCGTAGTTTGTCCTCGGTGCTCTTAAAATTAAATTGTTAGCTTGCCTCGTCATACGCTTTTGAATTTGCATTATATTTGTAAATGTTATTTGTGTATGTAAAATTACTACATACGAACTAAAGGCACTATCTTTAACTGCACTATCTTATTCACCTAAAAATTAAAGGAAGTTGCGGAATATAACCTAAAGCGACAAAGTATTTTCCCTGACCTTAAATCAAATACAATAAAGCAGCATACAATAAATGAAAGAGAAAATGCGTTATCAACAGTCGGGGTGAGCGGAAATTCGAAAAGGTGCTCTCTTAGTGGCCGCTGTGGCGAGAGTGGAGAGTAAAGCGGTTTCATATCGGGGGCATAAAAATGTCGTCCGCCGCACCATTGTAGTACTTACTGATAGCACCTGAGAAGTACATCGAAAATGATTGTAGGGACAGCAGGATACGTGAAAGGCTAAACGACACAAAGAAAAAAATTGTAAAGAGCGAGTTGTTTTAAAAATATGTAGGTATAGAGTGAGAGAGTACTCTCTCTCTAAGGGCTGATTTCACCAGTCAGATTTTTATTATCCGTGGAATAAAAATGACGTCTGACAGTTCTAGTATGGGGAAAACTATCAAAAAATCAAAATTTACTCTCAGGATAAGACTTATTCTAGCTATAAAAGTTTGGTGGAATTTGCCCTTAAAGTACCTACTATGATATCACTTTAAAAAAAATACAAATTTGTTTTGACGCTCATTTTTATAAAAAGGCTTTTATTATAATGGATTCTGGGTACATTGAAATAATTAAAATTATCTACATTTTATTCAGTATTCGTAATAATCAGTTCCCAGAACTCATTATTGAAACACGCTTAACGTTTTGTAACTTTTCCAGTAGGTAAGCCTCTTTGACTTTATAAATGGTACACAGTATTATTTACAAAGAATAATATAATACTCTGTTATTTCCACAGATCTGTATTTGTATGCTAACGCTACACACGAGCACTGCGCTTACAGCGAGCGTGTAAAGAGGAGAAAAATCACCCCAATTTCCCGACCCCCAGCCCTCATTGTCGGCCCAACACACCTTGATAGAATTGTTATCGATGCCATCTTTAATTTCACCACTGTAAACAACCACCAACATTATGAACACTACACAGCTAAGTCAGAGTAGATTCGAAATTTAAAATGCTGTTTATCTTAATTCTATTTTCAGTTTTTGGCTATCCAGTATGTCTATTCGGGCCTATTCGTATTTAATCGAACCTCAATTAATTCCGATTTTGCTTTTTTAAAAATATTATTGAACACTCTAATATAATGATTGCGCCTCTTTCTGTGAACCTTTGTGTAACTGGCACTAACTTCGCTCACTCGGCTCGCGAGTGGTTGGTCACAGTTCCAACCTAACTTGTTTCACGCTTGGTCGGGGTACCCTAGCTTAGTTAAGTGACCAACTGTGAGAAAAGACCAGAAAGTTAAAAAGAGGCTCAATCATTTAAAAAAGTGTGCATCATTAGAAGCGCAACATGTTTTTAGAGGTTTATTAGAAGGTCAGAAAGTTTTTAGAGGATCAGTGAAATATTGCATACCCAGTATTGTATAAAATCAATTATTTTCTAACTGAACAGACAGCTGTGCTGCTGGGGAGTTTGTTCCGCCACTTCTTCTCCCCAGCAAAAGCACTAGGAAGTGGTGAAAGGCGGGCGTTTTGGGGGACTGTCTTTTGTAATTTTGACGTTCGAAAAGTGCTGATTCTCAGCCTAGTTTGAATAAATGACTTTTGATTTTGATTGCCTATTTCCAATTGGAATCAAGCAGTACAAGCTTCAGTGGAACTGTGCTGTGCCCTGAAACAGAGACCTCGTAAAGCAAGAGCCAGCTTACAGGGTACCTATGGAGTTTTAGTTCAATTTACTCAGTCTATCACAATCTGAAAGCCTGATTTAGTCACGTTAGTTATGCTTATGAAAATCGTCTACTTTTACAATGTTTGTAAATATGTGAGCACCATGTATCTGTCACATAATTAATTAATTATGTCATGGTTTCATTTTTAATTCTTTTACCTATTGTGTTTTTAGGGTTCCATACCTCAAAAGGAAAACGGAACCCTTGTGAGATGACTTCGTTGTCTTGTCCGTCTGTGTGTCCGTCTGTCAAGACATTTTTTCTCAGGAAAGCGTGGAGTTATCAAGTTGAAATTAATATCAAATACTCAAGGCTGCAATCCCTTGAAGCAATGAAAAAATCAAACTTCTAACTTAACGCAATCAAAAGATACGGTCGTTTATGTTCCGTTTATGCCGCATAACGTGACACACGTTATGGAATCAAAACCTATAGGGTACTTCCCGTTGACCTAGAATCATGAAATTTGGCAAGAAGCAATTTCATGTGGTACAAGTAAAGGAAAAAATGCAGTTACATACCTACACATTTGTACGGAACCCTCGGTGCCCGAGTCCGACTCCCACTTGACCGGTTTTTTTATTTAAGGTGCATCGTCTTCACATTAGATATTATATAATTAATGTACCTATGCAAAATATTGTAAAATATTTTAAAAGCGTAGCGGTAGAGTTTCTTGCCCATTCTTCTCCATACGAAAACTTATTTTTTGGAAGGGGCGACTAGAATCAATTCTATTTTATTGTAATTTTTGACGTTCAAAAGTGCCTTTTATGTGCCTATTTGAAATAAATGCTTTGACTTTGACTTTATGACTGTGCCAAGATTATAACATGTCAAGACATAAATACTCATGCACATTGCACATGGAATTACCGCGACCATTCTTGTCCCCTTTCTTGCTGCTACATTAATTGTGGAAAGATTATTAAGTATAAAGATTTCTCAGTCGCTTTGAGAGATAGATTTTTTGCATTCTCACTGAGCAAATTGACATACAATACAAATCGATGAAACAAATCGCGTGCATTGTACATGAAGCGCATATTCAAATAGAAAGGGTTGACAATAAATAAAGGTGTACTTGTGACGAGCGAGCCAACCTTCGCAGTCAGCCTTGTCGAGCGTGAACGTCACAATGAGGTGCGTGAAAAATGGCTCCCACCGACGCGACGGCCCACAAATCAAAACTGTGAAACCGTTTGGCAGAAAACGAAAAATAAAAACACAAATAAACCGGCGTAGGAAGCCGGGCGCACACCACTGATGGCTTCTTGCAATAATTTCCGTTTTCAATGAACGCGTTTTTCTTTTTCTTATCATCGCACGAACTAGGATGGTTGGGAATAAATTGAAATACAAAATTGATTGTTGACTTTTCCCGGACGCTTTATTACTGTCACAAATAGGAAAGAGATTGAAAAATGCCTACAGCGAGACGCCGCCGGCGGATTTGATGATTCTTCAATCAACCACAGACTAATGTGTATGATTCAGTTTATCTTTAGGACTCAAATGGAACTGAATCATATTCTTATCGTTGGCGTTTTAAGAAAAATGTAATTGAATCGTTATCACTTGTTGCAATTGTAATTTCAGTGGAGGTTTAAAAGAAAATGGAAGTGCAAGCGTTAGACCGAGATCACAAGATAAGTGCAATCTGCTGGACGATTTATTAAGTTGTTGGCTCTGGTTAGAGCACAGTGGGTTACACGCGCTATCTTTCCATGGAGCAGTTTTACACTGAAAATATATTGATTTCCACTGAAATCTTGATAAGGCAGAATTGTGGAAAGTTCTTTATTTATTAGCAGGTACACGCGTTCCGGACTACTTTAATTAGTCTGAGCTACGAGTTTTAGTAATTCGTAGAAGTTCAGTGAGTTCCTCGTATACATGGACATGCATTGATGCGCATTTTAGATTTTGGTTCCATGGTGAGCCATGGACCCTAATTCTAAAATGGGCATAAAAACGCGATATGCAAAAGGGTGCAAGATCAGATTATATAAAAGAATTTAAATAACTTTAATGAACTTACTAACAAATTCTTAGGGCAGCTTTATATGAAAACGTTATTTTTAGGGTTCCGTGCCTCAAAAGGAAAAACGGAACCCTTTTAAAATCACTTCGTTATCCGTCTGTCTGTCCGTCTGTCAAGACCATTTTTCTCAGGAACATCAAGTTGAAATTAATATCAAATACTCAAGGATACAATCCCTTGAAGTAGTGAAAAAATCAAATTTCTAAGTCAGCGTAATCCTAACTAATATTATAAACGCGAAAGTAAGTTTGTTTGTTACCTTTTCACGCCTAAACCACTGAACCGATCATCCTGAAATTTTGCATATACGTTGTCAGATGTAGAAACGGACATAGGGTACCATTTATCCCGAAAACAAGTGCTGTTCCCGAGGAAAACCACAATTACCTTATTATGATAATAGATGACGCCACCTGTCTATTGAACTTTGTCATATTATTTAATCGGAGTATAAATGCAAAAGTAAGTTTGTTTGTTTGTTACGCTTTTACGCTAAAACGGCTGAACGGATTTGGATGAAATTTGGCACATGGGTAGACCATGACCTGGAAAAGGACAAAGGCTACTTTTCATCCTGGATAGCAGACGAAGTCGCGGTCAAAGCTAGTCAAAAGATACGGGCGTTTATGTTCCTTTTATGCCGCATATTTTGACATTCGCAAGGGATAAAAACCTATAGGGTTCCCGTTGACCTAGAATCATGAAATTTGGAAAGAAGCAATGTCATATAAAGGAAAAAATCCGAAAACCGTAAATTTGTAGTTACCTACCTATAAAGTACGGAACGGAGTATAAAGTGCGCGAGTCCGGTATACCGGTATTTTTTACCTGTTACCGTTACGCCAAGGGTGACTACGCTACAATGTATGAAAAATGAAATATAAAATGTGCCTATTTATAATCCTTATCTTGATAAATAGGCGAGCTATTATTTTTACGAGCTATTCCCTGTTTACACTCCTTAATGCCCGGTCAGGATGAGTTAACGACAGTTGTCAGTTCTTTTACCCTCCAGCGGGGATCTATATAGGAAAATGGTTCTTACACAATATCCATTTATTAAGAACTCCGGACTTTCATAAAAAATCGTCGGAGACACCATGTTTACACAGATAGAAGGGGAAGAGGAAGGTCTCCCTAAACTGGGCATGCTATGCCCCCGATGCTCCTATTTTTATTTGAGTTTTAATTATTAAAAGTTTTATGAACTGCTTATTTCTTTTTACGAGATTGTTGAATTAATTCCTTTTGTTTGTTAACTCGACCCTCCTTGTATTCTCAAATGCTAAAAGTTGCGTTTGTTTTGCTGTAATTAATGTGTCGAATTGAAATTGTGATCTTTTATTTGCAAGAACCGTTGCAGGGACTATTGCTATAACAAAATGTTTAGGCGTTATGTAAGAAACGAAATAGAGATAAAATAAGGTATGGAGAATAATAAGTCACGTCCTTCTTGAACGATAAATTCAAATGAATATGTTTTATATTCATTTCGATTGAGTGGGTTATTCACAAATTTACCGTTATCACGTCCGCTGAATATCATAAAACATTTTAAAGTTCGCAAAGAGATATTCGAGAGTCGAATCTTCATTCGGCGCCCTGGGTTCGCTGTAAGTAAATTTAACTTTAAAATATGCATAACAGTTTTCCGATGCGATCCCCTTTCGAATTTAAACACATCGAGTCGTATTAAGATACATTTCGATTCAGTGCACTTGGGAAGTTCGGGAAGAAAATGCTATTCAGTTTAAAGATGATGCGGATGGTAGTTTACGTGCAAAATGTAAGGAAAGAATGTGTTTGATCGAGAGATGTTTGTGTTAAACTTATATTTATGCTAACGTATAATATACTTTCACAATATTGTAAGCTTATAAGTTTAACACCTGAAAATTATTTTCAGGTGTTAAACTTATAAGCATTGGTTAAGGCTGCGTTTCCACCGGAGATGTGCGAGGATGCGCAGCGAGAGATGTGTGTGAAACAAACCAATAACATCGCCTCATTTTCATAGCTTGAACTAAGTTAGCGTTGTTATTGGTTAGTTTTACACACATTCCTCGCTTCGCATCCTCGCTCATGGTGGAATCGCAGCCTTAATGTAGGTCTCGAATTATTGTCCCGATCTGTATAATTAACTTAATGGTCCTGACTAGGTAGGCAATTAAAATTGATCACGTACATATTATTAAAAAATATTCATCCTAACTTGTCACCACGTACACACGGCTACACATCAAGCTATACATAACCAGTATAAGCTGACATCTGATTGTATGAAAAATCTATACAATGCGAGGTCAACTCAAACTGGTAATGTATAGCTTGATGTGTAGCCGTGTGTACACAAAGTCGAAGAGCTTTTTCTTCCTAAATTGTCAAAAAAACATAAGACTTTTCAAGTCCAAACTACTCGTATATCAAGGAGAAACTGACTGACTGACATCAACACACAGCCGAAACTATCTACTGGGACTAGGAATGTGAAATTTTACACACGCTTCTTTTTTAATGTAGGGGAGCATTAAGAAGGGGTTTTTTGGAAATCCAACATTTAAGGGGGTGAAAAGGAGAGATTTTGTTTGTATGAAAAATATTATTCCTTAAGTTAATAAACTTGAAACTTGGCACGAATACTTACTTATCTAAGTAAATTATGAAGTTTTTCATTTCTTTTTTTTCTAAATTACCCCCTAAAGGGGGATTGGGGTTGTCAAAACTTGTACGGAAGCATTTTAACGCGCAGTCCGATTAATTCGAAACTCAGTATATATCATAAGACCAAAAATAAAGAATAACATGTAACAGGATTTTTCAAAAATCTACACCTACCGGGGTGAAAAGGGGTAATTAATTTTACAGGGGAGAATTTTACTGCGTGGCTTGATTAACTCGAAAATGGGTATAAATTATCTTTCAAGTCATACAATGGAAACGTACCGAACGATTTTTTAAAAACAAGCCCTGTCAAAAGGGAGGACAGTTTATTTGAATACTTATTTCTCTAAAGGACCATGAGTCATTTTGGACCAAACTCTCAACAGTGATGAAAATTATTTCAGGTGAAAGCTTTTGGGGTAACTATGGCAGCCAAGTCGAAATCGAGCGCGAACATGGTGTTTTGGAACATTTTCAATACTGAGAAACGGGACGGAGTCGCGTTAAGTCCGCTACGCGTACGTAGCGTCCGTTTATGGCGCTATTGTATTCTTGAAGGTGATTTTTTCTCGGATCAGTCGCGTTACAGCCGTTCTACCTAAAAGTACACTCAACGCAAAAAGTGCTTTCTTTGTCCATGGTCCTTTGTTATAAAGGGGTACACTACATAAATACGAAAACCTTTATTCCGACAGTCACAAATACGAATTTAAAAATACCGATTTTAATAATTCCGAATGGTTCAAAATTCCTAATATAACAACTCCGATTTATCATTCATCCTATTTTTATAATTCCGAAAATTAAATATTCCTAACGTTAATAATTACTATTATCAAAATACCGAGTTTCAATAGATCGAATAACAAAAAGTCCGAATTAATGATAATTCGAAACATCAAAAATACGAATTCCGATTAATTAGAGTTCCGAAATAAAAACGTCTTGTAAAACTGAATATAAGACAAATTACGAGTTGAATACGGAATTTCGACGCACAAAATATCGATAAATGATAAAGTCAAAGTCAAATCATTTATTTCAATTAGGCACACTAAAGGCACTTTTGAACGTCAAAAATTATAGTAAAACAATTGATTCTAGTCGCCCATTCCAAAAGTTAGTTTTCGTATGGAGAAGAATGGGCAAGAAACTCCACCGTTACTCTTTTAAAATGTTTTACAAGTTCTGTATAGGTACATTAATTATATAATTATATGTGAAGACGATGCATCTAGAATAAAAATTAGTCTGCCAACAAAAGGTAAAAAGAATTAAAAATAAAGCAATGACAGGTAAATCAATTATGTGATAGATACATGGTGCTCACATATTTACAACTATTGTTAAAGTAGATTATTTTTATATAATTTTAACATGTGTGTGAGTTACTGTAGCCACAAAAAGTAAAACTAATGTCATAAAAAAATATATAAATTAAATTAGCGACCAGTTTGATTTTGTCTAGATAATACGATGCGATACGATGCTGCTATGACATTAAGTCCGCCTCTGTACATTTATGTGCTTAAAGTATTAAATAAATAAATACGATGCTACAAAATTGCGATGCACGTTACTCCGAAACACCGTCTCTGCGACGCTACTACACTTCGATGTACGATACCACGATAAATCTTCACTGCGATACTAGGTACTTGACTTCGATGCACGAAAGATTTTCGAAAGGTTTTTTAACTTCGATGCACGGTAAAGGTATTTGTATTGTCATTCGCTTGCTCTTGCATCCTATGTTGACGGAGCCCTGCTTCGCGGGGCCCCTATTTCTATGTACAGGGTTTAAAGTAACCTAACCAAACCTAACCTCGGGGTGCCCTTCGCTTGCTCTTGCATCCTACGTCGCCTATTGCGTTCGTTGAGTTAGGGTGCGGTAACGGTCACGTAAGTATATAGCGAAAGAAGAAAAGATAATTCGGAGTATTGAAAATCGGAATGTCGTTTTTCGGACCGAGAACCCATCGAGCATTTGATTCTTCGAACATATGAAAATCGGAAAACAAACAAATCGCATTTATGACTATCGGTAAAATAAATTACCGTGATTTTTAATAATAGCCATTTTAATTCTTAAGTATTATGAAATTCGGACTTTTGAAAATCGGAACATCGAATAAAATATTTCGGAATATTTGGGCGTTCCCGTTATAAAGATCGAAAACTACTTTTCAAGTGGAGGTGGAGGGGGTGTTAAATTTTTTTGAGGAAAGTACGAAACCCACGCGGATGAAGTCGCGGGCAAAGTGCTAGTAAGCCAAAGACTAGGTATATAACCACCAAGCCATAAAATATATTTAAGTAAGGACAAAAACGCATCAGAAACAAATTGCAAGAGGCTTGTAGACTTGGGACTCTTGGAAGTTAAGTGTACTTAACCGCGACTTGTGAAAATGCAAATAAGAAGCTTTGCCCCGACAACGCGACGCACCGGCAGCCGGCCGTGGCTCCGGGATTTGCCTCCACCAGATATGATAATTAGTTTAACAGCGATGAGAATTAGTAAGTTACAACACACAGTACAGTACAGTACACTTTTCTTCATAAAAACCGTCAATTTATTACAATTTTAAGTTGCTGGAAAGAAATTCGCCAAATTATGTTACATGTATTGCGTGTAAAAAACGAATGTTGGTGAATCTAATTTAACTGAAGTCAAAGTAGACGGTAAATTTTAAAACAAATCGTGGTCAAATCGGATCCCAGAAAATATTAAAGAACGTGAATACTTACATGAAAATCTTAAATGCAGAATACTTATACCAAATTCCTTCAATATGGTCTGGAAACTTGTTAATGCTATTAGAGCAAGCTACGGAGGCGTTAAGTCTGCAACCTTACTTAATTCTACTTATTCGACAAACTTCGGCACCAGCGCCGCCGCCCTCCCTGTCGGCACATCTTCAGTGCATGCTCTTATTATTAGCAAAGATTTGCATCATTGAATCAAGAAGTTTTCAAATAATAAACTAAGTACCGAAAGAATTAAAAATTTAATACTCTTTCAAACATAAAACAAAATGAACATTACATCAAACATGCCAAAATGAAGAATCCAAAGAAAAGACTTGAAGTATTGGACTTATTGCTCGGCCCAGCACTTTTAACTTTTACGACATGGTGTCGGGCTTCCACGCTAGGCTTCCTATCTGTAGTTTCTATTTCTACCTGTTCAGATTTCTTATGGTCATCAGAATACTTTTCGTTTGGCCAGGGCTTCGATTCGGCAGTCTCTCCTTCAGAAACTGCCTGCGAGGGGGAAGGTTCATTTACTGGAGGTTGAACTTCGCTTGACATTATTTCCTCCGGTACGATTGTCATTGCTGACTCAGATACAATTTCGCTGTCGTCCACTATTGTCGTCTCAGGTATTGAAGAAGTGATTTGGTGCTCAGAAGATGATTCGGTTTGCATCAACATTGCTTTTTCTTTCTCAGAAGATGCTTCTGTTTTCTCAGAAGATACTGCAGTACTTGCTACAACTGTATCTTTGTTGATTACGTCACAAATATTCGAGCACTGCTCCTCTTGACATTTATCCTCTGTACCGCATGTTACAAAGTTTTCCCAGGCTGACAACAGTTGGTATAGATGTGGTTGCTTGCAGTCGTTATCTATGTAGGTTTGAATTCCTGCTACTTCATTTTCACAAATAAGAGGTCCACCGCTGTTGCCCTATGATACAAAATATTTGATTTTAACAAAAATGTAAAATATAAATGCAGATAATAATGCATATAGTAACATAAAAGAACGTAGCCTCTTTCGGGAACATTTATTATTACAATATCTGTATTTGCTGTCACCTTTCCCACTGCTAGGCCTGTCTCCAATCTTTCTACTTCTTAGAGCTGGTGTGGATTGGTGGTCTATTTCATCTCGCTATCTTCACTTTCAACATCGTTTTTTTTTCTAATTTAGCGACCATTCTGATCTTAATTTTGCCCGGAAATCCGTTTGACATGACATGATTGGCTCAGTCCCCTGTCAGCTTACCCACACACCGGCAATACGCGTCAAGGAATGGGAGAAAATATTATGAGGCTCAGGAAAATCTTAAGTAGTAAAAGTAAAAAAGATTGGTTTGTTATCTCACCTGGCAGAAGTTACTGTCGTAAGCCGCGTTCTTATTTTCGTCGCTGTCGGAGGCACAGGTCATGGTGTTGCCAATAAAGTGAGAACCGCAGTTCTCAATCGTAGGTGTCAGCATATCTACGTATATCTGTATCAAACTCCTGTCTCCTGTGTTATTGCCGTCCTTCTTCTGCATACAGATTAGAAAGTCAGTTGGGGGCTTTATACAGTTAAGTTCAGCTAAGTCAAAATTCACTTGATGAAGTAATGTATTAGATTCTACTCATAAATTGGCTTTCTACACCAACGTGATTAGAGACCTCTGGCAGACTCTGGGTTATGATTCACCACCAGCACTTTGTATACTTCTGTATGACGTCAGTAGTTTATGTAAATTATCTACATACATACGCAATTATAATCAGCCCATAGTGTTCCCACTGTGAACTGAAACAAGTTCAGGTTCAGTCTTCTAAGATATTTACTTGCAGCTACAAACTGCTTAATCATACAGCTGTCTAGAATCGTAGGGTCAGCTCTAATAATAAAAAATATAAAACAATGTAATCTTACGGCAAATACGAGTATGTTGCAGGTTTTCTCCGCGAGCTCACGTTTAGGGACGAGGTTGGTGATGCCCACAGCTGAAGTAATGTTGAAACCTGACAGAACCTTCATTAGAGAGATGTCAGTGCGCCACCACTGCGTCGAACTGTGGTTGTACGGACGAACAATTTGTATGACCTGAGTAACAAAACCAAGTGAAGTAGTTTGTAAGACCTAACATATTTAATATATAGGTACAGTCAACAAAAGTGATAAGTACGCAGGATCGTCGGATATAGTTGAAGTTTAGTAAGAAACCAATGGATGTTCTCGAATAAAATTTAATTTTATTAATAGAAAACAAACAGCTCATTTATCAAATTAAATTTCAGTCGACAAAATCCATCGGTTCCTTACTAAACTTCAACTATATCCGACGATCCTGCATACTTATCTCTTTTGTTGACTGTACATACAATTAAATTAAATTGTACCATAAGAAGATGGAATTTTTTATACAAATATTTGTACCGAGACGCAGAAAATAAATATATGGCCGATATAGACTTATTGGGGAAATAGTTTCAATATGCCTAACTCTTTGGGGAATACTAGCGTATGTAGTTTCAATATTTCGTATTACCTCTCGCTCTTGTTCATCCTCGTCTTCATTAAGTGTGAAATTGCTATCAATAGTAATTGCACCGAGCCTAGCTAGAAGCGTTTTTCGCGGGAAACCGTTAGGAGCATCTGTGACAATACTGGGGCCGACAGCAGAGGTGACTAGCCAGTCAGGTCGGATGAGGATCGCGCCACGGAGGAACCGGGAGCCAGTACCATCTACCACCGACTCGTCCGGGTAATATAGGATTGCCTGTAAATATATTTAAAAAATTATAAGAATAAATGTTCCCACTTCTTTTCGTGAGTGCAGTCATTTGAAAAATATGTCTTTAGCTGAGTCATGTGTATGTCAGTTGTAACACAGCTAAGCCTTAAAAAAGGACCAGATAGTGACGAGAAATACGATCACACTTTTCATAACCTGTTATCAATTTCGACTTTCTTCGAACAACTCTCCATTTTGTTTCTTCACGTGAAGCACTCGAAAGAGGATACATTTATATACATTTTATTTGATACACTATGACTGTCACGTGTTCTTTCACCACTTTCTAAGAATTTTTCCATGGTAACTATATTACGTAAAAGGTAAATTTAACACCAAAGTAAGGGTTCACTGACTCACCATGTATGGATAAACTCCTCTCCTGACTTCCTGTTCACCAGCTGCCTGTACTTCTACACATAGCGACAGTGCTGAAAAATGATCAAAAGATACATTGGCTAACTAATCTCTACAGGTGAAAATCAGTGACTATAAACGTTAAAGATTTACCAGAACACAGTGCAATTATAAATTTAATTTTCATATTCGTAGAAAATTATCATAAACATTTATAGGAAAACTAAATGACGTTTCACCGTCAAATACATTGCTGTTCTGACAGTAGAAATTTCAAAAGAAGAATATATATCATTTTTCTTTTATATTTTCTCTGCCTGAAATCAAACAGTTTTGATAAACCTGCACAAGTATTTAAATCCTCATTTTTGAGCTAATGCTATCATTCTTTTTAACTCTCTCTCGTAAAAATCGAATTAGTCGAGTCACGTCCCTTTATTTTTCTCCGCTATCTTTGACAAAGTTACGCCGACTCGAGTTAAAGACATTAATCAGAATCTCATCCGAGCCAAGATGTATTATCCTCAATAAAGCGAAAAGAATGACTTTGCGATTTTAAAACGCGTGTTTTACAGATAACGGCGGTGGATAAATCTGGGGAACACCTAATTATTCATGTTAGGGGTGTTTAAGAGTGCGTATTAATACGCTTGGAGCGGCGTCGGCTTTTGAAAAATATGCTAAGAGCATAAAAAGTGCAGTTTATTTAAAATACCGCGGACGGAAACATGGCTTGGGCGGGCGCGCCACCACGAGCGCGCTGTGTACGTCTTTGCAGTCTTATTTCAAATTGGATAAATGTATAAAACATTGAAAGGGAAAAGATTTAGTTGGTGAATGTGATTTGATTTTTCTATCTAGTGTTTAGCTTGCTCTTTTTAGCAAATGTTTATAAACGTAGCCGCAACAAAATAGCAATTAGAAAGCCACTTGAAGGTGGAGAAAACACTAACACTGTCCACAAATGAGCGGACATGTCGTACCCAAACCGCTGATGCAGCCACGTCAATACCACTTGTTCAGATGGTTATTACATGTCCAGTTTAGGTGGACCTGTCTTAATGTTCTAAGCTTCCTCTCAATGTTCTAAAAACTTATTCGGCGTTAGGGGCAGGCAGTGTCTTCTCAACTTGGCATTGTTATAACGGTCCGAATGAACGAGCTACGTGTTTTGGCTGCGACCTGCAATTGCTTTACACTTTTCCTTCCTTTGCAGTTGTAAAACGGTGTTCTAAAATATCAATAAAACTGTTGTATAACTTTTAATCACAGTTGTGTTTAAATGGCTATATTGATTTTGCGAAAAAGCAATCGAACGAATATTTATGGGGTATCCGTAACAGCGACCGATTTTATTGTTTTGTCGGTGAATATAAAATGATACGGGGATTTTTTAACGCAGGTAGTTTCGCTATTTTATTTTTACATAGATATTTATTCATTGTTTGAAATAATAGAATCTAAATTTAGTAACGGTGTACAATGTTTGAATCACGTTTGAATGATTAGAACTTTCAATAGAATGGAATTCTTTTGAATCGAGTTTCAAGTGTAGTTACTTAATCATTCGATTTTCCGAAACGAGTATTGAATTGGATATAAGTAATCTATACAAATAAGTAAAATTGAAGTTTGTGTGTCAAAATAACAGCTTTTTACTAAATGCATGCATATGAATATGAAAGTATATACAGTACCTACTTATTACAAAAAACAATATCTGTCTGACTGTCTGGTTGTTCCGGCTAATCTCCAAAACGGCTGGACCGATTTGGACAGGACTTACACTGGCAGATAGCTTACAAGGAGTAACATATGCTATCGATAATATACGTCTTGTCCCGGTAGCACGTTCCCGTGGGACAATTTCCGACGTCCACGCGGTTGAAGCCGCGGGCAGAAACTATTGTTCAATAATGTTAATAAACAAGCCTTCATATTTAATAGCTAGAATTTAAATGTAATATAGGAAGGTCTAAATACCTGAAGCATGTGAGTAAATTCGCGTTACGTACCCGTTGCGTACTTACAAATTCCATGGAGTCTAGTCGAACTTTTCGCCGGCTTACCAACTGTGACTCGCGAACGGTGATATGAATATTAAACGCTTCAAGAATTAGAAGATTTATACGACAATTCTGAAGTTGGGTGGTCTTTGCGCACTTAAATGAATGTTTAACATTATCTGCGGAGTTTTAAGGCAGTTGAGCCTCTTAAACAACTTGCGAAGAAACTTTAATAGAGAGCGGCTCTCGGGCGATTAATTCGAAGACGTGGCAAGGTGGACGGGAATCCTTAATTTGGAAGGGTAACGGGAGATGTTCAATCGGTGCATCTAATAGAGGAAGAGGAAGGGGTGCGCTTCATTTAAATTACGAATTTTCGAATTTTGTTTCAAGCTCTTTGTTCAAGTACCTATAACCTCTCTATACAGGGTCAAATTAGATAAGCTAGCGAAACTCCGCAGACTCGATGGGTGTCGGTATCCAAACATGATAAAGCAAAAAATAAATTAATTTGATGATGTTTTTTTTTTGGAGTCATCAAACGACGATAGTTTGTAGTCACTTAACATATTAGTTTAAAAATCTGTTATTTCGTGTAAACTTCACAGACGTGATGAGTATCGATATTTCAACACGATAAAATAGATTTTAACAATTCACATGTAAATGTGAGGACTTTGTAAGCCTTGTACCTAGACTTTAGATCTGTAGACCATTTTTTATTGTATCAAGTACTTACCTGTACTTGTTGACAGGCCTACGTTGTCCTCCCATACCTACTGTAACTTGAAAACATTGTAAAAGCCAATTATTTTTTAAAAGAGTAACCATGGAGTTTCTTGCCGGTTCTTCTCCATAGGAAACGACCAATTGGAACCGTGCACCTAGCATCTGACGTTTCATAAGTGCCCATGTTGGTTTATGTGAAATAAAAATATTTTGATTTTGATTTTGATTTTGACACTTCAAGTAATAACATTACCAGCAGGCACTGACCCCGGAAAAAAATCATCAAATCTTTTTTATTTTGTCGTGTGTAGATATCGATACCTCTGCAGAGTTTCGCTAGCTAATTTATTTTGACCCTGTATATAAGAGTAGATTCACATGAGGGTGAATTTATACTGAATGCAGTCACAAAGCCGCCTTTTGCAACAATGTAACACGCCAGAGCGACATTTTTCAACCGTTTGCTAATTAACAATCGAGATGAAAAAAAACTTATACTTACCCGTAACCGAAATAACAATGAAATCAGTAGCAGCACATTCCAACCTACATGATGAAAACCTCATCGGTAATAACAGCAACATATCCGTTTCGCGTGCTTGACAATATAAATTGATTGGCGTTGTGTGCGTCTGCGTCATTGTTCCCGCCGTCATTTTCCGATGTCCCGTCCCGTTCTATTGTACTGCACTTTATTGAATTTGATTTACGCGCCAATTTTTGTAGGCTTCGGTTTTTATTAACTGACCTCGGTGCCGATGTAAACTTAATTGAATCCGGCAACAAAAGGTATCGAATGAAAAGAGCGTCCAGCGGTGTGCGATGCAGATTATAATAGGTTTTTCCGAATTTGCATGGGTTTTAAGTTACTCGATATTCGATATTTTCACGGCAGCGGTTGAACTATTGCGTTCGATCTGTTTGTTGTAAAGCTGCTCTTTTTAATTTTTATGTTGGACCTACCGCTGGGGTCGTTTTTCCAGTTAATTATGGCACCTCTCTGTTTTTATTTCCTGTTTCATCATTTTAAAATACATGAAACTTTATCATTTGAACTGCACTCCTCTGAATGTTCCTCTATCCGCTACATAATACATTGATAATTAGAAGAAGAGAAGAGAAGAAGAGAAGTCGAGTAAGAAGTACATATTTAATTTGTCACCAGGATGTCCACAAACACGTATCAAGAGTAAAACTAAACTGTCTCGAGGAAATTTTCTTACAATTTTCTGCAACAAAAGCGAATTATTTGCTGAAAGACCGTAATCTGAGTTAATTATCTGAAATTCGGTCGTATTTAACGTCGTTTCAAAACGAGTTTTCACAATTGGAGGCGAGTCAAAAGAGCTTTATAAAGGAATCGCAAACACAATTAGGAGCAAGTTCTTGTTTGTAAATTGTCAGGGAAAGAGTGTGCATGACACGTGGCGGTAGGTGCATAGACGTGTTACTGATCATTTGTCGATCGCTGTAATGTGCATTTTTCAATACTTGTGATACTCTTTTTCTTTTCTTTTTGCTTTTTTTTGGGGTTTCTCTAAGCTTTTATAATTGAAGTTGGCTTGATGGTCAAACATAGAGAAATTGTCTGGGTTCATGAGGTTTCTTTAATATTATTTAATATTAGCTTCTGCCCGCGACTTCGTCCGCGTGAAATTTCTTGTTCCCCTGACCCACCCCGTCGCTCCCATTGCCTGCTCGTGTTATTACCTACTTCGTTTTCATCACTCAGAGTTGTTTCTGACTTTTTTTTTTTTGCCCGGCTCCAAAGGCCCCTAGCGTGGGCTATCAAATGCAACAATATTTTTTCAATTTAGACTGGCAGTTCCAGAGATTAGCGCGTTCAAACAAACAAACAAACTCTTGAGCTTTATTATTAGTATTAGTATGGAAAAGGAGCGCCGCTTTGTTATTGTTCTTGCAGTAGAAGCAACTTGATATTCAAAGTATTTAAAGCATCAAAAAACGTAACTTAAATTCTGCGATGTGTTCATACCTAAGTAGGTACCTTACTTTAAGGGAAAACAAAAACAATACGCAATTTGTACCATAATTATTTCCAAAAAATTAAAATATCAGTTCCGCCATTGTAGCAGCCCAGCGTATCGGCCGCTAAGCTCGTTATTATGATTGTGCCCTATAGAGAGATACAGAATCAAATCAGGCGCAACAATGCCTGCGCAATTAAACCCGCGAGGGGAAACGTCTTGTAGAGAAGCCGCGAATGACGACAGCGACGGGTTTACGGGGAGAAAGAGGGTATTTTATACTTACTTCTCACAGAAGATAAGTAAGTAGTACCTAAGATATATCATAAGGATTGGTATTATTAAAAGACTGGGGTCTACGTCAAAGCCATGGGAATGTAGCTATAGTACTCGATTTTAATTTAATTGAACTATAACTATAGTAATTATAACTAAGTAATAAACCTCAATGTTTACATGTCATGACTTGTATAATTATTTGTGTCAAGGCCGAAATTGTACAGACGCCAGCACATCAAGCTACCCGAAACTATCAAATTTTCCCAATCATCTTTGAACCTTATGCTTTAGCGATAAAGTTGAAAATCAATTAAAGAAATTTGACAGATTGTAGCAACTTGATGTGCTGGCGTCTGTACCAACACTTATGGCAAATTAATTGATTTGATTTAATTTAATGTGCTCTACAGGATCGTACAATAAAATTAAAATAACTTTTGCAGTGTTCATGATTTTACTTGCATATTTTAATGTAGATTCTTATATTCAGCCAAGTTAAATGCTATCATTATAATTACACGTTTCTACGCAACATCCAGTTAGCACGCAATAAAACCTTCAATAACCATTGTCTTAACGCAGACAAACCAAAACCAACATTGTAACAGAATTAAAGTCAAACTCTTTCATTGTCAGTAATGCAAATCCCCGTCTGAATACGGTCTGTTTACTTCTTTGCCCCTTTGTTTCAGCCGTAACGAGCAGAAAAAGGGCCCATTCAGAGCATCCGAACCTAATTACCCTACCCCCAGTTACAAAGGAGGGTTTCTAATTAACGATATTATGTCAAATAATTTGTTTGAGCCGACGTCTTACTTGGTCGGAGTCGCGGATTGGATTAAGTTTGCTCGGCACCGGTACGTTTGCTTTATAAAGAAAAGCTGTTCGAATGGAAACGTTGAAAGAACTGTTGTAGCCGAGAATTTGTCTTTGTTGAGAATTCAATTAGAAGCAGGGTTAAGTTTGAGATTAATTGGTAAATCTTAAAGTAAGTCGATTTCATTGGAATTATTTGTATTGGTCGGTACCTGCTTATATTCAGCAAAGAAAATCAACAAAGGGGGTTGATGAAGTTCAAAAAGCCATCTATATAAGACATTATATTTCTGATGCAATTAAAAGTATGATTATGTCACCGTATAATTATGAACATCGTTAGTTTATAATCTACTCGCGAGATAGATTATATATTATGTTATGGTATGTTATGTTTATACTTTATAATCTGTCCATGGCAAACCGACAAATTGTGAACCCACCTTGCGCTAATACGAAATAGCAAAGTAACTGCGATCAACTTGGAAATAGTGCTCGCCGGCCACTGCCACGCCACCACTCGCTTTGCTCGCTCGGCTCGCACACGGTTGGTCACAATTATAACCTAACCTAACCCATGTGGACGGGGTGCCCTGGCTTAGTTACCTACTTCGACCAATTTGGCTACCGCCAAGACCGACAAATACGGGATGGTTCACAATTTTACGGGTGATAAAATTGAACAGATTGTGAACCCTGTCGGTATGTGCAGGTTCGTTCATAATTTGATGGTTTGACATGCATAGATTATAAACTATAGAAAATGAATACGTTATATTTTAAGCAGCAAGTATTGTACAGTTCACAATTCATCAACAGTTTACAATCTCGCGAGATAGATTATATTCTAACGGTGTTCACAATCATACGGTGACAATTATAAAGCCATTTCAGGTAAATTACCTGCAACGGCAATATTCCACTTAATCAGACATCATAATCATACTTTTAATTGCATATTTTTGGCTTGTCTTTTGTTTCGTTACAGAAAGTGACCACCAACTTTTTGAATTTGTCCGAATCCCAATTAATTTTCCCCTTATTTCCCGTTCCTCATGTATGTAAACACAGGGTCGACACACGTCATGATAGATGTCCCATGTCATATGTTGGTTGGAACACGCGGCTTTTGCTTCGTCAGCTGAGTATTAGCAATCTGTCAGTGCTAACCGTGCATTTGTCATTACGATTGGGTGGCATTAATTGGATTAATGTCATTAGCTGGCCCTTCACTTCGTCTTATGACGTATGTAAATGATCATGAGACGTGCAAGTAGATGCAATTGTAATAATAGTGTATTAATTACTTCCTTTACCTTTAATTTCCCAATGACATTTACCCATTCATTGCTATAGTTTGTCGATGTACAGGGTTATTGGAAAAACATTAACAACCTCTTAAGAGGTCATTGTACTCATCATTATGAACAACTTTTACTATGGGACCAAACCTGAAATCGCGAAAAAAAATCAGCTGTTCCCTACATTTATGATCGAATAACTCGTCAAAATGTAAGGAACAGCTGATTTTTTTCGCGATTTCCGGTTTGGTCCCATAGTAAAAGTTGATCATAATGATGAGTATAATGACCTCTTAAGAGGTTGTTAATGTTTTTCCAATAACTCTGTATATATTTTAAACGGTCTTGGAAAAGTTGTGTCCAAACATATCTACATACACACACACATACATATTACACTACATACTACTACATTTACATACACATCATCATCATCTTCATCTACACTATTAGGTACTATTACATTTTAATTTTTTTACATTTTTTTTTCTTTTTGGTCAAAACCGTCAACAACATACACGCGGCTTTAAAAAAGATATTTAATTTGATTAAAACCCTTTACCTGTACGAAATACATAAAAATGTATGCACCACTAATGCATAGTGGCGCATAATCTGGAGCTGCGCACAATGGATGATATAAATCCCCAACAATAGCATTCGACACGTCACATCAAGACCAATAAAGCAAAATCCCTATTATCCGAGACGTGTTTAAAAGGCTCAGAGTCCTCTGGACGTAACGCCGTCAGTTCTAGGATATCAAAGGGGTATGGCCATGCACGTTAGGTGGGATTAGCAGACATTTGAATGCGCCGGCCGCGTTCCTCCTCACTAATTGAGTTAATATTTGGTTATCGGCGGCGCGCACACGGCCCGCGCGACTAATCCTGCCGAATTAATGACGCGAATTTATCATTATTAATGCGTACGTGATCCTCGCCACACCTGATTTTACGCTGCGACCTACGTGCTTAGTTATGACATGGACGTATCTCGTGTTCATGAGATACTAGTGTGAGCTCGATTGGTGGAAAAAATATTCCAGTTAAGTAGGTATATTGCCTAAATACACGAGCATAATTTTATGGCGATAGTTAAGTTTATTTATAAAGGTAGCCTTACCTATTAGTTACGATTACTTTATTGCTACAGTTTCGTCGGAACGATACCTATTTATAATTAATTTGGCAGGTTCAAGCGCGGATTGATTAATTAGCTCGACAAAATGTCCGAGAATCAGGTAAATGATCGACTAATAACAGCCTTTCAACTTAATGTTGATGGTATCCTCTCGTTATGTTAATAAGGGTGAATTCTTTATTTTTTTTATACAGGGTGGCCGGAACATCGCCGCGCAAACTGTAACCATGAATTCAGCACATGATCTAGACCCCTAGCGTAGAAAATTTTCGAAAATTATCAATAAAAAAATCAGCCTTTCCATAAAAAAGTGCAATCTACGCGGTCAAAAAGTATGGAACAGCAGATTTTTTTTATTATTTCAGTTTCAGAAACATATACTGAGTCCATGGTAACAGGTTGCGCATCGATGTCCCTGCCACTCTGTATACTTTATTGTAGGTATACCAGAAAAATACATTACAAAGAAAATAAATTAAAAACTACAAATCATACAATGGCCGGCCTTATCGCTTTCTGCGATCTCTTCCAGGCAACCTTGGAATGAACAGTAATTGATCATCCTCATAGTCGGAGTAGAACCTACTTCTTACCACAAAGGTGGCCCCTAAGTTGTTTGTGCCTAACCTCCATTTGACTGACATGTGCAATATGTAGTGTTGTCGACGTCTGAAGTTTTCCTCAATTATTAGATATTTCCATTTTTTTACCTATATCCTTCGTATATAAAATATAGTTGAGTCATTCTCAAAACAGTCAGATAATCCTTCCTTTCCAAAACAACACTATGACATACTTGTTTCGAATTTTCCGTTTGAGTTGTTCACAATGAAAAGAAAATGTGTTGTCTTGTTTGTTTCACGTGTGAACGCGGCGCGGCCAACTGCACCGTCCATTCAATTCGACAGTTTTACGATACGGCGCCCGTTTATACGCACGTTTCGCTCCGTTATGGCTTTATTACAATTTTTTATAGCTCCACTAGTTCATATTTTCGGCGGTGTTAAGGGATTAAAGAAGTGGAGATTATATGCCGTGGACAGCTTGATTTAAAAATGATTATTTACTAGCTTTGTTTTTGGGATTATAAAATCGTCATATACTCAATACTCAATATTTTTATTGCATTCCACATGTGGGTATTCTTAGGTGGTAAACTTATAATTAGATCATATGGACCCTGTCGGGCACAGCAAATAAGTGATTATATATAAGGTGACTGGTAATTAGTGGCCGATACCTAAACACGTGATTTTACTCATGATAACAAACAACTTTTACTATGGGACCAAACCTGAAATCGCGAAAAAAAAAAATCTGCTGTTCAGTACATTTTGACCAGTTAGGCGAACATAAACGACTAAACAGCAAATTTTTTTTCGCAATTTCAGGTTTGGTACCATAGTAAAAGTTGTTTGTTATCATGAGTACAATCAATTGTTTAAGTATCGGTCACTAATTACCAGTCACCCTATATAGAGTATATGACGATTTCATTTAATGGTATTATTAATTTCACCCATTCTTACATTTTAACAGCAACTTCAAGCAGATTTTAAACCCCCACGTCGCACAAAACGAGCATGCCTGCGCCTACTCAAACCCTACAAATTGATATTGTCAGTAGTGCGTGGAGGACGGTACGCAAGCAAACAGTTGGTAACGAGCGATCAATGCGCAATCACAGAGCCCTAATCACGCGCGATTGATGGCAGACACAAATGACGGACGCAAATGACGGACGTAAATGACGGGAGTAGCAAATGACGCGCCGTATCGTGTGACACGCGGGCAGCGCTAATGAATTGCTACGGACACTGGGTTGCAGCACGTGTGGTGGGAATTGCGAGCGTTTTTTGCAGGATTTTTGTACACTAATTTCTGTTTTATAAAGTTGTTTCTATAGCATTTCTGTAAGGAATTGTAAAGAGGATTAAATATATAATTTTCTTGTATAATCGTCAATTATTCAAGATAAGAAGACAACTAGTCACTTACGCTATTTTATTTAGAAGTCTGTCTAGCTTTTTATAATAAATCAAATACCTAATAGTATTTTTATTGCTATTATGAACATCATTAATTTTGTTGGCTTATCATAATCAATAAATAAAATAATAATAAAAAAATAAAATTAAAAAGTAATAATATAAATTATACATGGTATAATTAATGGATAATCTCATAAGGGGTTATTGTACTTATTATTATGAACAAGTTTTACTACGGGACCAAAAATGAAATCGCGAAAAAATTCTGCTGTTTCCTACATTTATGTTCGCATAGCTCGTCAAAATGTAGGAAACTGCCGATTCTTTTTTCGCGATTTCAGGTTTGTTCCCAAAGTAATAGTTGTTCATAATGATAAGTACAATGACCCCTGAAGAGGTTATCCATTAATTACCGGGCACTCTGTATATAAGTACTTAATTTGAATTTTGTTGGTTTCTAACCTTTACAATATCTGCCACTGCTAGGTTTCTTTTTGTATATCATCCGTCTCTGGCTTTTTCCAGACATTTATTTAGAAAAACAAGGTTTTAGTGTCGTCTTTGATTACTCTTTTTTTCTGTTCACGTTGATAACTAATAATTATTCGACGTCTTAAGGCTCCCGCAGACAGGCGCCACGCGACGGTGCGGACGCTAATCTGGAGGAACAATTTCTATGAAAACTTCATGGACATTCTTCTACCGGGGATGCGTCGCACCCTGTGGTCGCACCTGTCTGCGGGAAACCTTTACTTTTCCATGACCAACATTGAATAAACAACACATAACATAATATCACGTTTGTAAACTCCGAAGGGTTAGGCTGGCTGAAAAAACATCTTATAAATCGTGTCAGCCTGAAGATGTACAGACGGCAGCACATCAAGCTATCTGAAATTGTCAAATAAAGTTGAAAATCTATTAAAGAAATTTGACTTGAATGTAGTAGCTTGATGTGCTGGCGTCTGTACGTCAAACAAGCACATAGGTCACTGCTAATTAGACACGCGACAAATTAGATCAAGTTGCACATGACAGTGGATTATTGATTGCTGGGGAGTGGGGGAGAGGGTAGGCATAATGACGTCATGCGCCCCACAGCCAGTAATTAACGACTGATTAACGCACAATTAGCACTGATCACTGATAACAGATGCAGGCGGAACTTGAAACCCGTGCACTTGCGTGCAGAAAGATGTGGAACGTTAGAAATGTTAGGGGTTTTCTTATAAAGTAAGGAATATATTTCTAAATTAAGTCTAAAAATCTTTATTGACAGATGCTGTGGATGCAAGAGAAGGCGTTAATGAAGTACTCGTACTGAATATTTCAC
Source organism: Hydraecia micacea (assembly GCA_914767645.1). Lineage (NCBI taxonomy): Eukaryota > Metazoa > Arthropoda > Insecta > Lepidoptera > Noctuidae > Hydraecia > Hydraecia micacea. Next base: position 7,705,478 of record OU611781.1, read on the forward strand.
TAACGTGATAACGTCATCTCCGTCATTATCTTATCTCATTATAATTTCCTTCTTATTGTAACCTATTGAGAGACAATTTAAATAAAAAATAAGTACTTATAAAATTTAATACCATAGCACAAGGCTACTATAATCTCTTCATGAAACGTAGGAAATAAATTTATTATGAATCAAGACCGAGTAAAGTGTCGAAGTAGAGAAAATATTAAATTTGGGGACTAGTAACTTTTTATGCACGTGAGTGTAAAATGTGACCTATTGTGGTGACCTAATGTGAGGTAAATGTGATTGAATGGTTGGTGGTCTTCACGGTTGCTGTGTGTTTCGGGATGATCAGAGATGCAAGGCGTGAAAATGAAAGGTTTTTTAAGTAAATTATTTACAATTGAAATAAGGCAATTAACATAACTATTTTAATGAATCCACCAACAGATATTTCAAATGTTTTGTTTCGAAAAAACTTTTTCAGAAATGCGGTTATGGCCAATTATAATATTTTTTCCTGCTCCCTGAAAACTGGTTGAGCAAATTAACCAGAAATATAACACAATTAATGTTTGCAGAATTGCAATAAGTTTCATGGCAGTGCAATTAAAAGTAAGGTGTAAAATTTAATTAACAATGTGATGGAAATATGCGAAAACAATCGTTAATTAAAATGGAATATTTGAAAGCAAGGGGTAATTATCAGGTTTGTATTGTTGAAATAATTAAATTTGTAACAACAGATGGATTAAGGCGCAGTCAGACGTTTGAATTTGTTTATCGCTTGTCGGCAGCTAATGTCGTCACATGGGTCGGCGCACACCGACTCTCTGCTTCAAATGGGTAATTAGTGGAGTTTGCTATTGTTTTCATATTAATCGGTATCACAATGTGGGGTACTTTGTCAACTCTCTTTAAGAGACAAACAAACCATGATATCCTTAAAAAATCTTATATGTATCTTGGTTTTGACTACCAAATTTGTTGTTTTGTCAGTTAGTGTCAGCTATATAAAAAGAAGCGGATAGTAGATAATTACTAGCCAAAACAGTATCCTTTTCGGCAAACATTACTCTTATTTAATCGCTCAGTTCATGATCCAACATTCGTATTGGGTTTTAAAAACATTCGACCCGATAAACCCTGCTGTTGCACAAATAGCTGCACACATCACATCTCGTTACGCGTATCAGGGTAACTTCGTAACGTTTCCTTAAAAGGTGTACGTTGCCCGAGGCCGTCGGCTCTGGTAAAGGTGCGCACAGATAAGCTCGCTCGGCTTAGCTCCGCTCATAAATCAGTCTCTGTCGGTTTAGCTAATTGTTGTGACAAGCGCCCAGTTCGCCCAATACGCCCAGATACACCAGAATATAACGACGGATTTTTCGCTAGCCTGGTGAATTATTCAATCGGACTTGAGTCTTTCAGGTACTAGATTTTGTGTATTCTGGACAGAATGTTAACTGAATTTTTTTGTGTCATTGCTGGCAGGTGTGGGTTGAGTTCCTATTAATAGTTGAGAGTTTTTTTATTGGCCTAACAGTAGTTTTCTAAATCACCAAAAATGATCAAACTGGTTATTTATCCAATCTCTTTGTCCCTCTATTTTTTCATGTGTTTATCACGCCTGATATCTGCTGTCAGTTTCTTAATTTCTTAGTCCAAAAGCAGAAGGCCATTCTGCTTATGGGCTTTTGGACTACAAATATTTCGTTTTAAGTAATCAGGTTATCAATATCATGGACACCCAATATAGACAAATATAAATGATTCTGTCTGTAAAGCACCACCATAGAATGGTTGTTCCCGACGGCAAATGGTTCACAATACATTAATTTTACTGTAGGATAAGGTAGTCTGGTGAGGCCATTTTTTTAACACTCTTGCAGTATCCTGATTCCTTCATAGGAATCAGGATACTGTGGTGGAGTGTGATGGAGCGTATGTTGGATCATTAAGTTCCCTTTAAAATGGTTCAGCTGAGTGGTGCTGATCTATGCGGCATGTTCATAAACGGGCGTCGTATTTTTTTTTTTTAATTCTTCTTATTAAGGATGCTTTTAACGTGCACGTCTTTCTACATCGTTATTACCTACATGTATAATTTCAACACGAATGATGTAACCAATATTTTGATATTAAAGGGTGTCCATCAAGTTTCCTGCTCGTTCTTCTCCATAGGAAGCTATTACGTTTCGGAATGGGCATCTAGCTTTATTATTCTGACTAGCTGACCCCTTGGCAATTCAAAAGTGCTTGTAATTGGTTTATTTTAAATAAATGCTTTGAGTTTGACGGATGCGTCTAAGGAATATCTTCTTTTAAACCTTTGAAAGAAAATACATTCATTTGCGGTGCAACATGATGCAAAGAAAAAATACACACAAAAAAGAGTTGAAGGAAAATGTGCGTCACATCCGCGCAAAACGGCCATCGCTCAGCATAATGCCGTGATCCAATGCGAAGCAGAGCCAGAGCGCTGGTTTTCAGCGACATTCAACGTTGACGTGGTGACGTCAACCAGTGCAGCATAAAGTGAGACACAAAAAGCAAAATAAAAATAAATACACAATATAAGTTCGACATTCCGTTCCGTCGGCAACGATACAAATACACACACAATTAACACCTTTTTGTTTTGTTTGACTACAGCGTAGGCGCAATTACACTTAGTCGTTAGCCCGTATTCGAGTGCTCGAAAGACTTTACTCGAATTCAGGCACCCGATGCATTTATTAAATTGGTCATCGCACTGGAATACGGGCTAACAACTACGAGTAGTTTGACTGAAGTCGAGTACCTGGCACCCGCTTTCGGGCTAGTACCTGCCTACGGGCGCCATTTCATCCACCATTCAGGTAACCGAAATGATGAAGCTGGACTAGAATGTCCGAAGACGGACTTAGTCGACCCCGTTCATTTACACTTTAGTCTTTGCTCGAATGCCATAGGCAATCGAATTCGGGAGAACGACCAAATGTATTTTTGTAATTCAAATTGTATGGCAATCAAAATCTTTAACAAGTTACCCTCACGCATCAGAGTATTGCCCACTTATAAATTCAGAAAAACGATATTTACCTGGCTTCTAGACAACTGCTTCTACTCAGTCAATGAATTTTTTAATTATAAATTTTGACATTACATTTATTTTTTTAATCTATATTTTTATGTGTACCTATTGACTTGTAGTTTTTTTTAGTTTTTAAGTATTTGACATTGTGTGATAATTGTGACATTCCATTCATATATAATATACTTAATATATTAATTAAAATTGTGCGGATCTTGACATTGTATAAAAAATCCTATCTTAAATATATTTTTTAATATTTCTACACCGGCAACGGTAGTGTATGTAAAACGTTTTTAGTATTAAGATCTTGTATGCACCATATACTAAGAAATAAATGAATTATTATTATTATTTGTCCCATTGCCCATCATAATTATAGGTAGCTATCATTCTGTATATTAAGGTCTGATTTCTCCAACGTATATCTTTATCCGAGCAATAATTTTGAAGTTTCAGTAGTTTTTCCATATAAAATGTCAGACGTAATTTTATTTCACAGATAAAGAATAATCACGAATTAGGGCCGCTTCAAACGGTTGGTTAACGTAACATATGTACGTCAAATAATAACGACTATATTATAATTGGAGATTTTTTATAAGTGGAGACCTCTAATTGACTTTCAGACTAATGTACTGTCCTTGATCTGTTTGTTTTAGCTGTAAGTCTCTCATGTTATTTAAATAAACATATAATTATAATTATTTGACGTAAGTCCAGGCCATAATATTGTAATTGAAATTTGAAAGAACGCTTTTTTTGGTTTGACGATAGTTAGCGCCATTATTAATGTATACGCGTGCGTCAAGTGGACGTAAAACAACTTATAGAGATATAACGACATAGCTCGTCAAATATATGTGCTCATATCACCTACATCAAAGGTGTAGTAGATAGGGGGAGTATCTCGGATGCAATTCTTAGAAAGGGTTGAAATACCTGCTCTGTAGCTAAATGATACCCGGTTGTAATGTGGTAAGTGTAGGGCTGTGTTAACATTAATTAATACTCCAAAACGGGGTAGTGTTTGGTTTCATTAAAGCTCAAAAACATTCTTGTGATTCTTAACGGGGCGGGATTTCAATTGACGCACTACGTCAATTTAGAGTGTTATAGCCATGTTGTAGCCATTTCCTAAAACTGTCAAAGATTGACATTTGTGATTTGAATATAAGTACGGACAATCTAAGTTGGTAGTCAATTTTCATAACAATTACCTAATTTTCCTGGCTTTACATAAAAAGGCTCAGTTAAAATTCACATTTCAAATGTTAGACGTAATTCCAAGGACATTACGTCTGACATTAGAAATGTAAACTTTGCACCATAGTGTTTATTTTCATACTAGTAACTTCAGGTATAGTCATAATGTATCAATCAGTCTGGTTTAATTCTAGCAGATCGATAGAAGCACCTTCTATATATAAACTGTTGCTGTCTCGTTTAATTTGATCTATTTTAGAGAGAGGCAAATTATTTAGCTCCAAATGGGTAGTCCCATCGAGGGACTAACTATTTTTGTTCAAATATATAGGTAATGTGTTTTTATAAGTAGTACCTACAATCGGAAAAGTGAATTTATTTAGATAATGTCTCAACATATCTCTGAATTTTAGTTACAGTTTACCATTTTCGTGCACCACGACCGTTGATATGAGAAAAAATCATAGGAAATATCAATTATTTATCATTCAGCTTCTCAGCTTTTCCAACTTTTTGGTATGAAGTTCCTTGTCGTACGTTATACTCTGCACACTTGGCGAATAAGAGCTAGACTGACAAAAGTGTAACATTTTACCCGTCAAGAGACTTGCTATCGTAGAATGTGTGTTTACAAGCGTATGTCTATGTATACGTATATTACTGTAGCCTTTTTAAGGTTCCGTACTTCAAAAGGAAAAACGGAACCATTATAAAATCACTTCATTGTCCGTCTGTCTGTCCATCAGTCAAGACCCTTTTTCTCAGGAACGCGTGGAGTTATCAAATTGAAATTAATATCAAACACTCAGGGCTGCAATCTCTTGAAGCAGTGACAAAATCGAACTTCTAAGTTAACGCGATCAAAAGATGCAGGCGTTTATGTTCCGAAATCAAAACCTATAGGGTCCCGTTGACCTAGAATCATGAAATTTGGCAAGAAGCAATGTCACAAGTAAAGGAAAAATCCGTAAATTTGTAGTTACATTACAAAAAAAAAATAATAACTATTTTCATACCTACAAATTTATACGGAGCCCTCGGTGCGCGAGTCCGACTCGCTCTAGACCGGTTTTTTTTATTTAGTTACTCTCAAACGTGGAGCCCTGACACAGCTAGAAGAAGTTGCGGCAGATACCCCATAGAAGATGGCGGGACGAGCTGGACAAAACAAACGACCAGTGCCAGTGGTCCACTTTAGCGCTGGATCAAAAGAGCTGGAAGTCATAGGGAGAGGTCTTTGCCCAGCAGTGCGATGATGCAGCCTAACAGTAACTCTCAAACGTTATTAATTTATTTCATTGTGTCTGTTATTTAATACATAATATACAGCGATAGGAACTTCGTTCCAACCGGGTGTCCCACGAGACCTCTCGATGTTTTAAATGAGACCTTTCAGTTTGATCTCCACCTAAAGAAAAATAGCTGGACTAAGAGCAAAAGCACCAGAGTAATTTTATTTTAGGAAAACGTACAGGAAAACAGATACAGTAAGTAATAGTTTATACAAAATAAAGCCAATTACAAGTTTCCACGTGTAGTATTTAAATCATATGAAACAGAAAATTGATAAAAGACTATAATTATAAAAGACGAAACAGAAAAATTACTACTTACATTCGAAGAAGCAATTAGATAAAATTATGTTCAATTTAGCAACACTAGTATTGACAATGTTGATATCAGCTTCCTGGCAGGTTGCGTTGAACATACGACTCGCTCTCACCATGTACGAGTTCCGTCTGTATGTAGTGGCTACCACTGGGGTGTGCAAATAAATGAGGTGACTTACGTAGACGTAAGAACACAGACGGCACTCGCACCCCGATTTTGTGTAACCGCGAAATTCAAAATTCCTTACCTTTTTTGCAATTTGCAGATCAGTATCAGGTTATATGTTGAACAAAATATGATTTGCGACCGTAACAACTATGTATTTACAGAATAACTCTCTAAGTGCATATAACCCTATTCAATTACTATTTCATGAAATTATTATTTTTTCAACTAAGACAATTGACCTGCAAATTGCAAAAAACGTAAGAAAATTTGAATTTCGCCGGCTACCCTGGTGGTTCCCTCTTAAACAGAATGAAAAGTAAAAAAACAACAAATGAGCAGCCAACTGCTTACCCTAACTCCTCTGAAATGATAGTAGGAGCAGTAATTCGGAGTGTCTCGTCTATGTTAATAATTTTCTCAAAGACATTCCTGCCATGCCCCTCAGTAACGCTTTGATAACTCTTTAAGATGGCTCGCATTTTCTGCATTATCTTGAAGAGTATTTAACAGCATTTTTGCATGAAAATGTTTGGTATTTAAAGCTTAAAAGTTATTTTGGAAAATATGACGCTTATCATTAGCGGTTCTTCTACTTTGTTGGTACATAAAAGGCAAAGTTGCTGTGCCTGAATAATTTATTTATTTGTTATCAGTAGTCTATGTCTATATTTCAATTAACTATCCTTCATATTTTGTGCTTTTTATTCGATTACTAGAGCACATGGTATCGGGTATTGAAATTGTAATTTTTATATCATAAGTACCCATTACTACGCAAATAATCAGGCTGTAAAATGAGTAGGTATGTTTTGATATCATTAATAGCTGTAATAAAATGGTAAAAGAAGCTAAAGTTATACTACATCACAATGTAAACAATAGTCGAGCACTAAAATGAATAGCTGAAATCATCCACCGTATAGTTTTGCCTAGACAAATAAATTTTAAATTCGTATCGAAGGTAACAAATTACTTGATAAAGTATCCTTAACGACGATACTTCAGGGTGTCCCCGCCCACCTGTCACGGGTTTTTCGAGCAGACGGGGCGGATCCGCGGGTAGGCGGGGCGTGGGTGGGTAGGGCACGCCCACCCGCGCGCCCCGCCCACCCGCTGACACCTCAGTCGCCACCGAAGCGTCGGCCGCGGTGATACTGTTGACATGTCTGACATGTACCTGATGCAGATACTCCTAGTGGAACTATGCATCTGCGAGAGACACCTCTCCATGCCATGTAGATGTACAGGAGCTGAAATTGGCATTTATCAAATTAATTATCATTAATTTATTTACTTAATTACTTATAATATCACGCCTTTCGTTCTTGAAGATATCAGCAGAGAAGTATATGACACACGGAGGTTCTATACTGTCCTAAACGAACCTACTTCACATACATAAGAACACATTGATATTCAATCTTGCATACTACCTTATCAAACATGATAGATTTTAATAACTATGTAGAGTTTGCGTAATTTTTTACAAAAAGTACTCATCTTCATTAATAAGGCATTATAGTTATATAGGTAATTAGGTATGCCGTAGACAAATAAGTAGGGGACAGGGCTGCTACGTCGCTACAAATTCGTAGACATGTGCTACGGATCATATAACTATCGTAGCTCGTGTCTCATTTGAACTTTGAACGTGTAGCAACTCATACATTTTCATTAGCCCACACACATACGTTTCAATTATTCTTCTTATGTTTATAAATCACCTCTTTGTGAGAAACTCACAAATATAATCTTATTTCGTCTTACTTAATATCTCCACTGTTTTAAAAACGAATTAAATGCAAAGCATTGCGTTTTAGTACAGGTTGCCAGTGTATCGTGACGACACATGAGGGGCAATTCTCGTAATTTTAAGAACGTTCACAGTCTGTTCTCAGTCTCAATCTGTCAAAAATACTTACCTCTAATTTCCCTACATTTTTGACAAGTTTTTGACATTGATTGTCGCTGAGATGAGATTGCGCCTAGATTTTGAACCTTATTAATTACGAGAATTGGCCTTCTGATCGTCGTGTTCAGAATAGGTATCAGTACTGTTCACCACCATTTATAAATAACATCTCACACACCAGAAGAAAAGTTTACCTTTTCATTTTAAGTTTCAATGTGATTGATGATTTTCATAGTCTATGCATAATCAGTCTATAATGTTCCCACTGCTGGGACACAGGCCTCCTCTCTGTGAGAGGGGTAATCTATGCATATTGGTGTATTTTAGGATATCCGCTTAGGTACCAGTCCAATACCAGTCCAGTCTTACCAAGGGTTATCGTGTTACCCAATAACTGGATTGTGGAGTTCAGATAGGTAGGCGCTTCATGTAAAATACTGGTATTGAGCTGCATTCAGTTAGACTGGAATCTGACCCCGACATAGTTAGATTGGTTGAAAAGGCTAATCAGATTGGTTGACTTACGTACCTGTATGAACTTACAAAAATAAGTAATCTCAAATCACGGCACAATACTTAATATAAGCGTTTCGTTTTGGAACTTCATAAGTTTTCCTTTTCAGAGGTATGCTTATGGTTTTCCATAGAAAAAAAAACGTGAAAAATCTAATTAATAAAGCAGACTTATATAAGATAGATGACTCAGTATTAATGCAGTTGATTGCATTTTCTTTGGAGTTGTTATCTTGCTCGTATTTCACGTTTAATCTGCAATGATTAATTAAAATGTCAGCCGAGGGCGCGGCGGCCCTGTATACATCATAATATTGTCTTGGTACATTCTTTATAAAAAACACAGAGGTGCATTTAGGGTATTTTTAATTAGGCCTTAATTAATACTTAAATCATAATAGATAAAAGTTTATTTGTAAATAGGCTCACCAAATTAATTGTAGCAAAGGTTCAAAGGATAACTTAACTAAATAAATAAACCCAGACTTACAACAGCTGAATCTATTTTTTTGTAATATTTTGATAACTTGTCTTATACTCACTCTTTCTTACTTTAATTTCTACTCTTATGTTACCAGCCATACAAAAAGCTTTGAAATAAACCTAAGCTAAGCTTTGCTTTGAAGAATTGGCTTTTTGTAAGTATTATGATGATAATGTTAAAAAAATAATATTGGTCAATTATTCATTGTTATACTGTTTTAACGATATCTTGGCCTTTTCTCGGCCGCGACTTACGAGTTGTAGGTCGTAGGTTCGAACCCAGACAGGCGCTTTACTTTGTGTAAATTATTTCAACACCACTGCTCTCAAAACGGTGAAGGAAAACATCGTGAGGAAACCGGCATGTCCTAGAACCAAAAATTCGAAGACATGTGACATCTACCAACCCGCACTGGGCCCGCGTGGTGGATTACGGCCCACTCCCTCTCTCAGAGAGGAGGCCTGTGTCCCAGCAGTGGGAACATTATAGGCTGATTATGTTGTGTTGGCCTTTTCTTTCCAAAGCATGTTTCATCTGAAGCATCACCTTTGTACCTATTTTTCTGTTCTTTTCGTCTTGTCTGTTATATGTGTGTATATGTTTTATATGTACAAATGGTTAAATAAATAAAAAGGTCTCAGTTCCATTTTTAAGCTATCCAAATGCGGTCCCTACAGAGAAATTAGCAAAAGTAATTCATTAACCGCCCGCAAAGATTGCGCTAAGTCCTTTATTTCAGTGCGGGCTTGGCAGCCAAGTATTTTTTAATTCCGCGGCATTACCATTGTGCCATGTTGATTTATGTGAGCCAAGTCCGCGCCTTTCTGTACGCAAATAAACCGAGATAATGGCTCTTTTTTAACACCTTCATTAAAATGTATTACAGTTAATTGATGGTGTAATTACGTGTCTTAATTTTTGGGAGTTTTGGATTATGAAGGTCATGGCACATTATACCGGCACCGCAACAGCACCGCTCCAAACCAGCACTTAACTTGTCATCCAATTTAGAGCATTAAATCGTGTGTAGTATAATATATTTCATAACGTCAATATGAAAAAGCCAACGGCGGGCAGTCAGCGCGCTTGCCGCTACCACACAACTCGACTCGCAGCCCGCGTGCTGCAAGCGAGCGGACTTTGTGCGTACAGCGCGCCGACGGCATGCTTATTACGCGCCGACTCCGAGTCATTATGAAAACGTGCAAGTCCTAGGCGTGTTCAATCATAAATGCCATATAACAATATTGAGTTCGCGGTGACAGCAAGCTTGCACCTCGCGGCCACCGCGCGGACTGTGAGCTTACACGTCGCGGCCGGCGCGCGGACTGCGAGCTTGCACCTTGCGGACAACGCGTAGTTAGCGCGCTGGCAGCTAGCCGTAGTCTAAATTCGAGGCGACGCCGTGCTGCAGCTGCGCAGTTGCGGTGCCGGTATAATGTGCTATAACCTTGAAGAGAGTGAGATTTGACTGAGGCAAAATTAAGTTTCAGAGAAAAAACGGTGGTGTGATGTGATACCCCTTGGTAAGACTGGTTGGAACGTGCTTCCCGAGGCATGGAGGGTCTTGGTATGTAAATATCTCCTATCCATAGACCAACCGCAGCAAGCGAAGCTTAACCTGATCGATATTTAGCAACAAGCCTCTTTTCCTAAAACTTAACCAACAAAAGAAAAGTGTTTGCTCGCACTATTAGCCAAAGCATGCATGTTTAACATTTTACATAATCACTTTTAATAGAAAAAATAGAACTACAACTAAAACTTTATTTAAGCGGTTCAAGATAACTAGTTCCAATAAATTCCGTATTGGGTAGTTCCGGTGAGTTAATGGCGCCGATATAAGGTCGGTCGGAACCCATCTCGTTCATTCTTATCAGTACTTGTGTCTTGTTCGTGTGCTCGTAGCTTAAACAGCGCTTACCGGTAGATAGTGCACCACTTACCGCTTAAATGCATATAACTGCTCACCTGTGAAATGTAGATGGAAAGCATCCAGAAGATTGATTATTAGTTTATCTTCGTCCAAGCCTGTTTAAAAAAAAAATAAAGATTAAAGATTTTATTTAAAAAAATGGCTATAGAAAACGGTTTTATCTACCCTTAGTCTTACTTACAAAGTGTTCTTAATTATATAGGATTTCAGTTTAAACAATATCACTGACAATGCCAGCGACAGCAATATTTTCCCAAATCTTATTTCACAGTCACACTAAATCACAGTTCAAAACATCCTGAAAACTTTAGAAAACTGTAAAGAACGGGTGCGTCTCATAACGTATAAACTCATTTGGTCTAATTTCATTTTATTATCGTTCATAAGATATAATCAACGTGAGATATACCAACTGTAGATATAATTTCTTTACATATAACATTTATTTATTCTAAAACTTAAGTAGTATAAAGTTGTTTGATATAACGTTTATGTATTCGAAAATCATTTGGTCTAACGTTTAATATGTATATTATTTATTTAATCGAAAATCATTAGGTCTAACGTTTAATATAAGTATATAAAAAACGTCATTATGGTACCCCGACTCAGAGTACCCCGACTCGGATAGGTTAGGTTAGAAGGCTAAGGCGGGAGCGCAGCGGAGCGGAGCTCCCGCCTTAGCCTTCGTGGTTATTTTTTTTTAAACCACCCAGAAATAGGAGCCCCGCGAAGCGGGGCTCCGTCGACCTATCTTAGCGCAGGTGGTAATCAGTTACTAGTTATGTTTAATATCTACTTAGGTTACTATTACCTATAACTACGATAGAACTTACAAAGAATAAAACAAAGAAAAAATACTTTTAAATATTTATTAAATAAATAATAATTCATCATATTAGTCTAAATTAGTTTTATATCTTTTGAGTGGTATGTCAAACGATTTTATATTGAATGTATGTAATGCTTATAAAAATTAGTTATTATAAAATTATATCAATCGTTCATTATATTAACTAATCGCTATATTAAATAAAATTATAGGTTCCGTTGTTATATGTTGTTAATATTAGAGATTTTGTTGTTATATCATCTATTACTTACCCGTAAAGAACCCTTTCCTTTACTAATTTAGCGAAATATCAATACCAATTCTAATTCGATATACGTACACATAGGTTAGTACTATATTGATCAGTACTAACACCAACCCCGAATGCATCGATGTAAATAACCTAACACCTTTAATGACGAATAATTAATTAATAGTAAGCAGGCACCCACTGTAAACCACTGAGGTCATGACTGACCTCCGCACCGCGCTATGTAATCATCATGGTGGAAAACGCTAATTTAGCATCATTTAATTAGCAAATAAACACCGGCCGTCTGAATCTGCGTCGACGTAATTATCGAAACACAATACGTAAACACGATAGTGCTTCGAACGACTATTTATTGGGAAATTTTCGGCTCAAAATAAAGGTATTTGGGCACAGTGTGTTCCCACAGACAAACCGTGGAAACAGTTTTGTGGGGCATAGTTTAAAGTAGGTATATACTGTTGTTAACTTTTAATAAATAAAATAACATAACGGAACGTAGTAACATGTACCTAAACTAACTAAATATGTGTATATGTAACTAAAAATATATGTCTGTATGTAACTAAAAATAATAATAATAGTGATGTGGTTTTCTCTCAGCTTCTGATTGTTGGGGATGGGTAAGACAAAATATTTCAAAATTTGCGAAAAAAAATTAAGGTTACGAATTTGTTACAGTTTACAAATTGGCCAAAAAAGAAGAAGCCATGGCCTCTGAGCAGTGTGAAAGACGGTGTGTACACATGTATAAAAAAAAGGTAGTTCCTACTGCTGAACTGTTTAAAAAACTTTATAGCCATCTATGCCTTACATAATACCTATGTCTGTTGCAAAAGTATCTGATAAAACTGTAAATAATTCTTGTTCAGGTTAAATTCTTACGCAATCAATCACTATAAAGAATTAGTAACACATTCATCTGTATATTTAGACAGGTTTCAACTTAAAATTTCACCACTTTCACACATGTATGTACCTATGTGAAAAGGACTCGCAATTATTGTATGAATAACATTATTTTAAATAATAATTAAAACATCATCGACGAACCTGCTAGTTATCATGCATGTTACTACCCTGTTCTAGTTATTCTTATGTTTTCATTTATATCTTATCCGCTATAACTAGGTCTGACAATCGTCACAGTATTGAAATAACCAAATCAAAGCACTCAATTTATAAGTAGCACTACAAGTCCATCCACAGGTACTAAGAACAAACCATAGACACACCTATACGAACGTAACAGAAACATCTGATACACTAAAACCTGAAACAATCCAGTGCTTTCCTCAGCCCAGCTAATTATAAAAACATTACAAAAATAAAGACAGCAAGCATATTTCCCCCTCAAATCTGAACTTTCGTCATCAATTCATAGTCGCATACAGCACGAGTTTCATTTATATCCGTACGAATTAATTGCGAGGAAGGGCTTTCAGCTCCAGCCCCATCGACATACAGTTTAGCAAACACACGAGCACTTGAGAGCTGTGTGCTCTAAAACTGCATCCTAATTATGGCGCATTCAAAGTGGGCCGCCAATTTGCCGCCGGTTGCGCTGAGCACTCGCAAAAACTCTAATTAAGGTAAATAATGTTTATAATTAAAATAACACTCGGCTGTGAGCGAATCAAAGCGAGGTTTCAGGCAGACGACGCATGTAATGCGGGCACTTTGACTTGTGAGCATTTTTTGTGCTCGCTCGGGTGTCTTCTTTGCTTTGGATCGGAAATGGCTGGTAAATACGGTTTGGATGCTGTTTTTTTTTCTGCTGGGGTAAGGACAAGATGGCCATTTATTAATCCTGTAAGTAATTGAAAGTGTTTTGTTTTTTTTTTTAGTTTTTATGAAGATACCTGTAATCCTATATGGAATGGATACAGAATGCTACACAAGAACACGTTAACTAAAAGTTAGGCTAATAGATTCGTTTTCGCAGCTCTTGAAATAATTTTAGTGCACAAAATTAGTGTTCATCATCGTACAGTATTCACATTTTGTACAAAAAACACTCAAGATTGGATGCAAAACTAACTGTAAACCCACTCACAAAATTCTAACAATTTCATCCACACACTTGCTACACACGAATATATATATCAAGCTATATACTTCCAGTTATAACTGACCTCGCATTGCTTAGGCTTTTCGTGCAATGAGAAGTCAGCTTATACTGGAAATTTATAGCATGATATGTCGTCGTGCCAACCAGGTACAACAAACGTTAGTCCCTCACTCACACATTATGCCACAATCCGATTCCAATTTCGAGTGACCATTCACTTGCGCTAATCACAGCGCAACAGGGCTTCAAGTCACATTCGTGAAAACAATCCTTCACAAATGCGAACTGACAAAGCTTTGAGTAAAGTGGAAGGCTTGTCGGTTTGGCTGGGTTCCGTACACCAGCAATGCAGGAATGCTAATTAACAGCCGCCGGCCGCACGCCATTCTGATGCCCGATGTAATCAATGTTGCCATGTTATCTAGACCACTGTGTTCTGAAAACTGTTGTCATTAGCTAGGTAGGTAAGTTTGTATCAAGTGATTTGGTTTGTTGACAGAAATGCATAAGCAAAGTAGTTTTATTTTTTGGTATTAAGTATAACTTGTAAAATTTTGAAAACTGTGGCTAACCTCTTTCTTTGCCACAGTTAGCATTTGATACTCTTACTGCTTTTTAAATAAACGAAAAATTGGGAAATGTGTTTCGCTTAGAAACATTGCCTACTCTACACTTGCCAAAATGACATAATTCACCTACTGTAAAAAAATATATCCTTTTTCCTTGAAGCTTATCCATTTAGAATTTACGGCGGGTGGTGAATTTTTAAATAAACATGTACAAAATGAAGCAACGAAATCCAAGCAAAATGTATTCAGTAAGGCTGAAATCACTTAACTAGCAATAATTAACTTTATTTACATTTCGCCTCCTGGCAATTGCGGAACCCTTCCTAAGGGTAAGGGCACAATCAGACTTTTAAAAAAAAATATCTTTAAGACATTGTCAAAACGTGATTTTTTTTTCTAAAGAAGAATGAGATGGTTTGTGTTTTTTTGTTGTAGATACAGTGCGTGATAATATAAAAGAAATAATGAAAAAAAAAAAACTAAAGTGACATTCAAACATCATTAAATAACAGAACAATATTTTTCAATTGCTGCTCATAAAATTAAATGTACGATTTAAGAAAAAAATATGTTACTCAGTGGAAATTGTATTTCCAAAGAGTAACAACTGAAACAAAATATATTTTTTGTCTTTGTCCACCGAATTTACCTACATTAAATTCGTAGTTCTAACAAAAAAGTTACTGTAAAGATCTCATTCCTACTTCCTCACATCACAGACACTACATTGTGCACCAGCCCTAACCCTCAGTGGTTCCGCCGGACGTGTAATTAAAACCATCCTTTACTGATTTATCGCGTCCACAATTTATTCCTTTATCTTTGTTCGGACCACTAATATATCTTTATTTTACTCTCTAGATAAAATTAGCGAGTTTGCTCACCACTCCGCTTCTTGGTTTCCCTCTTTCGTGTTCCGTTAAAGGGTTGCCAGATAATATTTTTAACTCTGATTTATGAGGTCTGTGTACTGAGTTGTAATTTAAGCGTTGGTTATGTAGTTTATGAACTTTGAACTTTCACAAAAATTTTGTGGCTCTACAGAATTCACATTAATCATTGATAAGTTACATAATCAAAAACAAACATAATTTATTTGAATGTCAGTCGTAATCATGATTTACGTTTTCATTTTAATAATGTATGTACTTCAAAAAATTATAATCATATTGCCTTATAAATTCCTCAAAAACAGCACCATATCCTATCAAAAACCGATAACAAAAACCCGGAATTCAACCGTCACCGAAAAAGAAAGTGAAACCCGAAATTATTCACAAAACGCCGCCTCCGTTTATCAACGGTTGAAACAAAGCCAAGCATTCGCATTTAAGCTTTATCAACATTAGCTCATAACTGGGCAACATGAACCACGTCGCAATAAATCTAAAGGGCGATTTATTAAATTTTTCATGAAGCTGCCCATGTTTAGTACTCGATAAGATTAATAATACACAAGTTTACGGTGTTTAGCGGCTTTGTTGCATGGCGGCGCGTTATCGCCGCCATCGCGCTACGAAATGGCACCGTGGAAAATGCATCTAAACCTTGGATTGGTTGAAACTGGATAAGGATCTGATTAAATAAGTAATTATGAATATATTATAATAAAACTAAGGTTTCTTTACTATGATGGTTTTATTACTTTCCAGAACCAGCGGTTTAGGTAGTACGTTGCCTGTCAATGAAACAATGTTTTTGTAAGCCTTGTAGACTTTAGATCTGTAGACAATTTTTTATTTTATCAAGTACCTGGTACTTGTTGACAGGCCTACGCTGTCCTCCCATACCTACTGTAATTTGAAAACATTGTAAAATCCAATTATTTTTAAAAGAGTAACCATGGAGTTTCTTGCCGGTTCTTCTCCATAGGAAACGACCAATTGGAACCGTGCACCTAGCTTCTGACGTTTCATACGAGTAAGTGCCCATGTTGGTTTATGTGAAATAAAAATATTTTGATTTGATTTGAATGAATTTAAGATTTTTATTAAGTAGAAGAAGATGAAGAAGTTGTTTCTTTTCACTGCCCATTTCACTATTCGCGAATGGCCTAGCATTATCGGCCTACAATGTTTCCACTACTGGAACACAGGCCTCCTCTATGTGACAGGGAGTGGGCCGTAATCCACCACGCGGGCCCAGTGCGGGTTGGTAGATGCCACATGTCTTCGAATTTTTGGTTCTAGGACATGTCGGTTTCCTCACGACGTTTCACGACGTCACACGTCGACGGAAACGTCGTGAGGAAACCGACATGTCCCTTCACCTGTTCGAGAACAATAGTGATGAAAAAAGTAAAGAAAAACAGTGGCACTCCGGGAGTGCCGACAGAAGTGAAAACAAAACACATTAACACAAACAGAATACTTTGCCATCACTCACTGACATATCGGATATACATTAAAACAGAGTACATCCCGAGGACAGCCGAACACATCCGCAGCGGTGTCGGTTACGGTAACAGTGGCGCGAATTCAATGTTATTTTCCCATCTCAAAAAATGCCCAACGCACCTAAAGAAGTTTTCACAAAAAAAAAAAACACACTTTACACAAAGTAAAGCGTCTGCCTGGGGTCGAACCCAAGACCTACAACTCGTTACTCGGAGCTGCTACCACTGGGCCACCGTTACTCACAAGGACACAAGAATGGCTTAGTAAATTTAATCGCTTTTTTTTCCACATGGCTACAATTCCATGTAAAGCCCAATCCATGGTTCTCCAATCCAAGCACTGGGTTGAAGGTTGCAGCCGGTTGCAATGTTATGACACCTAATATACGCGGAGCACGCGATTCCGTGCGGTTGACTTTGCCACTGTTAATGGTCTGCTGAAACGGCCGAGCGTGTTGAATGGCCGATTTGCGATTGATGCTATTAATCTACAGAAAAAAAAACACTCGCACTATTATACAAGCTATTCTTTTCATTTTTATTGTTGTAGTTTACATGTGAGGTTTGCACTTTGTGTAATGAATACTGAGGTTTGTCTAATTAGGTATCGATTTGAATGTGGGGAACTGTGAGACAAATACATAGATAGTACTCGTAGGTGGTAGGTGGTATAGTGTTGTCATGTTACTGTAGAATTTCCCCGTTGGTCTTGTGGTTGCAAGCGCGACTGCTGAGCGTGGGGTCCTGAGTTCGATTCCCAGGTTGGGCAAAGTGTTATTGGGTTTTTCCATTAGGAATTTCTTAGTCCGTAGTTTAGAAGTTGGCGGTGTGATACCCCCGTGCCTCGGTGTGCACGTCCTGCGCCTGATCTCTCTCCAGTCATGTCGGATTGCCGTCCCATCGGACTATGAGAGTGAGGGAAGAGGGGGTGCACCTGTGTCTGCACACACACTTGTGCACTATAATATCTCCCGCGCCGAAAGCTAGTCTCCGTTGAGATTAGCCGCCGTGGCCTACGGTCTGGAGGATTGCATGATTTTTTATTAATTTTTTTTATATTATTCTTGTGATCACAAGCGTGACGAGCATACATATTACATTTTTGTGGGACAACGCTTTAAGTGAAAAGCGATTAAATTCTACCCGAAAAGTAAAGCATTGTTACTGTGAAATTAAAATTACACCGCAATCTGTATCCACAAGCGATAAATGTAGCAAGTGTTAATTAGTTTACAGTTGGTGACAATTCAAAAGTTGTTAATTTCGTACTGTCCAATAGCCATGAGCCACGAGCCACGCTCTCGTAGGGCACGAATATAACAAACAATTAATTAAAAGCTGACTGTAATTACGAGAATACTCTCGCAACATATGTTTGTGGCAAATAAAAGGCATGCATTACTGGACATTTCGACATGCAAGCGTGATTTTTTAATTGGTCTTTTTATGGTTACCATAGGTACACGATGTTGATTTTGTTGTTGTCCCTTCTTCAAGTGTGGTAATGGCAGTTCTAGGTTTACACTGTTTAAAAATCAAGATGATGTTATCTATCCAACCACTTTGATTCACGATAGCCTTGCAGAAAACTTCAAATTTATCATACAAAGGTTTGTATTCATGTTCTTGTTTATAGTAGGTACCTAATTACCTGTATAACGTGGATTTACGTACAATGGTAACATTTCTTGTTTCTTTCCGATCCCCCAAAACCGGCAAAACATTATAGAAAATGAGCACAGTTAAAAGTGCATAACTCAAACAACGTAACAGGACGATCAACAATGACTGGACGTTCACTTATTGAGTACATATTTACCCAACAACGGTCCATTAATCAATTTTTGCATTTTTAATTCGCCCCTCATTATTTGCCCGTGAATTTCATTTCCACTGTTGTCCCACCATTTTAAAATTTAAGCTTCGACTACCTTCAAAAACGCACATTTCCAAGTAATTTACAATTTAACATGTTCGCAATAAATGAGCAAATATTTTTCATTTGTTAAGCCACTTGTAATTAATATATGTATGTAACATTTTTATTAAACTGCGGTCTGTTTAATAATGGTAAAAGCATTGGCTTTATTTAATATTAATTAAAGAGTTATGCACTGTTTCTGTGTAAGTAGATATATCTCTGCACGATAATTAAATTGTTTGCTAGAAATATATATTTTTCGTTGTGCACTGTATGCTCAATCAGTTCTCGGAAATGGATTCAATTTGATTCGTGATCTGAATATTTTTCAGAGATTTAAATGTTGATCATTATTAAAATTAATTCCAGTTAAGCGCTTGTTCTGTTTTCGTAATAGTCGTCAATTCGTCATAGTTAAGTGAAAACCAGAGGGCCAATTCCCGTAATTAAAAACGTTCTAAATCTAGTCGCAATGTCATATCAGCGACAATCAATGTAAAAAACTTAGGGAAATTAGAGGTATTTTTGACAGATTGAGACTGAGATTAGACTGAATTACGAGATATGCCCCCCCCCCCTCTGGTGCGTAATCAGCCTATAATGTTCCCGCTGCTGGGAGACAGGCCTCCTCTCTTCGAGAGGGAGTGGGTTATAATCCAGTGCGGGTTGGAGGATGTCACATGTCTTCGAATTTTTGGTTCAAGGACATGACTGTTTCTTCACGATGTTTTCCTTCACCGTTTTGAGAGCAGTGGTAATGAAATAAATTACACAAAGTGTCTGTCTGGGTTCGAACCCGCGACTTACAACTCGCACTGGGCCACCACTGCTCTAAAAACCTGGTAGAGGAACCAGATATTTAATTTAGATTTTGATTCAGTTAAAAGTTGATCATGAGCAAAAACTAAAGGGCGAAATTCAAGTATATAAAATATTAGGTTCCACAAAATTAAACGTTATAAGGTTTTTAGCCGTGTTTCACATACATTTTTGAATCGCAAGGGACATAGCACTGCACAGCTCGGCATTCGGACATGGCGGCAGAGAAATAAAACATTTAATAAAATGCTACTACACTGCTTTGTTCACTTATGAACATCGGAGCTCAAGTGTTGTTCACAATTTCGAAATGAAATCAAGTTTTTTGACGACCGTGCAAGTATTTTGTAATTGATATGACTATGTGGGTACGTGGATTCATATCGGTAAAAAGATGAAAGTTAGCCGTTATTTTCAGGATTGGGTGTACAGTCACCAAAGGAGATAAGTAACCAGGGTCGTCGGATAAAGTTGAGGTTTAGTAAGAAACCGATGGATGTTTTCGAATAAAATTTAATTTAATTAATAGAAAACATACAGTTCATTTATCAAATTAAATTTCATTCGAAAACCTCCATCGGTTTCTTACTAAACTTCAACTATATCCGACGACCCTGGTTACTTATCTCTTTTGGTGACTGTACCTACTTTGTTTATAAAAATCCCAGAATGTCATGAATATTCAAGTGATTGTCAGTTTTATAGTTTATTTTACTGGAGATCCCGTCAGCTTTCCTTATGTTTTAACCACGATATCTACATGTTATAAGTAGTTGCCTAGCGATACGTACACCGATCTCCATAGCATGAACGAAGCCACAAAGCTCTCAAAGCCAATTAAAAAAATCAGCGAGACATACATGATGAATGAGTAGAACCTACCTCCTTCATAGTGCTAAATGCTTCACTAAATATTAAACGCTCGTCCATGTAACGTATTTCGCTTTACATTTTTTGAAGCGGCTCTCTTTGTAATTGATAAAGGCAGCGGCCACCGCCCATGACATGTTGTATTTATGCGAATTTAAAAGCTTCCGACTCGCGGAGCTTAAATCTGAATTAATCCCGCGTTTTTTGATCACCCCTGTCGAAAATTTAATGGTCGTTATTTAATAATCAATCTGGAATACATTTTAGACTGTGAGCTTTTGACGTACTTTTTGCATATGAGTCTGTATTGGCTGCAAGTTTTACAATAAATGTGTGTTTTTTTTACTGTTTGCATCATTTGGTAACATGTTGTTGTTGAGTTACGAGTGCATATATTATTATGCAGCAAGTAGACTATATAGCACGTCTCTTGCAGTGTGTTCGTTGCATTTACATTTACGTAAACTTAATGCTACTCTTTGTAACTAAAAATAAATTTAACAAAAGAAAAGTCACACAATATTTATTGAAAATCCCTGTACCTAGGATATAACTTTTCAGGCGTAGTTGCGTGTACATGGCGCCACTTATATATATAACTCAAGTACCTATCTGGATAACAACTATTTTACGAAAAATTCTGCGTATTTTTGAAAAAGTGGTGGAATTCGCTTGGTTTTTATTCAATCGGTGAATTTTTCCACAAAAAATCATGTTAGTCCTATCAATTCAGAAATGCATTGTAGTCGTTTTTTTGTTACTTTGTTAACTTAACTTTCTATTCATATCATCATCATCTGCCTAGCCTTTTCCCAACTATGTTGGGTTCGGCTTCCAGTCTAACCGGATGCAGCTGAATACCAAACTTTCTATTCATATAATGTGTTAAAAAAATTGGCATTGAATTTAACAAATTGATTCATGTAGACTTCTTAACGCTCAAACCAAAAAATAAATGAATAAGTACTTAAAAAATGTTATTAATTTGTCTTATATTACTGTATGTTACAACATCCACTAAATATTTGCATGCCATCATTACATGGCGGAATGTGCCTTTGCACAGAATTTTTTTTAATTTTATGGAAATAAACGATTTTTATTTGATTTGATTTTGCTACAAACTTATTCGTCTTTTGTTTTTCAGAAACTGGAAGACAACATAAAACTTACCTGCCCTGTAAACAAAAAAAAAACGCATTTAAAACGACAGCTGTAACAGCAATAATTTCTCCTTAAGTTCTAAGTTTATAAGCACTACTATATTCACAAGAAACATAAACGTCTGCTTATCTTTTGTATAAGCACAGCATTATGCGTGCGTGGTTTGAACAGATAAGTTCACAAAGTAATCTTGCACCAACTCTAACTCAGCGCTAAACACCTTAATAATCATGACAACTTGTTTCAACGTGGGCACAATGCTAACTAGTCAGACGCAACTTTAACCAAACACAATCATACATGCAACCACCACATCAAAAATGCCAGAGGATATTACTCCTTATGATAATAATTTTAAGGATGACAGGCGGTTAAGTAGGTTGTAGAACAAAGTTTGCACACGTGTACCCAAACTTAGGCTAACTTGGAGCTGTCAAATTTGTTTAGCGGTAAGGGAGGGCCGCTTAAGTTGCGAGGCAGGGCGCCGCTGGCGTATAACTAAGTGCTTACTTGCCTACTACTAAATTGTTACATTTGAGTTGTAAAATTAATGCTGCGATTTATGCGAGGCGGAAAGTTATTATTGGTTAGGTACATAACACAACTGCTTCCCCGACTCCCGAGCTAAGGTTATTAAACTATTCAGCGATTTGTTTGTAGTAGGAAACCTCTCATAAATAGTTAGTCGAGTTGTTTACGAGAACTAGGCAAGGAGAAACGATCGCATTACACAATAGGCATTCCTCGGGATTCCCTGGTCAGAGTTCGAGAGAAGCCTCGCAGGTGTGGCCGACGGCTAATTACGGCAACTTGGAAAAAACAAACGGTAATTCAATACGGTCTACTCTTAAATTAAAAATATATTATTTAAATGGTTTTGTGTTAAAGAAAGGTAAAAGGAAGTTGGTAGAAAATATTGATTGATCGGTTTTATGATTTCTTTTTTAAGTCCGTGAAGCCGTAGGTATATTTGACTGGTGACCATAGGAACGGTTTTTCATTAAAAGGTACAAATACATAGGTACATATTAGTAAATTAAGAATATTTCTGGAGTTACATAATCCCTGATTACCTTCAAAAGCTTATGCCTTTAG
The DNA here is from genome assembly GCA_914767645.1 of Hydraecia micacea. Taxonomy (NCBI): domain Eukaryota; kingdom Metazoa; phylum Arthropoda; class Insecta; order Lepidoptera; family Noctuidae; genus Hydraecia; species Hydraecia micacea. Next base: position 7,728,373 of record OU611781.1, read on the forward strand.
AACGTCATGTTATACCAACATGACGTTCCTTACCTTAGCTGGGTGCAAAAACTTGTGAGCATGGTATCGTGCACTAAATCTCACGTAACAGGGGTATAAACCATTACGTTGTGTGTCGATGGTTACAGCCTCACTTCTTGTCGAACCCTTTTCTAATAAAAATCTATGATATGCAACTTGGAAACACCTGCGCTAGTCTATTAACTTATAAGAAAATAGGTTTTGATAGGTCTAAAGCTGTGTTCAGACTCCGATACAAAGGTACTAAAATTATTATATTAGTCTTATGTTCATGAAAATAAAGAAGGAAATCAAACATCTTATATATTGTAGTGTAATAATAGGGAGCCCTACATTCCAAATCATTATATATCAGAACGACTTTCATTACTTATGCACTGACAATCACGAGAAAAAACTTGAGCAACGGAACAAAACGCTGTCTAAAGGAATTTTTAACACAAAAATGTTTGAATTCATGATTTGAAAAACACATTCAGTTGTAACTTTCTTTCGTCTTCAATCCATACTCGCGCGTTTTCGCGCCAAAGTCCGTGTCAGAACATAAAACAAAATCAGCTAGGCGATAAGGGTCGTTTCGCATTGCGTCATATTTCACAAAGTGCCCTAAGTTCGGCAGTTAACTCACACGGTTATGGCGCTGTTAACACGTGTTCACGCTCTATATTGTTTGTGCTTCACGTAAACTAAATCATTGGGTGAGAAAAAATGGGCTGCGAAACTTTCTGAAGTTTGTAAAGTGATGAATCATTTCAAATAACGTATTTTTCTGAATCATGCCAAAAATGGAAATTCGTTTACCCAACGTAAAACAACAATAAAACTGATTTTTCTTAGCGTTTTCTGCCATTAACTATCTAACTAAAATCAATCATGGAAACCTCAGAAGACGAAGCACCATCGAACAAAATCACAGTGTTCCTTATGTTGTACATTACATGATTCAAATGATAATACGGTCTACTCAGCTTTAGAATTGAGACGATAACAAGATTAAATAAAAAATATACTGTAAAAGGAAAACCGTAGAATCTGGGCGTAGTCATAAAAAAATTAAAAATCCGCCAATATTTTCCGGTAAGCTCGGAAACGAGCCAAAACATATTTACACGATGTAGAAGGGACAAGCTTATGGTTCCCCGCCGTTGGTTCCGTATGAAAATATTATTAAAAGTACTTTATTTTATTTTAAAGTTTTTTATGTAACGGAATTTGATGTGTTATCAAATCACCTAGTAATTATTAATTATTAACATGAATAATAGTTTATATAGTTTGAACCAGCATTTTTTATGTTATCCTGCATGCACGTTTATAATGATTTTATTTCTGTAAGTAGGTTTGTACAAACACTTTTACACGTCAATCATATTTTTAAAAATTAGATGAGGTCGGTGTTTCCTATCTGACTACTCTGAGATGGAAGGCCGAAACAAACTCAGAGGTTACTGTCTCTTTTAAAACCCAGACATAATCTTGGTCAGATCATGTGAAGACCATGGAAATTGGTGTCTGAAAAGGTTTTTTGAGTAAAGAACCACACAGATTGAGTGGACCTGTCCAGTCAGTGCACGCATTTGTCAGTAATTATGCATAATTATAATTGTATGTGTACACATGTTTGAGCAAATAAAAAGTATATCTTATTTAATCTTATCTAGAAAAGCTGCAAGCGTTGTTTGTATTTTTTGTGTACTTTAACAGAATAAACATTTACCTGTACACTTTAACTTTATAATCGACGACGTGGTCTCTAAAAAAATTCTCTGCCTCAATAAGTAGTTTTAGATCTGTCCATATTTCTCTATCTCAATGTATCATACTGTATTTATTAAATCGCTTATTAATAAATAAGGATGTGAGTCACGGATCTCTAAAAATAATAGCAGGAAGTTTTATCAGCTGACTGCATAGTTATAAATGGTGCACGTGGTACGGAAGGTCTGAACAAATGGAGCCGTGCGTCCATTCCTACGGCGTTTAATTAATGTCTATTTGCTAGCGTATTTACCTGCAGGTAATATTTCACTTTTACTTTGTTTCATAGGAACTTTTATGAGTAACGCGTACTGCATTTTATGCACAACAATTTACTGTCTAAAGTGTTATTTTCTGAAATGTGCTTATTAAAGTACCTACCTGATTCAAATAATATACACCCAAAAATTTTATCAACTCTAGAGTAATTAATAAGAACTGTAAAGGAGGAAATAATACACAGGATAGGTACAGTCATACAAATATCGTATTACGTCATACACTAACATCTTAGTTATAGCCATTTTATGTGAACCAATAACCATGAAAAGGCTCAAACGCCACCACATACTTATGGGACTTGTTTACCTTGTTCATCTTGCAATCGGTTTTAAAGATTGTAAGATGAACAAGAAAAAAAAAGTAGAGTAAAAAATACACACATAATTTAAAAAAAAAAATATCAAAACATTTTTAGAATATATTCCAATGATTTACTAGATAAATACATACCTGTCCTTTTTCAATTACCCACCACGTAAGATATCAAAAGGGGTTTCAAGTCGGGTGGCTACTGACTAGTGCGTTCTTGACAAAATTTTCATAAGAGACGAGGTAAAGCGTCGCTCGGGGCGACAGTGGACTCGCTTCAGATCACTTTGTAGTATTAAACGAGCCTTTATCGAAACTGTGGACTCACTGCGCACCGGACAAGGGTATGGCTCAAGAATGTAACTGGATGGATCCAAACGTTTATTTCTATAAAGGTGTTTGGATTAGCAGCATTTTTGTTAGTTTCAACTGTCATTAAAAACGAAAGGACGAAACGAGACTAACAGTCGCTTTGTAAGTAATTAACGACGTCAGTGTAAACATATATTTTATGTATAAACTTGCCATAACTTTACACAGCTATTATTAGTGAAGCAGTTAACATATCATATAAGTGTAAAAAGTTTATCCATTTATTGTTGCTTAAAATATAATCACCACAACCTTCTTACTTAGGTACACTATACCTATAAATATTCTCTTACACAACTTAAGGCGACTACATGACCTAAAGCGGGGTCACTGTCGGACTGCATAGAAAGGAAAGAGAAGCGCGATGACACAACGGTGGTAATTTATTGCAAATATGAAGCAATTATCTATTTACAAAAACTATTTAATAATAAATAATCCATCACTGAATGCAGTTTGGCATTAGACATTTAATGGTATATTTTTAATTGTAATTAAAATTGTTAATGAAGGGATAAACTGCTTTTAAAGAAAATTAAGAGGTGTATTTAAACATTATTTTGATGCATTCATGTATATTTATTTATGATTTCAGTTCCATCACTGTATTAAAGTAAGACTTGAAAATATCATATTTTTTTCTTTGGTCAAAAGTATTTACGGTTTAAGAGATACACTGCTTTAAAAAACCAACTTTTGGACCGTTTTCGGTAACCTCCGCCTTAAAAAATCAAGACAATATCTAAGACGAAACAATTTACGTCCTTCCAAGCTTCGAGTATCAGTAAAGACGTCACGTCGCCGTCTCCATGAATAAGTGTAGTGGAGCGTGAAAGACTTGACAGTATCATATCTACAGGCCCGTTGTGTCCGGCTCCGTTCGGCGCCGAGTGGACGCCAAATCAAACTTTATTGGACACTTTTCATTTACAAGTACCTCGAATATTCGGTAGCAAAGTAGATTGTATCTGCTGAGGGGCCTGTGGCTAAATAATAACAGCCGCACAGGTCGATCGATCAGGTTAAGCTACGCTTGCCGCGGTTGGTCTGTGGATGGGTGACCATCTTTACATACCGAGACCCCTCCGTGCCTCGGAAAGCACGTTAAGCCGTTGGTCCCGGCTGTCATTCGTGGATCTTTGACAGTCGTTACGGGTAGTCAGAAGCCCGAAAGTCTGACAACCAGTCTTACCAAGTGGTATCATATTACCCAGTAACAGGGTTGTGGAGGTTAGATCGGCAGTCACTCCATGTAAAATACTGGTATTCATCTGCATCCGGTTAGACTGGAAGCCGACCCCAACATAGTTGGGAAAAGGCTAGGCAGATGATGAGATGATGAGTAGATTGTATCTGTTACGCTCTTGGAAAAAGAGAAATGATTGCATGTTTCTGGTACTGGAAAAAATTGTATTGGTTTTTGTTTTAATTAGGCTTAGGTAATACGGGCTGGTGTCCGCAACTCCACGTCAATGCATGTACTATGAATACGGGTGGATAATATAATATAACAGTCCCTGCAATTGTTTTAATTATTGCAGGAACTGTTATTCAAAATAGTGAATGTGTTATGGGATCTTGAACGCATCAAGGAAGGTAGAGGCATCTTTTATTTTTATCATTTTATTTTCAGCTGCCAAGGCGTTAAAAAGCTTGCATGACGTTCAAAAGTGCCTTTTAAGTGCCTATTTGACTGAAATTATTTGACTTTGACACCTGTAAGTCAATTCCCGTAATTAAAACCGTTCAAAATCTAGTCGCAATGCGACAATCAATGTCAATGGCTTGTCAAAAATTTAGGGAAATTGGAGGTATTTTTGACAGATTGCGACGGAGACCAGACTGTGAACGTTCTTAAAATTACGAAAATTGCAGCTCTTTTGGTTATAGGTACATTTGGGTTCCTAACATTCAAACAGTTCAAGAACAAAAACTAATAATTATAAACGTGTCTACAATATCATTTGTACATCAACCAGTCTACTCCAGTCCACTGTTGATCATATATAAGGTGCAATCAAAAATATCACAAGCGCAAACGCATACCACTACTCTTGCATAAAGGCATACAATACGTTCATACTAGAAATATTTACTACAAAGGAAAATGAAACATTCCTCGAAATAAAATGACTAAAACGTGGACGATTTCCTCATACGGACGTAGGTACTCGTATGAGGACGATTTCCGAAATGTGTTTACAATGAGGGCCGGCCGGTGGACGCGACATATTTCATTATTGCTAAGAAATGCCTCCGACTCCATAAAACGGAACGACGCAAAACTGTACAGTCGATCACGGAGATTTTTCAAAGGATTAACATGCGTTTCAATTAACCAAATTGAGCAAGCTGTGCTTCTGTAACTTGCTCTTGTTGTTGACCGTTTAGTTAGTTAAAATATTATTTAAATTTCAATCATCCATACTTCAATACTATTTGATATTTCAAGAGAAGGAATTTATTTATGGGAACTTAATTTGAGAGAGTATTATATATTATAATAGATTGCCTAATTCCTACAAATATTTATTAACATATTGAAACTCAATGATACGGCGAAACGTGTGTCCACAAATTTCAGAGTTCTTTAATAAAAAAGGCTCTTACTTTCCGTCACACTAAAAACAAATAGATGTTCTCAAACTATTATGAAACACTTGTGTGTCCGAGCGTACAGTTGCGTCTGGCGGGTGAACGTCCACCCTCCACTTCCGGTCACTATATAATAAAGTTATTCTCGTTCTTTCGATAAACTTCAGTTTGTCCGCCGATAAATTACCGGGTCACATTCGCGGAAGTTGTCCCGGCCTCGCCAAATATTGGCTTAACTTGAAGAATGGGCCCAAAGCTTGTCCCGGGATTTCATACAAATTATGTTTTATTTGTGACTTCAAACAAACGAGATAAGGATAATGTTGTGTTTTGTGTTATTTGTAATTGGCAAATACAGACATGGTCATTATTTTTGGAGTAACATTTTTATTGGAATTCCTATTGTTCTGGGGGTTTTTAAATAAAAAGCATATAATTATGTACTTACTTACGTACTTTTGGATGTCAGATAGGCATTCGCTCCATGTAAAATATTGGTATTCAGCTGCATCCGGTTAGACTGGAAGCCGACCCCAACATAGTTGGGAAAAGGCTAGGCAGTGATGATGTTTAAATAACCTAGAACTAATCACTTACATTAAGATTCCCTACGTGTATTAGTATTTATATTAAACTTAATAAAAAATCAATACTTTGTCATGCTGTACCTGCTTTACTGCGTAAAAATAATATTTACCTTACTATTTCGAAACACAAGACAAAGTAACACACCACTCGCACACACAAAGCCTCTGTTACCCATACGTTCTTGTCCAAACAGTTCAAAGCTGTTATTTTCGTTCTCAGTCCATCGTTTTTCTCTGTGGTGTGCTACGCTAAATTGGTCGGCGTGTGTAGGCCGCGTAGCGGTTTGGCGTAGATGCCGCTACGCCATCCACAGTGGTTACGCGGAGCTACGAAAATCATTTTGTTGCTACACTGATATGTATAATTTTTAATACCAACGCTTTTATTAGCTGCACTTGTTATTTTGTAAACATTCTAGTACTTGTATTGTATATTTGTAAAGAGTCGGGGTTGAGGTTTACTAAATACTATCTCTGTATTTGTCTATTATAATAGACTCACTTCCCATGGTTTGCTTAAGCTCTTTAGAACAGCATTAGTAAGTTTTTAAAGAGCTCAGAAGGAGCAAGCACTTCAATTGGAAATGTAATACATTTTTTTTTATTTTTAACTATTTTTTCTGCAAAAAAAAACTTAACTTTAGGAGGGGTTTTTTTAATTTTCTTATACAAAGTTTTAATTGTTTCTAAGGATCAAAGTACAAATACGGTTACCTCCTCCACGGCTTCGTAGCCGCATTGTTTGCGGGAGATATCCCTGGATCTGATGGTGCGGCACTAATGCCGTATGAATGAAATTTACTGTCAATATCTGAGGCCCGCATGCGGCTTTGTGACGCAAACTGTCCTCTTTTATACCCTCCATTATTCCTCTTTTTATTTTTCCCTTTGCATTTTTCAGTGTATTTATTTATGAGTCGCCGGTCTTTTATTTTATGGATCCGGTTTCATTGGCTATTTGGATTCTATATCTGTGAGCGAAATGAGCGTAGTTTCTGTTTTTTGTGCCGTGGCTATGGAGCTACGGTTTGTGGTTTTGGCATTAAATTAATTAATCGTTTGAATTAATTAGCTAAATAATTAATCACAGATATTATAATTTCAATGTTTAATTAGCTGTTCATGTGTGGTAAATATTTCAGTACCTACCTAAAGCATGATGAAAAATGGGCTTACACAGCAAACATTCTCGCAGACATTTATTTATATTTCTATAAACACAGCGTTTATCTACACGAACGTCGGGACTTACCTCAACTGACTGTTAAATAATGATCACGAAACCCCACGTAGTAATAAGCACCCCTATAATTTGTCCGGGATTATCGTGAGACGGCGCGAGGTGAATCCCGGCGATTAGTCACAAGTATCGCGGGATTCAGGCGACGGGATCCCGGGCTTATTTTCCCGGTAAGAACGCACAAGCGACGAATACTGATCGGCTGAGGCCTCAATTAGGTATTCAGGTAAAGGTGTAGAATTATCCAGATTGTGTATTAATATCGACGTGAAGGGATTACCGTTAAAGATAACAGTAGAGCTCGTTAAGAAAACGTGTGCGTGATTGTAGACAATTTGTTTTCGCGACTATACCTTCATATTCATACCTGTTTATATATTATATCATGAAGCTTATCCTTCTATTGCAACATGATAACCATTTTCTTTTGCAAAATTGTGATCAATAAAAAAATATATTTAAAACCTGTAAGTAATTACGCTAGTTTAGTCATAATTGCTTCATTTCATGCAAGTAAAGTATAGGCAGAGTAGAAATCACGAATAAAAGTTAATTATATTTTGCCTTTCTTTTTTAATTAGGTATTATTAAAAAATCAAGGCCAATTAAAAGCACATAATTTACCAAACATGATCCAATAATCAAAAATCCTTCCCCGAAACTCGCCTTTATTCAACCCTAATTACAATATCAACAGTAAAATTTTCTCGAAGGAAAATCGAGGTGAGCGGAGTGCGACGTGGGTTGAGCAATTAATTCAGTCGGCGTCGAGCGCAGGTCGGTTGCGGTTCGATGCCCGCACCGAGCGATGCGACCCCTGTCTTTACCGCGTAGCGCTTCCGTATGCCCCAGCGCATCTTGTGGCTAATCTACGTCTTAACTTTGAAATTATGTAATTTTATGTTATGTAGATAAGTTATGATCTTGCTACACTTCGATTTTGCTAAATAAAAACATCTGTTGGCAAAAAAACATTCACTTAAAAAAAATTATAGCGTAACCGCTTAAAGTTTTGTTGTTTTGTCCAGGTAACCCTGGACAAAACAACAAAACTTTATGAAAACCAAAAACAGCAAAGCATAACACAAAAATTGCTTTCTCAAAATAAAACAGCAGTAGTTTGTAACCAATCTTCCAACCATCCAAGTTTAATACTTCTTTTGTTTTTTCACTCCCTGCATTATGTCCGTGCGGTCCTAGCTATAATTCAAGACCAAAAACAAATAAACATCACAATATTTCTAACTCACTCACAACATCGCTGTCCGATATTTGGGGCCTAAAAGCAATTACCCAAACATCCCAATAACAGAAACACAAAATATTTCTAAGGCAACCGCATGCCCGCGGAAATCGGCTGCACGTCCACAGGCACGATAATTACGGGACACCTCAGACGCCGCAATTAATTCCTGTCCGCGCTCCCGCGGCTCTTCTGCTGCGGTGTGTGCTGTCCCGAACACGGCCGGAATCCGACCGGATCCGGTATCAGGACATCCCTACCGAACTATATTAGTTTATTGCCTGTATTTTAGTGTAGATAATATAATATTCTGTGGGTTGATCCGTAGCAATGGGTATGTAAAGAGCCTTACTGATAAAAATACAGAAAAAAAGTGAATTCGTAATTGACACTAACACGAACATTGCGACGACTTTCATTTTACGAAAACCCAGAGGATTCCATCCATACAAAATTCAGCTCAAAGGATCGGCGACTCTTTCGAAAATTAATTGCCGAACCAATTATTACGGTAACGAACTACATGTGTGCCCAAAATATCAATTAGCCGCGTCCCAACGCCGCGAACAAAAGATATAGCGTCCCTAATGAATTCGTAATCTCCGTAATCTGTTCAATGAGAAATGGCGTATTCGAAATAGCGGCGGCTGCAAACAAATTAAACCTTCCCAAAAATGAATTTATCACGTAGGACGGGTTACCTAACTATTCATTTGTAGCGTTGTTTGAACAATGTGGCCAGGCGTGCTTGTGTCGCCTTTTATTGTGATCGCCTCTTGTTTGCTTCAATATATCATTGATTTATTTGGCAGGTTTATGTGTTTGTAATTGAACTTACCTGCGTGCAAACAGAGGTAGGTATAAACACAACCTTTTTTCAAAATCTATTTCGGGCAATCAGCATTTTTTGAGTGTAAAACGTTACAAAATTCTAGTTCTTAGCGTGTCGATAGCAATGTAAAATAGCCCGGAAGTCCAAAAACGGACACTGGTTGCGTTTGTACCTTATTTTCAAGCACCATTCTGTAATTATATCTAAAGATATCCAGATGTACTAATATCAACATAAACAAATTACACCCGAAAATGAGACACAACCCAAGAATCCTCCACGACGATTAGCACCAAATGTTGCGTGTTTGTCGTAGCGAAATGCAGAATATTTTAATTTAGGTGAGGTCCGGTAAGAGCGGCGACCGCCGGCAGATGGCGCCGTCCTGTGATTAATATGCAGGATGGACACTGTCGAACCACGCCGAATCTAACTCCACGGTTGTTTTCCTTCGTTTTGATAATAATTTGTCCAGGCGGACCCGACTCGAACGGTATTAGGGAAATGATCGCAGTTATACTCGTACCTACTCTGCTCTACGTGAATTTCTGGGGCTTACAGATGAAAATCGAATTAATATCATGATTTGTTTTCAGGGACGGGGCAGTAATTTACTTGAAACTTATTGGCTCAAATAACGACGCTTTAAAAATATTTTTCACCATTGTTCAAACGTTTTTTCAGCACACACTTTCAATCCTTTTTTTGTTTGGGACCCAAAACATAAATAAGCGACTCCATAACATTACCTACCTTTGTATCAGCATTTTCCATGGCAAAATAAAACAATAGTAAGTAATTATAAAGAAATAAGTAAACAGAAAATATAAGACAATTTAGTTACAAAGTAACAAATTGTAGCTATTTCAGTGTAATGATACTGTTCCGTCCACCCGGTTATCTGATGATGCATTATGGAATAAAATGTGAGTTAAGACTCAAGTTTGCACAATAAATAATTGTTTCCAGAGACGTAATTGCCGTAATTTCATGAATAATTACCGCCACAGAGCAATTAAATAAATTACAGAAGGAATAACGAGCTCCTTCGGGCTTTAGTTTAAAGTTGGGGAGCAGGATGTTGCACTTTACGTTTCTAACTCTTTAAAACGCTTTTATACCGTGAATATAACCTTATGAATTACACATAACACGTGTAAATACGAATTCTATTTAAAAATATATATTTTTCAAACATGATATTTATTCAGAACTTTTTTTAAATAAACGTTATTTGCTTTTCAAAAACAACATAGTGACGGTCTGTTTACTTATATTTTTAAACGGTTGAAAAAACAGCGTTACGGTGAATAAACTAGCGGTTGAACATGAGTGTGAACCAAAAATCGCATCATATTTATCGTGCGACAATATTTTGACGTTGCAATCTAAGCACGAACCGCAAATTGTAGCGCCAAACGCGGTCGGCCTGAAAATTTTAAAAAAGAATCGCCGCTGTCATACTCGCGATATGGCTCGCTTCCAAATACGGGGAGACCAGCGGGGGAGCGCTCGCGGGGAGCGGTGGCGTCCCCACATGGCCAGTTAGTTACGCCGCGAATTATAGGGGCCATTACGATTCATTAAGGCCAGTTAGGTTTAAACCGGTGTTTACCCACGCACACACACGCAGCCGCACACACAAGCCTTCGTTCGCAACAGTTGGTATTGTTTTAAGCGTGTCGGAGAGGGACAGAGGACACGAGAGGGTTGCAATTTGAAATTTTAAGCTACAGAAATGTGTGTGTAATTAGTGGCCAACGTAACGAGCTTAGGGTCTTGCCAGCAGAAGTGTGAATTTTTGATTTTGGTCAACCCGTTTTTTTGCCCCAGGGAGATAGTGTCATGTCTGCAAAGGACAGATCATTATTTTAGATGATTGACAAAAGTATCTTCATAACCCATATTATACCTAGTTTTCACAAAATATTCAACTTGCAACCAATTCTTATTATTTCGCATAAATCCTTAAGACAGTACGTTGGTAAGGGTTTGTATTTTAAACCACTAGTAGGTAAGTAGGCACCATACGCCACGATATCCGACATCCTCTAATAGTAGTTCAATATTTTATTCATGGAGGCTCGCTATCGCTTGAGTTCATATGTAAATAGCCTATAACCAGCAGTTCATAGCTGGAGGCTTGCCAGTATTGACACTATCGGCTATCGGGCTCAAACTGCGATGCCTCCACCCTGTACGTAGGAAAACCGATGTTAAACGATATTTTATGTAGCACTTTAGACTATTGATAGTGTATTAATATCAATTTATTGGGGTAATGTTTTAATATTGACTGAACGTGCTCTTGCATTGAAATGCAAAATGATGTAGGTATATATAGTTCGGTCATTTTGATTGTTGCCTTGTAGATAATATGACTGTCCGCGTTTCTCTATATTAAACTAATCAAATGACGTTGGATCCAAGTTAGTACCTACACCTAGGTACAGCATAATGAATAGTTTTCTGATCTCTTAGTAAAAGTAAAATCTTTTACTAATCTGATTTGCAAGAATCAAGTTCATAATAAATAAAAAAAAAACCTCATATTTAGATCCACAAAATTCCATAAAACACCGTGTAAGCAATTGTTATAACTCGATCATGGTGGAATCTAATCGAGCGTTTGAGCTGATCTAACAACGCAAACCAAACATAGCCAGACTAAACTCAACCTTACATCGCAGGCATAAAGGAGAAATGTTAGTAAAAAATAGGCTTGCAACGGCAGCATCTGCCAATTTGTAGCTGCCTGCACGTCATAGGTAAATAACCGACGCATCGTTTGCCGATGCTTTTGACAGCCAGAAGTATTGAGCAAACATCCACTATTTGTATGTGAACTTTTTGCGCCGGCTTTTTTCATTTTGCTCACTGTGCGTGATGTATTGGGATTATTATTGATAATAAACGTTTTAACGTGAATTCGTTTGGGTTATTATGATCATTTATTTGTTTTTCAATGAATGGGTTTTAAATGTAAGGAGTTTTAATCGGTTTTTGGAGAGCTCTGTAGGGTATTTAGTAACGAAAACTACATCAAACCTGACGTAGTGCTAAGTTTATTTTCCTAAGTAAAATGTATTTTAAAAGTTAATCAGTCTAAACCTAAAACACCTAAAAATCAAGTTCTCTTATTAAAATCCCACACCTAACGAACCCGCCCAAAATGGTCGGGAGCAATTTATTTTCAAACCCAGACACATTAACAAAAACCGGTGAACGAAAGAAGTACGAAAAAAACGCACATAATCCGAGCCCAACTAAGCCCAGGGGCTATCTAATAACATTTATTACTGGGCTTCCGGTCCCCAGTGTCCACTTCCGGTGGCTGATAAACGGGCGCCGTTTTTGCCGCCATATTTATTTATAGGTGTTGGTGGGCGATAATGTCGATGCTGGCAACACTATGTTTGGGCCCCACGTTGGGCGCCAGCAGGCGGAACGCTACGGACTATTGGTCAGCCATGATATGGTCGTCATTAAGTTAACTATGCGATTCAAGTTATAGGTATTACTTGATTCTATGGGTCCTATTAGTTTATGTGTGCAACATACATGAGCCGCTAAAAACCTTGGAACTAATATTTTTTCATCCTGAATTTCATAAGCATTTGAATCATCTCACTTTGCAGCAATCAGATGGGCAATTCTCGTAATTTTAAGAATGTTCACAGTCTTATCTTAGTCTCAATCTGCCAAATATACCTCTAATTTCCCTAAATTTTTGACAAGTTTTTGACATTGATTGTCGCTGAGATGAGATTGCGACTAGATTTTAAACGTTTTCAATCATGGGAATTGGCCGTCAGGTTGTTATCAATTACAAACTGATTGCTGCAACGTGGCTCAAGCATACTTTATTTCAAACGCATTCACTAATAACCGAAGTCTTGTTGGCAATAAAATACGATTTAGGACTGATTTTACAACCTCAGATATCTTTTATCCGCGGAATTAAACTGACGAGTGACAGTTTTTGTACCTATGGAAATATTGTCAAAAATTCAAAACTATTGTTTCTCGAACAAAAATATGTATCATTAAAAATATCTGCCATCACATAACTAACTAAACAGATTTTTCCAGCGTCTTGATTTGTTCACGATGGAAACAACGAAAGAAAGAGATACTCAAACATACGCATTACATAAATATGCTCCAGTAATAATTACTTTCCTGTCATTGCATAACATTCACAGACACCAATAACATCTTAATTCATAAGAGTAAGGCAGATAGTTCACGAGCGCCTATTAATCATATCGATGGGAAAAAGCAAGTGTGGGCGCGATTTATTCGTTCGCAAGTTTAGTGCCGCGCGCGCACTGTGCGAGTAATGACGGACATCACGGTATAAATGATTGGGGCACTAGACTGTTTTGGAGTTTTCCTTGAGTTAGTGATAAATATTTTTTATTTTCTCAGTGTGCTTCGAGTAAGATGAGATCCAAACCAATTCTGTATCAAGGTATAATTTTTTTTTTCAATCGAAATCTTCAAGCATTGTCAAACTCCTGACTAACTAAGTATGACTTAAAACCACACATGACATACCGTCATGCCTGTAATGTACGAAGGGTTAAGCAGAAGTGTACCTACCTGTAGTACACCTACATTTCGCAAGTTATGTTTAAGTCCCATGTAATAGGGGGCGAGCTTAGCGCCATCAACCGGGAACAAATCCAGACTCTGGGCTGCTACTGAGAAAAGAAAAATATGCACAATTGCTCATTGACTCACACAACCAATCACTGGATCTCAAGACAAAAACCGTCGACTGTGCTTTTAGCTATTTTGGCAAGAAAATAAAACACTTATTTATAAATGTTAATTATAGTTAAGTAATGAATAACGTCGTACCATATTTTATTGGACGTTAAATGTCCCTTTTTTGATGAAGCTTTAGAAGAACTAGAGAATTCGTTTCGTCAGCCCACAAATTCTGTTTACCTCACATTACAATTTAATGGCGTGTTTGTTTGAAGTGGACATCGCAATCCGGGGTATAAATCGCGGGATACTTCCCGGGACGAGCTCGCAGTGCCCCGGGGATCGCGGCATACATACATCATGGCTTCCACTTGACATCACGCTACTCTGGGATGACAATCTGAAACTTACTTACAAAGGAATGTGAGCTTTGATTCGAAAATGTTGAGTAGCATTGGGTTGCCTTTTTGTGTGGTCTTTGTAATATGAAGAGTCTAATGCTGGCATTAGCCCTGGGGCTATATTGACATAAGGTGTTTAGATTTTGATTTATATCATTTATGTTACTAAAATGTAACTTTTTTACCTTAATTTCTTGCCAAGTGTATGTGAAAGTAACTTCCGATCATAACTAGTTTTTGGTCACAAAGCACTAATAGGTTCTGACTTATGTTAGTGTCACTGAAAGTTAAGTTACAATAAAATGATAAGAAAGATCCTTTTCATTATTTTCCACTGAAAAATTCCAAGATTCACAACATAACATGTGTGCATACTTATAATAACCATTTTAACAACATAATTTCCCAACAATTCACCACAACAATTACCCACACCTTTAATTATAGCAGGTTACCTGAAGATTTACTGCGCTCAGCCAGGTGTGCAGGTCTCGGGGGCCATCCCATCCATCCCGCGGCCGCAGAGGACGGGGCCATCCATCCTCCGCCCAGCAACTGGCCCTTGGCGGACATTAGCCGGCCCTTGTCTTTGCCGCTTTGATTTACGTGCCCGAAAAGAGATCCATCGCTTGAGGGCGCCCCAGCTTTAGATATGTTTTGGGTATTGATTTGTAGTGTCGCGAGGATCTTAGGGCTGTTTGTTACAGAGGTGCGAATAAACACACAAAATTAAAACTATGTCAGTTTAATTAACGAATTCGGTTACACTTTAAGGTAGAAAAGGTCTTGAAATGGGTTAGTATTGCGGAACAGCAGAATATTTCCAGTTTCAGGAACTTTACCAAAAACAAAGTAATAATCACCAACACGGATAGGTAAACAAAGATATTCATCGCTTGCAGGCAGCTTAGGATATGGTTTTGGTATTGATTTGTAGTGTCGCGAAGATCTTAGAGTTGAGTATTACAGAGGTGTGAAGATACCTACAATTTAAAAAATCACACAGTGAGGTAAATTAGTTATAGTTTTTAAATTCGTTTAAAAAGAAAGATAGTAAAGGTTCTTCAAATAGGTTTGTATTGCTGAACATCAGAAAACCAAGTCTCATACTTAAAAAAAGTTCAAATTCAAGTCACAATCTCATCTCAACGACAATCAATGTAAATTGATTATATTTTTGACAGATTGACACTGAGATTAGAATGCAAACGTTATTAAATATACGGGAATTGCCCCTCAGATAATATCCTGTTTCTGCAACTTCACCAAAACAATATTATAATCACCAAAACGGGTAAACAAACCATAATGAACAAAATCTATTCATAAATAAATTAAAAATAGCTTCCTGTCTCCTGACGACCAAAAGTTGTCTCGTACAATTTATAAACGTCAGAGCGTTGACTGTGAAACCTCCTGATTCATAATTAATGATAATATCCGGCAGATGCGGATTTTTCATCCGTTGAGAAAAAACGCCGGTCGGCGGAAAATAATCGCGAAAGGCCTAAGTCATTTATAATGCTGGGTGCACAGCAAACTCAGAGTTGTGGAAGCGGTTTATCAGTACAGGTGAAAACACACACGTGTATAAATATTATTAGCGCATTTTTTTTATAATTATGTCCTACCTGGTGTTGTTTCTGCAACGCATAAAGTTTCACGGTTTGGTTGGTTGGTGGCATGGTTTTTCATTAAGTGTCATCAGTTTTCACCCCTGTACGTCGGACAAGAGATTTATACTACCCACAGGTTTCTTAGCCCTGTTATTGAGTAATGACAGATTTACTTGCTGTCAAAATTCAAAAAAACTATTCTGTGTACTAGTAAAACTTTTGACTCTACTGAAAACAATTGTAAAATCAAAACCGTTTCGTCCGAGTCATGTCCAATTCCGCGTGACATCGGCTTCTGTGCCAAAACGGAAATACAACATTTAAAAAAAGAAGTGCTCACAACCGGAAGCGACGGGCAGGAAGACGGCGACGACAGCGCCGCGTCGCCTGCCGACCGAATTAAAAATTAAACGAGGATCCGTTTCCGGATACCGTGACGTTTGCTCCGCTTATTTTTTACTTTTTCAGGGTTATGACAAGCGGGTGTTTGTTTAGATTTCGATATTTGAAAAAAAGGCTTATTCCTGTAAACGCTAACTGCGCGTACTAAATAAATCTATTTAATTCATTCAACCGCACGTGGTAATTGGTTAGTTTTATATTGTTTTATGTGATATCCGTTATTTCTGATAATGCTGGTTAACCTGTAATTAGTGACTGTGTAAGATATCTCATATAGTACTTAAAGTATATTATAAACAAAAGCTTTTACACATTAAATAATTAAATATGTGATTATAATAGCAAGATGATCAAAATAAAAAAGATTAGAAGTTTCAGGCCTTTTATCTTTCCGAAAACTGGAAATTATTTTAACTGCATAAGTAGATTATACAAATAGTTATTATAGGTACATATAAGTACGTGATCATGTATGAACATTGATGATATAGATATTGCTAATAGAGATTGATTGTTTAGCACATAAGAAAATAGAAAAAGGTTGTTTCAATAAGCCATCAAAAAAGTGGAACTCTCCACCTGCGTCTGTTTTTCCGAACGCATACAACCCAAATCTCTTCAAAGTGAGAGTGAACAGGCTTTTTCTGGATAAGCTCGCTCCATCGTCAACTTTGTCTCTGTCATCTTTGACCTAGACTAGAGTCAAGAGCAAGTCCATTTCAAATAAAACAAAAAAAAAAGCCATCTTTAAAGGGGCTGTATCAAACAACAAATCAAAGTAGCAGTGTTTGTTTAGTTATTGTTCAAGTATCGTGAAATATTATGCCGAGATATAAATGTGCCGATACGCAGCTCCGAAGATACTGTCCAAAAGAGTATACAATATTTTAATGCTTTATGCAAACATTTTTGCAGTTTTGTGATTGTTTTTAATCGCAGCATCTACAAAAAATATTCGCATAGAAAGGGTATAATGTCTGCTATTAAGAAGAGATACACTTATTTTACTTAAATAATTAAATAAATCAACCACGTCTTAGTATGAGAAGCTCTACATTTAATCTTAGTTTGAATATCCCAATGCTATGACCCCATCTAGAATTAATATGGTATATGGAACTATGTAAAATAAATACGTACGTACGTATATACCCATATCTATATGATCAAGGTACACATCACATCCACGAAAATACCTCTCTGGAGGTCACATTTATTGATCGCTAGCCTCATTTACCTCCCTCCCACGCTATCTCTAATTTACTTCTACATGTACATAGGCTAGTAAATGAGTCGCTTCACCAGTGTGTGTTCAACAAATACATGAACGTTATCACACTGAAAACTTTCTAAATATAATCCTAGTGTGTAGATAGTCTGTGTTTGTGTAAATAGTCTGCATATGTGTGTTTATATTAAGTGCCCGCACACAGAGATATCAGCCGGTATACGAAGCGCGCTCACAGCTTCATTTATATTATACTGAAACTGAAGAAATGTCTCACTCTGCTCCTTTCTAGAGAGGATCTATGTGGGCGTGCCGCACCGTGGGCGGAGCTTAAGACGGACACTCCTTGAAATCCTCTTTTTTCGTAGCTTCGCCGTATCTAGGCGAGCAGCGACCACGCTACCAAGACCTCTGACACTTCATTTAATTTCGTTTTTCTTCGAGAGTTTTCGAACATAGTTTGGACCATGGCAGGTCTTGGTTATCTAGTCATGTTTATGTAAGCGGAGAAACAAAGCTCGGAACAACTTTAGTCGTTATCGCGTTTATAAAGTTCTCGAGACATTCACTTTTATGGGGTGTTTTGCTTGAGATAAATTTTTATTTCTTTTGTCTTGATACTTTTTGTTTGCTGATGATAAAGATTATGGAGCCGTTTAAATATTCAATAGAATTTGTATTAGTTGTACATTTTGACACAATAATTTTTATTATTCTGCATACCTAGCACGGTACAGAAAATTACCAACATCGCTAAATATTTATATTTATTACAAGCGACCCGCTCCAACTTCGCACGGGTGAATTTTTTTTTGGAATTTCCGGAATTTTCTTTCATACAAAGTAACCTTGTCCTGACAATACCGAACACAAAAAAAGAATTATCCAATTTGGTGCAGTTGTTCGGAAGTTATGCGCCTACATACATTCCGGCGATTCATTTTTATTTATATATATTTAAATATTTATTAAAATCTCCCTTACAACTATCATTACAGGTGTATGTACCCAATGCGACAGTGCATTATGTATCTCATGGCTTTATGGAACGCTGCTCAGTGAACTGAGGGGCAATTCTCGTAATTTTAAGAACGTTCACAGTCTGGTCTCAGTGCCAATCTGTCAAAAATACGTCTAATTTTCCTACATTTTTACAAGTTTTTGACATTTATTTGTCGCCCAGATGAGACTGCGACTAGATTTTGAACGTTTAAAATTACGAGAATAGGCCTTCTGAATTGGAAGACAAAACATATTTATCACTTTACAGTAGCGGTTCAACACAAGTTTAATATTCAGTACGTTATGTTCGTTTACAGATCCAAATTCATACAAAATAAAAATCGAATGACATATTTTGCTAACGACACAACGTTGTTTTGGAAAAAAATTATCTATGGACTGAATCACTAGACATCACTAATGTAACTACCATAGATATCTCCTCAAATAATTATATTATACTTAATCTTATAGTCTGTTGAGAAAAACATCCAATCATTTATGAACGATGATATCCTTTCACAAAAGTGGCGTCAAAAAGATTGATAGTGGAACATTTATATGGCATGAAGCTTATCTTAGTGAAGGTCCGCAGAAATAATAGCTACGATGAAGGAAAGCGGTATGTAATGAGTGATGGATGGAATCCCTCTGTCGATTTGTGGGTAGATACAAATATATTTTCGAAGGACAATATTATTCGATAGTATGAAAAATATTTAGACACGGTGGAGACGATAATACGACAATAAATTAAACAGCATATTATATTAATGACGTTCCCAGCCTGCATACAAAAATGTAATCCTTATATTCAATAGTTTAGTCATATATTGTATATACAGGGTTACTTGTAATTCGACGTATGTCCGTCAGGAGCTGATAGGGGAGCCAAAATGCAACAAATTGAACCCCCCATATGGCCGAAATTCAATAGTTTTCGCGATATTGTGTAAAATATCATTTTTAATAGTACCCATTCAATATGTAGTTTTTTTTTTATTTAGAATTATATCGAAAAACCATTAAAATTCGAATATCTCGAAAACTATTGAATTTCGGCCAAATTATGGGTGGTTCAATTTGTTGCATTTTGGCCCCATTTTCAGCTCCTGACGGATATACGTCGAATTACAAGTAACCCTGTATAGATAGCTAGTCAAAGATTGGCAAAATCCATGGTCGGCCCATCAGTGAGTACCTACTACTTAGTTTGTTTGAAAAATCACTCTTGTTATTTCGGTATTACGATCAATTTGATGCATTGAAATACCTGCTGCTAAAGGCTATAAGGAGAAAATTGTTATTAGATTTTAGACAGGTACTAATTAATAAAATACACGAACATACAGTCATGAAAATGTTCTGATATTTAATATGTGGGCTTTAAAAGAGACCCCGATACCTGAGTTTGTTTCGTTCGTTATTTCTTCTCGAGGGTAGTCACATAGGCCACGTCGATTCCTACTAGCTTTTTTTAGATATATCGTGACGTGTAAAATAGATTTCGATATCCAATTTACAGAATAGAATCATTTCATTAAATTTCGAAGGGTTGAACTTGAAATATACTACACCGTAGCGTGTTGCGTAGTCACTACGGGCGGCGTAGCCAACGCAATAAAGACACCGCTACGCGACTACGTTGGCGTAGCAAGCAACTGATGCGCTACGCCGCGACTCATTAAGTCAGAAAATGATTCCTGTACTTTATTGTACTTTGAATGAAAGTAAGGTAAGGTTAAGTGTATGTATAATTTCCTGAGCCAGCTCAATTTCAGTAAAAACTGACATTTTACTCTTCACAGCGCTACATAATAACGCAAGATTACCCATAAAATAATTAAGCTTACCCTTAAGTACGGTAAAGTGGGCCACATGTGTACACGAGTGGAAAACAACGCGGTACCCATTGGGAGCCATTGGGAGCCAGTGGGCGTTATCTCCCGCCACTTCCTTTGGCGCTCAATTGTGCGAACAGGAAAATGTTTGAAGCTACCCTACTCGCCGTAAACGAAGACATCACTTGTAAACTGTTTCTAAATGTGTTAGATGATATCCGGACCGTATCATATCGGTAGTGATACAAACATAATGATGTATAAACGTATTTGTGTTTAATCTCTCAAGATAGTCGAAGTTATAGTGAATGCGATGGCTTCTGTACACGGTATGTGATGGCTTTAATACTTTTACGTTAAATAAAGTCGATATAGAGCAGTGATGGCCCATTGATAACGGCCGCGACTTACGTATTATAGGTCGTAAGTTCGAACCCAGTCAGGTGCTTTACTTCGTGTAAATTATTTCATCACCACTGCTCTTAAAACGTAAAGGAAAATATCCAAAAAAAATCGAAGACATGTGACTTTTACCAACCCGCACTGGGCCCGCGTGGTGGATTACGGCCCTCTCACTGAGAGGAATCCTGTGTTCCAGCAGTGGGAACATTATAGGCTAATTATGCTTATGTAGTCGATATAATATCATAGTATATCGGCTAAAATGACTCACTATGTGTTCATGTAATTATAACGTGTCAACATCATCTCTGTGATATAAGGTTCGACACAACGCATCGAGAGAATTTAATGATTAGGTACTGTATTAACTATTGAGAACAGATTTTTTATTGATGTAGCCTACCATCCACATCTGCCACCATGTGGGTCCCAGAAAACGTCCGGCGACATCGAGGCAGACCTAGGAGAAGATGGCAAAACGAGCTTGACGCCTACAGACAGGATTGGTCCACAATAGCTCAAGACAGAGGAGTGGAAAGGAGAAGGGGAGGCTTTTGCCCTGCTGTGGGACAACATAGGTTAAAAATAACAATAATACCATCTACATGCGAGTGGAAAATTACAGCTCCCTTGGTTGCCCTACACCTACAACATACATTAATGAACACCGAAATAACTTGTCGCTCATGTCATTACAAATGAACTCATATCTCGTATGAGCATTCAATTTAGCACTTACACCCCATTATACGAAATTATCGATGTCACCTACATTACATTGTGCGAACTCACCCCTACATGAGCTGTGTGTGCGTGTGTGATGTGTGTGTGTCAACGCAGTGGCTGTGTGCGTTATCTGAAAGATTCCACTTCATTTCCCTCGACCCGTGGATGACATCACATGTTATTTACATGCCGTACATAATATAAAGTCTATGAATATACATATGAAGTTGGTTATACGTGACATTTTCTGCATGTTTGCCGAAAATGGTTATGAGGAAAGTTCAAATATGGTGAATTTCTGTTCATAGTTTTGTAATAAAGTCCCACCCCTAATCCGCAATTCTTTCTAAAGGAAAACTTTTGTAAAGAAGATAAAATTAGTGACTCTCATCAATGATAGTGATAAATGATTGTATTTCTGTGTAGGTTTGTACAAACACTTTTACACGTCAATCATATATTATATAAAAAAAAACTAGATGAGGTCAGCGTTTCTTTTTTGATTACATGGTGACACTAATCAGTCCTTTGATCTAAATCGAGACTGACTTCATGTTGTCAATGATTTTAAATAGTTGTTTAAGTGTCCATAGAAAAACCAAAATTTTATAATCAAAGTCAACATGTATAATTTTTTTTTCCTTGTGGGTAATTAATTTGTTTGTAAACAAGTTAAAAAATACCCACATAAAGTTAAAAGTAAAGTAAAAATTAATGCGTTGTAACCTTTATAAGTCGGGACATTAGCATTTGAGCGCCGTCGGCTGTCGTTTAGGAAATGAGAGTCAGCTGTTTTATCTAAATGGGAGTATGGGGACGTAAAAATGACGTAAAACTCCCGTTTAACAATAAATAATGAAATAAAACGTTATGTTCCATGTACAGAATCGTATAAATACGTATACTGCGTCGTCAATTTGATTCGTTTACTGAAAGTCAGTTATGTAGATATTATTTTTATGCAGAAATCTTTCTGAAATTAGTAAAAATTCAGGTAGTATTAAGTTCAGAATAAATTCGCAAAAATTCACATAACAAGCAGTATCCGTCTCCATAAAATTCTAATAACTCGTCTTGATAAAATTATATTCATAAGAACTATTCCATATACTTTCTACATCTTCAAGCAAAATTTCTCCACCATTTCACCGCATTAAACACCTCACCAAAAACACAATCACCACACCATAATTAAACACTAAACATAAACAAAACACAAACAAGGAAAAACAAGTGCATAAAAAGAAAAGTACCGTACAATCGGTACAATAGGTTCGCGGTACGAAAAGTACCAAAAATACCGCAACCTTCCCGGTAATGAAGCCGTATCTTTAATAGCCGCGATAAGGGCGCTAAATGTTTGCGCACACGCCAAATAATAAGCGGCCCGATCATTTGCGAGGGGAGACTGACGGGAAAAAAGAATTGGAACCTTTGATGGTGCTCTTATCGATGGTCGAGATGGAATGTGCGAATTGAATAAGGTTGCGTGTTTGCACGGATTTTGATGCTGATGATCGTTTGTTGTGGTCGTGTCTTTTGTTTTGTTGGTTGTATTGTTAACACGGCGGTATAACATTCAGTACCTATCGGAATCGATAATTTTGTGATAGACAGCTCAGTACAGTAATGCTATTCTGTACAAATCTCACCGTGAAAACATAGGTGACGTGAGCTGTCAATAGTGTCAATCCGTAGCATCAGGTGGAATGACAGTTCACTTTAAGGTCACTGCACCTAAGTTATCACGGTGATCTTTTTACAGAATAGCACCGCAGGTATAGTCAGGGTAATTAGGTACCTAATTATTAAGCAAATTAAGCAAAATGACACCCTACGTTCATTTGTCGTGTTTAGCCATATCGAAAAAATGTACGGACAATTTAAGCTGGTAGTGAAGTTGTTTTACAATTAATTAATTTCCCTGATGAGTTACATGCACACCAATTATTTATTTTGTGTGAATTTCATTACTAAAAATTGGTGTTGCCACGTTTATTTTTTACAAAAACTATTGAGGTGGCTAGCTATTTTTTGCTCTCTTTTAATAAGTCAAGAAAATAGAATAAAGACATATCAGTTTATAAAACAGATATTCGTGAACTATTATTACAACTTTTCGTCATCTCCCTCCATAAAAAAGTTCCCATCTTGCAACAACATCTAACTGTCATCTAACCGGCAATATTCGGAATATTTTATAAAACGTTTGTTTGCTGTTCTGGTTTAGCGCGCGGTCGACCAACATTTTAGCGCTTACCGCGCGGCCCGACCGCCTGATTGGCAGTTAACCCCGCAGATAAACGCAGATGGGTAACGTTCGACAGATATCGCCTATCGTTCGAAAAACTTCGCTCTTTACGGTTATTCCCCCATAAAGGGAACTTTAAGTAAAAACAACTTTACAACCATCGTTTTACGATATATTTTTATGTGGCGCGGTTATTTTTATCGCTATTATGGCTGTTACTGATCATCATGAGTAACGTAATTGTTTTATCGGACGTCTTTTAGTTTATCTATGTATACTAATAATAAAGCTAAAGTTTGTTTGTCTTTTTAATTATTTGTTTGGACGCACTAATCTCTGAAACTATCAGTCAGATTTCAATTTTTTTTTGCATTTGATAGCCCAATTCTTGAGGAAGCCTATAGGCTATTTAACATCACGCTATTACCCTAAGGAGACGAGCAAAAAGTAAGAAAGAACGCTAAACGAAAACGACGTAATAGCGCGGACAAGCGATGCGATGCGACAGGGTGTGTCGGAGGAACAAGAAATTTCACGCGGGCGAAGTCGCGGGCAGAAGCTAGTTATTAATAAAAATGAGTAAACTCTGCTCACAGTCTATCTTAATAAAAAGCACCTAATTTGGAAGTAAAGTCATGATAGTCACGATAATCCAGCGTTTAACTTCATTTGACGAGGAGATTCAACGAGATAAAATGTTAAAATTGTTCCTACATAGATTCACATAATTATATTGAACGACCCAGGCAAAATTGTTCTCCAATTTCATAAATCGAGTCAAATCATCATCTGCCTAGCCTTTTCCCAACTATCTTGCGGTTGGCTTCCAGTCTAACCGTATGCAGTTAATTACCAGTATTTTACATGGAGCGACTGCATATCAGACCTCCACAACCCATTTACTGGGTAATATGATACTCCTTGGTAAGACTGGTTGACAGACTTTTGACCCGTAACGAATGTCAGCCGGCTTAACGTGCTTTCCGGGATACGTTCAAATTGAGTCAAATATAAACTTTAGTACTTATTTTATATTTCCTTCAGGCAAATTATAACGGCTACGCTATTATTTCACGAACATAGATAAAACGAAAACTAATTTGGAACCTCCACCAACTGTTAGGACAACGCCACTTACAGCGGTGGGTGTCATCAAAACTAAATATGGGCAACGAGTCGCAATCCCACATCAAATAATGGGAGGAATGACGAACAGAACAAACTTCAGACATCCCTATAGACGGTGTGACACACGGCCGTTTGGAGTAGCCAACTTGTTTTCTTACGATTGAAATCGAAACTTACTTTATCTTCCAGCGAATAATTTGTTTAATAAACGATTCGTTGCGTTCGTTGTTTATTAAATACTAGCGTAGATTTAAAATTTTGTCCGATTTAAAAAAATCTGACAAATATCTACGCTATAGTGTTTAATAAACAGCCAATAACTAGCTAGATAGCTGATGTCAATATTGCGGCAATGTAAAAGTAAAGAAATTTATTAATAATCAGAAATGGCTCGGATCCTTATGGACCAATGTCGGGTTTTAAGACGTTCATGATATCTAAAAGGAATAGTATCTGGTAATTTGGAGTCATCTAACTATGCAAGACCTCTTTTAATTCTTATCTGTTTAAAAATCAAGCGAGAGCCATTCAATAAAAAAAAAATTGCAAGCATAATCGTATGCTGCACTGCCTGACGTCATCACGTCAACGCCGGCTGCCGCTAAAAACAGCGCTGGGGCTGTGTCTCGTACAGGGTTTTAGCATTATGCTGAGCGATGGCCATTTTGCGTAGATGTGACGCATGTTTTCTCCCAAATTGTTATTTTGTTTGTGTTTTTTTATGCGTCATGTTTGCCGAAAATAAACGTATCTTCTTTCTTTCAATCCCGGCAATTAGCAAACATTTTTTAGCTAAATCCGTTTTTTACTTCTTCTAGTGAGACTGGAGGTCAATCTAAGCACATTATGGGGTCAAGCTAGTCATGATCCCAGTCCAGTCTAGCATGTTCAGTGCCACGAAGAAACGAGCAGTAAGTCAGTAGCGTAAATCGCCAGATGAATATTGTTTCAAACGGAATTAAGCACGCGCGCTAGGGACGGGGATCACTTATAATTGTTATTTTATTCATAGGAACAACAGTCCTTCGGGACGGGATAGGTGAACAAATATTTTAGCTCGTCGAGGACCTTTTAGCGGTGGATGACGCGGGTGGGTGATGTTGCGCTACAATTAGTGTCTTGTGTAGACAGTTTACTTTACGGAAACAATAATATGTAGGTAGCAAAAGCTTTTGCTTCTCATTCAAGTCAAGTCTCAATCAATCCAAGTCTAGTGATATAAAATCTTAATAATGAGTTAAACATAAAATATTTTGTTAAAAGATATTCAACAGAGTAGGTGAGCTTCTGAAGATAAAGGGTCAAGATGACATAATCTAATAATACGAGTATTAGATTATGTCATCTTGACCTTGAGATCACATAATCTAAAACTCGTAGGCTCTCTGACAATTTGGAATTTATTTCAGCTATTTTCAACATACGTACTTATATATAGAGTTACCGCACTTACCTAGTTTTAATTTGGAGATACTTGCATCTTAAGCTATCGTCATGAACCTTGATGAGGTTACTTATTCTAGAAACCACATCCATTGCTGAGCGGCTTACTCAGGTAAACGAATGACTCAGTGTAATTCCACCTCATCTGTACGAAAAAGATAAGCGGTAAGCTAACCCGTGTCTGTCTGTAACGCGCAATCATCCCGCAAATCCCGTATCATTAAGTATCGCTAAGAAAGCGATCCGCGGACTATTACCATGTTAATAACATAGGGGAAATGGTGATTAATCAACTTGACGTTTAGCTACATCCCCGCGTTACTAACCTCAGTGGCATTCGCAATTTATGCATTGGTTTGCGAAAGGTCTACACTCGACAGAAGATCTTGGGCTTAATGCTGTTTCCATTAAAATGTTGATTGGACACTGAATTGGCTTAAAGGGTTGTGATTTGTGTAGTGGATGAGGAGACAATTGAGATCTACGTTTAATTTACTACTAGCTATGCCCGCAACTTCGTTCGCGTGCATATTGGAAAACAAATTGCATTTCATGAGTTTAATTTTTTTTGCGGTGTACCCTAATTCCTACCAATATTATAAATGCGAAAATTTGTGTGGATGGATGGATGTTTGTTACTCTTTCACGCAAAAACTACAGAACGGATTTTTATCCAGATATTCCCAGGATCGAAACTTATGCGGGTGAAACCGCGGGGCGCAGCTAGTATTTTTCAAAAATAAAAGTAGCTTAAGTTACTTCTTATAATATCAGCTATCTGCCAGTGACCTGTCAAAATCGGTCCAGCCATTTCGGAGATTAGCCAGAACAAGCAGACAGACAGACAGTCAGACACAATGTTTTTTTAAATTGCTTTTTTGTTTTAGATACCGTATATACTTCCATATGCACTTTAGCAGAATGCTTTTATTTTGACATTTCAAACAGACACTTCAATTTTATTTATTTGTAGTAAGTATGTACCTACTATACAGTCTAAGGTAAGAAAATTTTAGAACGTCTTACCTTCGCGCCATTTCACTCTGTTACAATAATAAATTCAAGATTATTTATAAACCAATTAACATATGTTAAATTACGTGTTAACTGTGCTCTAAAAATATAAATTAGTTTTTACCTTTTCACTGCACGCTAACAACTAATTATTTTCAGTAACGTTATGCAGGTTACAAATGAAAGGCTTGTTGACGTAGCTACTTATGTAGTTTATTACGAGCACATATCAGAGCTTTACATTTTCCTAAAATAGCCTGCAGCCCGCGAGTATTAAAATTAAAGCTCTTTTTAAAGCTAAATTAAACAATCAAAATGTTGCAGGAATTTAAACACCCCTGTCTCATTTGAATTATAAAACCTGGAATACATATAAATGTAATATGGATAATCCCGCGGAGGCGACTCGTGGCGACGGTCAAACGCTGATATTTCTCCTTTTAATCCCTGTCAGATTATTTAAATTCCCACCTGCGGCTCCTACTCCCCATTTGCCGCCACTTTTTTATTTTAAACAAAAATAAAATATAAAAATATTCTCGTATTTGTTTTGGACGGCGGGAATCCTTTAATTTTCGGCACGGCTGCGTGACGGTCCGTGCACTGTCCGCTTGCACTGTTTGGGTCGCTTTGAGAAAAAATGTTTTCATATTCCATGCTTATACGTTGAAATGTTTACGGGATTTTAATATTTTATTTTATTGTCAAAACAATGTTTGCGGAGCATTTGTTTGGGACAGGTCGGTCCGTTCATTCAGTTGAAGCATAAAGGGAAATGGCATTTAATTTTTCGAATTAAAGTCCTCGCCGTGGACAATAGTGTAATATATTAGCGTCATAACAATCCTACAAAGCTTAATTTTTTGTCGCGATTGCTCCAGAGGCGACTGAACTCGTTTAACAAAAGAAAAACTAGGAGTTAGTTGTCCAAAGCTTTGCCAACTCTGCTGGCTGTTCTACAGTGGGACTATAATTAATAACAAGAGTAACATACTTTGTCAGTTACATTTAATTGTTACCTTTCATTTTTTCCTTGATATTCTTTACTCATTATAGTATGTAGGTACTTAAAACAAAGTAAATTAAAAACATATACAATTACAAATTAATAAGCACATTATAGAATATATAATATTTCAAAATCAGTCATAGATATCTTAAAATACAGACTTACATTGAAATTCAAATTTATTTATTAATAGCCAGCTTTTGCCCGCGACTTGACCGCGTGGATGTTGGAAAATCTCCCACGGGAACGTACCTACTACCCGAAAAAACTACCCTATGTGTTAATCCAGGTTATAAGCTATCTGTCTCCCAAATTTCATCCAAATCATTTCAACCGTTTTTGCGCCAATCCATTACATAATATATCCAGACAAATAGACAAACGGACAAAAATTCTTCGTTACTACTTTATTATAGTAAATATGTACTTATAAATCAGATTGCACGGTGACCCCCAAACTAGGCATTTGCCTGTATCTTGGGGGTCACCGTCCAATCTGATGTATAAGTGCATATTTACTATTACATTTACCTAAACGCGGCTATTGTAGCGGCTCCACTAAGTGCAGGACAGAGCCTCGAACCGTTCCGAGGCTGGAATGTAGCAATTGTTGCCGCTGGCTTTATCCGCCACTGTCGCTTCCCGTTTTATTTGCTTTATTATACTTTAAATTCTTTCCCTCACTCGCGATGCTTTATGCGAATGTGCGCGCACGCTCACCGCTCTGCCGCGAGAGTCGCCTAATGAAAACTTTTTGAATTAACGTACCCAGTAACATTCGATGCGAGTTTTTTCCCACTCTGCTTTGTATTGAAAATAACTCGTTTAAAGTTGAATTTTAAATTCATTTCTCGTATTGAATATGTTTTTGTTTTGCTACATACTGCTTATTAAAGAGTTAGAATGAAACAATTTTTCATTTATATTCTAGATTAATTAATATTACACATTGTTTTATAACGTTGGAATGGAGAACTAATAGACATAAGTGTTTTGTTTATGTAGTGCTGTAAAACTATAAATTAATATTCGTTTAGTCCACTCTCGGCCCCTCGACCCCCAATAAGTAATGTGTCCACTGGACCCCTAAATATTTTGAAATTAACAAACGTCGCAAATACTCCAATCTCTTTGGAACTTACTTATATGTTCGAGCCGTTTGAGGTTGAAACACTAGGGCCATGGGGTCCGAGTGCCCACTTAGTATTTCGAGACATCGCCAAGCGGTTGGTCGACTCTTGAGAGGGCTGACCTATTTTTTGGCCAAAGAATCAGCATTGCCATACAACGTGGGAATACTGCTGGCAGCATTGCGCCGTTGTATGGTTGGTTGCCTTTTGGGCACGTTTCCAATTGACAGTGATGCCAACGAATTTTTTGATGCTCTTTGATATAAAAAGGAGGGAAAATATCCCTCCTTTTTATATACTATTACATATTATTATCATTATTTTAAGACTGTTAGCTTTTTAAATTATGTAAATTAAAAAAAAAAACTTTGAAGTGGTTTCACATTATATTGTGTTTTACAAATTAAATTCATATTATAAAACATCCAACCACAGCCAATCCACAGAAACGCGCGCGGATTGTGGCGGACACACCTCCATTGAACGCGGCGCTCAAAAGCGAGACCGCAACAAGGCAACCGATAAATCACACGCCAACTTCAAATAGAAATGTCATATTATTTCCACAAAAGATTTAACTCCAAAATAAATTATATTTTCCCCCTTTTTCGTGCCATTGTTCACCGACGTGTGGAAGCCGCACAGTGCTCGGCGATATTTAAAAAACCATTAACTGCACGCTTTTGTATAGAAAACAGTACAACAGTAGCAACCGATATGCTCAGATGTTCTGTTGTTTGAATAGCTAATTGAATTAACATAATGCAACAACGTGTACGGAGAATGATTGACATGTTTAATATATTTATATTTATTTTCTCATTACTTACCTACTAGATATTTAGGGGAAAATGTAGTTTTAACTGGTATGCTATTGTATATTCCGAGCCCCAGGATACAGACTAACCGTCTAGTTTTAACCGTTTAGTTTAGAGCCCAAAACTAGATAATAATATTATATTGTAACCTAGCTGTAGGTAGTATTTTAAGCTACTCATGTCGACACTTAGACAATAAAATGTTTATATTTCTATTTCTTTAAGAATATAATTATAGCAGTGCAAGAACTAATTCACAGAGCAAGGGGTGCCTGCACACTGGCCTACAAACTGAAAGTTGAAGTACAGACGCCAGGACATCAAGCTACCCGAAACTGTCAAATTTTCCCAATCGACTTTGAACCTTATGCTTGAGCGATAAAGTTGAAATCTATTAAATAAATTTGACAGATTGTAGTAGCTTGATGTGCAGCTGGCGTCTGGGTACAATTCTGTAAGTGATCCACACACACTGCGTTGAAGGATTCCGACGAGTGGAACGGCTAAAGTTCTTTTACAGTCATACAAAGAAACGATACGTCGATTTTATATGATCGAAGAGGTAGGGCGTATTTCATCTATAAAATGATGACGCGATCAGCGCATCTGAGCTGCGTTCAAGAGCTGTCAGTGTCAATAATCCACAATAATTATGATACTGACAGATTTTGAACGCGGTTTAGATGTGCTGAAAGCGTTCAGTTTCATTGGTGAAATTCGTCCTTAGAGTACCTAGAATTCCAACATGGTTCGTAGCTTAATTGAGACTCGAGCTTTTGTATTTCAGCTACTTAGTAGCTAACTATCATCAGCCAAATAGTCCAAATCTTCAACAGCAATAAACAGAGTCCATCGTTATACATTGTTTCCAAACTCGACTCACCTCAAATTCGTGTAAACGCAGCGAACGTTCGTTACGGCAGCTTATCACATGTTTACGCGGTATTTTCCGGAGGCACGTGCTTAGCACAAAGCTGGGAAACTTCGCCATAAATCCATTCTATTCTGATTTACAGCCGCCGACTAAATGTTTGATTTGTGCTCGTAAATCGAGATGAGCGCTGTCAGACGCACAGCTGATACCTACTTTTTGTTTTTTGGGGATATAGGAATTATGCCTAGGGGAAAAAATGTATGTAAGGTACAGGTTTTTGTTTAAGTGGAGTTGGATTTTCCGAAAATGAAGGTCCGAATTATTAGGTACTGATTGTATTTTTTTTCAGTCAACCTATATTTTCCCACTGCTGGGCAAATGTCTCCCCCATATTTTTCGACTTTTCTTTCTGCTGTGCCTTCTTCGTCCAATCGGTTAGGAACGAGTCCAAGTCGTCACGCCAGCGTTTCTTAAGCCTTCCTCGAATGTATAATATACAAACAAAAAAAAGTTTGACATTTAATGTGACTCGAAAACTAGGAGATGGTTTTCCTACTGTAATTCAAAACAGTATGATTTGATTCGATGATAATGTATCTCAATACACCTTTACAGTTAATAAACATCTACGGACATGACAGGGCTCTCATACAATCGAACAATACACAAGTACAAGTTAATTAGCAGCTTAATTCAGTACAATACATGATGAAACTTGCTCTACGAAGGGATGGCGGGGCTCATTCAAAACAACTAATGTGCAAGTGCGATAACACAGAACTTGAATGTGGAGTGACTTTACTTGATAATGTAACCTACTCGTATGTCATTTGTTTAAATCATAAATAGTGAACGAGAATTTCGACTAAATTCGCACAAGTCCTGATGATATATGATACCTTTTTCTCTCTTGTGAAGAAATCCTCATGGCTCAACCCCATAAATTCCACACCTGCGTAACATATCGACTATCGACTGACACACTGATTTTGCCTGCATAGGTAGAAAAGTACCAACATTTATAATAAATGTTCATGAAAACTAATTCCGGAAAAACCCTATCTACATAAAAATCAGCCAATTACAGTCAGGCAAAGCTTCCCTAACTTAGTAAATATTAGTGCAAACAGTACAATTTTCGTGGTGCGACTGAAATAAATCCGGCGAATGGCGCCCCGCGACCGTGTCGCACTGCAATGTCGTTAATTCGCCGATTTAAATCGGAAACACGCGATAAATTCACCGTTTAGCCCTTTTGAATTCAAATTTCCAACACCAATTGTAAGTACTGTTTGTAGTTCGACTAGCAACTTTGTGGCTTGGAAACCAACGCTTTGGGTAACGCTCAATGAATGTGGCGGTAAATACATTTGCGTGGAAAACGCTTTCTCTGAAATAAATTATTGTCGTTCAAAATTCATGGAAACCAACAATTAAAATAAGTGTTATAAAGTTCTTTTACAGCGGTAAAAGCTAAAAACGGGTTAATGAGTTGGTTGGCGAACAACAAAAGTTCAAAACTCGCCACCCTTGTTGACGTAGTGACGTAATGTGCCACTTACTCAACTATAATTATTATAAAAATAAAATCTCCCCCACATTTTCTCACATCACATCTGACATTGGCAGAATTGTTGCCATAGAGAAAAATAGAATAGAATGAAAATAAAAGTCTTTTTACAAAATGCATAAAAACTTTTCTTTGTTTCCATCTTAGCATAATCAGCCTATAATGTTCTGTCTGCTGGAATACAGGCCTCCTCTTTGTGCGAGGGAATGGGCCGTAATCCACGCGGGCCCAGTGTATGTTTAGTGGATGTCACATGTCTTCCAATTTTTGGTTCTAGCACATGCCGGTTTCCTCACGATGTTTTCCTTCACCGTTTTGAGAGCAGTGGTGATGAAATTAAGTAAGTACGTACACAAAGTAAAGCGCCTGTCTGTGTTCGAACCTACGACCTACACTCGTAAGTCAGGGCCGTTACCACTGGGCCACCACTGCTCTAGTTCCTCTTAAGTTCACCTTAATTCATTATTCACATTAATACAACTAGCCATTTTTATATTTTATTCATACTCAACTTTGTCACGCATCACTTCACCAATTGAACTTCATTTCGCCACTCTCGCCAGAGACAACAATACACGTCTAATATTATATTGATAGGTTTGATTTCGCCCCTCTAGGCCGCTTTTTGTTCGTTATTTATGGCGCGCGCGATACAGATAGAGCTGGCGGCGATATCATGAAATATTAAACGCATTATAAGTGGCATATAGGCAAGAAGATGAGGTAAGAAAAAACGTTCGCTTTCATTTCACTGTGTTAGTTGAGATTATGTGGATTTCTATAGTGATTTGTTCGAGGAAAAAACTTGTTTCATTGTATAAAAATTCGGAAAAAAAACTATTAAAACTACGTACGTGATTCTGTCATACGGATAGCCTACCTTAATTAAATAACAGAGTTAAGGGTTTAATTTTGTAACAGTTAAATAGAAATAAAGATATTCTTATGAGTGAAATCATCTATACATCTATACAAATAAATAAAATTGGAGTGTCTGTTTGTAATATTAAAATAACCGCTTTTTACTAAATGCATATGGATGCATATTTTTTACCATTTTTGTCTGTCTGTCTGTTTGTTCCGGCTAATCTCTGAAACGGCTGGACCGATTTTGACGGGACTTTCACTGGCAGATAGGTGATGTAATAAGGAGTAACTTAGGCTACTTTTATTTTAGAAAAAGAATTAGGGTTCCGCGCAAAAAAATGAAAACGTCATACACGCGAACGATGTCGCGGGCACAGCTAGTAAGTCATATGTGTAAAGTAATATGCTATCGATGAACCTTAAAATTTCAAACACGTCAACATTCTTAATAGGTAAGGTATACCCATCTCTATCGCCCATAAAAATATAAACACTTGATAAATAAAGCCAGGGCCACATTATTCCTTCCCCATAAAGTTTGGCAGCAAAGTTCGCCGCAGCAGTATCAAGTTTACGAATCACACACAAGTTTATTCGCTCACTTTTATCGGAACTGAGGCGCGTTAGAGAAAATGATTTATACGATTTATCATAAATAACTTATTCCGACTCCATTTGGAAAACTATTGTTGATGCTACCCTGTTTAGTGTACAAAGGATATTAGATTTCTTACTTATGTCATTGATCGTATCTTAAGACTGATTTATGGGTACATACATAGTTGCCCACTCATTTTAAAAGCATTTGTTCATCAACGTCATCATTGCTTGCCTTTACAATCAAACGATGCTACCTACCATCTTTCGAAAGGGTCTATCATAGACCATCACAGTAAAGAACCATAGACAATATTTAAATAATCATCAAGAAGCAAGTTAATCATAAAGCTGCTATGATAAAGCCCTGAGCTCATTTTCTGTCTTCGAATCATCTATGCTATTTTTATTATCACTTACAGCCAAAGTAACATTCTGTTTGTTTACAAAATTTCATCAAACAACCTTTAATAAAACTCGAAAGAGTTATTGAAGCGGGCACGTAATAAAGTATCGACAGGTCCCTCGCAATATTTCTAATATCATTGTAATCTACATATTATTCCAATAAGTGGGTTTTCCTCAGCCAATATTGCGCCCGGGAGTGGAGTAGCCGACCCTCGCGGTAAGTTTTTACCTTTTATTGTTTTATTTATAACTTTGTGATTGATGACGGCTGAGAAGTTGGCTTCATAAATATTGAGAGAACTCACGCTGCGAAATAGTTTGCGGGAATCTTTTGCCGGCTCGTAGTTTTGCTGGCGTTGGATTTGGATATGCTTTGTGTATTGTGGCATTAAAGTTGCATTAGTCTAAGTGAAGTTTTCTTTCAAGAACTGATACTGAAATGTCTGAAGCATGAAACATCTTCATAATTAGGTAGATTATAGCTACTTTTCTTAAATTCGCACGTATTGACTATCTCTCATCGTGAGTCATTCTTACTTTTTTGTTCATATAGGTATTGAAGATTTACTTATAAAATATATTTTAGTCTATATTAATTTTTTATCAACATACTATGATTTTAAGTTACGATTAATTTTTAATGCCTAAAGATTGCACAGTCACGTGATTGAAGCCGCGAGCACAGCTAGTATATACGTTGGTATAACATTCTCAAAATGAGTCTATTATCTCTCCTTGTTTAATGAACTCTAAAAACACGAGTGTATAAAGTACCGTGCTGAATGACCACAAATATACCGTTATCAGAGTCGATCAGTAGGAAATACGCCGCAGACAATGTCCGTGCTCTGAACGATTCAATTTGCATAAACGTTTGTCGTTAACGTGTTGTTTAACTGCTAGCCGTGTCACACAATATTTTTTTTGTAGATAACTTTTTAAGTTTGTCTGGTAATTTTGATTTCGGCGTTTGTATTCGGAGAGAGAGATACTCTGCTTACATTACTCACTGAAATGAAAAAAAAAATCATTAGCAAACATAATGATGGAAGATTTTTTTAAGATTCATAGTCTATAATAACTTTATTTTCATTCAACCCGTATGTACCCCTTTCAAAACTTTTCCTGTAGAAACCAATAACAATCAAAGAATTCGAGAGTACAATTTTTCACAGAAATCACAGATCGTATTTCCCAGACAAATACAAATGGAGGGACAGCACGCAACGTTTGTTCCCTTTTTAAAATTCAGCCGAGCACAATAACTGCGGGCAGCGGACGGATGCGGCCTTCCAATGGTTCCGCGATTAGACCGCATGCTGTATCTGCGTTTAGTTACCGAATGCTCGTTCGGAAACCATTGTAAATTGATGTGACCGCAGCTATGTTGACTTTGGCGATTTTAAATGAGTGCGAGTGGTCAAATTCCTGTTCGTTCATCGTTGTTACAAATACAGCAAAAACAGTTTTCCTTCATGCTAAACTCGACGACGTGGTTCCTTAGAACAAGTTTCTCTACCTCTACTAGATTCAAATGTATACCTACCTACCTCAATGGATGATCTCTATACCGAGCTATCGATTGTCTTTTTCAACTTCTAAAATGTTTTGTCAATTCATTTTGACTTTAATTCATTTTTCAACTCATTTTGTTAATTTACCTACTATAGGTGGAAGCAAGCTATTGGCAATAAATACCGAAAGTCAATTTGATAGATAAGCGTAGTAGAGTAAACACTGTATCGAGGTATCTTATTCAGTTCCTCCAGTAACATAAAAATGTAGCACCCACTTGTATTGGAGCAGGCTATCACCATAAAGGTGACATGACAATAGCGTTTGAGAACACGCCAGGGCGGCGGCGTATCTCTCGAATAGCCTCCATAAAGTGGCATTCACAAAGAGACGTCCGTGCGGCCCGGCGGCCGATATCACAATGCGGCAAACGACGCCGGCGCTTCCTGTTCCGGCCGCGGCGCCACCGTCGCGCAGATTTATGCCCGTCGCTTCCTCTCGCCATATGCGTGGTCGAACCGACTACCCTCGCGCTCATTTACACAAAACTCGAGTTTTTCAAGCACCTGTGTTACACGAATGACGTAGCGGATGTCGGCTTTTTGCTGTTTAGCGGTCGCGTGAATACTTTAGCTCTCATTTTTAATGTCCTTTTTTTAAACGTTAAGACATTTACAACTGAAAGCTTTCCATTTTCCTTTAAAAATAAAACCGAATAAACAACGTGCTTTTCGCAATGTCGCGCGTCGCCCAAGACTGATAAGTAGTTCTTTCTTTGCGCAAGCTTTTGTTCTGCAAATTACGTTTTTAAAGCCTGATTTTACAATTTAATGAGAAAATACACATGAATAAGTTCTTAAAAATATTTAATAATGTACGAAAAATCCGCAAAAATACGGTACGTCCTAATTAAAATTGAATGTTGTTAAAAAGGCTGCCACGCCACGTCTCCTGCGAGGTATAACGAAGTTAATTTAACGCGTTTACGTTAATAAAATATTCGCGGAATGGGCGAAAAGGCGCTCGCAAAGTTAACCGGTATAAGGGTTAAACAGCTATGATGTTACCAGCTTAGATTATGAAGTGGTTAACGAGTTTTGAAGGCGAAATCTGAGGGACGTATTTAGGAGTATGTGTGTGTTGAGTTTTATTACATTACTGGAATGTAAACTGATCGTTATTGGTGAGTTGCTTTGTTAACGTCATCATTATCACGTGTATAGTGACGCATTAGAAAACTGAAACGGGCTAGAAACGTATTTAATAGATCGCTACTAATCTAACTAATCATATATTGTCGACACAAGACTATAACTATCAGAAGATTGACACGAGACATTATTTAAATTACAATTGTATATCTATATCTGTTCACCTGTCACACCACATTAAACATTAATAATTAATCACTTCAAAACAACATCTTAAACTTATCACTTTCTTTACACGTCTCGTTACATATTAATAATCGAGATAATTACTCGTTGAACACACGTCGGGTGTGAGAAAAGGACGAAGGAGCAAAAAGGGGGTAGTTCGTACATAATGAAACGGCGGCCGCGAATTCGCTGCGTCTCAGAATATCTTAGCAGTTGTACTGCTATCACGTCAGTTTAGACGGGTGCGGGCTTGCCAGGACGAATGTTCGGATAATAAAGAGGAACTAAATGTATTTAATAATAATCTTTTATCTCGTTGCAAGACACAATAATTTATACACAAGACGAGGGGCACAGAAATTTGTAGATATGTAAATTATTATCGTTATAAGGTCCCAGTTGGGCGCCAAAATCTGAAATGAGTAAAACTGAAATGTTAATTATTTGTGAAGTAAAAGCCATGAGAGTAGTCCATGAATAGAAAATGTCTTATGTTATTTAGAATATCATCATCTATCTATAGTATAGAAATTCCTGAAATAAGTTTTCCTAACACGCGGTAATTTTGCCTTTTCGAAGTAGAAGAATTTATTTGCTACCAGACACAAAATCGTCATTCTAAACCCGTAAACTTTACAGTTCGGAAGCAAAGTTTCATATAAATTTTGTACAACAAACCTTAGCTGACGTTAACTTCGTATCTTTGTCTGATCCTCACGTGGAGGCAGGTGGGCTGAGGGAGTGCAGTAGGGTACCCGAGGAGGGGGAAAACTAGTGAAATTCCAACTAGCTTTGTGAATCAAT
Organism: Hydraecia micacea; assembly: GCA_914767645.1. Taxonomy (NCBI): domain Eukaryota; kingdom Metazoa; phylum Arthropoda; class Insecta; order Lepidoptera; family Noctuidae; genus Hydraecia; species Hydraecia micacea. Next base: position 7,766,753 of record OU611781.1, read on the forward strand.
CAGGAATTAATTGCGACCCCTTCGAGTCTAGTGGAGTCGATTCCTACTTGTAAACTCAATGCTGCATATCGTATTACTTTTCTGTTGCGATAGGGTTCAAATCTTTATTGGCTATTTGAATATTGTGTCAGCTAAATGGTTGCAAGACAATCGAATACTTAACTTCTTATAGGCTTCTCTTATAACACTCGGTTGGAGGGGCTAAAGGAATACAATTAGCAGCCAATGGCAAAAAAATCGTATTGTGAAAAACAGATTTCCTCCACCGAAGTAAATAAACAATAAATACTTACCTACTTGGTACATAAGAACAACTTTCAAAGAACGTGTAAGTTTAATTTAGTTACTAACATGACGTCGAGTTTTCCAGAACTCTGAAAATTACCCATTTATTAGAGTTTAAAAGCTAGCTCGAAACACAAACCTGGAACATATTTATCGCGTAAGTGAAACCGAACAAGTTGGCTGAAGTTAGAAAGCTGTAACTTTACAAGCTCGATTGTTTAGATTCGGAGTGAGGCACGTGCCCTATCACCAGCGATTAACGAGGACAACTAAAAACGAGTTGGCGGGCGACGAGCAGCGAATGCACGACGGCGACGAGTGATAACTCGCTTGTATGCGTATGTACCAAGCGTGAGTATATTCTGCCCGCCAAGCAAACGTTGCTGAGCGAGTCTCTTTGATAGTTCTTGTCGCTGCGACAAACGAGTACCGATCAACTATTATATAATTTCTCTTTTAATAATGCTACAGCTATATTGTCGCGATGACGCGAACTACACTTCGCGCGGCCTCTCTCACACGCCACCCGACGCGGTCTTGCTGTACAATAGAGAGCGCGCGAAGTGTAGTTCGCGTTATCGCGACAATGTAGCCGTAGCAATACACAGGATCTTTTGTACGTTTCTTTAGTGAGAAAATCGTTGATAGCAAGTCGCTTCCTCGTAAGCAGTGGGGCAGGTGCCTTACGGAGCTGAGCGAGTGAGACGCGGCGACGTCAAAGGAAAAGTTTCAAGTGGTTCGCAATACAATCGTTTGTGTCGATGAATGCTAGCGGTAATTGCGGGTAGAAACATTAATTTTACTTTTGATATTTGATTTTATGAGATTCAAAATAAAATACTTTAAAAAATATTGCTTTTTTCTTTTAGCTCAGCGGCTGAAGAAAATAATTTCAGCCACAGAATGAAAACTGAAATGAGTTGAAGATTTCAAAGTGGGAAAAGAGTCTACAATATTAAAGTAACAAAAAAACTTGTGTCTGTTATATAAATGATTTTATGTCAGGTATACCAAAAAAGTTATGTTTTTCCTACATACTGACAATATCATTCAACTAAAACACAAAACGCGTAAACACATTTCACCACCCAAAATATTTACTTCAACACTATCAAACAAACAGATCGTACAGTTTCCACGGCAGTCTGTTGCCGGAGCAACGGCATTCCTGTATTCGAGTGGCTCTTAGAAGGCCTGTCTACCTGTCCCGCCTGCTCGAAGTTTGCTCGAGTTTGCTCGACTGCCAGCTCGAGCACAAAGCGTTCCATACCGTCTGTTTAGCAGATGAAGCGGGATGCACTTGTGTCATTGTTTCTACCAGACCGCAACGGATTGGGTATTCTTGTCTGGGTAATGTATTATGTGCTTAGATTTGTTTCTAGAGTTTGTCAAGTGTTTAAACAGAAGTTTTATTGAGGATTTATATTTATTAAAATATAGGGTCGTACATACCTACGTTGCTAATTTGTGCTTAGAATCGTCACACTACAATATTATAGTGTAAATAAATGTATTTTATTTCCTTCTTTATTTTCTTCTTGGGAGGACGACACACCGTTAACACTTTGTGGGCCACTAAACTCCCCCAGATATAGTAACAATAAAACTTCTATTGTGTCTCGTTCAGTGCCCTTCAACCGATTAATTATTATGTACAGCAAAATGATACAACGTAATTTAATGACGGCGATTTGACAATTTTACCATCAAAAGAACTGATAAAAAATTATAAACCTTTAAAATGCACTTCTTAATAAAGCGTCGACTACATAACCTCCTCCTTTTTCATGGTCACTAAAAATATATAAGAATTACAGAGTCTTAATATCATTCGCAACTAACTCAGCAATCTCGATTCATCCGTTTCGACAGCCATCACTAGTGCTGCCCCAGATAACTGCGTAAGTGCGATCTCCCCGGTCGGAGCTTAGCCCGAAACTAATTATAGCCCTTTCGCTAAAACTCCCTTGTCTCATATAAGGGTAGTTTGTTATTCACTAAGATTTTCGAAACAACAGAAATTCCCTTAAAAATGTGAATAAACCTTTCAAAAGTTATTATATAGTACCTCTTCGTTTTTTGTAGGCAGTAAAAAATATTGAAGACTTAATAGCCATAGCATCTAAGTCAATATTCGCAACTAACTCACCAACTTCGATCCATCCGCTTCGACAGGCAGTGCATCACTAGTGCTGTGATGCTGTCCCAGATAATTGCGTAAGTGGGATCTATCCGGCAGCTCAGCCCGCGGCTTGTTGCCCTTTCGCTAAAACTTCTTGTCTCAGATAAGGGTAGTTTGTTGTTCGCCAAGATCTTCTTTGGCGTAAGATAACAGATAGCAATTAACATGTTGGCGTTTAGTGTAGTGCCTTCAGGGCAGGATTAGAGATTTGTGGCAGTGAAGGATTGCGAGGATCGGTCTGAAGATTGGGGACTTGGAAGCAAATGATAGTAGATGCAGTAGTTACATGTGTAAAATTGTTACTAGTTCTGTTTACAATATCAAATAAGGGAGAAAATATTTATCTTCCACATGCACTTCAAAATTCCTAGGAACTAAAACACTTCATGGGGTCGATGTGGTATCAAAAAGAAAATTACACTTACACTTAAGAGCGGGCCAAATCTTCTATCTTTGATTAGATTTAACCAGTAGTAAATCATGTTCAAATTGGAAAAAAACTATATAGTATAACGCAGGATGTCAATTTGCTTAACAATTAATTTCTCTGCCTGTACTTTAAATCTCTTTGATTCTTCTTCTTCTTCTCTGTACTAACAAAATAATAACATCTTAAGACGTTACATACTATAAATATTTAATTAGCCAATTACGTGTACAGTGCTGACGGTAAACATACGAGTAATAATTGCTAATTCTTGGAGTTTCTTCCTTCATACAAGTTACTAATGACGTCACATTAACTATTCAACGTGATCCTTTGCATGTGAGAATATTTAATGATGAATTAGAAAGCTCTACAGTCAGCAAGCATTTTAAAACGTGAAGGAAATAAAATATGTATAAAAACGTAAGTATTTGGATAAAAACATTTCACGTTATTCAGCTACTATTCCATACAATAATAATAATTCAAACCACGAACATACCAACAGACAGAGTACCCTAGAAGCCAATCCGCAATAATTTTCACTCAAATCTGACATTAACATGACCGATATTCCACTGCCAATTTGCATGTCCTATCCTTTGAATAAATTAGAACCACCTGCCCCAAGGTACCTCTATGAATATGTAAGACAATGGCTTTCAAATCTTAGCCTCCAATTAGAAGGGGTCATTAAACCCTTAGTTAATTACTTCTGCCCGTTACAGAGACGAATTTCGAATGTATGCGGCGCACAGATTACGTGGGTATTGGCTATGAAACTTAATGCTCTTGGCTTCAGACGGACATTTGAGGAGTTAGTTTGTGTTAAGGTAAGTGTTATGTAGTTTCTGTATGGTTTACGTTTCAGGTATCAGTTAGTTATAATATTCAGGCGACTTTAGTCTTAAGAAAACAGAGTTACGCTCTTATGTAAAAGGGTATCCCTCAAATGAAGTAGCGCTTTCCAGACCTAACAACATAATGTCTTTATTTTTATGTGCTAGGTAAAACTGCATTGTCTAATAGCGTTTCTAAACCAGCAATAATTCATAAAAAGTAAAATTATAATTAAAAAAAAATCGGTTTAGAAAAAGTTACGACCTCTCACCTCACGCTAAACAAAATCTCAAGCGAACTTCAAAAGTTGTCCTCAGAAAGAAGAATTCTGGCTACCCACATATCCACGTCTCCAATATCATATTTGCGCATACATGCAGTAGATTAGCGAGTGTCCAGTTTAGTGGCAGGTCGGGTGGCACTTAGCTGGCGGTCAGCTTAATCCGTTTATAACGTTTAATCGACTCGGCTCGCCGCCACGTCGATACGGCTACCACTTTAACCGATACCTGCTATATAGAATATCTGTATTCTGTAACCGAATAACACTGTGACGAGATAAAGTGTGCTCCTATTAATTTGCAGCCGCTAACGAACATCAGGTTAGGTAAATTGGGATGGAAAATACAGGATAGATTAATAGGAACCTACATTTTTTTGGCTGAAATGTGAATACAAAAATATTGAAGCTGCAAGGCTTAAATACAAAGATAGTGAGAATGTTTTTAAATTGAAATCGGGAATTATGTCCCATAACTTCAGGTACCTATACCTACCTAAAATCTGGTTGTTCGTTGTTCGTTGCCACTGCGTCAAACTGTCTGTCACATTTTTTTTTTCCAGAATTCTGCAAGAGCTATTTATTTCTTTCCCTATTAATAATAAAGATAAATATAAAAAAATATAAAAAAACAAAATCACACAGTTTTTATAAAACAGCCATTTACAGCACGTTACAGTCGCGCTCAAAAGCGCGTGCTAAACAAGATAACTTAGCGTCGTGCATTTTATAACGAGCTAATTATTCCGGCGTGTGAGCACGTCGAGTGCTGCCATAAATATCCAACGCAAACACGGTATTAGCACCGGTCACGCTGCACCTTGTTTGACTACGGCCTAAAACAACATGCGTTTGCGACCGCCGACTAAATTTGTTACTGCCGGTCATTCGCTGACTCAGTGACCGCTACTGTACAAGCTGTTGGAACGGCCTTACCTTGCATTAAACTTTAGGCTTAACTACGCTTTTGTTTTTGCTGGTGTAGTTATTTATTTGATTATTTATGTACACACAGTATAGATGTGTATTATTTATGACGTATGAAAAAAACAATTAGATTCCACCTTCCTACTCACTGATACTGGTATACCAGATTTTAAACAGATGTTATTCAAATATTAATTTAAGATGAAAATTACTTCACCAAATAACGAAACTTTGAGCTTGATACAATGATCGCAAAAACAGAAATATTTAAAACCAGTCAGTAGGTAATACTCAACAGCTTCATAAAGCTTTTATTTTAATTCTTGTTTAACACTTTTATCCCCGACTGTACGGAAACGTGACTAAGCTTAAATGAAACGTGAAGCCGAAATACTTTTTATTTAAAATAATATTTTATTTGACAATTAAAAACAACATAATAATTTTATTCGTATAAAGATATTAATTTAGGAGATGTTAATCAGCTGTTCTATGTTTATTTTCGTATACATTTTATTAATTATATTTACCTTTGCATAATATTAATCATAAATAAATGTGAATTATTTATATTTAAGCGGTTTGACTGTTGGTATGCGGTTTTCGGTTTCGATTCAGCAATTTATTCATCTGTTCGGCCTATGTTGTTGGTAAATAAATTATAAGATTATGAAATGTTTATCAACAGCCTATTTGCCTTGCCCCTACCTCTGAATATTACTAGTTGCGGGTGTTTTAATTATTTACTACTATTTCATCATGTCTGTTAGTACTAACAACGAAAATAGATCTGTAAAATCCATGAACAACTTACTGACTACATCAATGTATCGTGTCTCATTACCACGAATTAGCTACCCCATACACATACACTTGGGTATTTAGGCACGTTACCAAACACGCATTTAAACGCAAACCACGCGAAACTTGGAATTCATAGCGTCCGTCGATTTTAGCCTAATGTGCGTCATGTCAACATATTGTTTGTTAGAAGCGCGCCCGTGGACACGGCCTAAGCAAACAGCCATTACTCTGGGCGCCGAACGCACGTGATCGCAGCCCTCGACAATTATATCGGACCGGATCGTATCATGTCATGCGTGGTCTATCACTGTTTGGACATTAGCAGTCATTTGTAATAATCGTGTTTTATGAGGAATTCACGTTCGATTGTTTGGTTAGTGCGTTATTATACGCAGCTGTGGGAAATTTGAACTTTGCTCAGTAAATATGGTTTACCAGCTACCCATTTCAATTCTGTGAACTGATTAAGCTTTCTTTTAGTTTAAAAAATAAATCATTTCTACGTCTGCCTCATCACAAAGGCACAAGAAACCAAGTAAATAATTCACAATTAAGCCTGTATCTCTATTTTCAAGTTCATTCCTGAAACTATAAAAAAATACTCCAATTAGTTCTGCTGAACATTCCGTTAGATTATATCCAAATGCCTCGTGTGCAAGACGAAAATGTATCCAACAAATATCGCTATAAACTCAATATCACACCCTGACAAGCTAACACCGTAATATCGATATCGTGTCATATCAGAAAACAATAAGGTGGTTGCACACTCATTTAGGATGCAGCGAGGTGGCCGTGCCGTCGGCGACCGGTCGCAGTCGCAGCGGTCCGCACCGGTCCGCAGCGACACGCGACGCGCACCGAATGACTGATTGTCCGCACGTGCTGCTCAGATGCACCACTGTTTACAGTTCCAACTGGAAAATACTCTAGTACTGCCGTTAACATGTGTTTGCGAACGGGTGTTTGTACTTACAGATGTGATTTAGAAATGGACCAGTATTTTTAAATGTTAGATATTTTAATATGTATTTGTCTACAACTCTACATTGTATGTAAAATGATACAGTAACAAAGCACGAGTTAATATTCTTAGAAACCTGAAACTTGTTATATCTTTTAAGAAGCCGGTACATACATTTTTTAATGCTCGGTTTACTTGTTTACTAAACAGTTAAACTCGTCTCTACTTAACTACTTATTGGTTTAAAAAATATATATATTTTCCCCAAAACATGTTTACCTACCTACTTAAGAGGCTACGCCCAATAATCCACTAAATTATAAAGTAAACAAACTAAAAAGTAGTCTGTCAAACACACGCTCTCCCGGTATCCCCCGAGATGGTGTAACTTGTCCAAACTGACCCGAAACTTAACCAGTAAATACCGAAGCCGCACGAACTATCAAAACCTTGAGCACTATTCCCACTTGTGACCGAATGTTGTTTAAAACGGACGTAACTCTGCTGAGTTCACTTTACTTGTTAGCTTTACATTTATGTGGCCATTCATTAAACGCACTTGTATTAGGAAATGTAATTAATAGGTACGAGTGGAAAAATATGACGTTAACATTATGGCAGCGATGACGCAGGTGTAGGCTTTTTTCAGATGACTTATTATGAAATAGTGATAATAAATCTTTATAATATATTTTTTCTATACATATATAAGGTCCCATTAAAATAGATGGACAAACTTTTGGAAATCATTCAGACCACCAAAATAAAGACGATAGTTAAAAAAATATATAAGAAAAACGCGTTAGATACTTACAAGAAAAATAATCAGTTAACGAAAATACACTAATGTTATTTTAGGTCAAAATAAAATCACTTTAATCAGTATTTTTTTTTTGCTTGGATATCTTTGGTTAGACATACTGAGCGCTGTGTTAAAATTTGTCTAAATAATTTAAATGGGACCCTGTATACAGCGTTATTGGAAAAACATCAACAACCTCTTAAGAGGTCATTGTACTCATCATTATGTACAGCTTTTACTATGGGACCAAACCTGAAATCGCGAAAAAAAAATCAGCTGTTCTCTACATTTTGACGAGTTATACGAACATAAATGTAGGGTACAGCTGATTTTTTTTCGCGATTTCAGGTTTGGTCCCATAGTAAAAGTTGTTCATAATGATGAGTGCAATGACCTCTTAAGAGGTTGTTAATGTTTTTCCAATAACCCTGTATAACACAATTTAACAAAGAGGTAGAGATTAAGAGGCGTGCGGTCCACACTGCAGAAGACCGCATTACATTACATTGGACACGCGTCGTATGTGGTGCATCGACTCCATCTAGTTTTTTTTTAATAATTATGACGTGTAAAAGTGATCCTATTTACAGAATAAACAATTTCATTTAATTTCATTAAACAAGTCGTCAATTCCATTTTTTATTATTATTCGTGTTCCTTGAATACAAAACATTTACTTTCCCTATCTACACTAACACTTACCCCAGTGTAAAATCAATTTAGAGCCAAATAATTCAATATACAAATTCAAAATCAACATCGAACCACCCAAACCAAATTCTTACCTGACTTGCCTGTCAGGTCCGTAACTGCAAGACCAACAGATTGGCAAGTTCCAGCGAACTGTATCGCACACTGAAGTAACAGATTCGTCGACACGAGCCACGAGCCACGAGCCACTCCTAAATTCAATTAATCATAGTTGGGATTAGTTCCCCTTTGACGACCTGCAGGCCAGACGTGACTGTCTTGTAACCGCCTTTCGATAACTAATTATAATTATTGAAAGTTTGCGTACAGTTATTTTGGGTGATGTGTCGTTTGTGGATTGGTATTTTCGCTAGGGTTTTTCGATTGATTAGCTACTTACAAAATAATATTTGAATCATTTTCATGAGATGAAAAGAACGCGAAATATTGTTCGATATAAATTCCAACACATGATTTAAAATATTTTACAGTAATATGATAATATGCATCTATCATAGGTACTTTCAATACCTACATTTGATACTAGACAGACAGTTAGGTATAACTGATATTAATTTGCACTTAACTACACTATAAATTAATTTATTCTACCCACCCTGTACGTCCAGAAACTCAAATCCCTTTACAAAATAATAAAGCCACAACTCCTGTCAAAATATGAGGGGGTATTCTCAAGATATCAGTAATAAATTCCCGCCAATTACAAAGTTAGTGCAACTTCCGTTGGTCAGTACTCGAAAGGCCAACTAGTTAATTCGCAGCGTGCCCCGCCGGGAATCGAACTCCGGACGTCGGGTAAGTAGCAGATTTATTAAGAGGCTATTCCTAAATGCCGGCGGGGAGAACTTGGCTTTAAAATTAAATCACGCTTTAGTTTGAACTAAGCCTTCTAAATTCGTGCTTTGTCTGTTGCAGATACGGGTTCTCCATTTAACTGGTATTTACATTTGAATTGTATAGGTTGAGTGTTTTGTTGTTGATTATCTAATAGTTGATACTGTACTTATTGTTTGGTGATATTTTGATAATGGTTACACTTACACGGATAGTATCTACGTAATTTTAATGAAATTAATCTTTTTATTGTTAGAATTTAAATGTTATATATTTTAGACAGTATTTATTTGTATTTGAGTATCTACAACTCTACATTGTTGGTAAAATGATACAATAACAAGACACGAATTAATATTCTTAGAAACCTAAAACTTGTTAGAACATACATAAATTTATGTTTGAACGTACATTAATTTTCTAATGCTCGGTTTACTTGTTAACCAAACAGTTAAACACTAAACGTGTGGTGTCTACTAACCTACTTCTCTACTTGACGAAAAATTGTCAAGTGTAACTTTTTTGTAACTATTCCTACGTGAGCTGAAAAGTAAACAAGTTACAAACTGCATTAGTACATAAACAATTGTGTTTTTTAATACTTACTTTTATCGGTTGGTCAGCGAAGAATATTTCTCAAACAAAACTAAGTATATATCCGACGACTTCCTCTCTGAATCACATGCGTAGACATGGCGTAGACAAACCTTTTCCTCTTTCCTTTTTGACTCCGACACGGTCGGCTGAAAACAGAAAATTTTATCAAAGTATTTTTCAAATGCAACCCTTTACTCGCAGCAGACTTACAACAAATCAAAAGGCTAATAAAGAAACGCGAGCAACTCCTGCAAAGTATTTCTTTCATCGGAGGCAAAGTTGCGAATCGGAGGAAAAGTTGCGAGTCGGGAATTTCCTGCGGGGAGAGGGGGAGGGGAGGCGGAACTGCCAACGACTTCCTTTACTACGTGTAACTGCAGTGAGACAAACGGGTTTGTCATACACTCTTTTGTGTATAGATGTAGGTATAATTTGGACGTGTAATTACACGATTTTATTTCTAGTAGTACCCATTTTTTTATGAAAGGAAGAGATAGTGTAAAGGGAAAATGGGAGTCATCTGAAAATTCATTATTTATCTAATTTAGCAGGTAGTTGAGACAGGTGTTGACTGAGTAAGTGCTTGGCCAGAGTGGCAGCGGGGGGCGGGGCGGAGGCAGCGCGGCGTACTCAAACATAAGAACTTCATTTGAGTGTCGTGTCCATAGTGGGCACGCGGGCGCGGCGAGCGGCGCGGGCTGCTCGTCGCGGGGAGCACGCGTGGAGTGCGCGGGCAACTCACGCCATAGCTCGTTCATACAAGTGGCCGCAGTGGGTGCGCGGGCGGACCGGGGTTCTCAAACTAGTTCAAGCTTTTTTTCTAGTAAAAATAAGTCTTCTCCATCTACACTTGCGTGCAAAAAAATCGACCCACCCCATGCTCTTCGATTTGAAACAATATAATTCAACAAGTTTTACTAACAATAACCTAATATATTGTATATTAAAATCTTCCTAAAAGTATGTAGATTACGTTAGTGAAAGAATTATCAAAACAGATTCATTAGTTTTTGAGAAAATCTCGAACTTATAAATATGGGGGTTGAATAAAGAAGCTCCATTTTTTTTAAGTCCGTTAAAAAAGTCAAGTTCAATTTTGATTAAACAAACAGAAATACACAAAATTTTACATTTGTCAATTTCATTGACAAAAAAAGTCACACACTTTTTCCGAGCAAAAGTGAGTAATGAGGACATCTGAAGAATCAAGTCGATCTTGTCAAGGATATTTCTTTGAACAAAGTATAGTGTATGTTCAAATAAACTGTACCTTACCTACCTTCACACAGTATAAAATAATAAATTATATTCATTACGATTTTTGAGATATCGTGTCTCAAATGGAGAGCATGGGGTGGGCCAATTTTTTTGCACGCAAGTGTATATTATATTTTGACAAACACTGGACACGACAACACGCAGAACGCAGCCGCGCTCCACTGCGGACAGGCAGACCGCGCGCGTTCCGGTATCCGCGCCGCTCCCCGCCCCGCGCTGCCAGTCTGGCCAAGCACTTAGTCTCATCTACAACAAACTTAATCAACAAAAACTTAAAAAAATATGAAACAAAAAAATAATAATAGGCCGCCAGGCCGTATTTCGGCCATGGTGGCAAATCTCAACGGAGACTAGCGCGGGAGATATTATAGTGCACAAGTGTGCGTGCAGACACAGGTGCACTCTTCTCTTCCCTCATTTTCATAGTTTGATGGGACGGCTCGCAATCAGACATGACAGGCGCAAGGTCAATGGGTTAATGTGCTTTCCGAGCCACGGGGGTATCACACCGCCAACTTCCAAACTCCGGGCTGTTACTAAGAAAAAATCCAATAACACTCTGTCCGACTTAGGAATCAAACCCAGAACCCCCCACACTCAGCAGTTGCGCTTGCGACCACGAGACCAACAAGGAAAAAAAATAGGCAAGCCTTAATTACTATTATGAAGTGAAAACGGACGTAAAATCTCAATACCATTTTGAATACCACTCGAATAACGCTGCGTTATTAGTTTGTCTGTTAGTTAACCAGCAGAACTAAAACACAACAAGTAGTAACAAGGGAACATTACATAAACAATCCCGGCTCAATATTTATTCCAGTTTAGCCAACAATATAATCTACCCCAATTTGACTAAAGTTCTCAGTTTCTGACAACGAGAACTGAATTGATTACCACTTACTTATTTATCTTGGATACTAACTCTATTGTGGACGTGGTTATTGTTTAGCAGATTTATCAAAATATTCATTATAATATCACTATAGGTACTAGCTGCGCCCCACGGTTTCACCCGCAAAAGCCTCGATCCTGTGGGAATATCAGGATAAAAAGTTTTATGTCCTGATACAGGTCATGGTTTACCCACGTGACAAATTTCATCTAAATCCGTTCAGCCGTTTTAGCGAGAAAACGTAACAAACAAACATACAAAAAAACTAATATTTTCTAATTTTATTAAGTTGAACTGAATATAAAGTTTAGTCTAAAACATTATGTTCAGTTATTTTGATAATGATCACCACATCTGGTTAATGTATTGATGGTCATAATCACAGCATGAACCAACCTCTTCACATAGCACATATACATACAACAAAATAACTTATTTTTTTGTTCCTGCAACAATGGCAAGAGAAGAAAGATATAGAATGAAATATTTTTGCCGGGAACCAAATAAAGCTACCAACACCATTATTTTTAAATAAAATATATTTAACCTATCAACTCTCCCGTAAACGAGCTTTCCTGAAACGAAGATAGAAATTGTTTAAACCAACTTGAATATGAATAAACAGCTTATTTTTAATCTAATATTTTTAATTGTTTCTTTATTTGTGTTTTTTTTTTACATTGTTCTCACATATAGAAGCAACAAGAATAATGTACCCAGAATTTTGTAACATCTTGATTTAAAAGAGTGTCCATGGAGTTTCTTGCCCGTTTTTCTCCATAGAGATCTACGTTTTGGAATGGGCAACTAGCTTCAACTTTCTGAGTAACTGACCGACTATTTAATTTTAGCAATTCAAAAGTGCCTGTACATGGTTTAATTGAAATAAATACTTTGAGTTTGAGTTTAATACAATGAAGAGACATTTATCTGTCAGTGTTGCCAAAGCAGGCAGGGTGGCAACTCGATATTTTCAAATTTGGTATTTTTTTTTTACCAAATTCTTTAAACGCGTGTTTGTTGATACGAATAGTACGTAGACTATATACTTTATATTGTAGGTATACATACACAGCATAGAAATCACTAAACATAGATATATAGTACGATGCATTGTTTCAGTTTTAACTAAAACATTATTTGGTGTAGTCATCTCGACATTGTGTCACGATAAGACAATGGTAGACTCCGACTTGTTATCTCAATATTAATTTCCTGAGAATGAATTTCAATGAGCAAATGTTGTCACTACTGGTTGACGTGAAAACGGATGCGAGGCCTACCAAACTATGTTTGTATTTGTCCGCTCAATATGATGTGTCTATTAATATTATTTAGTTGTATTATTTCAATATTTCCCTCTCATTTCGGGTCGTCAGCAGACAAATTTAGTCTTACCAAGGGGCAACTTTAGTATTACCCAGTAACTGTGTTGTGGATGTCAGGTAGGCAGATCGCTCCATGTAAAATACTGGTAGTCATCTGCATTCGGTTAGACTGGAAACCGACGATGATGATGATTTCCCTATCATTAATAGGTGCTTGCGAGTCTTATACCTAGGTATTTTTTCTGATTTGATTTTGAAAGGTAAGTAGGTATGTGTCAGCATGGTCAGCACGACGCCACTTTATAAAATAATCAAGAAGAAATAAGTCCCTACCTACATCTTGACAAATAAAACACCCCAAAAATAATAAAAATATTTAAAAAATTATATATTAGAAAAATAATGAAAAAAGTAAAGGAACAGACAAAAAATAAGAAAGACATGGTTTTTTTCAAGCCCGACAATTAGTTCAACTTTTAATTGTGAGTATTATTTTTCAACCTATATTGTTCCACTGCTGGGCAAAAGTCTCCCCCACTCTTCCCTGTGTGTTGCCTTCTCCGGCCAATTATATATATATCTATTATAATTATATATATATATATATTATTAATTATATATGTATTTTAGTTCGTATTCGTATTTCGTACTAAATGTACGCCAACACTCAAGAGCCGGCGATTCCGGCAAACATCACGGCTGCTATATACGAAGACTTGAACCTATTCAGTAAGATATCTTGTTAGATGGACGTTCATCAAATGGACTCCAGCCTAGCAGCACTAGGATCAAGTTTCAAACTGATGCGGATTTAGACTCGGCAGACTGATATTGATTGACTTACAGCTCACATTGTTTGCACACTACCTATTGTAATTAGTGCGATACGGAACAAAGTGTCTTGAATGTAGGTAGCGGAAAGCTCTGAAAAAGACATTAATATACTTAGAGTGACGTAACGTGATTTTGTACATATCCTATTCTGCATAATCAGTCTATAAAGTTCGCACTACTGGGACACAGGCATCTTCTCTCCGAGAGGGAGTGGGCTGTAATCTACAGATTGTTTACTGTTGGTAGATGTCACATGTCTTCGAATTTTTATTTCTAGGACATGTCGGTTTCGCCACGATGTTTTCCTTCACCGTTTTGAGAGCAGTGATGATTACATAATTTACACATAGTAAAACGCCTGTCTGGGTTCGAACCCACGACCTACGACTCGTAAGTCGGGGGCGTTACCTCTGAGCCACCACTGCTCTATCCTATTCTGAACTCTTCAGTTTCCGTTTTTTTTTTATTTTGTTAAGTATCCAGTCTAGTTTATCTCTGTTCTACATTGCTAAAAACTAATTTACATTGTATCCTATTTCCGACAGCATAAAAATGCAATGATGGATATACATGTATCTTACCAAGTATGATCTATATTAATGGCGATATTCCCACCGTCTTCAGAGCTTCTCCATTGTATACTGCACTCAATCACCGCTATGATATTACGAATACATTGCGCTACGTGATACGTACACCTATAAATTGGTGTGAGCGGCGTGGAGCGTGATTTGCCCTAATGAAAATCAAACTGGAGACGGTCAGGACATGCATACATTTAGATACCCGGACAGCCAAGTGATTAATTATACCTACCCGCATCTATGTAAATATTTATGTCTATAGTAAGGGTAGATGGAAGTCATGAGGACATCGGAAATGGTGTTAATAATGAACGCTTCTTTTCTCGAAAATAGTTAGCCATGTAATAAAATTAGCTCAGCATATTAAAAATGTGAAATGAGGTCCGAATTTTCTCCTTTATAAAAGTTACATTTTACCAAAATCAAATCAAAATCAGTTACGTCGTGCCGTCGGCGGCTCGCGTAGTTTTAATCCAAAAGTTAATATTTCAATATAGCATGTAGATGGAATCGTAAAATTCCCCAATATCGTTCACTTTATAACACTGTAAAAGGGAATATACACTCGACGTATAATCAAATACGCCCAACGTCAGAGAGTCGAGTTGAAATAGAATTTTTTCGCTCTTAAAAATTGCGATCACGTTTCTAATATAGTGAAAACAATATTCTAGTGACCGGGTGATTTCTGCACAGATGCTTGCCCTACCAATATTAGGTAGGTGGGGCAAACTTTTTCATAGCTTTGATATATGAGTGTCCCATAAAATATGGGGAAATAATTTTAGATACGTGCAAACTAATGTTAGTCAATTTTAATATAACTTCTCATATCCAGTCTTCACGGTTGATGGCAACTTTCGTACGATATTCAGATTTAATAGAATCTAATGTAAGTATTTGGAATTTGTTCGCTCATGTTTGGTTTTTGATTTCTTCTCTGCACGATAACGTCACGATATCGTAATTTGAAATCGCATACATCGGCTGCTCTCGCGGTTTTAATGGGTGAAGGGGTCGTTTCAAACGCCATGTCGATCGAACGATATAAAAAACCACATTAATCTGCACTTATCTCGACGATATTATTTAATGACGCGTCATTTCGCGGTTATTTGTAACTTTTATGGAAGGAATAGATCGTGTTCGGAGATGCATTTTTAGATAACACTCTTTATGCCGAACATTATATTATGCGTAAGTGAAATTTCATTATATGAAGCATGATCGTTCTGGCTCGCTGTTTTATGGTACTCGTTACTACCCTTACACATGTAATAACAATATTTTATTGAAATAAAGAAAGAAAATACATTTATTTAGCACAGACTAAAAGACACACAGTACAATATGGGTACTACATTAGATAAAAACAAATAGGAATCTATTAAAAATAGCAATAAGATCGATGTAAGAAATTAGCAATAAAGTGTGCCTGACGGCTGCACCAAACAGGCCCAGTTCAGCAAATTGCCAGACAACTATAGTGCTTGATGCTGGTTTTCAACTGGGCCTGATGTGCAAGGTGACGAATGTAAATCAGTTTTACACTGCAATGTGACAAACTGCGTACAATGTATGTATTGAACTGCTTTTTATGTTCAGCAGTTCAAATGAATAAATAGCAACAACAATACCTTCAAGTGGAATAATAGTTTAACAAAAACTATTTTCCTTGAGGACCGCAAAGTAAGCAACAAATATCGTTTATCACGCAATACGATTATTCCACAAAGAGTCGCCGGCAGCGGGTCGATTTGCATGAAATATAAAGGTGACCGCACACATAGTTTCCCGTTGTTTATAGCGGTCAGTGAACGTGGTCGTTTTGTTCCTCGCCCCTTTTGCATTCCTGTCTTCGTACCTTTATTGTCTTACTTTCCGCTCATGACATCGGAATAATATATTTATGAAATAGATAAACAAAGGGAGGACAGTGAAATTGTAAATTAAATTGTCGAGTAATGCGACTGTGCGCTCAAATGCTTGGAAGGACTTTTTTGTTTAGGAATTTAATGTAAAGGGAAGTTTATGAATGTTTGTTTGCAAAATGAATACTTTTAGAAGTAAGTATTTACTTTTCATTGTCTGTCCAAGTGCATGAATATATCTACCTAATAGGTGGCAATCGCATCGAAGCACAACCTGTTACGATGGATTCAGTACATGATTCTGAAACCCCTGCGTTGAAATTTTTCGTCGGTTCTTTTAAAAAAAAATTCTGTTCGATACATTTTGTCCGCGTAGCTATGATTTTTTTTTTAATAACCAAAGAAAAATTTCTACGAATTTTGAATTTAGAATCATGTGCTGAATTCAGGTTACAGTTTACACGTCGATGTCCCTGCCACCTTTATACTATACCTAATAGGTATACGCTATTAGAAAAGCCAAAGTGTGGAACTTTCTGCCGACATCTGTGTTCACTCCCACATTTAACCCGTCTGCCTTCAAATCAAGAGTGATCAGGCATCATCTGGATACGCTCGTTATTATCTTTTTTATAGAAAAGAATTATTTTCATTAAAAAAATAAATCATTTCTACGTCTACCTCATCACAAAGGCACAAGAAACCAAGCAAATAATTCACACATTGTTTAATATTCTGCCTGTATTCTTCATTTCACATTTCACACCTCAACGACACCTTTTGTCTCCGCCGTCTCGCTTTCATTATTCGATTATCATCGAGAACTGTCAATTGGCTGTCATATTCCGAACAATCGGCACTCGATCACACTCCTCTTTCTAATGAGGGACGACACATTGAAGTCCGAAGTGGAATTATTAAAAAACCATTAGATGTGGGGCAAAGACCGTGATGGATGGACTCTTGAATCCGATCCATTTCAATTTAAACGTCCCGATGTCTGCATAAAGGGTGAGTATCCCCAGAGTATGGTAATGTGTTTTAAGTCAGAAGTGGTCCGGTTTATTCGGATTTGTTGTCTTACGGTTCCGTACATAGAGATACGTCGTAACGTTTATAATGTTGCAATAACGGCTGGAACATTACTCACAACTAACCAGGAGTGATGAGCTGATAAATCATATCTAGTCGCCGATTTATATCGCAATAAACGAGGAGGGATTGCGGCAGTAAATAAAAAGTACCACCAACTCTTTATGATGTTTTATATTTATAGACTAAGTATTTAACATTTATTTTGTATACCCCTTTTTTAGAAAGTTACGAATGTCTTGGCTTATAATATTATTGTGAGAAGGCGAAGTTACATTTAGCAAATACCTTCATTTACACAGGATGATGCTACGAGGCAGTAAGCTTACCGCGTGGGTCTACGGCGTAGCGCGTCTACGGCGGAGCTACGAATACTAAAAACCCAGGCCGTTAACTCGACTCCACTGTATAAAATAACCATCTGGGGAAACCACCGCTTATCCTTTAGAAAAACTCTCTTTGTGGGGATAACTCGCTCTACATCCCCTCTTATGATATGTTTATGTACTTTGAGATTTTATGTGGAAATCCAACGCCGAGCACGAATTTTATTGGGTTTATAGAATTTTATGGCGCCATATTCCATGCAGTGGCCGCTGTTTTTCATTGTCTATTGATTTTGATGCGAATAGTGGAACGCTACGCTTAAACTGTCGTCGTTTAAGGGTAGCAGAGAATTATGAAGTGTTTAAATCATAAATATGATACGAAACTATCCCATATATAGAACGTAAACAAAAAAACTGTCAAACAAACGTTAACCGTGCTGAAGCCGAGGTAATCTGTGCGCAAAACTATGTTTGAAGCGAGGTTTAACAGTTTGACGGCACACTTAATGTATTTATACCGGGCACCGGGCAGCGGCATCTGTGGCTAATGATATCGCTGGACCTGCACCCCCTAGCCCCCACTGCCCCCTTCTCCCAACACTCCCGATAGGCCCCCATGACTCGGTCATTAGTTAAACACGCACAGCCGCCCGCATGTCGCAAGTTTATCTTTGGCTAAACTGTAGGTATGTGGACTCGATTAGCCCTTTGATCAAATAATCCGGCGATAAAATAGGGCTTCAGGAAATTAAATTACATTAAATGTCATTGTTCGGGTGCTTTGGCTGTGAAATGGTTTTATGTGGGGCAGGCCAGCCGGCTTGGTGGGTATATTTATAGGAAGCAGATGATAGCGTAAGTAAATTGAGTGTCTTAGAACGACAGAGACATATTAATTAATGCGTCAATGAATGTAGAAAATAGGTTAGGTATAATATTTCGCTAAAGCAAAACAAAACACATAGTTAATAATTCGAAAAAAAATCGAGTCAAAGGAAGTGTATCTTATTTTCACGGAAATAAACGTGAAGTCCGGTTAACTCTGGCAGCATCATAATAGTACCTACCTACCAGTTTGTTTCAGATTTCAACTAATTTTAATGGTTAAAGTACATATTACACAAGAATATTGACTTGGACACCCCTTTAACTAATATTGCACGCAATCCTTAATTTCCCAGCGCAGCCGTAAGGTAAAGTGGCGAAACTCAGGCGGACGGCAGCCAGCGCCGAAGGGTTTCAAGACATGCTCGTTACTCGCATGCGGCGGGCGAAATAAACCGCCCGCTAGTTTAATTGGCGGTCACCTACACGCTACGTCTCATTCCTAGGGGCTTCCAACAAATCATTAAGACCACACCGGTTCTGTACGTAACTCGAGTTTCCGAGAAATTGTTAGCCTGCAGTTCTGAGGAAGAGTTTAGGTGTTGATATTTTGATGCACTGTTACTTTACGTGTAGAATTGAATACTAAGTTTTGATGACGATTAGGTACCGTAAAAAGAGTTATTTAGTCACTTTCGCTACTCGTTTATAGTGACTAGCTAAGGAGTCAATGTAGTAATTTAGTAACTTCACCTGTATAACATAAATCAGACTATAATATTCCCACTGCTGGGACACAGGACTCCTGCCTGTGGCCCAGCAGTGGGAATATTATAGTCGGTGAGAGGAAGTGGGAAGTGGGCACAATGCCGGTCCAGTGCGAGTTTGTGGATATCACGTGTCGCTGCCGTTATCACTTGGCCACCATTGCTCTATTAATACTTATTAGAAAAAATCAGCTTGTTTCCCTACATTTATGTTCGTATAAATCTTCAAATGTAGGGAAACAGCTGATTTTTTTTTCGCGATTTCTATTTTGGTCCCATAGTATAAGTTGTTCATAATGATGAGTACAATGACCTCTTAAGAGGTTGTTGGTGTTTTTCCAATAACCCTGTATAGTGTATGTGCTTTATACTAGAATCGTCGAAATCGTATGAATTTATGTTATAAAATATTGTATAATGGTTTTTTTAAAACAATACATTGCATGAAGCACTGATAGAGCCATTATTTAAAACTCACACAAAAACCCTCACAACTACATGCCATATTCAAATTTAATTAACACTGCAAATCTAATCTGTCCCAACATTTATTTATAAAACAAAAGACAGTAAAAAGCCGCATAGGGTTGAACAGTAAACGTTCTTGTGCCCGGAAGAGGGCGGAGTGCGGCGGTCACTCGATTAATACCAGCATTAATCTCAGCTGCCCCGGCGCAGGGGACTTTAATTTATGCCCTCGTTTTGACAATTGATGAGGAAGGACATCGTGTAGATATTTTAAACAACAGACGCATTTGAAGCGGAATTAAACTGCGATTACGGACAGGGTCGGGTTGTACAATTTGTACGATTAATTTAAAAAATTACATTGTGCAATATGCTCCAGATTGATCACACGTTTCACAAGTGCAACTAATGTATACTTACTATAGGTATATATAATTTAATAAAACTGACGAGTTTGTTTGTTTGAACGCGCTAATTTCTCGAACTACCTAGGTAGGTATATGAAAAAATATTTTTGCATTTGATAGCCCAATTCCTGAGGAAGGCTATTTAACATCACGCTATGACCCTTAGAAACCGAGCAAAACGAAAAAAAGTTAGAAAGAACACTAAGCAAAAACGGAGTCAGCAGCGTGTGTGGGCAATGCAACGCGACGCGGTGGCGTCGCGTTGCACGAAAAATTTCGGCCCCCGACCCCCCGGTCGGGGGCCGAAATTTTTCGTGGACAAGGAAGGAGAAGAAGAAGACAATAGATGAAGTAAGTAGTACTCCAAAAAAGTAATACTGGCAGAAGCTAGTAGATGTTATAAGTTTTATAGAAGCTAGTATGCGCCATACTGCCTCAGAAGTGTAGCTACAGTAAAGCTAGGTTCTGGTTAGGAGAAAGATTCGCAGTAAAGCAGCCAGGTCCTTCCTATTGTGTCTGGAGAAAGAACTAATTACTTGCTAGCTTCAGGGAATATCGAATTTACGTAGAGTATTCTAGACGTAATTCAATCAGAGCTTTGTGTTAGCTAGAAATAAATAGACTCGGACATCTTGCATGCGTCATGTGTAACTCTTATTGACAGGTCCACACTACCGCCTGTCGAGTCTATCTCTAACACAAATATCAATTCTCAGAAGCAGAGATAAGTGGATTCTCTATTTACTTGTGATAGGTCATAATATAGCATATACCTTACCAGTCACATCTAATAACTACCTATGGTTAAATGAATTGACCATACGCGACGAAACGCATCAAAACGCGCGAAATATCATCTGACTTTTTATTGCCAACGAATTTGAACTTTTCATTTCCACAGCATCGTGGCTACAAATCCGCGCAAATTCAATTAAACTTCCAAACATTTGGAGGCAAATCGCCGGGTATACCCTAATGAGTGTTGGTGAACGGTCGGTCTGGAAGCAAGGCATGCGTGAGCGCGCGGCCGCTGCTCGTGACGTCACCGTCCGCGCGACCGAAGAGAATATTAATTCACTGCCGCGTCTAGCTACATCACTCGCACTCACTGCGCTCACTCACTGTTAATTGCATGGAAACATTGCCTGAAATTGTCATGTTAATTTTAATATACATACACCACTCGAGCATAAAAAATAATTTTACACGTTATTAAATATTAAAATACTCATAACTAATTAAATTAATACCAAATGGAATTATTAATCATTCGTTACCGCAACAGGAATATTTGCAATTTTATACATGTTTAGCAATTATTTGAACTGCACTAGCAATAGCTGCGGGCAAGCAATTATCATCAAAAACTAATTAAAGCCTCAACTAGGTATATTAATTTTGCGATCAAAATTATAAATTCCTCGCTGACACAGAGGGTTCCAACAAAACTGATACGGAATAAATTTTCAACTTAATTTAACTAGACAAACACAAAGGACCGAATGAAGGGACCGACTTAATTTCAGTATTGAGGTGGAAACTAATGATAAGCTAGTTTGTTCAGTACACACTCCGAACTATGAATATATTACATGATAGAATACTGAGGTAAAAGTTAAAATTACTGCAGCTTTTTGGTTCATATTTAGCTACTCAAAATACATAAAATAATTATAAAGATCGCTACTAGCTAGTGCGTATAGTCCTTTGCTAAGGCTGGATAGGTATAGCCACCTTTTCAATAATGAAAAAAATCTTCATGACAAAAATAAACGACGTTTTTCTTCCATGTTCAGAAACTGCCACATCCATAAACATCCCGTAGCATCACACTCTGTGTTGGCGCGCGCGCCGAATGCGTCCCAAGCTCCCGACTCGTCCGATTTCGCGCTCCACTATACTCGCACAGCTGTCGCAAACTCGCTCCTCTGACAATCAACGCAAAACATTTTAAAATATATTCTTTGAGGCATGTGATGCAAATAACAGTATCATTGAAATGTTTTATAGGTAGGTACCTACTACTTTTTCCTAGGTTTAGTCAAGACTGGTGGAAAGCGACTGGTTTTACCAAAGTAGCATAGATACGTCTAAATATATACCCTTAGCTGCTGGGGAGTTTGTTGCACCACTTCTTCCCAGTGAAAGCAGTAGGAAGTGGTGAAGGGTGGGCGTTTTGGGTGTAGTACTGATTCTTAGCCTAATTTGAACAAATTAGGTACTTTTGATTTTAACCCAATATACCCATTGAATGTTATAATAATTGAGTCACACTTCGTTAATAAACAAACGCATTTCAACTCACCAGCGATTGGACATAGAGAAATACGTACAATCAGTCCAAAACCAATATCCACAGCAAAGCTTTGACGAATACCTCAAATACAAATACCCTTTGAAATTTTCACAACCATTCCAACAACACAGACGTTATTAATTCCTGAAACTACACATAAATCATCTACATCCTTTTATCTATTAAAAATGTTCGGTACTGGGAAATCAAACAGGTGCTTCAGTCAAAGGTCATAATTTAATCAACGTGCAGGGCAGTGGTCTGTCTGTGCATCTGATAGTCGCAGTTATTAAACCGCAGACTGCCATGTTCAATTTACAACGTAACCCCACGGAAAATGTTGTGATTGTACACCTACCTGTGAATTTGTCGGCCATCATGATTTCTGCGGCTGTAACGTTAATAATGGACCGATTAGCCATATGGGGGACCGTGGCACTAAATTTGGGAGATCTCGTAATTGATAATTGGAGCGTTGTAATGTATAAGTGCTGTGGAATGTGCATTCAAATATAATTAAATGAATAGGAATAGCAACAGCAGTGGTGGCCTAGTGGTAAAGGCCAAAATCATGATAATGGCGTCTGCGTCTATTCTATCTACGAGCAAGGCTTACTGAGCAGTAGAAAGCATGCGTTCTAAAAAAAAACTAAATTTGAACACCCTACCATAGAGCAACTAATCTCTTGTGCACACGCGTTTTTTTTTGTCAAGTATTCACTCATCAGAGGTGGGTGACCGACCGAGAACCGATTCAAGTAATTACTTCACAATACTAAAAGTACTTGTTACTCAGTTCTAAAGTATCGACGCTAAAAGTACCTACTTTATATCGATAGAAAAGTATCGAGTAAGTACTTGTATTTACTCGTATCGTTTCATTCCTACATCAACCAACCCGCACTGGGCCCGCATAGTGGATTATGGCCCAGTCCCTCTCTTAGAGAGGACGTCTGTGTCCCAGCAGTAGTAAAGTTTAAGGCTGTAAGTGCTTTTAATGACAAAGTTAGTAAAACAACAACAAATCCGTAGTGATGAAATATCGCGCATCATTGCATTCTGAAAAATATTAAGTGCTGGTTGGCTCTTCCTAGAATTATTTATCAATTAAAATTTACTAAATACAACAAACATTGCACTGATTAATTCAGTGCAATGCAATGTTTGTTATAGGAACTACTAATATAGGAAAACCGTAACACAAAGCTGTTTCGTGGAATCCGTCTCAAATATGAATACTGCACGGATTTCCACTTTATTAGTTTCTACCGGGAATTCCCGAGTTTAGTTTTACCATACATTTTCATTCGGCAGTGCTCCGCCCGGGGTTGTAATTAATATAGCTAATATGATTAGTAGTTGTTCTCTTGCAACTTGTGTCTGGGCTGAGAGCTTTGTAGTGTAGTGTTTGCTTTGAACATTTTCTTGAGAAATGAACATCTTTGATGATGAATGAAGATGCAAAATATGAAAATGCATTCAATTATTTACATGATGAACTTTTCAGCAAGATATGTAAGAAGGTAATTTTTTGACTATTTAAAATACAACCTGTTTTGTAATAAGGCTCATTTCTCCATAAGTAAATAAAACTGACTACATAAAATAGAGTGAAGTATTACATTTTTATTACAAAACGAATGTCGCCCGTAGCCCGGGGCGGGCGGTAGTCGGGCAATAATTGCGTGCATATTACTCCCGCCCCAGGCGTAATCGTCGGACACATGACTTATATCTGTTTTTTAGTCCATTATAAGTACTCAGAATGACAAATATTGTTAACATCGGATTTTACACTGACTGTTAATTTTATTTTGAAGGTGTTTAAAGTAAGAGGTCGTTTCGTTATTTGCTTTACTAGGTAGGTACTTATACAGTTTTACTCAGTTACCTATTAAGGTTTGGTATATAGGGAGACAACCACAACGGTTGACTGACTGATGTTTTAGAAAATTGGTCGCTTATTAGTCCTAACTACCTATATAAAGTCAGCTACTAGTGCCATTTCTCCCTTCAGTAGACATTATTGGAACTATTAATTTCCGCCATCTTTGAATGTCATATACTGTTTATTGCTTAGTGCTCTTTAAACATTTTTCAGGCGAAACCATATTAAATAAAAATGCTGTGCTGTGATGTTATGTGATTACCTTTTATCTTAATTTGACTGAGATCTATATTATGAGAGTATTTGTACGAATGTACGCGAAGTCTAAATGCGACTCCCAAATAACATGGCATCCTGCCATTATTTTTTTATCGACTGAATAGGTACGTATTAACTCGTTTATTTTATAAATCGATTGTCCTACCATTATAAGACACCATAAACATCTTATTTCTGTATCCAGTTAGAGAAATTAAGCCTTTTGGGGTCTCGGAAAATTAAACGTGAAATCCAAATAAATATCACTTTGATTTTCGCATTCCAAATCGTACACAATACCAATGTTGTATCATATTCTCTGAATACTGTGCATATATTTTCAAATTATCGTATATTACGTTCTTACATGCGATTTAACAAAATACTCCTCTCAAAATACTCAGTTGGAATGTAATTAAAACAGGATTGCTTCATTATTGACGGCACTTTCGGAATCGGACTCCCAATAGTTGTGTGATTTATTATCGCATTCACTTCGCTTAATTTCACTATAGAACAATAGATCAAAAAACCATAAAAAAAACTTACCAGATATAAAAATAAAAATCATACCGCGGCTTGTAATGTCTGCCATAGGTACCGTGTGGCAGAATTTGGCCGCAGTAATCCGCTGGATGCGAGAAGCACAGAGATAGTCGAAGTGGCAGTGCTTGGGGGACGCCTATGTCCAGCAGTGGACGTCTTTCGGCTGAAATGATGATGATGATAGATGTGGGCAAAACACATATTGAATCTTTTTTTTATTTAGTTAACTACTAGGACATTTAATTATTTAATAGTCAGTATTTACCAACATGGCCTGTATATCTTATTTGCCTTATTACCCTGTAATAATAACGTCAACAAACGAAAACAAATAAATCATGGTTCTACTCTCAAACTATATATCATGAGCTGAGACTACAATATAGTTTGGGAATTAAGCTACAATTAAATGGTCGTAAATTCCAAGTTTGGTCCTGGGTCACTCCGGGGACTGCGGCGGCAATTTATCAATTATTTACGCCACTTGGGCCCTGCGCACCGTCTGCCGTCACCTCCCCGCCACCGATCTGTTGATTGACACTGCCGGTATTGAAAATAAACACACTAGGGTTTTCTACTGATAGATAGTTAGGATGATAAATGATTGCATTAATTTGGCGCAGTCCGCAGTTGTGTAATCCCTATTTTTAAGTAACTTCCACTGTCTCTTAAGATACAGGTTGTCTTAGTTTAGAGGCAGACCTCATAAAATCTGTATACAGACTTCTGCAATGTAGTTAGTATCTTGTTAATCAGTGTATAGTAATGTATGTTTCTATGTGAAAATTAACTATTATTATTAATTACAGGAATATTTTTATTTTATAAGCTACGGTTCAGGTAGTTTTCGCACAGCTGACATTACATAACTGGTAGCTAAGGTAGCACGAGGTTGTATGCTGATTAAAACATTATTCGCGTCCGTAAAAAATATGTCTTTACAGAATTATAATCATTAGAATCAGCAATATTAGAATGGACCTCAAATGTCATGATTTCATGAAATAGTCAATCAATAGGATAATATGAACTTAGAGCGTCATTGATTTTTAGATTATTACTAAATATGTATTTCCTAAATGGGTCTACCTACAAACCCGCTTTTTTTGGCTAACCCTCCACCTACCTACCCTGTATTTGTTTGTTTACTATAATGTTTCAACAAAAATACCAAACAAGTAAATAAACAAAATGTACGAGTGACTACATGTGAGCTAGGGTCGTGCAATCAGTCACTTAGTGTTGTCCCGGTCCCGCAGTCCCGGCGACGCTGGTCCGTGGTCGCACATCGATCTACGTCAACCACAGTTTCGGAGTCGCGGACTTGAGTCAAGAGTCCTAAGACGTAGCACAGATGCTCCCGGGAAATATGCGGGATATTATTTGTTTATTTACTTAGATATTGCAGATACAAGATAGATGTTAGACATAGCTTTGGTTGATAAAGAGGTAAAACTATGAAGCGCGCCCATAATGTTTTTTGGAAAATTCTAAGCCTAAGCAATAAGCTCATAATAATGGCTATGAGTAACACAACATCACGCATAAATTGCCCGAAGGATTCGGTTAGTGTATAGGCGCCAGCACATCAAGTTACCTGAAACTGTCAAATTTTCCCAATCAACTTTGAACCTTGTACTTTAGCGATAAAGTCTAAAATATATTAAAGAAATTTGACAGATTGCATTAGCCAGTAGCTTGATGTGCTGGCGTCTGTACCTATTACACCCACATTTCGCCAATATTATCTTTAAGTCCCATGTAACAGGGGGGCGAGCCTATTGCCATCAACCGGGCACAAATCCAGACTCCGGGCTGCTACTGAGAAATTCCATAAGTACATATTTTATTTAACGAAATTTGAAATCGAATGAGGTCAACATGTTTAATATACCTAGTGATTTGCATTTGACCCAGCTTCTTGCTATGCACAGTATGAAGAATATTAGGTACGGTAATCAAGTTTCAGTTCCAAGATTTACAGTCCGGTCAAGAGAATGCGTTCGCGACACCTGTCAATGCAACAATTCTAGTAGCTAACAAAGATTAAATTCGCAAAACACGTATTCCTTTGCATGAAACTGACAGGTGTCAATAACGCATTCCCTCGTCTGAAGCACTGTAATGATATTCTGTAAAAATCTCACCTTGAAAACATAGGTGAAGTGAGCTGTCAATAGTGTCAATCCCTAGCATCAAGTGGAATGACAGCTCACTTTAAGCTCACTTCACCTAAGTTATCACGGTGATCTTTTTACAGAATAGCACAGCTTGTGGTTAGCTTTTATTTAGATTTTTGTGTTACTGGTTTTCTTGAAGACTTAATGCTCTTTTCACTGTCTATGTTTATTTAGGTAGTACTGACTCATTCCAGCCATTTATTGTTTTATTTGCACTGCTCTTAAATAAGCTAAGTTAATTAAATTGCGAATATTTGTATAACTACATGTAAACAAACAAATATGAAAATAAATGAACACAATTATTTATCTGGCGTCCCCTTCCGATTTAATAAAGTTGAGCTATCGGCTAGCGGTAAATATTTACACTCAGTTTTATATCTGGCAACATTGCTCATTATATTGCCAATATTGGCTTGGTAAAATAGTACCAGCTACTATTAGCCATTAGGTATACCTACTACATTGTTTACTTTTAGCTTAAACTTAAGAGAGTAGAGTGTGGGCTACTCTGGTTTAGTCTTTGGGTTAAATACTATTAAAAGTCATCATCTCATCGGCGTAGCCTTTTCCCAACTTTGTTGGGGTTGGCTTCCAGTCTAACCGGATGCAGCTGAATACCAGTATAGGTATTTTGAGATTTGGACTAAGAGCGACGTGGTCAATTTGCGATCCAGTCATTCTGATACCAACCCTATTTTACATGGAGCGACTGCCTATCTGACTTCCACAACCCAGTTACTGGATAATACGATACCCCTTGGTAAGACTGGTTGTCAGACTTTCGGGCTTCTGACTACCCGTAACGACTGTCAAGATCCACGAATGACAGCCAGGACCAACGGCTTAACGTGCTTTCCGAGGCACGGAAGGGTTACTACCCCTACTATTAAAAATAATAAATTTTCATAGCAAGATGAAGTTTTTTGAAAAACTACCAATTGATAAGTATCCGAGAAATCCCTGTGAAATATAACTTCAGGAGTCAGGAGAAAAGACTTTACTTTTAGGGACTATACTTCATATCCTAAAACTAAGCTAAGTATGTAGATCAAAATCAATATTAGAAATGTATTCCTGGAAACCAAAAATCTAGTAGGCGTAACTAATAAGTTTTTGGGCTCCAGGAATAGGGCCATTAAAATAAGAATCCGTGGGTAAGTTGAAAAATCTTAAATTTTGCTAAATGTAGAACCAATGTGCTCTCTCAGTTACCTCTTCGTTTATTTTATACTAGCTGCGCCCCGCGGTTTCACCCGCATAAGTCTCGATTCCGTGGGAATATCGGGATAAAAAATATTTTATATCCCAACCCAGGTCCATCCAAATCCACTCAGCCGTTTTAGCGTAAAAAAGACACAAACATACATACAAAAAATCAAATAATTTCTCTTTATAATATTACTAGCTGCTCCCCGCGGTTTCACCCGCATAATTCTCGATCCCGTAAGAACACCGGGATAAATAGTATCCTATCTGTTTGTACAGGGTGACAGCTACTTCCATACCAAATTTTATCAAAATTGGTCTAGCCGTTTGTGCGTGAAGAAGTAACAAACATAGAAACACACTCACAAATTTTCGCCTTTAGAATATTAGTGCGATACATAGTTTAGAAGAACCATATTTGGCAGTTATGTGAATAGGTATGTATGGCACATAGCAGTTGCATAATATTTACGACATGGGTTAATTAAGACGCAGTGAGCTGAATGGGTGATATCTCCTTAGCTGCAAGTGTTACCATGATTTACGTCCGCCATTTGTAATCCGTTTTGTTGCACCCATTGTACTGTTCTGTACTTTAAGGTCATTAAAGGAAACTTATGACGATTTCTGTTGAAACTTAAGTTAATTGAGTTTTAAGTTAATAGTTGCTACAAAGTAAGCTTTAAAAAGTGTGTCAAGCAAACAAGGAAGAAAAATGTAGGATTATACACGGTCAAATTAGATTAACTAGCGAAACTCCGCAAACGTGATAGGTATCAATATATATACAAATGATAAAACAAAAATAAATTAAGTTGAAATGTAATGTATTTACTTGTTTCTGTAAATTAAAATAATAAGTAAGTAAAATAAATAGTAAGTAAGTAATTAATTAATAAAAATAACAAAATTAAATCCTAACTAAAAGTATACCTACACAAACTAAAACATAGGGTCAAAAAATTCATCCGCATCGCTGTCGACTGGTAAGTATAATACTACTGTTATATGATGACTTGAAAAATAATAATTTATAAATCTTATAATTTTTGTAACTATAGGTACTTCACAGAAGTATATATCTAAATACGATAAAACAAAAAAAAATGTTTTTTTTTTCAACTCTGAATTATGAGTTGAAAAAATCTGTTTTCTTTTGTTTTCAGTTAACAGCCCCAGAGGAGATTGACCCCCCGAAAAAACCATCAATAATTTTTATTTTGTCGTCTTTAGATATCGATGCTCCTCGTGTCTGCAGAGTTTCACTAGCTAATTTAATTTGACCCTGTATCTCTAATGTGCAAACAGAACTCTATGAGCTTTAAATAAGTAGTCTGCTGATCATAGATCAAAACATTGAAGTAGGCCAATTCCCGGAATTAAAAACGTTCAAAATCTAATCGCAAACTTGTCAAACATCTAGTGAAAAAAAAACATCCAACTTCAAAAAAAAACTGCAAAGTGATAAATAACTTTAATTTGTGAAGTCGGTGTCGTTGGTTCCGCATTTTCGTTTTTTGACACAGACTTCCGAAATTAAAGTTATTTATTTATCACTTTGCAGTTTTTTTTTTAAGTCGTTTGTTTTTTTTTTTGTAAAAAAGTTTTTATTTTTCACTTTTTAGTTGTACCTACTCCACAAAAATTCAAATAAC
This sequence comes from Hydraecia micacea, assembly GCA_914767645.1. NCBI lineage: Eukaryota > Metazoa > Arthropoda > Insecta > Lepidoptera > Noctuidae > Hydraecia > Hydraecia micacea. The sequence continues at coordinate 7,797,116 of OU611781.1, forward strand.
ACTAGTACATTGAATAATTGAAGACACTGACTAGAAGAATCGTCAAAATTGGTTCATTAGTTTTTGAGAAAATCGCAGACATACATACATACGGGTCGAATACACAACCTCCTTTTTTGAAGTCGATTAATAAGAGATATTATTGACAGATTGTGACTGAGATCAGTGTGAACGTTCTTAAAATTACGCGAATTGCGGTTCAGTCTGGGTCAGTAAGACATAATTAACATAACATTTTCTAAAAGCATTTCTTTTAGATTAGACCTTATTATAAATTGGGTAAGTACCTAATAAGTACATGGTGCATTACATAATTGTATTCCCTCTTTGGAAAATCAGCCTGAATATAGGGAGGCTCAATAATTTCTCAAGCCTTTAAGAGCAGATTTGAACTGTAAGCGACGGGCCGTCAGCTGTAGAGCCGAGATCTTTCTTACGTATCGCTCAAACAAAGGCGAGGCGTCGGAGCTAACTTGAGCCTTTTGTTACTTAATTCCTTAGATGAACACTGCGCTTTCTTGGTGCGCGTACACTGGTGCCGACGTAAATTATTCTTCATTACAACTCATTTTAAAAATAAAAATATCTAGGAAATCTAAATACGATAATTATGCAGTGAATGAAAATATACTTACATAAGCATTACCATGACACTAAAAAAATATGGCCGGCTAATCAAGAGAGGTTGCACAACTACTTAAATAAGTAAAAACAAAATTACCGAATTAATTAAATAACTAATTCGGTAAGCGCAGCGGAGAAGATTTTATTAACGCACTTGAAAATAAACTTTAAAATTATTGCAATAAAGTGCATAAATACTTGAACCTGACAAAAAATGCTCGCGCGTCCTCGAAGACGCGTCCTCGCAAGCTCGAACATACGCGATCCGTAAAGAAAATGCCCGAGACCGCGCGGGGATTATTCCTCTCTGTCTGCGCTGACCCTAACGGTGTCTTTTAATCCATTTAGCGTAAATCATAGAAATAAACAAAAACCACACCTCTTACTTTGCACTTCAGTCGAAACAAGTTTAGTACGGATACAATGCGCCCCTTTCCTATATCCTCAGAAGATGCAATGACATGTTCCACAGTTGCGATCCTGATGTTTTCGGTGGTAAATTGTGTATATTTAAGAAAAGTACTTTTAATAATATGTAAATCGTTAAGTGGCAACATTTTTAAGCTATAATGTAGTATTCAAATTCTGTTTTAATGTTTTTTAATTGTTTTAGTGTTTAATTTTTTATTTATTCTATGGTGTACAGACGCCAGCACATCAAGCTACTACAATCAAATTTCTTTAATAGATTTTCGCTTTATCGCTAAAGTATTATAAGGTTCAAAGTTGATTGGGAAAATTTGACAGTTTCGGGTAGCTTGATGTGCTGGCGTCTGTACTAGTAGGTACTCTAATTGATAGTGTCGTGCTTTCCTATAATTTAAATACATGCGAGATCAATATTATTTCAACGACTAGGTTAATGCTATGTGTGTTTATTATAGTTGGTCAGCCTTATTAAATTAATTTAATTTAATTGGATTTCTAACAAAGTTCACTTCATTAAAATCGTACCCAGTGTACAATCACCATAAGAGCCCCGTATTGTCTTGACGTCATCAGTCAAGAGGAGTGAAAATGTAACAATACAGTATTAACAGTTGACGCCTTTATAAATATTCATTTTCACAGTATTAAATTCGAGAGCCGTTTGGAGTTGCGTTTTGTTTGTGCGACAGATGTGTTCTCGAAAACTTCGGAGAGATAATGTTCGCGGGAATATTCGTAGACTGAAAAATGAAAAATGTATGGCTTCAATATTGTCGTAATCTATAACGTTACTGTTATTACAGATACGTTTAGTTCTACCAGGCATCGGTGTAGCCTTTTTCATTCAAATGTTACGACAGTGGCTGGATCTACGAGTACAGTCGATTAAAAAAAATTAAACAAATGTGTAACTGTCGAATTTCGAACACGGCTTTTTTATTCACAAATATTTTTCTTCGAAAACTAAAAGTTTTGAATCAGGCAAATTCGTGTCAGTGTCCGTTTATGGATTTAGCTCGAAAATTGAGGGTGATAAAAGCAAAAATGCCACTGTCCAAAAACAATATTTAGCCAAAATGAAGAAAAATGTCTCTGGGCCTATATGGATATAGAGTAAACTAAATTAAAATATTGTTTTAATTCTGAATTTTAAATAACCAAATAATAATAAGGAAACTATATTGACATTTTTAGTTATTAGCTAATTCATGTCGTATACAAGAATTAGGTATTAACTAAAAATTTCGACTGGACAGTGTCAATTTTGCATCTCACTCCAAACTTCAAACTTAATTTTCTATGGGACAGTGTGAACATTGCTTCTGAACTAGTTAATACACCAAAATGATTACAATAAAACCTAATAGATGGCATTCATAGTTCAATTTGGACGAAAATTGACAGTGGCGTTTTTGCTTTTATACCCCTCAATTGTAACTTATGTTTCGAACAAATGTCATCTTCCCTAATTTAAGTTCTAAACGCCACTACCAACTATCGATTTTTCATATTTTACTCTATATTCTCTAAAACTAACACCAGCATAAACTGGCATAAATTGAAACTAGTAGATACCTAATAAGCCGACAGTATAAAGCCAAACCACCCTAGGTATAAGCACATTAGCCTGTATGGAGGTGTCCACAGTGAGGTAGTGGAGCGAACTATCGCGGTATCTTCACGCTCCGCCGAGTGGAAGCCTTCTGCTCCATCACACGCGTCGATCGGTTTACGCACTTCAAGCTATCATGGGATAACAATTTTTTGGAGTTTTCATGGTAAAGTTGGATTATAGAAATAATAAAGTGTCTTTTGTTTAGATTTTGTTAAAATATTTACAATTTTTGCAACAGAAAAAATTGTTAGCCTATTTATTTTTAAGTATAGTACACATTATTTTTTGAACCTAGTACGAAAAAATAGCATAAATATTATTTTTTATTGATTAATTTATTGCTATTTCTCTAAAATCAACAAAGTCAGTGTAGCTATGTATGTAGTTTTAAAATTGGTCAAGCAGTATATTCCTGACAAACTCTTTATCCAGTGCGGTAATTGTACCAAGAAATCTTAATGGACAATAGATATCAATATGAAATGTTTCCCAATACGCTGGTCAATGATCCAAACTGTTACCAGTAATATATTAATTGGCTAATTAAGGGCAATTAATATATTACCAGCATATACGTCATTAATGCGATTATGTGCCTCAGTAATACTGTATCATTGACTAATATCAATATTGAATCAAGCATCTACATCAAAAGCATACCATTTATGAGCGCACACGACCTCCGATATTGTTTACAAATAATTAATTGTCGAATGCAACTGTGGCTGTTGATATTGGCGTTATAAATGATATGCCATATTCTATCCGCATTTAATAAATGCATCTTTGACTATCAAACCGCAAAGCACTAATCTGCACCCTAACCCCTTTTCAATAAAGTACAAAATGTCCAAATAGTTTTCCAACACAATAGTACCTGTAACACGTAAACGACAGTTTCGAATGGTCGTATATACGTAGTTTAAAAAGGAATTAATTTTATTCATTGGGAAATAGAGAATATATTGGCATGGATTAGTTAAACGATTTTGTACGCGACTGTACGCGTAACTTTATCATGCGTCCGTTCTAAATGGTGCTTTACGTTGTCGATTTTAAGGTTGATAATGCTTTGTGGGAAAATGTCGATACGCGTATCATAAGTGCGTGTATTGAAGGGGTGATACAGGGTGGTGGGTTCGGTGCAACGCGTGTCCGTGAATAATGCGTCGCTAACGGGCGATTAATGTCCAGCATCGGGCGATCGGCCGTTTTTACCGAGCTTACATTCGATTAAACGAATCATATCCAGATTCAATGTCGGCACTGACGGAAATAACGTAAATAATTTTATTGTTCATCACACCTCGTACTTGCACAAAAACAGTGTTTTTGAAGGGAATAATTGGAAGAATTTTCCGTGGCAGTAATTTAATTTGTGCGAGGAAATTATGTCACCGTTATTTTCTTGGTATGGAATTGCATAAAATAAGTACTTATTAAACTTTAAAAAATAAAATGATGAAAGTGTTCCTTTGAAAGGAGACACTTGTAAAAATTATGAGTTCTTGGAAAGAAATCGTGAACTAATTATTTGTCACTAGCTAAGGCCTATGCGTTGCAATGCCTTTTTAATTTGTTTTATTAGGAACCTACTCCTGCGCGCACACAACAACTTATCAAAGTTTCATCACAATCAATCGGACCATTTCGAGTTTTTGCGAGACTAACGCACGCCAACTGATTTTTACATAGATAGATTTTAAAGGTTCACCGTATGTACCCATCTATAACTTAATTATCTCTATCTATCTTTATATTACCCATACCATGTATAGCACATCATACAAATTAGCCGCTCATACCTTATCTAGTTAGCAACTGGATATTGGCTTAGGATTAAAGTAGATGCCAAACTGTAAATCAATGAAGCCTGTCTAGTCAGGTTAATCAAATGTATCCGCTGGAGCTTAGGAATATGCAGGGGTACTGTCGAGAACAAAATGGTTTTGAGATTCTTTGGTACTTCTGTAATGCTAATCAAACAGTAAAGACCTGTAGATGTTTGTTCGAAATTAACACAAAAAAAATCTTCATAAGAAAGCAGAAATTACATTTCTGTATGGAAATCTTTGTAGCAAAGTTGCTGCAAAAATTTGCATAAACAAATGTCATTACTACTATTTTTTAAGCGTGAAATCTGAGGTGCTAATTTAATTATAAAAATACAAATTTTGAACTATAAGGAAATATTAAAAATAAAATAAGTATTTGTATGTACATACAAAGTAGAGTTTAAATATATTTTCTCAAAAACTTTTCATCAGATCGATCTCGCTTTGAAAATTACACAATTCTAAGAAAATCGCCTTTCAAACGCTTCTGTGCGTGCCTGTCCAGTGTAACCCAGCACCATGTGCGCAAATTCCTGGCATAACTGCACTACAGCGGCGTAGCTTCATTGGAGCAAGGCGAATACGCCTTCCGACGGTGCGCCTTACCTTTAGAGAGAGTTGCTGCAAAACAGTCTTTTACTTATTTTTTTTTTACAATTAGTGTCGGTATTTAAGTAATCTTAGATCCTTCCTTCTTCCTACTAATATTATAAACGTGAAACTTTGTGAGGATGGATGGATGATTGTTACTCTTTCACGCAAAAACTACAGAACGGATTTTGATGAAATATTACAGTAATATAGCTTATACATCAGAATAACACATAGGGTACTTTTTATCCCGATATTCTTATGGGATCGACACTTATGCGGGTGAAACCGCGGGACGTTGCTAGTAGGTAATAAAAATCTTGGTTTGAATATATCCATACCTTATAAATGCTCGTGCAGTAAGGTCTATTCGCGAGCGAGCTATGTACGAGCAGTCATTACATAGATTATACTTGCCCACTGTGAGCTAGAAAAAGCGAAAGCCATTTTTTACGATGTTTTCTTTCACCTTATTCCTCGATAGGCAAGTTCTATCTGAAAACAAAATTAATAATTACATAGGAGGTTAAAATGATAACATAGTAGCGTCGCATTGTTATATGCCAAGTTTGGCCCGCAAGTTGGGACAAAGAAAATACTCTCCAAAACATTGTTGTGGGTGCCTGTCCTTTATAATCTGTGCGCACATTCCAGGCATACCTGCTGTCTACATGGTGGCAGAAGCTCAGTGGAACAAACTTAATTCGCCATCTACCACTGCGGCTTACCTTAATAAAGTATCATGGACATAGAGTCAGCAAAAGAGATAAGTACCTATGCAGGATCGTCGGATATAGTTGAAGTTTAGTAAGGAACCGATGGATGTTGTCGACTGAAATTTAATTTGATAAATGAGCTGTTTGTTTTCTATTAATAAAATTAAATTTTATTCGAGAACATCCATCCGTTTCTTACTAAACTTCAACTATATCCGAGGATCCTGCATACTTATCTCTTTTGTTGACTGTACCTAAATCGATGTAATGTAGGTTTAATTTAATTGATAGGGCGATTAGAACGTTGAGGATATAAATAGTTAAACAAAAAAACTTTTTCATAATCCTGAAAACTGTATTGGTCAAAGTGGCCAGTTCCTTTATAAGGCACTGACTACATAGGCCCGTGCCAAGGTGTGTTGGGCTACGTCATTGTGAGTACTTGTAGTCAGAAATAAAGAATGTTGGGGTCGGCATCCAGTCTAACCAGATGCTGCTGAGTAACAGTATTTTGCATGGAGCGACTGCCTATCTGACCTCCACAATTCTCTTTGGACCTCCACAACCCAGTTACTGGGTAATACGATACCCCTTGGTAAGACTGGTTGTCAGACTTTCGGGCTTCTGACAACCCGTAACGACTGTCAAAGATCCACGAATGACAGCCGTGACCAACAGCTTTACGTGCTTTCCGAGGCACGGAGGGGTCTTGATATGTAAAGATGGCCATTAAAAATATGTAATAATATTCATAAAAAGAATTTAATAACAAAAAAAGTTAAATCCTTAAGTTAAGTTAAGCTTCCTTAAGTTAAGCTCATTAAGTTTTGAGTTGAGCTGCACGAATTCTGACAAATGCGTGCACTGACTGGACAGGTCCACTCAATCTGTATGGTTCTTTCCTCAAAAGACCATCTCAGACATCGATCTACATGGTCTTCATATACCCTGACCAAGATTATGTCTGGACTTTAAAAGAGACTGTGACCTCTGTGTTTGTTTCGGCCTTTCTTCTCAGAGTAGTCAGATAAGAAACGCCGACCTCATCTAGTTTTTAAAAATATGATTGACGTGTAAAAGTGTTAGTGCAAACCTACTTACAGAAATAAAATCATTTATCAAATGACAAAAAAATCGTATCGTTCCTTTTGCACCAGAGCACCAAACAAAACAAACCGAATGAAATATTCCCCATCAAGTATTTTCCCCTTATTGATGGCAGGTACGTTTAAAAACAAGGTTTTTTATCATGTAGACACAATAGCCCCATAAAGAGACATTGCGTCGACAGTGAAAAATGACACTCATCATTTCAACACCATTTTTATGAGCACAATTTCTTTCGCATAAAAATAAAAAAATCGACTCGTCTTTATAAAAATATCTCTTCAATTGTCATTCATGGCGGCGTGGCGCGTATTTGTCACCCGCCATGTCGGTCGCGGGTCGCGTTCCAAATATAAAAATGCAATTTTAAACAAAAATCCAGCCGCTGGATTCGAACCCTCACAATAAAAAATAAATGTGTGCAAATGTAGAAACATGCGCCAAACTTTTGTTGCCAGATATTTTTAAACTTTTGTCATAGTACCTACGCATCTGAAAGAAATGTGTATTATATCTAATATGTGTAAGTAGTCCTAAAGGGGAAAATTATGGTAAGAATTGTATTTATTTCGTAAGGTTTTGTGATACTTAAGAAAATTCTTCATTATTATTGTTGAAGTATCTGTGTTATTTTCACTATAAATGTGAAACTTTTCCAATTTTCCTTCAATTTATTTTTCCGAATGAAAAGTATTCTTACGTTCTCGACCGTATTTTTGTGATACCGAATAATCAAGTTGTCAATAAGAGCAATCGAACCATTTTTTAACTATAGAGATTTTATGAATCTTTTGTACCTACACACAGCCTGATCCTCCATATTTTTATAATAAATTGCAGATTTATTAACTTTTGAATCCCAACCACAAAACTCGTGTTCAATGCTGTTCTTACTTCAAAAATGCTACGTCTCCACACAAAGTCGGATATAAAGACCTGTCACAATAAAATAAACTTTACGATGTAATTTAAAAACACCCATATCAAATACAAATACAATCACCAATAAATTTGATTCGCGAAACAAAATCAAAGAAAGGTGGTTTGGGGAGGGTTCTGTGCATGAATTTGGTATTCACTGCGTCGTCAAGAAGACATCAGGAGGCAGAGTAGCAAAATATTATAATAGCATAATGGTGTCAGGTGGCGTTGTTCTGTAGGGATACGCCTTTACAAACACGACAGCAGCGGTTAGGGATGGGTAACTAGGTATCGATGTTTTTCTTACCTGTGATTTCAATTGTGTAAAATACACAGTTGTCTGTCAATTGAATAGTAGGATAAAAAACTTTTACCCTCCTTATGAAAAAAAAATACTAAGTATGCGACATCTGGACTTGGTTTTTTTTTCGCCACTCAATTGTCAAGATACGACTCACTCGAGTGAAGTTGTAATTATTTTTCATAACTGTTTCATATTTGTTAAGTTGAACGAAGAAAATTTAGCAGAATTTGTATGACAATATGCCTAAGGAAATATAAGATAACAGCTTGTTAATAAAGTAAGAATTTTCCATAGGAAAAATATCGATAAAATTTCGAACAGCACTTATACAAAAGCGGCGTCGTCTCGCCGCTACGTCGACGGAGCATCGCGCACTAAGCGGGGTTTAGGCTCGTGATATGAAAGCGAAGTGACGTCACCAGCTCTTCAGCCAACATCCAACCTCCAACATCCATGTAACTTTGTACCAACGTCGAGTTTTATTGCTCGTCGGATTGTCGTGTGCTTAGTTTTATTGCACTCCCGGTGTTTAGATACCGCCTCTGCGGCGTGAATGCCAAATAGCTCGGAATATTCATGTACCCAAAATCAACGCAACCAACCCCCGAACAAACGGTTTTTATTACTGTTTGCCAACTATCAACATCCAACCGCACTATCTACGTAATGTATTCAAACCTTTTTATATGTAAACAATGTTACATGAATTAATTTCAACTCAGTGAAAACCCCAACATTAATGTTTACTCGGATAATGGTGATTAGGTAAAATGTATGGAAACGGCAATTAAGAATGAAAAATGATCATTACGCTCGTTTATAATTAAAAAGGTCCCATATTCATATGCGTACTAGTCTGTTTCGACTTTGATTAATAATGGACTTGACAGGCTGGAAGCTTTCAAGGTATAACGAAATGATCATCCATTTATAAATGCTTTGTTACTTTTAGAATAATTAAATATGATATGCACGAGCTGAAATGTGACTTAACATCTAAATTGAATCACAGAATTAATTAATTTCACTAACAACAGTGTATCATAATAGTATTTTTTTTGTAGGAACAGTACATAAATCGAACTTCTGACTAACTGATTCAAAAAGTAATAACGAAGTAAGTACAGATTGACCATAACTTATCAAAGACCATTTCAGACACCAATCTACACGGTCTTCACATAATCTGACCAAGATTATGTCTGAACTTTAAAAGAGACTGTGACCTCTGAGTTTGTTTCGACCTTTCTTCTCACAGTAGTCAGATAAGAAACGCCGACCTCATCTAGTTTAAAAAAAATATGATTGACGTGTAAAAGTGTTTGCGCAAACCTACGTACAGAAATAAAATTTTATCATAACAAAGGTCCAAAGACCTTTTTGTTATAATAAAACTACTGAAAAATCAATACATGCTGAAGTCATACCTAATAACAGAAAACAATTGCAATCTGTCAGTAAATTTTAATCAAAATCATTCTACTAAAGAACTTGACGTGACCAGAGGGCTGGCCTATTTTTTGGCCAAAGAATCAGTATTGCCATACAACGTGGCAATGCTGCCAGCCTTTTGGGCACGTTTCCTGTTGACAGCGATGCGGACGAGTTTTTTGATGCCCTTTGTTTGTAAATGTTAAATATTTGAATGTGTAAATATTTTAAAATAACTTTAGAGCATAACTAAAGAACTTGTACAGAGTTCAAAATTTTCATAAAACAAAACTAAAAACAATTCTAGCGATAAATTTCGCTACACTGTTTTATTGCGATAAAAATACAGCTAAACAATAAACACACTAGATTAACCCATCGCAATGGATATGGATAATCCATATCAGTCAAGTTTAAATCGCGGCAAACGAAAATGTCAACTTGTAATCTATGTAATTAAGTGAATGTCAGGGCGGGTTTACAGTAGGGTCACCTCACGTGGAAAACGAATATGCGGGTAAAATATTTTGGTCCTTCAGTCCGCGTTTTGTTTCGAATTTGTAAGAACTACTTTCAGGCTTTGCAGGCCATAAACATCACGACTTGTTTCGCCCCGAAAGGTTGGGTAGAGGTATACCTATAGTACAGCCACATTTCGCCAGTTATGTTTAAGTCTCATATAATAGGAGGCGAGCTTTTTGCCATCAACCCCACAATGCCAGACTACGGGCTGCTACTGAGAAATTCCAGATAGAAAAACTCAATAACATTTCGCCCTACCGAATCGAACCCAGGAACTCATGCTCAGCAGTAGCGCTTGCGACCACTAGACGAACGAGGCAGCTTTTCAGACCACTTCGGTATAAATGAATCGACAAAATATTAATTAAATGTTTTATTGAAATAAATAACTACACAAAAATGTACGTACTTTCACGTCTAATCAACTACCTATCGCATTAAAAACACTTGGAGTTGACATAACGGCAGAAGCTCTATTCTATTATATTTTTTATTATGGCAAGCAAAGCCAATGTCGACCACACTGCCAATGTCTAAATTGAATTGGAAAAGCAAGTGCCGCATCGTTATAAAATACAAAGTTACGATAAAAATTTTCGATTATTCAGTTGAACTTAATCTAGATCTTGTGGGATTGGTAAGCTCTTATTTGTCTTTTCACAAGCTGTCAAAGAGTACCTAAAAGTACCTGCATTTTAAAAAATCCACCCACGTGAACATCTATTCACTGGCAGCCCTAACTTTCAGGAACGGCAAGCCGAGCGTCTCGTCGCCGCCGCCGCCTCTCCATGAAACACGATTATGATACGAACAAGTCTAAGTGCGTGAGACATAATGGCCGACATTATAATAACAACGCAATAAAATTGTTTTCGTAACGAAACACCCATGTTAAAAGGTGAAATGGATTACACATCACGCTTTTCTGCCATAATAATAAATACACCATGCTTGTTGTTTAAATAACTAATCACAAAAATATTGCGGGTAGTTTCAATGTTATTGCAGCCGATATCATGAAGCTATTACGCCGAAATGTCATTGTAATTGGGTAAATACAACATCACTGAATAATTTTTATTTAAAAATCATGTCAGGCTGCTCCAACATCAAAACAATGATCACTACTGAAAGATAACAACATTTTCAGGAAAAAGAAGCCTAAAAAAATGCATGCTAAGGTAAACCCCCAAGCAGCCCGCGATGTATTACAGTGAGGCATCTTCCGCATATATTTACCCTAAGCCACGAAGAAAAAGCTCACTAAACTCTCTTCAAAATATGACTGTAACCTTAACTTTCAGTCCCCTTTATCAAAATCTGTCGCAATATTTCCTACCGCTATATGAACAATCATCATATTTAAAGATTCGCGACTCAGGAGATTCGCGGTGCGAACTTCGCGAGTTAATTCTCGCTAAATGAATTATTCCTTCCCGACGAGGTGGCGCCTTCTATTGACGGAGCAAACTCGCTAAATAGTTTCGTTCCCGCTGCTATTATTGTTGAGAAACTGTCGCATAAGTTGGATGTTGAGTATGTCTGCTGACACAATAGTTTCCTAGTTAGTTAAATTGTCCCTGGAGTGAAATCTTTGCTGCTTTGTTGATGTATTTTGATTGTACCTGCTACAGACTGCTGATGTTGGTATGCACAGGTTATATTTTATTTATATTACTACACACAAAACATAATTTGCAGAATAGCATAAACAAAAAAAGATATCTCAATAGAGCCCCAGCAGTTTCAACTCCCATAGATATGACTATATACTCGTAGTTTGCAAGTAATAAAACTAAGATCTCCGAATCAAAATAAACAACCTTACCTACCATTTATGTTTTTGTAAATACCGAAATTAAAAAGTTACATACTTTTGTGTGTGACACGAACACTTAAGTCAACATAAATCTGAAAAAAAAATAGCCAGTCATTAACGTGTTTATTACAAGTTCTATTCAAAAATATTCAGATTATGAACTGTAAAATGTAGGTACCATTTGTTTGATAGTGTATGTATGGCAAAACCCTAGGTATTGTTAACATCGGAGATATTCTAACGGTACCGAAGGGAATAAAACGCCTGATTATAATATTTCGCGTAATTATTTGAATCTTAAAATTAATTTATACATTATATTATATTTTATATCATGGCTTACGCTTGTCAGCTATACTGACTCCTACTGTCTTTTCTTCTATTCCCCATAATATAATCAATGTAGATCTTGTATTTATGCCATCAACTTATAACAGACTCGCGGAGGTTGCACACCCTCCCCTCCACTCCAGTACAGCCCTCCTCTACAGTATCATACTAAAATCACCTAAAATCTCTGATAAACCATATTTTACCGTTTCCGCTCTAGGTTCTGCACTGCATCCGATCCGAATCCGCGAAATTTCGGTCCGAAGTAGCCATAGTACTATTTGTATGAGGGTTTGCACACTAGATGATTCGAATTCTGTCCGTCCTAATTTAGAACATTCCCAATTCGGATTGAACTCGGATTTTGAATTCGAATTCGAATCGGATGCAGTGCAGAACCGCTCTTAATATATCATAGAAATACGCAAAGCACACACGATAATCAGCTACGTCAAAGCATTCATTAGTAGTTAGAGAATGATATCCAATCCTCATAGTGCGGTGTCGCGGTTGTAAAGCGGCTTTACCCCGACGACGCCGGCGTTAGGATCCCTGCGACGTTCCTAAAACCAGAATACTCAATTAATATGCTAATAATATGGAGGATTTGACAAGGGTGCGGTGCAAGGTGCAGTAAAACCGAACTCGTGTTGAAATAGCACCGTCTTATCTCTGAACTTGCTAATTATTATTGCGGCTGTGCTATCATTGTTTAAAGGGATTAAATTTTGGATTGGTAGGCGGTAGGCGTAGGTAACTGTAGTTTATAATAAATATTAACTAAAATATTTGGAAAAGTTTTAATTATTAATTTCCAAAAACGGACCTTTATTTTAAGGCCAACATGTTTTTTCTAGCAGAACAATAAATTAACATACTAAATGCTAATCTGTAAAAATGTAAATTGCTCTCATCACGGCTTTCTTTTTTTTAAATGTAGATCATTATAACGTTAAGTAAAAAATACAGTGAAAATTCTAATAGTTATTCTAATTCAGTGAGGTAGTTGCGTAATACACTAACATAGGAATGGCTTTCATTTTGACAGTTCAACAACTTTCATTGCGTTATTGACGTAGTTATGCAGACTAATTATTTGAACATATGAAGCAATAGATTAGCAATATCCTTCAAAATTATTCAGATTGTGATTGATAGTGAGTTACGCAATTAGGGTGTAGCTCTAGAAACAAATAATTACTAATTAGCATCTGCAGCTATTCGAACAAACCAGATACGACGTGACTGGTCAAGGTTACAATAAATGCGTCTGCACATACTTTCGCGTGGATTGCGTCCGCACTGAAGTGGAGCACCTTTCACCTCCACCGAATACTTAACATGTTACTTTGTAGTCAGTTATTTTACGCACATTATCAAGCCTTCGATAGCTCAGTTGGTAGAGCGGTGGACTGTAGATGTATGTAAAGACTGATATCCATAGGTCGCTGGTTCAAATCCGGCTCGAAGGAATCTTTTTTGGATATCCACCCTAGTTTTTTTTAAGATAGTTATAGTTTTATTTAAATGTAATACCAAGCCTTCGATAGCTCAGTTGGTAGAGCGGTGGACTGTAGATGTATATTGACTGGTATCCATAGGTCGCTGGTTCAAATCCGGCTCGAAGGAATCTTTTTTTACCTTTTACAACCCTAGATTTTTAGAGATAGCTTTAGTTTTATTTGTTCTTTTCAATCTTTAAGGTCGCGAAAAATGAGCTGGATGTGGGACGCGATAACCGGTCTTTGTGGCGATGCTTAGGAAGACCTTTGTCTAGAATTGAACGACTTTTCGGAGTACCTAGTTATGGCCCAGTGGTAACGACCGCGAGTTACTAGTTGTAGGTTGTAGGTTTGAACCCAGGCGGGTGGCTTGCTTTGTGTAAATTATTTCATCACCACTACTCTCAAAACGATGAAGAAACACATCGTGAGGAAACCGGCATGTCCTGGAACCAAAAAAAAAATCGAAGACATCCACCAACCCGCACTGGGCCCGCGTCGCGGATTACGGCCCACTCCCGCTCACCGAGAGGTGGCCTGTGTCCTAGCAGTGGGAACATTATAGTCTGATTATGCTATGAACAACTTTTGGCCGAATGATGGTAATAACGATGAAGCCCGAAACAATGGTTAAATATTTTCATTCATTCTTGCGACAACATCATTGGGATTGTAGAATACTAAGTAAATGGAGTGTTTGAATGTGAGCGGACTGCGGCAATAGCTCTGCGTAGTCACATGCACAGGCAATAATAGATGCAATGGTCATCCAACAGTATGACACAAAGCTTTGAATTTTGTAATGTACATAATGTCTTTATTTTATTTCACTTCTTACAGAAATGGTAAGTATTGTTTGATACATTTCCTACCTTTAGCTCAATGTGGCAAAAAACTACTAGTACTAACGATTATTACTAGCAGTCACCGACGAGTCTTAGGCGAACGGTGACAAGTAATACAATATTTTTGTCGTGACATTTCATTGAAGCGGATCATTGAATACACATTGCACCTTTGAAGGTCACAATAAATAAATAACAAATAAATAAAAACTTATTTTCAATTTTACAATTAACGCAAATGTTTTTAAATTGCATTTAAAATCACTGATTATCTCCACTGGCACCCAAGCTAAGATTAAACTTGTGTTATGGATGCCAGGGCTCTCTCTATTAATAAATTTCCCAATTTATACAAACTAGTATGGACTATGGAGTTACGTTGCGTAAGTAGCTATCGTTGAGTACAAAAAGAAAATAAAACAATAAACAATATATGTATGAATGAGCACTCCATTTTGTCACTACTGCGTGATTTGCCTTCACCGAAGTAGAGCACGTTTCACCTCGTCAGATTGCATAATATGTTTTAATGTATTTATTTATTTCAAAGGCATTATCAAGCCTTCGATAGCTCAGTTGGTAGAGCGGTGGACTGTAGATGTATATAAAGACTGATATCCATAGGTCGCTGGTTCAAATCCGGCTCGAAGGATTTTTTTATTAACTTTTACAACCCTACTGTTATTACTGAGATTGTATTTTAATGCTAATGATAATGTAAGCATTCAGTAGCGCAGTTAGTAAAGCGGTGGACTTTAACTTTACCAATACTAAAACGACTGTTATCCCTATGTCGTGAATCAACTTCCGCTTTATTTTTTTGAACCTTAGTGTCTTGTTATCATTGTGATAGTATAAAATGATGAATATGTCGAAGGATATACTTTTACTTCTTAATAATTGTAATCACAGAGTATTGAATGAATGGAGTTACGTATTGCGGATAACTGCCGTGTTGTCCGGCGTTTGCGACAGTTAGGAATGTCAAAGGTGTATAAACTTCCGGTTGTTCCCTTGCATTATTTTAGTATAGGTATTTCTTAGAAAATGTGTCTGTTTCCTTATTTTGTAGACAGAGCGTCTGAGAAGAAGGATAAAATGTGTTCCATCAACATCTACAACATGTGTATCGGGATTTCGGGAAGATAGAAAACATCCCTAATCTATTCTTAGTGAAGTATAGCGCAACGCACTGTTGGCCAATGATAGCAAATAGAGCAATATTTCTTTATGATCACTCATTGACAAAAGTTCATGTACCTAATGCTTAGTTTCATTGAGTGAGATTTGATGGCAAAATACGCACGTGAGCACTCCATTTTATCACTATTGCGTGGTTTGCCTTCACCTAAGTAGAGCACGTTACACCTCGTCAGATTGCATAATATGTTTTATTGTAGTTACTTATTTCAAACGCATTACTAAGCCTTCGATAGCTCAGTTGGTAGAGCGGTGGACTGTAGATGTATATAAAAGCTGATATCCATAGGTCGCTGGTTCAAATCCGGCTCGAAGGAATCTTTTATTAACTTTTACAACCCTATTATTACTTCGGAGATTGATTTTTTAACGCTACTTGCGAATTTTTTATGTAAGCTCTTGGTAGCTCAGTTGGTAAAACGGTGTACTGTAGATGCACCAATGTTGGTTCATATCCGGCTTTGTCTTGTTATTCAGTCATTAATCATCATCATTTTTCTAGACTTTTCTTAACTGGCTCAGAATCACAAAGGTGGAAAATTTGCTTTGCCCGCAAATACATTGACTATAAAACGAGTATTAATTTGGGGGTTATTTTAATTTCTTAATCATTGTACCACAGAGTACTGAGTGAATGAAGTAACGAGTAACGAGTGAGGTTGACTGGTGTGGTGTGCGGCGTTGGCACTGTCGCTGCGTGTAGACTCGCGACGACGACGCGGTGACGGGTAACTAACCGACTGACCAGAATGTCGGCGATGTGTTTACTTCCAAAACTTCTCTCTTGTCTTCCCACACTATATATTTTTTTAATTGTAGTTCTTGTTTCTTGGTCTATTTTAAATGTGTCGATTTCCTTTTTTCCGCGCACAGACTGTCTGAATAAATGTTTAAAGTTTATATCGTCAAAATCAATAAATTAATGTATTATACTTATATCTGGACTCAATACTAGGTGCTGCTTTGGATTAGCCAATAGTAGCAATTAGGGTAATATTTTCTTTTGACCACTCATTGACAGCTGTCCATTGAATGTTGAATTTCTGTGTTGCACTTTGGTGTGTGGGGTTCATTGAGTGGGATTCGATGGCAAAATATGCACGTGAGCAGTGTAAGCACTCCATTTTGTCACTATTGCGTGATTTGCCTTCACCGAAGTAGAGCACGTTTCACCTCGTCAGATTGCATAATATGTTTTAATGTATTTACTTATTTCAAAGGCATTATCAAGCCTTCGATAGCTCAGTTGGTAGAGCGGTGGACTGTAGATGTATGTAAAGACTGATATCCATAGGTCGCTGGTTCAAATCCGGCTCGAAGGAATCTTTTTTAGATATAAACACTAGCTAGTTTTTTAGAGATAGTTTTAGTTTTATTTGAATGTAATAACAAGCCTTCGATAGCTCAGTTGGTAGAGTGGTGGACTGTAGATGTATAGAGACTGATAGGTCGCTGGATCAAATCCGGCTCAAAAGTACATTTTTAGATCCATAAAAATAAGATTTGAACTCGACAGTCATTACGGTTCGTCAGAAGCCGGAAAGTCTGGCAACCAGTCTTACCAAGAGGTATCGTATTACCCAGTAACTGGATTGTGGAGGTCAGATAGGCAGCCGCTCCATGTAAAATACTTGTATTCAGCTGCATCGGGTTAGACTGGACACCGACCTCAACATATTTGGGAAAATACTAGATAGATGATAAGGTGGGAGTTCTTGACGGAGGACGAAAGTTAATGTGTGCGACCAATGGCGGCGAGTCATTTATTCCTTTAAAAATTATACAATTACATACAAACATTGCGTCGTTTAACCGGTTGAATTTCGGAATTACAGAAACAATTAAAAAGCAATTGTGTCTTGCGTGGATCCACGTTCCTACATACGAAGAGAGAACCCTTACATACGAATAATTAAACATCGGCGTAATACTAATAAGAATTAGTGTTTATGTTGAAGATCTTCAATAAATTTTTGTAAGAAGGTGTTTTTATTAAGTTAGGTGCCAAACGAAGCGTTATTGAACGCGACATATGTTTATGTTATTATTAATTACATTTATAATTAAACATGATGTGATATTTATTATAGAAGTAAGTATGTAGGTATGTATATTCTCATATTGTATGTTTATATTTAAATTAGTGAATTGTATTTTGTTTTCTCATCTATTCTTACACACGTTGTCTACATATATTTTTGCATTTTTTTGCATTACATGCTGGAAGAGATTTCTTTAGAAATAAGCATCACCTATACACGTATTATTTTGTTCCTTTTTCCTTATGTTGCACATGTATGTGCATAAATGGTAAAATAAATAAATATGTACCTATTAAGGTATTACATTGAAGTCGGATTTGAACCAGCGACCTATTGATGACAACCATTTAACATGTAGATTTTCGCTTCCACCGCTCTACCAACTCAGTTATCGAAGGTACATACAGTTTTAGCTGACCTTGCATTGTATATACCTTCCTTACAATGAGAAGTCAGCTTATACTGGAAATGTATAGTTTGATATGACGTCGTGCGTTCATGGACACTATCAATACTTACAATATCGGACTAACTATTCTTCAAAGCAATAATATATTAAAAGCGCAAAAAAGATTCCTTCGAGCCGGATTTGAACCAGCGACCTATGGATAACAATCTTTTCACATCTACAGTCCACCGCTCTACCAACTGAGCTATCGAAGGTGCATGAAAGTTGACGAAATTTCGCGTCGCTTTAGTAGTAGTACTCATTAAGACAATATAAAAAAACCACGTGATTAAAATGAATGCGATTTAATATAAACAATAGATGAAAATTATTATTTTCTGTAAACTGTACTGCTAGTAAAATATAAATATAAAAAACTATCATTAATGTAATCAAATAAAATAATACCTACATAATACTGACTGAAATCAGGTAAATCAAAACAATGTTTCTTTATTTTTATTGATAGCGGACAGATAACAATGTCACATTTGAAACAAAGGTGACCTATCATTATTCCACTTGATACACTCTTTTTATCACAAATCATGTGACCTATAAATAACAGATTGGACAAATTGACTTATTTGTAATAACCATTGCATGAATTTATAGCGACATTTTCAGGTAGAAGAAATATATTTATTTAGCACAGACCAAAAGACACACAATACACCAGATACATACATCAGATAAAAACAAACAAGAAAAAAAAATGGTCAAAATAAAAAGTGTAAAGTACGATTTAAAAATATATATATAAAAAAATAATAAAAAATAAGCAGGAAAGTGTGCCTCACGGCTGCGCTAAAAAGGCCCAGTTCAGCAAAAATGCCAGACAACTAGTGCCTGACGCTGGTTTTCAACTGGACCTGTGTGTGAGGTGACGGATGTAAATCAGTTTTATACTGCAACGTGACGTGTGTATGCATACTTAAATATTTTTTTTGTCAGATAAAACAGTAACGAATAAACGAATATGTAAACATTGCAAAAATAAACAAAAAATACTGATATATAAATAAGTGAGATGGCCGCATGATAGACCTTCGCAAATAAAGAACTTATTCGAAACAAAAACCTTATACGATGCCTGACTTCCATGTTTCAACACATTGTCATAATAATAATTTATTAATAATACGTGCACTGTAATGTCATCGCACAATACGCTGCAAGCAGCCGACCGCGGCGGACTATTTTCGGTCAGTTTTCAACTTGTGTGTGTTTTGATCTTGTCTTAGCTGTTGTTTGCGTTCTAAATAACGTCTATAAATAAGTCAGGTAAAACATTTTTGGCGAAAGTGGAAATGGGAGTAACAAAACATGCACAAAATAAACGAAAAATATAAGGATGAAAAGATAGGTAAGCGCTAGTCGATAATAGAAATATTTGCATAATGAATAAATAATGAATTCTTGTTTAATGTGAAAACTACCCACTTTTAATTTCCCGTCTCCTTTCTACAGCCTCATGGATGTCAAATTACAAACTGCACAGAGGTTCGCCCACTGCCAGCTCTTGGTGAAGGATGGCTGAAATGACGACATCCCGACATCGTACGTCTCATTCGTGTTCAAGTAGGCCAGGCAACATTGGGTACGTTGACAAGCAAACATGGTACAGCGATGCGTAAGTTTAAAGGTATAACGTTTATTTTATTTGTTTGTCTTGCATTTTACAGGTCTCACATCTGCGAATGGGGCGCAGCGGCGCCGCCGCGCCACGGATAACGCAACCACAACACGGACCGAGGGTACAGGGGCCACCAGCAAGCCAACCGAGCCGAGTGCCAGCATGAACAAGAGCAGTTCCCAGCAATGAAACTGTATAGTATTATAACAAGTTATTTACATTTCCGTGTAACATTCACCGACAGAAACACTGACACATACTCAACTGGGTAAGTACCTACTCATACCTCATATAATTCAGACATTTAGTGTGACCATATCTAGCTTCCTTTGCGCTTCTATGGGGTACTGCCGTAAGCGGCGTCTAAAAACGTCTATGGTGTTGATTTCTCTAATCGGTGGTGGTAGGTTATTCCATATTTTGGAAGCCGCGTAACGAAAGCTACCTCTAAAAGCGGCTGTACTATGCGACTGGGTCGAGAGTTGTTGCGAGCATTGCCTTCTCCCACATTCACGTCTACTCGCTATCGAACTTAACTTGGCGTACAGGTAGTCCGGCTTCTGGTATTTAACTATACCAAACAGAAGGCACGCCAAGTGCAGTTTGCGTCTCGACTTCATTTTTAATGTGAAATGTTTA
Source organism: Hydraecia micacea (assembly GCA_914767645.1). Lineage (NCBI taxonomy): Eukaryota > Metazoa > Arthropoda > Insecta > Lepidoptera > Noctuidae > Hydraecia > Hydraecia micacea. The sequence goes on from OU611781.1 coordinate 7,817,672, forward strand.
TTTAAAAACGGAGTCACGTGACTTCGTCGTGGTAGAAAGTTTCATAAAAAAGTAAAAAAACTATAATCCTTCTCATACTCGTATTAATCTCCGTCCTAACCCCAAACCAAACAATTCATAGGTCAGAGGATCATCATCTGCCTAGCCTTTGCCAACTATGTTGGGGTTGGCTTCCAGTCTAACCGGATGCAGTTGAATATCAGTATTTTACATCGAGCGAATGCCTATCAGATCTCCACTACCCAGTTACTGGGTAATACGATACCCTTTGGTAAAACTGGTTGTCTGACTTTCGGGCTACTGACGACCCGTAACGACTGCCAAAGATTCACGAATGACAGCCGGGACCAACGGTTTAACGTGCTTTCCAATGCACGGAGGGGTCTTGTAATGTAAAGATGGTCACCCATCCATGGACCAACCGCGACAAGCGTAGCTCAATCTGATCGATCGACCCGTGCAGCTGTCATTGCTTAGCCACAAGCCCCTGCATAGGTCAGAGGACCATTACATCAAAATCTATTCCCTATCACAAATTGACTCTGCTAACTCTATGTAATGAGAACCCTACAATCAGCCTAATTTATGTGTGCCTGAAACAACGTTCGTTAAAGTGTAACAATGTACAAGTAGATACAATATCTACTGAATAGTGAACAAAACTTTAGATTGCACGCATTTTGAACGACACGACGCGACGGCCGGAAGCGGTGACGTTGTCGTCTAGAGCTCAGACGTCCCTACTACACATTCTACTCTTCGTCTTAAAGGCTAGAAACATTGACTCACTATCCATTGAAACATTGCTACCCTGCGACAATTGTTGAAGTAACACAAACACAGCAATGAACACAAAACAAGGGGGAACTAAAGAAGTTAATTTCACCGCAAAGTGAGGTCGAATCGCGGCTAATTTGAATAGAAACTGTCGCGGCGGCCGGCGATAGTCGCGCCGTTTCCGACCCGTCCCGTATCGGACGTATGAAACGACCCCTAACGAGTTCCCGAAGAATTCGGCCAGTGAGTTACATCACTTGAACACGTAAATGACTACTTCGTACGAACTACGAACCCAAGCTGTAATAATCGTTACCACGTTCTTTAATTATGTTCTGAGCTTTGATATGATTTTATTGCTGAATTAGCTGTACTACATATTGCTTACAAACACATACTTATTTGATTAAAGATACATGGTTCAATTCTATCTACGAATGCAATATCAAAACGTTACCCGACTATCGTAAAATTAAATTAGGTCCTAACTAAAACAACAATAGTCTAGCAACATAAATGAAGTCAATTTGTTTTTACTTTACTATTAAGTTGCTTCAGTCAGGGTATAATATCATAGGACTGTAATTTTCTTTTTAAAACGCAATTTTATACAAAGAATTCACGAGTAACAGGTAACATTAAGAACACCTGCTAGCTAATGATTCCCTCTTCGTTGGAATAACTTATCTGCATAAAAATGGAAATATACTGTAAAGGCAAACAGACAGAGTGCAAACAAAATTAATAAAGTTTTTAGCATCTTTTGCTTCTTTAATTTTGTTACAATCCTGAAAGTTTTAAAATTACTAGTAGCTTAGTAGACCTACTCCACGGATATTCATCATTCGCCGGTCAGTTATGACTGACACCTGACAAAACCAGACTGAAGTGTACCCAAATGGTAGACACGACACCACAGAGTACTTTTTGATAGACTGAAACACGAGACTTATCATCCACATCAACCTCAAAGGCCATAACATCTACAGGCCACTTTATTAATATTACAGTTAGTCGTCAGGAATCACAAATTTACGTTAAATTGACAGCAATCATATGAAAGGGCAGCCATAAAGATCAAACAGGCACTTGTCAAATAATTCAGGGGCGGCCCACCATCAGCCCACCACTTAGCATAAGGTCAAACTGACATTTGGAACAACATTTACGTCGCTGCCAATTCATAACATCGTAAGGAAGCGTACGTCACGCAACACAGATTATAGTGATGGCCAATGTGACGTTTCATTATTTATTTAGTCTTCTCATAAGCTTTAGTTTCATGTGATCGACATACTGGAGATCAAAGGTCAAAGTAAAGGGTTCGTTCCAGCAAATGGCATTGAATTTAAGGTGTTGGATTAGATGGTATTTCAATGAGAATCCGACGTGTACTGAAGCGGTGTTAAAACTAAAAAAAAAGCGTGTTACGTGGTTATAAATGATCGTGCCATCTCGGTATGCGAAGAGGTCTTTGCCCTGCAGCGAGTTAAAACTATCTAATAAAATTATGGTCCTTAAGACTCTACACGAGTCTTAAGGACCATAATTTTATTAGATAGTTTTTTTTTTTATTAGATTTTATACTCGACTCTGAAGACATGGATTATGAAGACAATATGATTAGCTTATATCACTGCTTTAGCATTTCAATATATCGACCATCCCCGCTACTTCACAACCCTATTCGCCCACCTTTTAGCATAAACAGAAGGGTAGCAAGTACTCGAGACGGAATTGCCCTGTCAAAGCCTTTACTAAGTTATTAATACGTAACTTTGAAAAGAATGCTTGATTTAATTACAAAAGTAATTTTTAACTACTGTTTAACACGAAACGCGTTGAAGAACGTGCTAACTATTGCGTTTGGTGAGGTCAACACTATATATTTTTATTATTAATTTCAACTATTACGTCGACATCAGATTTATGTTCCAGTCATAACTCATTTTAAATCGGTGTATTAGGCTTTTGTACTATTGTAACTTGGTTAAGTTACACTTGGGGTACATGTTTTAAGAAGTTTATTAAAATATTTCGTTACGTGTTATAAAGTCATTTAAAGAAAGGAATATGTACTCAAATACTTATTTTTACGAGGGAGTTTAAACAACTCCAACACATTTTAAAATAAAATAGAACTTCCTGTGCAGCAACGGCCTTTTACACTGGTAAGAAATTTTCCAACGGCTTAAAAGATACTTAGGAGGTAACTAGCCTAATCTACTGTAAACTTACAAATCCATTTAAGTCGTATCAATCAAAAATACTTCCGCTAATTTACGACGGTACCTAATTAAGTCAATCTCCCATTAAATCCCCTTTTCTTAGCGACTCGTCTCTCGTCTGGAGGCGCATAAAACGCGCGAAAACCTAATGCCATTTCACGCCGGAGTAAACCTTTCTCTCGGAGTTAACGTCTATTTAAACTCGGCTTAAGTTAATCGATCGAGAAGGCCCTTAATTATGGCTTTAACTTAGCGGCAATGAAGATCGAAGCGGGCGGATCTGAACTGACTTGAATTGGCTGAGCGCACAGCATGTAAATACAGGTGTAGATATGCTACTTTATGATTTTGATAGATAGATAGACATTTTCATCGAATAAAACATATGTTTTTGATCATAATACCCCATTTTGTGTCTCGTTACTAATATTATTAAATAGGTTAAATTTCTGAGTTTGTATATAGGGGGTTAATCTTCGGAACTACTGGTCCGATTCTGAAAATTCTTTCGCTAATGGGCTAAAGCTACCGTATTGCCGAGTGTCATAGGATATATTTTATCTTAAAACATGAAATTTCAAGTCGCGGGCAGAAGCTACTTTAAGACAAAATTGCTTTAGCAAATAATGTAATTGTAGCGGTATCTACAACGCCACATGCGAACAACGCGTCATACTGATGTCACTCAAATCCTGCATCTCGCAAGCAGAGTTTACCGCGCAACTAGTATAGATACAACGGCCCGACATGAATCATCGGGCAGTTGCCCGCCAGACACAACACCCGTCTGGTCGGAGGATCCTCCCTTTTCTATAGAGTATGAGTGAACTTTACACCCTGTTCCTCATACCTCTATATAATGTACCGGCAGTATTCATTTAGTTATTGGCAATATTTTACTTCCGCTGAAGACTCATCTTACCAGAACATTACAACTAGCGCTACACTGGTAACAGTAAATAATGACTAACACAACATACCTACCTTTTTCCTATAAAATCTTACTAAACATTACTTAGTCTAAGACAAGTCTACAAGTTCTCTGTACATGTCAACGTCGGGAGAGGTTTGTCTATCCGAATTAGTGTTGAACCGCTAACCGAGAGTGTCGTAGCCGCCATATTAATATTCATAATATCCTTGCCGTTACGTTCAAACGTGGAGGTAGATACGTTAATTTAATACGACTTTCTTGAGTGAAATTGATGTGAGTATTCAGTTGTACGTGTGCTGGTAAGGATTATATACTACAGTAAGTTTCGAAGTTGGGTGTTTACGGACCGCTCAGATCTCAAGTGCGTATATGGCACCTCCCCACAGACAATGGCCCACCTTCCATCCTGCGCCGCATGCCCTGTCATCTGTGCACTTGATGATCTTATGACTTCGTCAGTGAGCAGAGTTCGCGCAACTGAATTTTGGGCCAAATTTTTTTAAACTTCTTGCCAGCGATACGCTAAGAAGAAGAGTTTCGAAGCTTATAAAAAAAAAGACCATACCTAATCAAAAGGAAGAAGGTAATGTTTTAAAATTCTTGTAATATTCAGTCTCTTAAGAAACAACGACCACACTTTCGTATCCCAATAAATAGTTTTTCTTTCTTATCTCACATTAAAATTGCATCCCGCACAGATTTTTTTTTCCGGTATGATTTTTTTTTGTATCTGTAAAAATAAAACGGTGTACAGCAGTGTCTATGACTTGCATTTCGGCGGCGCGCGATACCCGCTGGGACCACAAACCCTAATTATGTCTGAAACAATACTCCACCTTATTTTTACCCATTTTGTGCTCAATCATAATTACCTGCGCCTTCCTAAGGGAAACATTGTTACGGGAAATCATCGCAGAACCTTCCAGCCATTTTATTATGATGAGAAAAAATATTTACCTTGGAGATTTCCTTAGAATTAGGCTTGCATTTTTTTTCATCCTTTTAAAACAATATTGAGTAAAAAACAGATGACCAAAAATAGGTAACGATATAACAGGGTATGTGTAGACCCACAGCATAATCTTCTCTTTATGATCAAGGTCATGCCTATTGTACTTTCTCTACAAATAGTAAAGTACCTACCTAAGTTCCACAAAAATAATACCGACACAATTCCAATAAAGCTGTTCATTAAAGAGTTCGATCGTTAAGTCAATACATACACGCAATAAACGTTGTGCACAATAGAAAGCCTTTGAAATCAAACAACAGCTCAATAAAAGCGTACACAATTACCTGCTTCTCGCATATTTATCTTTTTCCGCGATATAAATGCTTTGTGGGGGCCCAACAATGGCTGCGGGGCTCCAACCACGGGAAGCTTTATAATTTTTTAATTAATACCGTCGAAAATATCAAAGTCATTGGCCGTTCTGCCTACTAGTGGGGAATGCTATTAAATTTTGATAAAGTTTTTTCATGAAGCATAAAGCGTTCCACTCTTTTAGGGTGCACTTTGGTCACCCCATTGTCAAACAAATACGTCTACACTGTACCCTTTATTTTAATGAAAATCAAGCCTTGTTCAATACAGATTAAAAAGCAGTATTATTGACTTCGTAAATTGTATTCAAATATCTATTAGTGGGCAAGTTTTATTTTTTATTTTTAAAACTATTATTTTATGTATGGATAACTAACTATTTACACTAGGTACTAAATTTATGACTAACTATACAAATAAATACAAAAACAAAGATAAGATAACATAATGATTTATTTGCTCAAACATGAGTAGGTACAATAAATACAACAAAAATTATCAGCATGCAAGAGATGTTAAAAGAAGGGATAAAACAGATCATCAAGGTTGCCTTAAAAAATGGCATGCACATATTAATAAAATAAAGTATAATGTCAATCCGATTCTAATTATTTTCAAAAAATGTCATGATAATATGAGAACATTAAAAATCTTATACCTAAACAATAAATTAGTAAATTATGATCAAAATCTCACATCGAAAAATAAATTTCAATTATAATAAGCTTTATTTGCTAGAAACTGTTCAGGTAACTGCTTCCAGATTATAGATTTTTCAAAACGAACATTAGGCGTCAAAGTACTCGTCCGCATCGCTGTTATCCAGAAATATGTCAGAAGACTGGCAGCATTGCCAAGTTGAATAGCAATGCTAATTGTTTAAGTTTAATTTCACCAGGATTCTAACAAGTGCTTTATGCGTTTTAAACACTTAAAAAAAACCTTATGATCACTCAATAGAACATTTGTCTTTCATCTGAAATCGTTTCAACCCTCAAACAATTATCCTTTATCAATATCACTCAAATATTTTAACGACTTACCGTCAAAATGATTTGAATCTTCACCCAAAAACAAAGTTAACTCAATCGAAAAATGTGTTACAATTAACAGGAGGATGTGGAGGGAGCCCTTAAACCGACGTTTTCCTGCGGGTTTTCCTAATGAGTGATTTTCACGGTGACGACACGACAAAGCCGGGACCGCCGGGACAAACTGACACGAGCTTCCAATACAATAACTTCATTACACACGAAAGAATGGAATCGATCTGTTTGCTCATTATGTTAACAATCGAACACTTCTGATATTTAGAGCTGAAAACTTAAATATTGTGGTTTTCAAGTATACTATTGTCTTAAAACTTTTATTCTACATTTTAAAGGACTTTTTATTTTAGACAAAAATGGGTACAAGTAAGTAGTGCGAACTGAGTTGTTGCTTCTGGCTTTAGGCCTCGTGTCTCGAATATTTACAGGAACCTATTGCAAGGATTCGAATATAAGACCGGTTAATCATCAGCCACCGAGTCGACCGTATATTTTTGGACATGACTAGTTAGTATCATAGTAATTATGATAATCATAACGAAGTATATACCTAATAAGAAATAATTCTTAATAACTGTGTTACAGAAAAAATGTGAAACCCTGACTCCAGAGCCAGGTTAGATTACCTGTATTTCAGGAGCCACTACCAGTACTGCAGATATGTCATTGAAAAGTCAAATCTATTCAAATCGTAACTCCCATCCTTTCCCACATCCCTTCCAGATCGACCCATTTACGGTCAAAGGTAAATCGATGTTCGAATGTCTGATAAAATTTTATTACACCCGATGACCACCGAAATTAGCGTCATTGGGCAACGCTCATGCAAATTGTCCTCCCTCCCCTCACCCCCTGTAGAAATTTACTGTAGGTAATTGATTTAATAGTCTTCTTTGTTCACGACTAATGGACGGACACGTTTTGATTCGAACAGCGAGCTTTCTATTGAATACATTTTCATTAAATTTAGAATTGGCTTGTTTTATTGTTGAGTGAGTTATAGGGGAGAATTGGATAATGTCCTGGAAAATATTTTATCTCATTAAATTTTTTGTTAGAGTTTTAAAATTATGCCAATATAAAATAAGCGATGATTATTTAGGGATCAATTGAAACTCAGTAGGTACTTCATAGTGTCTCAAATTGCATACCTACTCCTTGCAAATCAGATTTTATTAACAAACACAAAAAGACACTGCAAGTAAAATAACTGCATCTACTTATTTGCAATCAAAAACACAATTTCCGGTTAGTTTTAAATATAATTATTTCAGTGTTGCAAGGCTTATAATTAAGACGGGCACGATAACAGCGGCAGGTAACACAGTCTTGAGGATGACGTGCCACGAAAACTTTAAAACTAACAGTTAAACACGACACTACCAATCAAAAGCTTCCGTGTGTTCCGCTTTTAAACATTTTAAAACACCCTGTACTTACGTTGTTTCAGAAAGCAAATAAAATTGTGTTTCAATGTTTCGCTTTTACTTACGGGTGTTTATTAACTTGGCACACTTTTGAACTTGGGTCCCTTGTAACGACATCGACGTCAGCTGATGTATTCCATAAAAATCTCATCATGAAAACTTAAGTGAAGTAGCTTGAAGTGAGCTGTCCCTAGCATTAGGTGGAATTATAGCTCACTTTTAGCTATGTTTTCACTGTGAGATTTTTGCAGAATACATGAGTTTGGAGCTCAAGGCTTCCATAGTTGTCATCACTAAGAAAGAAAGCTTCCAAAACAGTCTACTTAGCTACGTTTTATCTCTATGTTATATTCAAAACTGGACCTATAAACATGGTTTTTCTTCTGTGTAAAATCGTCTTTTAATACGAATTCGTGTTATATGATTCGTAACATGACCTCTTTTGTTAGTGGGGTCACGTTTCAATCACATATCAAACTTAGTTTATCCAGGCGAGGCCGAGAGGAAGTGCGTGAAAATTTCTACCAAACGAACTAAATTATTCAAAATACGCATACGTGTTTATGATAGCAAATATGATTTTGGATCGCAATACTTCCTACTTTTTACGTTTTGTTCGTGGTATTCATAGACTTGCTTTTTGGTAAGCTTTCGTAGCAGTTAAGATACAAATCATAACACCACTGAAAATATGTAAAAAAAAGGGCTAGAAAAATGGCTTGAAGATATTATGTTGGTGAGGTTAGTGATAGTGCACTACACAATGATTTCTTTAATTCCACCCCTGAGTGGGTCAAAACGGGGGCTTGAATTTTACTTACGAATGAAGTCACGGACAACTAATATCTACTCTACAACTATTATGCATCGACTGAAGCAATATAACCTGGAAAGATGCCATGAAAATGCCATTTCTAATAGCAGGAAAAAGTCAAACAAAAGCATTGGCACAAACTCCACAACATGAATGTATGTTTTCTTAACCACAAAACGTAGTTCACAGGCGACAATACCACGATATGAACAGCTCAAAACAAAGGGGCTGTTACGTTTTATTGCGTGCAATCGGCGCCAGTAAACTCGAGATAGTACTCCTGCCAACAATTAAAGGGAGAAGATAAAGCCGACGGATTTTCACGACTCCTTTACCTAATAATATAAAGATATCTGCGTTAAGTACGAGGCTACATGGAGTTATAATCCCGCTATTAGGTAGTCATATTTTATAGAAAATTTGAATTTGACTTTACTGCTGATATTTAACATATATTTACGATACTATTAGCCGCGCCCCACGGTCTCACCCGCATAACTCTCGATCCCGTGAGAATATCGGAATAAAAAGTATCCTATGTCCTAATCCAGGTCATGGTCTACCCATGTGCCAAATTTCATCCAAATCCGTTCAGCCGTTTTAGCGTGAAAGCATAACATAAAAAAATTCAAAAAATCAAAGCTTTTCTCTTTATAATATTAGTTTTGCATTGATATATTTTGGATTACTACCAACTTGTTACGAGTATCTAGGGAAGGATATAATAATTCCCGATTACACATTTCTAAAATATTCATAAGGGCTGTCGGCTACGGACGACACGGGTCTTCGACCCCTACGAATATCACATGTATATATTGAAAAGATATGGCCGTAACAATGAACTTGTTATCTAGGAAAGGAAATTAAAGGATTCATTTCATGTATCTAGGAGGTAGACAAAACCATAGTAGCCAGTTAGGTACTACCTTGTATTGCCAATCAAAGCTCCTATTCTGCGGTGTCAAATAACATAGTGTGTACAATATTCTTTTTTTAAATTCATGCTGCGTTAGAAATAGGCAAAAACTCTTGCGTATAGGTGTCGATTTGATAGGGCTTTGTGAAAAAAATCTCCGCTCTATATGCGGAACGCACCGCAATCTGATATGGCGCGTGCCCGAGTCGCGGTTGCGATAGTGATGATTTATATTTTGACAATACATCGACGAAGGTATTTAATATTACAATTGTATAAACATAGCGATTTCATTCTTTAAATAAAACAATATTAATGCATTCCAGTTTGTTTACAACATTCATTTGCTACAGGAATTTTCAAAGCGAATCCATAAATTAAGCAAAATTAATATCGGAATAATTTCACAGTTCCAACGCATACTACATAGTATATAAGTGGACTATTCAGGTCAACACTATCATCGAATATCGATACAATTGTACAACAAAACGTCACTAGCGCGAATGAAATTGAATTGAATCCGTCAATAGCGCGGATTGGTATTTGCGCTGGAACAGGGTTGCTTCTGCCTGAGCAGGCGCGTCCGCAATCGCGTCCCGCTGTCAACACGCGCCCATTCTGTTTAATATATTCAGCTCTTTTTATATAAATCCTTTGATTTCGATATGCGGGTATGTGTTCAATTAAACGAAAATCTAACAATTTCAAAAAAAAGAATAGCTAGAATCATAATTCTGTGTAAAAACTTTTAAAATCTTTTCAATTCTAAAATCTTTTCTAATCTTTTCTAATTCTAAAATCTTTTCTAATCTAAACTATTGGTTATCTAGACCGTGCTTATAGGACAGAACTGAAGATCTTTGTGCAAAAAATTACGGGGTTAATTTATAAACGTTACTTACTTAGGATTAAGTAGTGATTAGCGACTGTTTAACTATAGGTACATTTTGACGTTTAAACGTCTCTTAACTTTAAGCAACGTTTATAAATACAGGGGTACATTTTTACGACATAAATATCTCAACATAAGGGCAGTCCCTTTCCAGAAAAACAAAACATTATTTATGTAAGATTTTCTTCCCGTAGCATGCATCTATTGTATGGCGTGGGCAATTACATTGCACATTAGTCTCAGACCGCAAAACACACGAACAATTCAACAAAAACAAACGTGAGGATTGCCTCTGAGAGGCGATAATTTGTCAGGTGCGACGCGCTCAAAGAATAATCGTGCAGATACGACAGTGCAAAGAAAATATATATTCTGGTGCTTATCAATATTGTTGTCTTTAGATCCAAATTAAAAAGTATAGGTAAGCGGGGTAATTGCTTAAAACACTTGCCAAATCATTTAGACATATTTCAATGGATTTGGAATTTCCTTCAATACCCTTCGGATTGCGATTTAAAGTGGGGTGCTGGTCTCTTATCCTCATGAACCTCCGTACTAAGTTATAACAGCGCGGTAGTTACGTAACACACTAACATTAGCAATGGCTTTTATTTTGACAGTTCAACAACATTTATTGTGTTATTTACGTTGTTGAGCAGACAAATTTTTCGAACATAATATGAAACAATGGATTAATAGCCTTCAAAATGATTCAGATTGTAATTGAAACTGTATTACGCAATTAGCGTGCTGCTCAAGGTCAAAATGTTACCACTAACGTACGGCTTGCTGCAAGTACATAAGCCTAAAAAGCTTTTTTTTGATTCCCGAATCCACATTTTTTAAATGTTGCTACGGGTAAACGCCTACGGACTACGAGCTACGCGGGTCTACGACGACTACGAACTTTACGGATTGAGAGTAGAATAATGCTCCAAGATCCCAAGGCCCCCAGACGTTAGTTATTGTCTGAGAAACAAAATATGTGACTGCCTATATATCGTACGCATACCTGCTAGCTTAGGCCGACGGCCAATTTATATGTATCAGGTACTAAAGGTATTGCTCTAGAAAAGATTACAATAATTATTTTTTAATGTTTTCAGAAATTAGTTGTTGGTTTGTTTAGAGATCATCCACAAAACATAAGTGTAATACGAGAATTAAAAATGAAAATTGTTGCTCGTAGGCAAGAAATGAAGAAAATACCGTCCAAAGCTTTTCTTTGGCTGGTTGCGTGGGAACACTCTACACCGGTGGCGAGGCGGCCCCGCTAACGTCTTCTTCAAGGGGGATGAAATATCTAAACGCGAGTCTCTTAATGACTTTCATTTATTTCTCTCCCGAATCTCGTACTGAACTGTGGTAATTATTGCGTTTCCAGTTTCCAGTAGGGTTATTAAGTTTTGCTCCGGTTAGAATGAGAAATGGCCACATTTATTCGATGTTCAACTTGATACCTTTGAGCGGCGAAGGGCTGAGAATTTAATTTTAGATGACGATATTATGACGTAATTATTTTAATTGTGGTGCGCCATGGTGGTGGTATTAAAATTGTGCGATGAATGGAGACGTTATCTTTTTATGATTTATGGCGTGATTTTTCCAGAATGATCACAAAATGGAACGAGAATAAATTAATCTCTCGAGAGTCCAGTAAATAATAGGTAGATAATGGATTTTTTTTTGTGCTCACTACTCTGCTTACCTTTTCAGTATGGGAAGAGGCTTGTGCAGTAGGACGTTAGCCTGTTTTTTTTTACCTTACCAATCTGAGTAATTACCATAGATAATAGCTACCCCACAGATACCTAATCCACAATCAAACAAATGAACTCTCACAAATCTCATCCGATCTACATAAATAAATCGTCTCAATAGGTAATCGAGTCATCTGAAACAAATGGCGAACTTAGTACAGATTAGATCGGACGAGCGACGCATCTAATTGTCCGTCCCTAATCCCGGACAGCGGCAATTTATCAGTTTCTTTTACCGGTCGTCCCCCAATTCAGTTGTAAAGACCTACTCAACAACTTTATTTTGGAGTCTATCGGAATGATCCATTTTATTGACAGTCATTACGTTATTAAGTCATCATCGTCTGTCTAGCCTTTTCCCAAGTTTATTGGGGTCGGCTTCTATTCTTCAGTATTTTAAGACTGACACGCAACGCACAGCCTAAACCGCTGTGTCTAGAAGCATGACATTTTGCACAAGAGTGAAGAGTTCCTAACAATTATAGCAAAGGTGAGCACTAAAGATGGATTTTTGAAAATTTTTGCCCAAAAAGATTAAATAGGGAATTAAATTTTGTATAGAAGTTCATTATTTTTGAAGTTAGTTTGTACTTGGAATTGTTTTTCTGTAAAAGTTAGTCGTATCATCGTCTTTTGGAAACTCATGGGAAACACGGCTTATAAATATGAAATGTATATATTTTGTTATGTAGGTACTAAATAAGTGGACTTACCTATCTTATATTCATCACTTTTGTCATACTTATACTTAGGTATGTAGATGCCTCGGTTGGTGTTGGTGCAGTCTTGCACCTTGCTTGTCTAGTTGGTGGTCTTTTAAGTAGCGGGTCGCGGACTCGATCCAGCAGGGGACAGTTTTTATGACTTTTGTATCTGAGATTCGTGCCGCAATAGCATCCATGATACAGCGGAAATCCTAGTGTACATATAAATAGTTGTGTATTAATCAGAATACGTCATTCTGATTTATTTAATACTTCAAGCACATAAATGTACAGAGGCGGACTTAATGCCATATGCATTTTCTACCACTCAAACTTTGGGTGATGCAGAGACAAACAGTACCTAGATAGTAGGTGCAAATGCGATTTAGAGATTCAGAAACTTATCAAAAAAAATATGACGGACAGTGCCTCAAATAAAAATGACAGTCCCACAACAGAAAGAAGCACATTCTACATGATCCTACGGGCAATAAATCCCATGTGTAGTATGATAATGACATCAGTATTTCATTGTCTAGCGACGATACAAAGTTTCGTATCGTTCTCATATTTTGCGCAAAGCTCGGGGCGCTTGCAAATTCTGAACTTTGCCGAGATAACACGCCTCGGCTAAGCCTACCGTAATAAGCTCCTCCTTCGAGCTTTCAGTGTTTACTTTTGGGCGTGTTGTTGTTTACCAGCCTTCAATATTTATTATATTAACCGTGTTTATGCTTTAAAAACAGACAATTTGTTTACTGTTGACCTGTTGCAATTTGGACGAGCTAGCTAAGGTAGCTACTGAAACTGTTCTTGTTGCGATCTGCTTGCTTACACATAAGGTATATGTCGCATTCTTCAAATATATGAGATAACAATTTGTAAAAGGTCAAACTCAAACACTAATTTATAATAGTATATTTTATTGAATGCATGTCTCCAATGACTTATTAGATATTTCTAATTCAACGGATTGTTTAAAAATTAAAAATTCTCCACATCTCTAACATTCGACTTTTTTATTAGCCTTTACGACAAGAAAACCTGTGGTAGGTATATTTTCATACCGTCCCTCATAAGCATAACTAACAACGTGTCAAATACCTGTAGGTAGTAGGTATATGGTTGTTTATAATAGTGTGTACACACGTCACGCCAGTCATCCGAGGCAGGCGAGCGATTTGCGCCTGCTTCAAGTTATGCGTCGCGCGCGCCTTACACGTTGCTATCAAATTTCTAAGTAACACAGCTAGGTAGATGCTCTACTTCAATATTTGTATTTATTTTATATCTACAGACATTTAAGTCTTCCTGACACAGCGGCGATGGCTTATGTGCGCCAACTCATTCCATTATTAATGTATACTCAGGGAGTGTAAATTAAAAATCGAAAGAATTCATCATCTTTACAAAACTATTTACTAGAATATACCATCTTGCTACATTGGTTGACAAAAGATCAGTTCAACTAAAGAAGGCTATCCTAACATTGCATGACCCAAGGCGTTTTGCACTACGTTAACTAGGAGTCCTTGCTTGGTGCAAGTCTTTACTGGTTAATCTATACAGAGTGACGACAACGCAAATTAAATTTCAATACCAATAAAGTAGAGCATACATGCTAAGCTCACACACCTACAGTGGCCTCAACTCCAAATGCCCGGAGGCCGCCTCGAGGCACGAACGCCAAGACAAACCGAAATCTTATCAAACGACCGCCATGTTGGTCTCGTTAATAAACAAAACTGCACACAGGGGCCGCCATAACACTCACCTGAAGGCTGTTTGTGGAACATTGCAAACACTAGTGGACCTGTAACTCAACCATGAACGCTACTGACATTTACGGTACAGAACTACCGACTAGGTATATGCTGAAATTATTTATTGGGTAATTCAATAGCTTAACAACTCGCCGTCGTGAACTCGAGCTGCATAATTTTCTGCCCTTTTTCTCTTTTTCTTTTCTTGTACAGTCTCGAACACTTCTCAAAAAAAAAGTATCAGCAACTGAAAATTAAAATCAGAATACAATAGGAAACCGTAAGAACGTACCGAAGCTCCTCAATGTCTTAAAAATCCTTTATTACTTGTTCTTCAATAAGTATTTCCTCATAATACTTTTCTGAAGTAAAAAGTTGGTGTTTCTTACATCGTAAATTATGTTAAACAAAGCGTGTTGTTTAATTGGATGTTGAGAATTGTGACAATTCATCCCGCAGCCGACACTTTGCGCAGAAAATTTCGATTAAAACAAAATCGGGGCGGCGGGTCTCATGGGAGCGGTTCATTTTATACCAATTAGTTAGCTACAGGCAGTGGATTCGTCACGAGTGAATGAATACCCCTTTGAATTGTAGCTGTTTTACACGACACGACTTCTGAAATAGAATTAAACAATAAGTTAATCTAGTTTCCGATACCTGAGTTCCCGTAAATAATTGGGCTGTTAATTGTAAATAAAAAATACCCCTTTGCAGTCGGGCAAAAATATATTTCACTAGATTTAGTTAGGTAATGCTTTAGATATTTATACCGTTTTTTGGGGTACGAAGTAAACATTATTATTTGCATTTTCATGTTGATTGTTTTTTTTATCCACCATTTTTATCTCTTATACATGTATACATGTACATGTAGTTCCAAATATTGAATTTTCATGAATCTGTCTAAACATTAAAAACCTGCCCATTGAATTTAACGACCAGCGCAAAAAATCGGATCGTAACCAAATCGTATCGTATTAAACAGTCCTGCGTTACTCTAACTTGCCCATCTAAACCGAGTTGTCGGGGAACCGGCAACAAAACGGCCATCCAGCCAAGTTCAGACAATAAACAGTCGCAGATAACGTAGAGAGTTGCGTTTGCGCTCATTGTTGAGCAACTTTGTGGGCGACGAGCCGGCTGCTTAGAAAATAAGCTCCTGATAGCGCGATTTGTGGAGTGAGGTGCTGGGCTGTCGGGAAATTATACGGTAGAAATGTGTATTTAGACGGGCAACCTTCGTGGTTCCTACTAATTCTGTAGGAACTATACAGTCTTTCAGTAAATAGGTACTTAATCATTTAAGTTCAATCTAGAGATAAAATCTACCTAACTGTAGTTGGGCCAATCGATGTTTTTGAGAAGAATCAGGTACTTATTATAAAATCTATTTTATTCGCCACTAATACACGCATAGATATATTACATTTCTATGAATACACGCAACCCCGGTGTTATACAGGTTGGCCCGAAAAACGACGTTCAAAAAAAATTTGAGAACCCTCTCTCCAAGGGCTTCCCGAACCACCCCTCTTAGTGCATAAAAAAATGAAAATAGATTACTCCAACCGGAAATACACACATTAATTTAGTACTTACTACCAAGTATGAAAAAAATGTGTTTTTCGCCCTATCTACCATGTTCAAACTCTAATTTCACCAAATAATGTCCCTAAAAGTACTTATTATTTGTATTGTTTTGGAAAGGGGACCGTGAAAGTTTTAAAAACTACTTTGAGGTCTTTACCACCATTCCGGTTTTTTTTTCTTTTTTTAATTAGGTACTGAGAATCTGGAATGAATCTTGTCAACCAAAATTTTTCGTTTTGAGCTAACTTTTAGTCACTTTGGGGAGAGTATTATTTATCGATTGTAGATTATATTTTAAGGATTTATAATAAAAACATATGCATTCAAAAATGCGACACCGGACACAGTAAGAGAAAAGGAAATCTGAAGAGAGCATTTCCCAAAAAAAAATAAAAACCGTCTACCTTCTAAACTACAAATTATCGCTGAATACATATAGGTAGGGGTGTTTCAAGAAGCCCTTGGATAGAGGCTTCTATTTTTTTTTCTTTGGGCGTCGTATACCTAACGGGCTATCTTTTATAAGAAGTTAGTAAGTATGTAAGAGTAGATAACCTACCTAGTAGTTTAATAAAAAATAATAATTTGTAAAAAAGTTTTAAAACATTACCTATAGGAGACACTCAACATCTTTCTCTGTTCAAACACAATTTGTATGCAATTATACAAAGCTAAGCTCTATCAGATGAAAACTAACAAGAAAATTCCGAACCCCATCCCGTTGTGGACCATCGAAAGTTCGTTAAAGTAATGTCACTCTATCTCGTCCCCTCACGAGACAAATGAGACAACATTACTTTTATTAACGAGACAGAAAGAGAAGGGAAAACCTAGATAATACCCTATAATCACAGTTTTGTTTTCCAATCGCTGCTAACGATTATTGGCGTGTTATTCGGGTGCCATTTTGAATTGCTTCAGTGCTAAGACAAGTCGTTAGCAAGTACAATAAAAAGTGAGGGCACGGTGATTAGTTTGAAGGTGATTATTTACCCTTGTTGCTTTGGGAGCAGTTTTTATTTTCCTGAAGTAAAGACACAGACTTTAATATCTTATGTGGGAGAGAGAAAATAATTAGTCCATAGACACTTTAACTTATTTGAGTTAAAGTGTCTCATTATTTTTTTGAAAAACATTTGAATTGTAAACCACTTGTAGCTTTACTTTCTCCGAAGGGAAGCGAAACTATAGGTTGCCTACCTCTATCTTTCCACATAATACTTAAATAATTAAAATAATCCATGCCAATCAATAGGTAATCAAGTTTGCTAGGCCTAGTCTAGACCTCCTGTTTTGCATGCCCCTCCATTCCGGTCCTGTGCCGGTCGTATTCAGGTCCTTGAATTACAAAACAAAAATATTACCCTGCAATTGAAACTACCAAAACTCACAGTTACCAAAAACAAAGGGTTATTTAAACCGAGCACTCTCTTAATTAATTCAACAAAGCGAGGTAAACTAAATACAGAGACTATTCGTTGTTGTCACCACAAAGAAACAGGAGTGGTTTTGTTATTTTTTAAATTGCAGATTGGCTGCTAATATGCATATCTCTTTTAGATCCACTTATCATTTAATTACAATATTTTTGGCAGACCGAATCATATGATAATTTTCATTGAAATCTACGAGTATGAATAAATATGGATTAGGTTATGCAAAACTAGAATGAAATCAGAATTCCTGTAGCACCTAGGTACCTAATAAATTCACCGAACGTAAACTGAAGCCAAACTAACTAGAGCCCTGAAGGCTTAAACTGGTCTAAGTACAAGAGCTTTCTAAGTCCGGCTGAAATTGCCTATCATTTTAAAAATGTTTTAAGTACCTACGTAAGTACTTTTAGTATCTATATACACACATCCGGAGCTTAAATAACGACTCACATGGTATAAACCCAGCTTAGCTATTCAAAATAAATTACCCTCATACTGAAAACAACTGAATTATCCAGCCAGAGGAAAAATATAAAAACAAGCGACTCTTTATTTCGGGTGCACACTGGTCTAATCCAATTTTAAAATGTTGCCAGACCATACATATTATAAAACGAGACTTTGTCCGGAGCTTAACGTTTAAATTAGTTTATCCCCCCTACAGCGGAACCGCGGCTAAGGGTTGCAAAATTTAAATTACAAATAAAAGCACTGAAAAATATCTACGAGTGGGTAGTGGCTCAATAACGATGTCTTTTAATTAAAGCGGAAGGGGTAATAAAACGACTTAATTCGGAATTATGGTTGAAATTATCGTGAAAGACACCCAAGAGTTTTATGAATCTTGCAAGAGTTCACGCCACACCGAGCAAATTGTGATGCCGCCGAGGTAGCACGGAGGACCGCTTGAAGAAGCTATTAAAATTTATTGCTCTCTAATATTTTATAAACATTACCTAACTGGCTGCAATTGTGCTTAACATTTCATCAACTTCAAGTTCAGTAAAACTTTAAAGGTGTTCCCCTTTATTTTTAAGCCAAATTAAACACCATTGGTGCTTTTCGTTACAAGTAAAATAAATATTAACTTTATTTATGTAGTTAATCAGATTAAATATATCCCATTCACCATCCACAAGCCAATATAACCGATTATCATAAAGTTACGGCACACAGTTTAGCCTCGGACCAGTGACACCGATTTAGCACGCTCCCGGTGGCGTCACGGTCGAAAGCCCGGCCCGCTCAACCGTGCCACATGTAGCATATTGAAATACGCCGCCCGACTGACCGTCCGTCCGTCACGTAGCAACTGCCCCGAGGAATCCCTTCAAAGTGATACCTATTTGACTTCCACGCTTCACTGGAAATCTGTCAATACCTACTCATATTTAATATCCACATATCCCGAATATCCGATATCTTGTACCTAAAGGTAGAATTTAGAAATGAAATACCGAAGGTTCTACGAAATGTATATTTTTTCTGTAGTAACATTAAAACATTTTTCAATATATTCTAACATTTTTCGAGAACTTGGAAAACATTCTGAAAAATTGCTACTAATACCTTCTACTTATAATACAAAATAAATAATAACTTTATTTACCCACCACCCATTCCCATCCCCAAGTTGTCTCAAACGTAAGAAAACAATGAGCCGACGACGTTAGTTTACCTACCCTCCGTCTGTAAAATAAATTAATTCGACATTGCACACGTCAATTTTATCAAACAAATCGATAGATGCAGATAACATTAAAAAAGATATTCAAATTCATGCTTAATTAAATAACTTATTTAAATGTTAGAAATTCTACAAGTTATTTAATGAGTATCTGTAGAAAGCATAATTATTGTTATTATTCCTGTCACGATCATTGTCTTCGGTAATTGTAAACTAATCTATTAATTTTGCTAGATTCCATACCGCCCTCTCGGGTTACAGGAACGCTATAATAGGTATCGTCGTAACTCGCGTATCGATGACTGCTGGGCTTGAAATCCAGTTGAAGGTTATCCCCCTCCTCCTTCCTCAGTTGACCTGTATCCTTTCCAGCGTATCTCGGATCTTCGTAGATAGTTATAGTCTGCTTTCTATGTGCAACTACAGGAGCATTTTTCGGGATTTCGGCTACAGGACTCGCTCGAGATTCATCGTAGCCGTAGCCGTAACCATGGTTGGGACCGTAGCCATAACCACCCTCGTGACGGAAGCCCCTATCATCATAATACCCAGGGCCTCCGTAATCTTTTTCCCATCCAGGATCCCTCTGCCAACCCTGGTCTCTCTGCCAACCAGGGTCTCTCTCCCAACCCTGATCTCTCTGCCAACCAGGTTCTCTCTCCCAACCCTGATCTCTCTGCCAACCAGGTTCTCTCTCCCAGCCTTGGTCCCTTTGCCATCCAGGGCGATCCCAACCTCCTCCTCCTCTTTTATCCTCCCACCTTTGCCAATCCCACCCAGGATCGCGATGAACTACAGGAGCTCGATACTCATGACGATCTTCAATGTGATCTCGGGCGTGGTTGTTATGAGTATTGCGATACTTATTGTGACTCAAATTGTCATCTAAGTGATATTTCTTGCCATAATCTTGATGACCATGTTGCTTCACTCCGCTGTCACCGTATCTGCTATAGCCGCCGCCGTTATAGTTGTCTCTTACATGTTCTTGACCGTTATTGTGAGATCCATGATAGCTTCTACCTCCCTGGTTGTCGTGTGAGTTCAGTCTACTGATATACCCAGCTTTGTCGCCTTCATCATTCAAATCATCGAAAAACGTGCTTTTATTGGATGACTCGTCTTTATGATATGAATTTTGGAATCCTTGTTTATGGTGTCCTTTCTTGTGGCCTCTCTTGAAACCAGTTGCTTCACTATCCTCAGCTTTGTCTTGCTTGCTGTTGTAACCTTTATAGGCATCGCTATCTGTTACTGATTTACTATCGTGTTCTTTCTTCAAATATTTTGCTTCATCATTAGCTTTTGAATATTGATTCTTGTGGTTATCATTAAGTTGGCTTTCTACTTGGTGAATTTTTTCGCCTTTCTGCTTATCATGTTTGATCGCCTCCGTTCCTTCATCATGGGCGATATCCTTTAAATGTTCTTCCAAAGCGTCTTTAATAGTTGATCCGCTGACAGTCGAAACTAACAGTAGCACACAAACTAACAAACTAAACCAATATTTGTACCGGGGCACCATTTCATCTCACGCTTAACGTTAGATGTTGTCAGTAAAACGGTATAACGTATAATAGGCGGGATTTGAATGGTATAAAGAGTTTTATATCGATGAAAATCGTGTTGGACTTCACGGTGCATCAGGGCACAATGACAGGAACCACAGAAGTTGTTGTGGGAACAATGAGTCGATCTACTGGCTGGTGCGTCCATGACATGACATTATGGAACTAGAAGCATGCGGACGTTCTGTAGGACAAGCCGGTCGAGGTCAATGGAGTCCAAACGGGACGTTGACTAGAAGGTCATTGAATCATCATACTTTTATTATATGTTTTTTCCGACCTTATGAAATAGGAACAGTTTTTTATCCACACAACATAACAACATCTCAGTGCCATCAAAATCATACAAAATCATCAGTTAGGCAGATGTAGTTAATCACAGTATAGAACAATAACAATCCTAGACCTACTTAACTGCTTTGAAAAACATATTTTTGTTTAGCAGTCGTTGGATATCCGGATTGAAGGACTCATATGCTTCAAGGCCAGCAGTTCTTTATCGGACATGGACTGCATGTTTTCATGAGTAGGTGATTCTGCAATTTTGACTCACGTTCCGGACGTTCTTAACGTCGTTCGCTCAGTGGCTTATGATTTCAAACAGTACCTAAACTATGTAAATTTACAAAAAATAGGCTACGATAGACTATTAAATCGTCCTAGGACACGTTTGTGCTTTGGCCGACCAACACAGAACAACCCGGCCCGCGTGATAAATTATGGCCCACTCCCTCTCACAGAAAGGAAGTGTTATGTATGTATGTACATAGCTATAAGCAGATGTGGCTGCTACACATACTAAGCGCATGCGTCGAACTCGAATACAACAGTGCAAATAATTCCTTCTTTACATTAACACCTCTGTAGGTTTCTTATACAACATTGGCGACGATTACCCACATTCATAAATATATAAAAAATGTTCGGTGGAAATTCAATACCTACTGGGACCTATATCCAATTTTAATCACCAAATTCAAGACTGGAAACTTTATAAGGGGCGGCTTCAGCAATGGTTCATTGCAAACAGCATTGGCGAGGATAATGATAAAGAAGGAGTAAAGAGAAAAGCGGTTTTGTTGAGCGCACTCCCGGGGAACACCCGAAGACTTCATCATCATCATCAGCCTATAGCAGTCCACTGCTGGACATAGGCCTCTCCTATTGCACGCCATTCAACTCGCTTTTCGGCAACTCTCATCCAGCTGCTACCAGCCATCCTGCGAAGATCGTCGCTCCACCTAGCCTGAGGGCGTCCCACGTTACGTTTACCGATTCGCGGTCTCCACTCAAGAACACGTCTACCCCAGCGGTCATCGACCCGAAGACTTGGATACAAAGAACTATAAAGGTATCTTGTGTGTGTCCCAGTAGTGGGAATATAGGCTGATTACGCTAAGTTCTTCTAACTTAACAGACAGATGTGTTGCTGACAAGTTTGTTGCGCCACTTCTTCGCAGCTAAAACATTAGGAAGTTGTGAAGGGCGGGCATTTTGGGGAACTGTTTTATGTAACTGACGTTCAAAAAGTGCTAAGTAATTCGCAGCTTAATATGAATAAATGATTGTTTATTGCAACTCCAGGTATTTTATAACACTCTCACGCTCGCGTCGCATGTAAAACTGTCGTGTCAGATTGTATGCTGAATTCATGGGAAACTGTTGGGCCGGCTTGCGGTCATGTACTGGAATTTTAACGCACACGCGTTGAAAATCCAACAGTGTGTTTTTTGACGCGTTGGGATGCGCTCTGTTGGATTGTTAATGCTCGGCTCAACTCCGAGTTGAAATTCCAGTGCGCGATAAAATCTCGCCGCGATATTTTAACGTCCGTTCGATAAAATTATAAAACAAATTGTTTCTTATCAAATTTATTTATACCAATATTTTAGCTCACACATACATATACAAAAAAAAACCAGTAATGGATTAATGCTGTTAACTTTAGATTTTAATAATCTACAATAATAAATTACTAAAGAACGAAGTCGTATTTAAAATATAGCTAATAATTATAAATTAACATTTTTAAATAAATAGTTAATACCATCAGAATTTAGAAAAACAGAAATACTTCGTTATACAGCTATTTAATATTAATCTATGATATCTGCTCTGCCTTGCAGAAGACAGATCGGATGGAAGAAATGCTTTTTCGGTAACAATGTAAGTGTACATATTCTTTGATAGATTTTATAAAACATTATTGCATAATCAGCATATAATGTTCCCACTGCTGGGACACAGGCCTCCTCTCGGTGAGAGGAAGTGGGCCGTAATCCACTACGCGGGCCCAGTGCAAGTTGTCACATGAGGTTGATGTCACATATCTTCGAATGTTTGGTTCTAGGTCATGCGTGTTTCCTCACGATGTTTTCCTTCAGCGTTTTGAGAGCAGTGGTGATGAAATAAATTACATAAAGTAAAGCGCCTGTCAGGCTTGGAACCTACGACCTACACCTCGTAAGTCGCGGCCGTTAGTGCCGTTACCACTGGGCCACCACTGCTCCAATACATTATGAACTCATATGAAGTCAAATAGTATTTGTTTTTTTTTTTACAAAATTTGTATTATGACAACTTTTGGTTCTTTGAAGGTAATTTATTGAAATTGTGACGAACTAGTACCTTAAATGTTTAAAAGATGCGAAGTACATCGCCCCTACAATTTTTGGAAGCAGAATTCTAAAAAGTACCTTTAATGAAAAGGGAAAAAATCCGACGGATATTTACTCATAAAAAATTTCGAATCGAAAATAGGATAAAACGCCCTAAATCTGAAGAAAAATAAACCTTAAGCTTTCATTGATTATCTGACAGAAATTCGGTTTGGTAAAGATTTTAAACTGAAACAGGTATTTTTTGTTTTTTTTAGCTTATTACGAGGCAGGTCACTTTGTCTTTTATTTATCATTAAAATACAAAACTGGGACACGTATTAAGTCTACACACTATGTGACGGTACGGCCCATCCATTTCCCAAACACATCAGTACTGTTTTGCATCTAATGCCGCGCAAACAAAATGCCCGGTATCCATGCCGCCAGCATAGTATGTAAAACCTTTTAGGAATCATTTAAATTGAACTGTAAGGTGACGTCATAAGGACTACGCTGTGCCATTAACTTCTTTGACACTCAACCCTGCAATCCTAGTCTTAAGCTCTTCTACGAGATTTTCTCTCGCCACTTCATCTTCTTGTCTTGTGGTGATGTTCCTCACTTTCACGACTCCACGCTTGAATTCTGACTCTCCGAGTACCACGGCCAGGGGAATTCCGTTCTCTTCGCAGTGTTGCAGTTGATTCAGCATTTTAGGGTTCTTCTTGTAAGATTGCTCGGTCTGGAAAACATAAGGTAAAGTTTTAGAGCCAGCAGCAGCCTTTTTTCTTGTATTGACTTTGGCTCCAGGAGAGAAACCAGTGAGAGCCAATAAGAATAAGCTCTTTAGACATATTGCTATCTCAGCTACCTACAATATAACAACTATATTCCCCGAAGAGCAGAGGTGCACCATTATAGGTGCACACCCACATTTCGCCAGTTATGTTTAAGTCTCATGTAACAGGGGGCGAGTCTATTACCACCAACCAAGCACAGATCCAGACTCCTGGCTGCTACTGAGAAATTCGAGATGGAAAAACCCAATAACACTTTGCCCGACCCGGGAATCGAACCCAGGTCCTCGTCCTCAGCAGCAGCCCCACTAGACCAACGAGGCAGATACACCTAACAATTAGTTGCTTGTTTTTTTATTTGCTTGTATGTTTGAACGCGCTAATCTCTGGAACTACCAGACGGATTTGGAAAATTATTTTTGCATTTGATAGCTCAATTCTTTACATAGAGCTACGACCCTTAGGAGCCGAGCAAATGAAAAATGTCTGAAAGAACGCTAAGCGAAAACGGAGTAATAGCGCGGGCGGCGATGGGATGCGATGCGGTGGCTCCGGGGTCGAAAGCTCACGCGGATGGAATCGCGGGCAGAAGCTAGTTTCCAAACAATTAATAAAGTATTGCTCTTTTCTATGAGAATTTCCCTGGTTATTGTGCCTGGTAAAAAGCGGATTGCGCCCTACCATCATCATTTGCAGTGCAGGTGATTTACATTGTTCAGGGCATGTCAATATAACAGTTAACAGTCGGTACGCATATGGTACAAAATCTCATGACACTTCATTTTTCCTCTAATATTGGCCTAATGTAACCTAGCATGAGTAATTTTCAGATGTTTAAACATTTTATTATATTACCTTAATACCAGCATTCCAGAGCTCCGCGCAGATCTTCATACGTTCTTCGAGGAAGTTCTTCTGCGCAGACGCAACGTAAACCTCTATTTCATTGGTTCGCACGCTGATGTCACCCGCGGCTAACTTCGCTTCAAGCACGGAGAATATGCGCTCCACTCCGATACTGACGCCTACGCATGGTACCTGGAATAGTCATTATACGTCTTATTTTAAATAAGGATTGGTATTCTTTGAGGCAGCGCTAACGATGACACCAAGAATTATGTTTTGGTACGTTTCTATCCCGAAATCGGTGTTTGGAACATTCGGAAGTACAGATACGTAAAAGTACTAAAGCCCCTTGTACACACACTTTTTTCTTGCCGTGAAAAAGTACGGTTTATTCACCATGTGTACGCACGGTCAATCAATCAATCAATCAATCAAATCATTTATTTGCAACGAATGTAGGTACATTACAATACAGGTGGAGTAGATAGGAGTGAGCCATGTACACTCTGCCGTCGTCGTCCGTGTTGTATGGATTACTATAGAAGCCTATTGACTGATACGTTTTTTCTATGGAGCGATTTACACGCCGTACAGTGTACAAAGGACCTAAAGTAAAGGCTCTACGGGCCTGTCTAGGAGAGTATTTTTCTCTCATCTAGAGAAACTTCGGACCAAGAAGGATAGAAAGCAGATGTAAAATATTATCTTATCCCGCCTTCTTTGTTATGTTTTAACCTTATGTGTTCTATTCTCTCCTTAATGTATAAACTGTGTGATTTTTAACCGTTTTAATAAAAGTTAATAAGTAAGTAAATTCTGTCTTGCTGTGTAGTATTCGTATTGAACGCCAAGATATCAATTGACCTTGGTTTACAGCGTACATTAGTAGCAATATAGTTTTACGTAACAGTTACATAAATACGTTAAACATTGACCGACAAAATCTATTAGGTACTAACTAAATTAATTCTTATGCATACAATTATGAACGCGTGTATGAACATATCTATTCAATTATTCATAAAAACTATACATTTGAATTGCTAACTAGTATATAGTGATTGACAACGCATTCAACACTGCTGTTAGGTTTCCTTAATATCTACTCGACGATAGCCGATAAATCAATATACATATTGCGATACATAACATAACGCGTGAAGGGGTAGATAGAAGTATGTCATACATAAACTCACATTTCGGCAGTTATTTTAACACGCTCTGAAGTCGTCCCAGAGCTCTTGCTTCTCAATTAAGGGGACTACATGACCTAAAGCGCGGTCACTGTCGGACTGCATAGAAATAGAAAAGAGAAGCGCGATGACAGAACGCTGATAATTTATTGCAAAATATGAAGCAATTATCTATTTACAAAAAATCTATTGTTTGGACAAAAAAATTAAAACACTAATGCTTTTTATAATTCGACAAAAAATCATAATGATTTTATGTATATTAGTATGGAATGGTTTTTTTATATCGTATCTAATTAGTTGTATTATGTCTTCAACACACTATCTACCTAGCATATATCCTGAAGAATATCATATATTTTTCTGATTTTGTTTACTGTACCTAGTCAATCATATAATTTTTTTTGTTTCTAAAAAAAAAAAAAAAAAATATCCGCAAATAGTCGGGGTTAAGGGGCTTACAGGACCTAAACGCAAAAAAATGCAACTTTTGCGTTTAGGTCCTGTAATCAATTAGTAATTAACTAATTACACAAGTTTTTGCGTTAGTAATTAACTATTAGTAATTAATTAATTACACAAGTTATTACTAAATCTTGTTGCCAAGACAAAGTAAAATATAACAGTGTCTAAGATATAACATAATCGGTTGAAGGACACTGTACGAAACACAATAAAAGTTTTATTTTTATTGTGCCTATGGGCGTTTAGTGTCCCTCAGTGTTAATATTAGCCCATTTAATATGATGGTATTTTATCTCCTTTCATGTAAAAGTCTTGAAGTATGCGTGTTTCATACCCATAACTAGGCAAGTCCGTGAAATTTTGGCACGTAACTTACAGAACACGAGTATATTTTGTTTTGAGCAACTTGTGCTTTGCGTTTTGCTTTGATAAGGGCATCCATCATAATAAACATAGTCAAAGATCCTATACAGCGTGTAAGGGACATCGAAGACTAAACTGCTAACACGAATTCAGTACATGATTACCCATAGCATAACAGCCTATAACGTTCCCACTGCTGAGACACAGGCCTCCTCTCTGTGAGAAGGATTGAACCTACGACCTACAACTCGTAAGTCGCGGCCTTTACCACTGGGCCACCACTTCTCTCACGATTACCCCACAAGCAATGAATGTTTTTGTAGGTTTCATAAAAAATCGGCTGTCTCATACATTTTGACCGTGTAGCCTACACAGTCAATGGCGGTCGATGTCCCTTGAACCGTGTATTTATAGTAGTCCTATCGTAATATGAACATTACCTGTTTATTCTTCGAGTCGAACATGCCAACAAGATTATCGTATCTTCCACCGCCCGCAATTGATCCGACAGTCTGGTCTTCATTGCCGATTTTAATTGGCTCTGAAAGGAAATGCACAATCTGCTCTCAATAATAAGTCAACAATCATCGTAATTGGCTGAACCAGTGTGTTGATTAAATCAATTTCGTACAAGCTATTAGTAATTAAAAATGATTAGCTGGCTAAAATAATGAGACATCAATAAGAACTAATTTCTAAATCGGATTAATAGCAAATACAGTGTTTGTACTAATTTTAGAAGGATCTTTTGCTAACTTATATACAACTTAAAGCCTATAATGGTCCTCTCGGGATGAAGGCAACGTTCTTCAATATCGCCTTCATCCTGAGAGGACTCCATGCTATCGGAGCATAGCTATGAAGGTATTTTATAATAATATTTTTTATAATATAAACAGTAATATTATAACATACCTTTCATATTATGAAAGCAACCTAAATTCGCAATTAAAGCCATAGAAACATTGATGCAGAACAGCATCTTTTTTTACGAATTCATGACATCCACCTTTCAATATACACCTTATAGGAACTTACTAAGCCATAGCTCAGAAGTACCAAATTCAACTTACGAGTCAAAACAGCTTCATAGATAACTCCCGTATAATAATCCAAGCCTCTTGCCAGACTCAAATCAAACAGTATCTTATCCTGTATACCAAAGAGTCCACAGTACTCCAACAGTAGTTTAATTCCTTGTAAGCCTTCCACGGCTGCTTTAGTCTTGGATAGCTTCTCGTCTTTGAGCAACTTGTCGGCTAATTCCACGCCACCGTTAAGTCGGACGTACTCGCCTATCCGGTCTGCGGCGTCCGGAGATATTCCCTTCTCGTTTATCATTTCTGTTCGCACTTCCTCCCACGGCGACTGAAGGTTAGGAAAATTGATTGGTTTAGAATTTATGAAAATAATGCTATTCGATTTTAGATGAATAGTACTTTCGAAATGTGAAATCAACATAATTAGTATAATTTTCTAGGTACACATTCAAAACACATTGGATACTAAACATATTTTCCTATTACTATCTTGCAAGGGCGACGCAAGCTGAATACAAACCACGCATTAAAGCACAAAGTTCATACTATTCCAAAGGAAGGATAAATACAAAACTTTTCATGACTTCCACCTAAATATGGACTGAGCTCATTATTAAAAACCCGATGTAGCTCTGATTAACGTGAAATCTATACATATCAAAAATAAAAAGTCGCTTTTTGTGTCTGGCTGTGTTTAACGCGTTGTTCTAAACGACAGCGGATTTTAATGCAGTTTTCACCTTTAGCGAATTTATTCCGGAAGGTTTATGTGTATTAACCATTACTTTCTTTTTTTCATTTTCATTTTTCATTCAACAAACACGTAATAAAGACATCTCCGTGTTTTTTCAAGTCGTAAAAACCTTGCGAAGCAAAGGCGGGTCGCTAGTAAATGAATAGTTGATTACCTTGTCTAACTTATCAATAGTAGAACATGTGGTTCTGAAATTGTCAGCAGGTACGCCGCAAGCTTCGAACATGCCATCTAGTAGCCTCCGGTGATTCACCTTCAACACGTAAGTGCCGATCTCAAGCGCGTCGAGTATCTCAGTGACCACCTTCAGACATTCTGCGTCAGGTACCATCGGGTCGTACTGACCTGCTATGTCGAAATCCTGAAATTACATTTTGAAAATGAGTATACTTTCGAAGTTTCAGTCAATTGGATTTTACAAACAAGAGACTTTTATTGAGAAGGAAATAGTGGCAATATGAAATAATTAAATAACCATTTAATTGTTTTTAAACTTATGAAATTAGTACAAATAAATTCAATCTTCGTACAACTTGCAGAAATAAAGTTGCAAATTTTTGGATTGTTTCTTGGCTTAATTTTGTTATTTAGAGAAAAAGCCTCAATAAAGCTGAAGAGTTTGTTTATTTGTTTGCCAAGCAAAATTCTTGAGGAAGGCTATAGGCTATTTAACATCACGCTATGACCCTTAGGAGTTGAGCAAGAAGAAGAAAGATCGCAAAGTGAAAACGAAGTGACAGCGCGGGCAGGTGATGCGATGCGACGGAGGAATAAGAAATTTCACGAGGACGAAGTCGCGGGCATAAGCCAGTTTATAAATTAAAAAAAACTTACGCATTGATAGAACTCCCTGTATCTGCCTCGTGTCATCGCCGGGTTGTCCCGCCGGTACACCTTAGCGATGTGGTATCTCTTCAGGGTGTTTATCTTGCTCATGGCTAAGTACCGCGCCAGTGGAACAGTCAGGTCATACCTCAGAGACAGGATCTCACCTCCTTGGTCTTTTAAGTCATAGATCAGTTTAGCGTCCTCTCCATATTTGCCAGTTAGTACTTCCTTGAATAGGAAAAAAAAGTAAATTGAATTAAGGTTTTTACATAATTACATACAAATATTATTACATAAACATTTATTTTTAGTATCTTTTTTGTTGGGTTAGACAGTCAAGGTCTGCCGGGAGGACACGGCGTGGCATACGCTGGCAGAGTTACCTGCTTGAGAGGATCCGCGCCGTACCCTCACTCATCTCAGAAGTAGGCAGTGACCTGTCGCTGCCGGCCGTGGACGAGTCGATGGTCGGCAGCGAAGAGTCCTGGGACTCGGTGATTTCCTTCTGCGAGACGACTGTTTCACGGCTTTCGAGGATGCGGAAAGGGAGAGGGAGATCTCGTCCACTCTCCCAACCCGCAGCAGGCGCACGGCGAACAACGCCCTCTTCCAGCCCCCCTAAATAGGTCCAGGGGCGACGAGACGTCCGTCGCCCCCCACACATCAAGACCCGAAGTGGCGGCGCGTAGTGTTCCACGCGCGCCCGTCTTAGACGTTGCGGGGGGAGTCAAACACCTCACCCCCCCCTGGCCCGAGGAGGCCCGCGCTGGCGGGCCGGCATCAGTCGGGGGTTGCGGAAGGATAGTACGTTCCCGCGACCGCTGGCGTAGGTGTGACATGGAACACCGGGGTGGTTTTTAGTCAGTAAGAGTCTGACAGACCCCGCCGCCTGCCCCGGGGCGGTGGAAATCCATGAGGATTTTCCACCCCGGAAAAAAAAAGACGGTCAAGGTAGACCGCGCCGAAGTGTGACGATCTAATCATGTTTGCAAAATAGGTATGGAAGAGGAACAGACTAACAAAAAAAAACCTTTTTGTTGGGTTTGTCTTTTGAATCCAAGGTAATTTGCAGTACATGAAACTAGATTACATTCAGCATGAAATAGAATTTGATAAAAATGCATAGCACAGTTATATTTGTAAACAGTACCAGTACAAGTTAGTATAAGTTAAGGCTAAACTACTAAACCATTCAATGGAACTGGCTGAAATTTATTTAGTAAACAATAATTTTATTGTGTTTCACTGTAATGATAACTATTACCATCAAACTACTCCACAATTATATTCATTGATATGTCTGCCGAAGGACCGATGGCCAGTATAGCAGACGAGTCCTGGCGTGGAGATGGCGTATCGGCAAGCATAGCTTGCAATGCCCCTTAAGAAATCGCCTGGATCAGACTGGATGCGAAAGGCGGAGGTGGAAGAGGCTGGGTGTTGTGGCGCAGCCTGGTAGAGGCCTATGTCTGCGACTGTACTGAGGACTGCGATAGGCTGAGTTGATTGATTGATTGACATAATATCTAATAGTATAATATATCAGTTATTAATTATAAATAACTGAAGAGACTGACCCTCAATTCAAAGACAGGTGTGTCAATACACTCAGCTCCGTGTCTCTTGAACACTGCAATAATCTTTTCTAGAACACCATTCCTTAGGCTCATCTGTTGAGGATTGTAATCTCTCGTTCCTTTCGGAGTTTTAAGGGTGAACTTCTGAGGAGCAGCATCTTCAGGGGCCAGCTGTGATTTCAATGATAATAACTTTGCTACCTCCTCTTGAATCTAGAAAAGAAAAGAAATAAAATTAAAGGTTAACAAATGTCTAGGCCAGGAATAAAGTGCAATATTTTACAATGTGGAAATGGTATACACTATGACAGGGACATCGATAGGCAAACTGTAACCTTGACTTCCGCACATGATTCTAGACACCCTAAAATATAAATTTTTCTTTGATTATAAAAAAAAAATCTGCTGTATCATAGAAAAGTGTAATACCTATGCGGCCAAATAGTATAGATAAGCAATATATATATTTTTTTTATAACTGCCAAATAATTTCAGTGCAGGGGGTTCAGAATCATGTACTGACTCCATGGTAATAGGTTGCGCGTCAATGTCCCTGCAACCCTGTATATAAGTATAAGTAACCATGCAACCTTATTGCCTTATTGTTTAGTAGCATCTGCCTGAAAATTTTATTTTAGAAAATTATTGATATTAAAACAATTTTTTCATTTCAGATTAAATACTAACTCCATTCAAGACAAAAAAAAAAACAAATTTCAGCATTCATCCATACTTTGAAATTTTGAATTGAATAAATAGTTTTGCCACAACAATAATAAATTCATCCTAGCGGTAACTAGAGTCAATTATAATAAAACAATAAGAAGCTAATTGCTCAAATAAAATAAGAAAGCATTAAGTAGGCCACTAATACCTTGCACAGAGATGATGTTGCAATGCATTTTGTGAAACTTGTGCCGAGTACTGAGTTGTGTAACCGCATCGCAGTTGCACGGTTCTTTAAGAACCTCAACACTTTGTACGACATGCTTCACTAGTTTTATCTCTCCACAATTTCAAACTATATGATATCTCGTCACCACAGCATTACTATGTTATGACCGGAAAAAGAAAACAATTTTGAGTCATACATTATGAACAATTTATAAGAGTAGATTCATATTTCATCAATGGTAACTGAATTAAATTTTGAAAAGAGGTTGTGGTGACGAAACAAACATATGTGGAGACTCAGCAAAATTCTACTCAAGGAGGGGTGTACCAGAACCAAATCAATCATTCAATCATGCCCAGCTTATGTACAAACAAAGCATAAAAGTCTACAACAGTATGAGAACTCAACTCATTGACACACCTGCTGATCAAGTGATGTGATGCCATCTTTCACTTTTTGAAACACTTTGGGAGGATTCAATTTAGGTAACAATGATACTTCAGAGTCACTGAAACTCCGCATATGGTACCACCACCTCTTCATGTATTTGTATCTTTGAAAATCTATATTCTTTCCTAAGTCATTCTTCAATTCTATATCACAGTAACTGGGATTATACCCACAAACGTAACTGTACTGACTTAAATATTTATCAATTTCTGGTAAATCGTATTGCACATTATTCTTCTTAGCCTACAATTCAAACGAATTCGCATTAACTTGACAGTATGATGCAATATTAAAACAATTCATCAATATGGTATGAGCACACGTACCTACTATAATTTATAGAGTACAACTTACCTTATCACTTGATTCCTTCGCAGCTTTTAATTTTCTTACAAGTTCACCTTGTTCTTTAATTTTTAAAAGAATAGCTTCCTGGGTGTCTGCCATAATTTAAACTTGAACTTAAAATTATTCAAAAGGTCTATCCGCTCAAGGCTTTCAAGTAAAAGTGCTGGTTGCTAAGAAATAATTACAGGCTCTCGGCTCTTGGTTTGATGCCTTTCATTTTACAATCAGCAAATAGCAAGCAAGCAAGTAATTTTACACACTGCCAATTGGAGGTTATACGACATGACATGACCACAGAACACTATTACTCCTAGACACTAGGCAGTAAATTATTGCCAAAAGCATGCATAGTAATGCATCTCTGTTGCTCTTGCGTTGTTTCGTTACTCCATCACTTTTATTTCATCCGTCGAGTCGAGAATTATTACGTTTGTATAGTAGACGTTTACTATCTGGAAGGCTCTGGAACACACACAACTTTGACATTTTCGTAACACAAAGGCCGCTTTCCGAATTAGCTGTAATCGCTCACAGCCAACAGCGCTCAGTCACTCACATCACATCATCTCATATGCGTTCCGAGCATTGAGGTAGAAAAAACATGGAGATGCCCAAGAAGCTTATAGATAAAAGTGGAGCCAACACTCTGAATACCTATCTGAAGCCGACTGTGGGCTAACGCTCTCTTTCTAAATACATACATATGACAAAGAAAGCACATATCACTGTCTCGTTCTTATGTGTGTATTTAGAAAGAGAGCGTCAGCCCACAGTCGGCTTCAGATAGGTATTCAGAGTGTTGGCTCCACTTTTATCTATAAGCTTCTTGGAGATGCCGCGTTATTCTATACATACATTTGCTTATACGAATATGAGTGAAATATGATTCAGAATGTGAAATATCATTATGTCTCATTCTTTCTAATGAGATAATTTTATTTGATAAAAGAGACAACAATATTTTAGTTGTTGCTCATTATGGCAATATTTTATCGTGACGTAGTGACAGTTGTAGGTAAGTGCCATAGCAGCCATCTTATGCGATGAGTTTCGTGGTAGTTTTGCTGTCAAATGGTTGTTTATTTTTTGTATTATTGAGGATTGCGAGAAAATTACGAGGATTTTACCTGTTAAAACTGCACGTAAATGTTGGAAAACAGAAATTCAACATGCCTGTGTGTTGTATTGTGAAGTGTGGTGCAAGAAATAATGAAAATCAACCTCAATTGTCTTTGCACAGGTTAGTAGCCGGTTTTCATGCATTAATACATACAATAATACACATTCGATGATGCAATTGTAACGTGATCATGAATTTATGGCTAAAGTATTGATATTTGGGTTCATTTCCGTATAACAGGCCTTTCTATTATATTTGTTAATTCGTTCGTTTGTTTACAATAATATGTCATAATGGAATAGTGTTGTACCGTTGCCGACTTGGCGTAATAGTTTCCGAAACTAGTTCCTCCGCTGAAACGATACCGGTATATTCTGCGATGTTAACATAAATAATCCTGCGTCTTATTCAGTCCGAGTGACCTTGCTAGGTCCGGCCTGTGGTTCACACTTCACAACACCAAAATCAAAATATTTCACATAAACCTACATGGACACTTTTATGAAACGTCAGAAGCTAGGTGCACGGTTCCAATTGGTAGTTTCCTATGGAGAAGAAACGGTAAGAAACTCCACGTTTGCTCTTTTAAAAATAATTGGCTTTTGCGAAAGCACATTTTCTGCAAGCAAGTTTTTTTTTCATGACATGGATTTTATTCTCAGACTAGCTATGCCGCGCGACTTCGCATAGAAGTCGTAAAATACACAGTATACTAAAATAACAGCCACACTAATAAAACTCATTCGTCCCCCGACCGGCCGCATTGCATCGCCCGCCCGCGCTATTATTTCGTTTTCGCTTAGCGTTCGTTTTTCTCGGCTCCTAAGGGTCGTAACGTGATGTTAAATAGCCTATAACCATCCTGGCTACCAAACGCAAAAATAATTTATGCATGGCATTTTTTTTGCGCGGAACCCTAATTATTTTTCTAAAATAAAGGTAGCCTAAGTTACTCCTTGTAACATAATTATCTGTCAGTGAAAGTCCCGTCAAAATTGGTCCAGCCGTTTCAGATTAGCCGGAACAAACAGACAGACAGACAGACAAAAATAAAAAAAATGCCATTTTGTTAATAGTACTGTTTAGACTTTTATAAGCATTTAGTAAAAAGCTGTTATTTTGACAGTACCAACAGACACTTCAATTTTATTTATTTTTATAGATAACGGAAAGTAAGATAACCTACTCATCTTTTTCTGTTACAATTACAACGGACTTTGTATACATAATATTAGGTATGATCTAAACGTGATAACTAGTAAGACTCGTATTTAGTATCGATACTAGTTATAGTAACACCTATGTTCCTTGATAGACACAACACTAGCAATGGCAGCCATTTTATGAGACAATACCAGTTGTAGGTATGCACCCTTTTTTTGTAGGTATTTCTCGTCCATACTTTTGTATGTCAATGGTTCCGAGTTAGATAATTTTATGATTATGACAGCTGAGGGCTGTCCACAATTCGGAACGCTCGTGAACGCGCTCACAGTGCTTACTCAATGTCAAAACGATATTTAAAATAAATAAATAATTACAGCTGTATTTCTTTGTCACCACATTTCTTTTTTTTCTTTGTTTAGGTGGCGACTGTCAGCCAGAAGCACAATTTCGAAAATGCCACGATAACAGCTGAGGGCTGTCCACAATTCGGAACGCTCGTGAACGCGCTCACAGTGCTTACTGCTTACTCAATGTCAAAACGATATATTACAGCGGTATTTCTTTGTTTAAACACCACATTTCTTTGTTTAGGTGGCGACTGTCAGCCAGAAGCACAATTTCGAAAATGCCACAATATGATGCATCTCAAAACAAAACACACATTACACACTCAAACTTCAGCTTTATAATATTAGTATAGATAATTTGGCTCTAGCTGCTGCTGCTGGCAGCCCTATTTCTCTCAGGCCTATGTCGGATTATCCGACTGTATGGTCCAAGACCTTAGCTTGCCCGAATACGGCGAAGGAAAAAAAAAATTACCGACTGTCAGTGTCATTGTCATAGATGTCATAGAATAATAATCATCGTCAAAAATAAAACAAATTGCTTTAGATTTTATAAAAACGATACCCAAATGAAATTGTACGATGGATAGATTTGAATATATTGAAGCACGCCTATTTGAAGGTGAAAATTATGTCAAACGTGATAGAAGTGTGAAGATATACGATGGTGATGATAAGGTTGTTTATTTTACAGTTTTGGGGCTTATTCCGCTAATTCCTTATAGTTTCAATAATATTCTGGTGGTTTTTAGTATAGCCTACGATGTTTTTCTATTGCCAGTCTATTCTATCACCAACAATGAACTCTTATTGCAGTATCATAAATGTTTGCAAAGTACCTAACTAATTCTTTTATTCATTATTTCACTAAGCTCTTTGTTTTAGACCCAGTTTACTGATGGAGAAGTAGTATTAACTACTCACAGAATCTTATGGGGAAAGCCAGGAGATATACCCAAGGGGCTTGTATGCCTCTCATTACATTTATATTATGTTTTCTGCATAGAAGAAGAGAGTGGTGGAGTATTTGGTTTCGGAGGGCCTAAAAGAATTTTATTACA
Organism: Hydraecia micacea; assembly: GCA_914767645.1. NCBI lineage: Eukaryota > Metazoa > Arthropoda > Insecta > Lepidoptera > Noctuidae > Hydraecia > Hydraecia micacea. The sequence continues at coordinate 7,854,401 of OU611781.1, forward strand.
TCTAGGACCAGCATTGCCAGGTAATAATGACGTTAAATTAATTTTTTTTTTCTTCAGTCTCGTTTTCCTGAAAATTATTCTGTTGGACATGTTTCACTTTTGTGTGTTTACTGATAATCAAGTTGTGTGAATACAATAATTAGCCATGTCTTATTTATGTAGGTGTTTTTCTTGTTCCACCCACTGCTGAAAATGTGCCTATATTATTGTTGTCTATATGAATTGAATTGGATCCTGCTATCTATATAATACATCTTACACACTCTCAGTAGACTCACAAGGCAGTACTCTATTCCTTAATGTATCATTTCAGGTAAAAGGCCAGGACCAGCAGTGGCCAGTCCATTCCATTTTGTGAAATTTTCTTTCAAGGATGGAATTGACCAAGTTTTCTATAAGGCCCTAACTGAAGCTGTTGCTGCCAAAGCATGGGAACGAGCAACTCCTATTGCTTCACCAATAAGTGCGGGTAGCCCAAATGCATCACTCAAACCTTCAGTCACTCCTGTCAATTCCAAAATTCGTTCTGGAATAGTGGGCATTGAAAGAAGCATAGAAGAACATCATAGAGCAACTGATCAAAGCATTACTGTAGCATTTCAAGATTTAAGAAAACTAATGGAAAAAGCTAAAGATATGGTTGCCATTTCAAAAAATATTTCTACTAAGATCAGGGTATGTAAATATGTAAGGTTATATACGCACTGACAAGCGACTTGCTTAGCGCCTTGAGCCTAATGACTTAACATATGGTTACTAGCTAGGATACATGGTGGCCACACTTGGAGATGTTTTGTGTGTTAAGTCTCTAGGAGCCTTAGTAATTTGAATACATAATGAAAGAAATTCATGAATGTATGAATGTCTTATGACTAGTCTGGCCTAGTCTTTATTAAGTGATAATAAGCTTATCAGCAGCAGATAAAAACTGCAATGCAGTATCTAGAAGGGGTAAACTGTGCAAAAAAACATGTTTATTTACTTCGATACACGCTAGGCGACTAGCGAAGGCGCCAAGGGCACAGTTCGGCTGGTTGCGAATATTTTAGAACGTTCGTTTCACGTCGCTAATCGCCAGGTAACTTGCAAGGCTCTAGGCGCTAAACAAAATAAACCATCTGTCGGCTGTCAGTGTGTACATAGCCGACGTCTTTGCTGTTGTGTTGGATATTTTGTTTCTTTATATCCCCCAATATTGCCCTATTACAGGATAAGCAAGGTGATATCTCTGAAGATGATACAGTAAGATTCAAAGCCTACCTCATGAGTTTAGGTATTGATGATCCAGTAACCAGAGATGCTTTTAGATCTGACTCAGACTATTACTTGGGGCTTGCACAACAGATCTCTGATATGATGATTGCAGTACTCATGGTAAGTATAGTGGCATGAGACAAAAAATAATGTATTGTATCGTGAAGTGGATTATTATTATTTGGTTAGACACATTAGCAGCTAATTCACTGATGTATGTATCAAATAGCTTGGTGATATTTAATCTGTCCAGTCGAGCCTTGAAGCAGTTCAGTGACAGGCCCGTCACAACATTTTCCAGGAGCCTATTCTATGTAGTAGTATCATTCTCAAGAGAAGTTACCAAACCGTATTGTACTTTACTATAACATTATGGAAATATTGTCTGCTTACAGGATTGTGGAGGAATTATGTCATTAGCCGATGTGTGGTGCAGAGTTAATAGAGCCAGAGGCTTAGAGCTCATATCCCCTGAAGATCTCCTGAATGCCTGCAAGTGGGTATAACCTTTTTTATTGCTGAATGGGCCTGCCTGCTCTTGACCACTATCGCGCCTGATGGAAAGTGATGGATGAGGTCTATGACCTTGACCTTTTTATGCCCCTTCTGCTGATAGCCAGTCAGATATTGCAACGGCTCCTGCCAAATTTGACGCTAGCTGCATCCACTCAATCTGCTATTTTGTCCTCATTTTCATCATAAAATGTGTGTAGAATTGCAATAAAATTAATCAAAGTTAACATTATTTAAATGCCCTTTCAGATTGCTGCAAACAATTGATGCTCCAATGTGTCTTAGAAAGTTTCCAAGTGGTGCATGTGTACTGCAACTAAATAGTCACCAAGATGAAGAAGTAGCCAAGACTACTTGTGAATTGGTAATGCCCATTATTATTATTAAAAATATTGAGCTGTTTAAATTTTAAACAGCTCAGCAACTTTAAGAAACTTGGTTCCTTTGTTGATTATGCTGAAACCAGTATGTAGTAAATTAAATGAAATCATTCTTTCCAGCTTGAAGAAAATGGTTATCTAACCCCTGTGAAGTTGTCACAAATTGCAAATGTGTCCGTCCTGCTAGCACGCGAGCGCCTATTCACGACTGAACGCCTTGGAATGGCGTGCCGAGACGAATCCATCGAAGGATTGGCGTTTTATCCAAACCTCTTTTTAAGAGAAGCTTAGATAAAACTACTAATAATGCTGTTAAAGATATGTTAAGAGTTTATTACAATTATTTGCAATATTAAGGTGTTTTATTCCATAGGAAAAAATAATAATCAATTTTCAAGCACATACAGGTTTTATTACAATTTAAAAGCATGGCCTTAACTTCACAAAAGCTAGCTTCAAGATGAAAATGACAATCTAATTAAGTCCATACATAAACCATACCTTATTTAATCCATCTGTAAACTTTCTCTCAAAATATTCTTAATCTTACATAATACATAGTACTATATTCTATTTTAACTTCTAGCACAAGATATGATCAAAACATTATTTGTTAGTACATATATCATACTATATATACTAGACCTTACATAAAATAGAAAGTAGTCATTGAACCACAATTTATCAAGATTATACAAAAAATGTGACAAACCTTACATCAATATTTTCCCAATAAATACAAAAATAAAACTAATCCATGAAAACTTTAGTAAAAGCACACTTGTGTTAAGTGATCACAGATACATTAAACACTGAAGCAGTTATAATTATTTTATATAATTGTCATCATATGGGTTCATTTGTTGCACATAAACACCTATTGGCCTTATATATTTAGTAAGTACTTTAATGAAGCAGTATTACTTATAAATGCTCTTTAAAACTTAGTAAAACTAATTTTAAATCTCTCTACAACACGAATTTTAATACTGCATTTTTAGAGACTAGTCTAAAGCCAAACTTCAGCATTAAACCAAAATGTGCCAGAAAAGAAAAAAAATCTAAATCTACAATTTATTTGTGTTATCTTCGGAATGTTTCAGACAGTATTTAATACTCAATTGCACTCTTGAAATCCTTTGGTAATTGGTTATACATACCACAACGTTCCCAAGCCCTAAATTCGTCCAGTGAACGAATATTTTCTACAAAGCATTCAACTCCCCTCACAAATGGCAGTAACATTTCATCATTTATGGTTTCTGAAAGACGATGGAGGAATGCTATATTCTTAGCAAGGCTGTCCTTAATCTTTGCAGCTAATGGCCGTTCAGTGCACTCCATTATAGTAATCTGTAATATTAAAGAATATTAAGTAGACATTTATGCAATAAGTATTTAACGATCTTGTCTGCTAGCAGATTAGTGTTGTAAGAAGTATTTGGAACTTTGATAATGTAAATTCTTAAAAAATCTTATGCTACAAGAAAAAGCTATTACACAAAACATTTATAGAATTCTTACTTTGTCATCAATTATGGACTGTTGTAAACCAAGGTAAAGGTTTAAACACTCTGACAAACTCTTCACTTTATCAGGCAGGCGTCCAGTTTTGTTCCTGGTGATAAGCAAATCTCCAACCTAGAATATACATTTTGTATGAAATAGGAAGACAATATAATCTACTATTCTTTTTTTTAATAAGTAAATGAAAATAATATTACCTGAGTGTCAAATACTGAATTCAACTTCACACTGTGCTTATGATACAAACAATCTGATATAGTTCTGGAATCATGGATTATCTTCTTAGGCGTCTCACTTTGCAAGAGTTTCTTTAACCCAGCTTCAAATGCATGATACTCCATAACTTTAATGTCAAAAATATAAATCTGTAGAGGTGTAGATAAGACCAGGAATGGCATTTTACATTTCCTTCCCATGCTTGCACCGTCAGTACTCAAGCCAATATAACTGTACTGGCTCAAGTCTTCCATTGCTTCATGGAAACTCTTATCAACTTGGTTGATGTAAATGTACTTTTTAGAAGTCTTTATGATTTCCTCACATTCCTCTCCAGATATTTTTAAATGTTTTTGTTCATTTGGCTCTTTGAGTTTTACAATATCCCTGATATCAGAGTCATAATAGTGAAGAATACCATCACTTAGGTCTCCTTTGGGTGAATCCTTAACATTATAAAGAGAAATTTTAGACTTATCGTTAGTCATTCCATAAAACCGGCCTTCGTATATTTCACTGTTCTTAGTATGAACTTGTAATAGTTCACCCTTCATGTATATGTTGTCCATTTTGTGATGAGGTATATTGATAACAGTAGGTAGTAAGTAACTAGAATGATATTAGTCCTTTTTGACAGGTTTTTCAGGTTTATCTGTGTCACTATAGGCTTTGAAGATGTAAAGTCCTAGAGTAAGATGTAGGACGACGACCGCAACTACAGCGGAATACACACTGCTCGTAATCGGCTCCAGTCGTAAAATTCCATCGAATAAGACACTCTTAGCAGTAAAGAATGACAGCACAGGTACCACAATAATGATCAGGCAGTATTTTATAACCGTCTGAAACACTTGGAAATCGGGTAGCTCCTGAAAGCAAGATGTCATTTCGTAAAAATCACTTAAAATACGTACTCTTAAGTAAGATTAACTATTTATAATGAGTAGTTTGTTGACTTACATTTGCACGTCCGTCAATCATCATAAAATAAAATAAATTAATAAGTTAAATTAATAATTGAAAAAGCCAATGCCGTCAGACTCAGTCACAAGCCACATCGGTCACAAGAATGAATGAATGATTAGAATGGAGGAATTGATTTTCAGCCATCCGCTCACTACAGATAATAAATTGAGTTTAGTGAAGAATGAATGATGAAACGTTTTTATGATTATGAGCTCGAGTTATGGTGGATTTGACTTTTGGGCCAAACTAACTCCGATGCCCAACATAATATAACCCCAGACTATTCGCCACGGAAAAATAGGCCTTATCCCTCAAAGTACAGTTGCTGTATCCAGTGTCTGGAACTGATGGCAAAAATGTTCCTCTTGCATACTACCCTCCACCTGGAGAATCAGAGTTATATTGGACTCATACCCAACTAAATCCTCAACATGATCCACGCCATCTAAAGGTATCAGCGGAATATGGTCATGTGCGGTCTGTCCTGTACCTGCAGTCATTCTCAGTGTAGTGCCAGTGAATTTTTCGCGCCGTTATCGACATCACCACTGCACCGCACCGTATTGGTACGGATACGGTGTCGGCTTTTTCTGCACCCTAATTGTGTAACACACTTGTCTATCACAATCTGAATCAATTTGAAGGATATTGCTAATCCATTGCTTCATATGTTCGAAAAATGTGTCTGCTCAACAACGTAAATAACGCAATGAATGTTGATGAACTGTCAAAATGAAAGCCATTGCTACTGATAGTGTGTTACGCAATTACCCCGCTGCCGCTGGTCTACCCAAAATTTTTACAGAAGTAGGTAAACATTTTTTTCACATTCACACAAAATAAATATTCATCATTTATCACATTGATGTTAGCATGGATGTTATCTTCGTGATATTTAACACTTTCGCTGCTTCACGGTACTTGCACATGAAAGGATGATGAAAAATTATAGCGGGGTCATAATTATTTTAATAAGCCCTAAAGTATATAAATATTTGTGCATTGGTTAGAATAGCGTCACACAGGTTTTGGTCACTTTTTAAAATAAGTTATTTTCTAAACAATGTTCAGAATACATTCTGGTATTCTGTTGATATGTTTTGTAAGTACGTTTTCGGTATCAGTCATTTATTAATTGTAATTTTAACAGTTTCATGACTTGCATTCGTCCTACAGATCGGGTCACATAGCACTTTAATTGATTTTAATGAAGTCCAAAAAAATATTTTGCAATGGAAGAACCAGAACTTGCTCAATCTTAGCGAGGTTAGAGTCCATGTTTCTAGAAAATATAATATATAATTTTAAGCTCTATAAACAAACGTTTAGAGAACTTTACTGTGTTTATCAGATTGGAGTTACAACTAACGGTGGTTTTGACTTTAGTGATGTAAAAAACAAAATTTTACAATGGAAAACCCAAAAGCTAGCCGCTGTATGTCCATCAAACGGGTAAGCTACAATGTATTTATTTCTGATTGAAGACGTAATTTAGAATTAAGTACTGTGATTTTAATTGTTATATAATTTTATTACAGCCAAAAGCTGCAAAATTTATTAAATATCGTATGCAGCACGGCACAACCAACTAACGTTACCCTTAGAGATGCTTGCATCACATGCTTTTCGCGAGTGACATCGATGGCTGAGGTTTGTTTAATCAATTCATTTATCTTGAAAAAGTTACAAGTTTAGTACACTTCAAAATTTTATATTACAGGGACCACAAGAGTTAAATGCTTTAAGTCTTTGTGCTGTGCAGTATTTTACAGATGCATACGCTGCATGTGCTACAGCTCTTATGGTAAGACTTCTACTCTAATAACTTGTATGATCCGTTCTCACGGAAAAACAATGAAAACGGTTTTATAGGACACAGCACCCCAATTGCGTAACACATTATCAATCAAAATCTGAATAATTTTGAAGGAAATTGCTAATCCATTGATTCTAATGTTCGAAAAATTTGTCTGCTGAACATCGTAAACAACGCAATGAATGTTGTTGAACTGTCAAAATGAAAGCCATTCCTACTGTTAGTGTATTGCGCAATTACCCCGCAGTTTTAATTAAACAATCAATCTGCCCAGCCTTTTGCCAAATGTGTTGGGGTGGGCTTCCAATCTAACCTACCAGTATTTTAAGTAGACTTCTACACCCCAGTTATACTGGGTAACACGATACCCTTGGTAAGACTGGTTGTCAGACTCTCGGGCTTCTGACTACCCGCATTGTAACTTCTGTCAAAGATTAGTACCAATGACAGCCGAGGCCAACCGTGCTTACCGAGGCACGGAGGGGTCTCGATATGTTACAAATGGTCACCCATCCACGGACCGACCTCGACAAGCGTACCTAGCTGAATTTTCAATCGACCCGTGCAGCTGTTAATTAGCCACCCACTGAAATTAAATAATATCAATTCATTCATGTCAATCCTACCTATTAAGACAAGGGGATTCAGGATAGGTTAGGATTAGTGCTATGATTGACTATGCAACCTATATTAACTTTACAGACTCTGGCTACATCGGCATTAAATGTGCAACCATCTGGATGTTTCATGGGATATTGTGATTTTGTTCGCTGTCTTAGAAGAGCTAATTCTGTTAATTTGGTACGTAACGACGAAACGTGGGTCTAAAGAATTTTGTATATCTGATCCAGATTAAAAGTTGAGCTATTCATAATTTTCAGATTACACAATGCACTCGAGAAGCCAGAACGGGTGTTAACATAACAGTAGATGCAGATAACGTGCGATTTTATAAAAATGTTACCTCTTGTATATTGGCAAAGTCCAGGTGTGGTACATTTAATCCGATTACCGGAGAACCCCAACTTCCTGGTTATACTGCGTCAGGAGCAAGAATTAGTAACGCTCTTCAGATTTCAGATTCAGGAGAGCTTAGAGTTTTAGCATTTTCTGCCAACACTCCTGTTAGCAATTCTTTTTGTACGATATCCCCAAACTTGACACAGTCAAGTTGGCTTACAAATGTTTGCTAACTTAAATGTAATTGCTTTTTCTTGTTTTATGACAGTTTCTCTACGAGACCACATTTTTATTGGTGCAAGTCTCGTTTTTTAAGATCTAGGATGTATGTTTCAAGTCGTTGTCATACTGTTTCAAGTAATAGAAAACTAATGCCAACGAACGTCTTGGGCGCCTTCCGAATTGCGTTCAAGAAGCTTATAGATAAAAGTGGAGGCAACACTCTGAATACCTATCTGAAGCCGACTGTGGGCTAACGCTCTCTTTCTAAATACATACATATGACAAAGAAAGCACATATCACTGTCTCGTTCTTATGTATGTATTTAGAAAGAGAGCGTTAGCCCACAGTCGGCTTCAGATAGGTATTCAGAGTGTTGCCTCCACTTTTATCTATAAGCTTCTTGATTGCGTTAAAAGCGATTATATCGCGAATCCGACCAAAGGAGGTGTTTTTTTTTTCATACAACTGTGGCCAAACAATGTACCAAATGAACAAAAGTACTGAAATACAGGAAAAAAATCGCAGATTCTGAAAAAAAATATATTGGATTTATTTATACATTTGTACCACATGAAATTGTCGTTCAAAGATATTAATAACTTACAACCCATTAATTAATTTGGCAATCTCATGATATATTCTTCCGATGATGCGTTTCGTTACTACGTTTTATAAATCTAACATAAATAAATTATCCTAAAAATATATAGATTATTATCTTATTTTTGTATTAAAAAAAGTTTTTTTTATTAATATAAGACATTATTTTTGTGAAACATTTAGCGAATTAGAAGTAAAAAAATACATTTATTTATCAGATTATTGTATGCGTTTGGTTATCTTTCTGAAAGGCCAAAAGACTGTGCTCCAAGGCCGATAATTATCTATTAGTTGTTTTGTTAGTTGTTTGTTGTTACCATTTACCAATACCTAGTGATCATGGTATAATAATTATATTAATATAATAATGTAATAGTATATTATTATACCATGCTAGTGATAACATTCCGTTTCGGTTCCCCGACTCTGTTCGTTGGTTTCCCGTCTCTTGGAGTGCTATTTCGTGTATGATTTCATAATTGTTGATTTAGCTATTCTTCCCTGGACTTTCGATTGATTTCTCCCATCTTGACGACTAAACTAAACATGATGAAATCTCTGGTAACTGTCAATGTATCCATACCGTACATTTATTGGTAGTTACCAGAGATTTCAACATGTTTTTATGTGAATGTTTCGAAAATGCAAACGCACAGTTAGCCTTCACAATGAAAAACAACCTGCAGCATACTAGCAGCTGCTGGTATAGATATGGCTACACAAAAATAATTGATGTGTTTATATTAGTATTCTGACTTTATTGTGGTCTTAGGGCTAAATGATAGACTGAAATGCACATTTTAGGTCCCTTGGACTGTCACACAGAGTACTTTTTGATAGACTGAAAGACTGTCAGCAAACTCAGCAAAGACATTACAGCCTATCATAAAAATCTCTGACTGTCTGACAACTTTTTAAAGGCCGATGACCGTCACTGATAGGAGGTCCATGCACACAGAGTACTTTTTGATAGACTGATCCATGCCTCCTCTATGGTCCAATTTTATTACAATTTTTATAGTAATGGCTCCATCGTTTTATCGATAACGAATTAATGTATTCGCTGAGGACTAATGTGATCACAAACATAAAGTAATCCTTATAATCACAAACTACAATATGTCATATTTTGACAAATGGAATAGTTTGACAGCTGTCAGTGCTGTTATAAACGTTTCGTTGAACGCAGTTACGATGTGAGGTAGTGATTTTTTATATTCTCTTATTTCTTAATCTATCAAATATTGGGGGATTTTAAATACTGCTAATAACACAATTTATTGCAAGGAATTTTACTTGTAATTTGTACCTCGGTACAAGTTTGGCCGAAAAAAAAACACATCCTTTAATAGTCACAAAATATAAGGGCTATTGAGTAATAATTGTGACATTGCGCGTTGGTCGGATTCGCGTTATTATCGCTTTTGACGCAATTCGGAACGTAGGGTTTGTGTTGATAATGAATTAATGTCAATGTCATTGTCAAGTTGTCAACTGACCATCATTCTGTGCAACTGTCTGAATTCAAGTGATAATTTTCGAAGTTTAAAAATAGCTATTTTTAACACTTGTTACTTGTACTTGTCTTAGTTTGTGGTTCAAATCTTATTTGCTGTAAAATTATATGCAGGTCTGTAAGTAGCTACTTTTATACTTTGCTAATCTTAGAATTTTCAAAACTTTCTGTTGTACTCAGGCCCAAACCTACAATGTCCAAAACTTTAATTTATGATAACTAGATAAGTTCAATAATATTATTATTGTTAAGAATGGTAGCGACTAGATTTAATTATTCTAGGTACCTGCTTAAGTGTAGTTGGGTTATGCCCTTAAAATTTCTTAAAACCAATGAATAGAATACTCTTTATTATGTACACCATATAAATTACAGACATAAAGTTTCACCCATTGTAAAGTATCTATGTTTATGTCACATAAACATAGATACTTTACAATGGGTGAAACAATGGGCAATGATTTGTGTTCATTGCCTAACTAGTTTTACTTTAAAAACAATTTCATCAATCATGATATTACTATTATTTTTCTTTTGGGATTGAGATGATAAATGTCCTGCAGTGGATTTTGTGGACAGTGATGATTGTTATCTTTGAGCTCTGTATTAGATAAGTATTCTTAGGTCATTTGTATGTAAAAGTTAAAAATAAATGAAATTAGAACACAAACTACATCTGTAAATTTTAACTTTATCTGTATTTCAATGATGCTGTGATAAGAATTTCATCTGGAGCAAATTGTAAAAGGTCAATAGATAAGATAAGAGTCAATGTGTTACATCTAAGACAATCTTTCCTTTTTAATTCAATACATTTCTTGTATCTAATAATTATCAGTCATTTGTTGTAGATGAGTCTTTATTATTTTGTTGGCTATGGTAAATAATATGCAATCTGCTTAAGGTGAATGCGCAGTGGTAGACAGCGAAATTCAAATTTTCTTACGGTATTTGCAATTTGCAGGCCAGTGTCAGGTTGTATCTTGATCAAAATTTGATTCGTGACAATAACAGGTACGTATTTATAGAATTATAATCATTAGAATCATTAATACATCTTTCTAAGTTAGATTTGTACCACTAAGCAGTTTTCCATAAGAGATTTGTTGTCATGGTACAAATCTAACTTAGAAAGATGTATTAATGATTCAAATGATTATAATTCAGTACATACGTACCTGTTATAGTCGCGAATCAACTTTTGATCAAAATACAACCTGACACTGATCTGAAAATTACGAAAAACGTAAGAAAATTTGAATTTCGCGGGCTACCCTGGCACTTCCCCCTTAATATGTTGAGCACAACCGGTAGAAGTGGAGGTGCTTGGGGGAGGCCTATGTCCAGCAGTGAACATCTTTTGGCTGAAATGATGATGACGGTGAATATTGTTCTGTCTGCAAAGATACCTAATATACAGGGAAAATTCATAATTTAATAATGAACAAGCACCATAATTTCAAATTAAAGATACCAAATAAACTTATTATTATTAATTGGCAATGCTATACTCATCATGCTTGGAGTTATTCAATATTATTAGAATGTACATATATTAGAGTGGAAATAGGTACAATAAAAACTGCTGATTAATTCTTAGATTTATTTTCAGAAATAGTTTTACAAAACTTGGCCTTTACTGTTTTGGTTTTCTTTTTAATCTTCTTTGTTAACCGAATGGAAGTATCGGAGTCAGAGTTGTCTGAGATAATATTGGTTTTGGCAATTTGTTTCTTTGACTGTACGGCAGTTGTAACAATAGCACCTTTTTTGAAACGTGACTTTGCCTGTCTATTTTCTACAGAGGTTGCCTTTTGTGCTGGCTGGGTATTCCTTGGTATGTCCGTAAAACTAGTATTATTTTGGTATGGAGAACTGTCAGACTTACTTTTTAATCTGGAATAATATAAAGTTGTTCCTTATTGTAGTCAAGTCGAAAAGTTTATTTTTCTTGTTGATGGGCAAAAGGAATCCAACTTCCATAAAAAAAATACATAAATATACTTGATTGTACCAAAAGTTGAATATAATATAATAATAAAAAAATCCCCAACCCAAATAAATAAAAACGAAATTAATATTAATTTTAAATAAAATGTAACTCTTAAATTATGCAAAATGTTATTTGATTTTTAAATAAATAAGAATAACTATGAAATGCTGTATTAAATAAACAAAACATGTTTATAATAACAAACATGCATCATCAATATTACGAATAATGTTGAATATCCTTTGTAAAAGATTGTTTTTTGGATTTTCCATCTGGAATTTCTCAGTAGCAGCCCAGTCGGGATTTGTGCCCGGCTGATGACTCACCCCCTATTAAATGGGACTTAAAAATAACTGGTGAAATGTGAGTGTACTATAGGGACACTTCTGCCTAACCCTACGAGGATTACTGACTGGCTACTCACTTTCCTTTTTTCTTCCAAGGCTTAGGTAATTTGTTCATAGGTTCTAAGATATCATTCATAGAATTTGGCACTTTAAGTGTAAGCTTTTTGGTCTTAGATTTCTTCTTCTTTTTGTCATCTTTAATTTTCTGCTGTTCACCTTCAAGTTCCTCAAGTTTTTTGGAGCAGGATCTAGAAAAGGTAATAAAAGAATATTAATAAACTAAATCAAGCAAAGTATTTTTTTTTAAGAACTGTAAGGAAAATATTGAATTGGTACCGTAATAAAGCTTCACTGTCAGTGAAATATGAATTCATGGCAAAACTTGATATGCCCCAAGACAGTGGACCTTTCTCTTCAGTTTGAACACCAGTCCACACATTTCTCTTAAGTGTAGTCAACTTAACCTGTAGTTCAGATGGTTGAGTACTTCTTGTTTTAACATCAGATAAGCACCTAAAAGTTATGAGTGAAAGAAATACTATATTTTTTATTGATAAAAAGTTAGAACGAAAGCAAAGCATACAAGCCAATAACTATACATACTCCATAGGCTTAGGTAGTTAAATAAAGGTAAACAAAAAAACCACGTGACTTAGTTAACCGACTAATCATCACTTGTTGATTTATCGAAACCGATTCCCCAGTGGCGATCGACTAAAACTACGATATCGATTATCTGTTCCACATTTAGGTGTTTGATTTTGTTTGATTACACATATGAATCGTTAAAAAAATCGAGCAAATCTGTAGACACCTTTACTCACGACCTTCATTTCGTTACCATTAGTGTACAGACTACAGTCAGGGAACTTGATTGTTGAGCTAGTTGAGACACTGCCTACTTCAATTTGCCGCATTATAGCTATGTCATACTACTGAGAAAAATTACATTTGTGATAGGAATATACGCCCAATTTAAGTTGAAAACTCAAACTCAAAGCATTTATTTCAAATAAACCAATTACAGGCACTTTTGAATTGTCAAAAGGGTCGGTCAGTCAGAAAGATGAAGCTAGTTGTCCATTCCAAAGTAGGTACCTATGGAGAAGAACGGGCAAGAAACTTGAACTAGGTTGAAAGAGTAAATGCTAGGAAATATTAAAATAATATGTAATAAAACTTTGAGACTACTCTAATTTAAATTTAAACTTAGTTGCCATACTTCGCTGGTGGTAAACACCTGAATTGATGCCATGATGCTGGGTTCAGTCTCGATTTCTCTGTTGTTTCGTTAAACATTGATACACTTCTTGGTCTTCTACATTTTAAGGTCTTCTCGGGGTCTGAGTGGTATGGAGAATCACTTGTCTGGAACGTCAAAGAACTGTTTTAATTTACGACACAAATCTATACTAATAATGAAGCTGAAGGGTTTGTCTGTTTTTTTGAACGCGCTATTAACATCACGATAAGAATCTTAGGAACGAGCAAAAAAAAGGCGAAAAGAACGCTGAGTGAAAACGGAAGTAATAGCGCGGACGGCCGATACGTTGCGTCAGGGTGGGTCGAGGGCCCCCCCGATGGGTTCCCGCATTGTCGAGGCGGGGGGGCTCAGTAGCCGTGGCTTGGACACCCACGGTGAAGCGAAGAGGAACCCGAGGAGGGGCCGCTCGTCAGGGCTTTTGCCTGTAAGCCGACGACGTAGCGGCCAACAAGTAGGTTGCGGTACCGCTTGGGCGACATTGCAACTGAGGCGGGCCGCGATGTCGTATGGGAGACGTCGCGGCTGAGGGTTGGAGGCCGCGGCGGGAGAGGAGTGCCAGTATTGCGGTGCGCGGCTCTCCCTACCTTCCGCGGCTTTGACGGGGTCGCCACCGTCTGATGGCGGACGCGGTGGGGCCGCAGGAGAGGAGGAGTGTTGGTATGACGTTGGCCGCTCTCCCTATCCTCTGCGGCCGAAAATTGGCAGGCGGCGGGGCCAATGTCCTGACCCGACGCAGGGGGACCAAGGGTGCCTAGACACGGGGTCGTCTGGCGCCCATGTGCTGGTTTGGTCCCTGGGGTGGTCACGGCGTGCTATGTGTTCTGGTGCGCCGGTGATGGGGAATACTCCCCAGAGGAGGGTCCGGTGACGGACAGCCGCGGCGGGTTCACGGATGAGTGCTAACGCGTGCCCGTGTTCCCGCCGTAAGCGGCATGCGGCAGAGGAGGACACTGTGGAGTTTTAGTGGGTTAGAGTCCCACATAACTGCACTATCTCCCCGTGGTAGTGCAGAATGCATGAGCATTTCTCCACGTAAAAAAAAAAAAAAAAAAAGGGTGGGTCGAGGGAACAAGAAATTTCACGCAGACGATATCGCGGGCGGAAGTTAGTATACTCTAACATCGAAGAGTGTTCGCGGTGATGCTTAGAAAAAAATATTTTGACCTGCATAGAAATGCAGGGGAAATGAGCCTATAAAAGGCATCGGTAAAATTTCTCCGAAGATTCTTCGTGCGTGTACTGAAATCAACGCCCAGAAAAAATGGCGTGATGTCTACGTTCGGCCACGAAATGTCCTGACTCAAAGTAAAACACGTGAAGTGCGATAAAATTGAAGGTTACCGGTGCTTTTACGATTTTCAGCTCAGGTGGCATTTTCTTCTTCCGCCTTGGTTTTACTTTGACCGACGAATGTATCAATTTTTGAACTCTCCTCATAGGACTTTGGTTTCCGTCGTAAGATTCCGCATCCGATGACATATCAGTCATTGCATCTGACGTTAAGTCTATTGTAGCTCTTGATACCTGTAATTTAATACGGTTGGTCATTACAACTTTGTTTTCACATTTTTCATTATTGACACGAATAACTTCAGTAACGACCTGTAAAGTTTCCCGTTTTGTTTTCTTCCTTTCGATTCGTTTCATCTTTTCTAACCTTGGACGTTGCTTTCTAGGCTTCTGTAAAATCAAGATTTACCAATTATTACCTATGAATATTTATTATTCAAGTTCTTGCTGTAAACAACAACAAAAACAACAAATTTTCTATCTTTCTTTTTCTTTCTTTCTAAATATAATAATTACAGTAAAAATTTTACCTCGTTTACATTTTTATTGATATCAGGGAAAATTGGCGAAGGTGGTGGTGCAGGCTGTTTAGTCTTAGATTCTCTTCTGTGTCCAGCTTCTGAACTGCTACTTGATGTATCCCCTTCATCACTACAGTAAAATATTTTAGAGTTAGAACGCATTTTCACGACAAATTCATGTCATTTTTATTAAAAAAGAAGTTACCTAGAATAATCTGATAAATCAATATTCGTTGGTTCATCTGCGTTTGATCCTTCTTTTAATAGTCTGGTAACAATTTTTATTCTCAATCGCTCCTTGCTAGGATCTTCATCGCAGAAATCTAGCAATGTCTCGCAGAATGTTCTTCCTAGACTTTCATAGTCTTGGACAGAAAAATGTGTAGACATCCTGCTGCCCAACTCGGATCCTCCAAAAGAAGCTTCCATAGTATAGCTGTTAGATACTCCTAACATCCATACCACGACTCGACCGGTGCCTTCCTTACTACGTTGTATTCTAAACTTGCAATTTTCAAATGAGAACTGTAAAACAGAAGTGGTTAAAATTTCTATTAGTGTAATATGTGACCAAATTCGATTCAAATGTCGTGTACCTTATCGGCAGCGTTTTTGTGAAGCATCAAAGGGAATACTTGCTCTTGTAAACGTTTGTCGCTAGTTTTTCGGCTTTCACATCCATAAATGAATATATTGTGTTTCCGGGAATGTGCGTGGAGATCAACATACATTGCTACGCCACATTCCTCCTGTAGTCTGACACACAATAATTGGTTAGAAAATTACACCGCATTTTCCTCCGGAGAATACGTACGTAGTTTTACGCTCCTTACTAACCTTCGTATCATCACTTTCGTATGCCAGACTGGTGGATATGTTTCCCTTATAACCGTTCGATATTGTCTATTCAAATCCTTTCCGGTCAGTGAACATCGATTGTTCCCAACAATTACCTGTAATAATAGAAAATTTATGTATGCTATATGACAATGTCCGACACATTTTACTATATATTGTTTGGAATATATTTTTCACTCACACCATCTGGATTCAACATTGGTACTAATTTGAATATAAATTTTTCCCTCAATTCGCGAGCTTGATTCGAATCTCCGGTTAAATAGTCCATGAAACCTTTCATCATCCAAGATGAAGGAGTTTCTCCTGGATGAACTCGGGCAGTTATCACAACGGCTTTCTTTTTCTGCGAAACCAATGACCAGAGTTAATCTTACGTTAGTTTAATTTTAGCAAATATCAAAAAGAAAATCATTACCTTTTGCTCTACTTCACAAGAACTTGGTGGGGATGTTACAGTTAGATAATACACATTATTCCCAGCTAATGTTCTGCAAAGAAGCCTCAGTTTTGCATAAGTTGATTTGACTGGGTGTGATTGTAATTTAGATAGATATTCTTGCAGATCAGAATATGTGTAAGGATAACAATGTGCAATGTACACAGCGTCGTCTGTGTGTGGGAACTCAATGTTAAATGTTAATGTGTAACTTGGAAATTGCTCTTCTTCTTCAGACCTGTAATTAGATTGCACTGTTGTATTAACGTATGTAGTTTATTTGAATTTAAACAGTTAGGGCGGGTTGTTTCACGTCCACTTGACGCACGCATATACGCAAAAAATTGTGCTAACTATCGTCGAACCAAAAAAAGCGTTGTTACAAATTACAATTACAAAATTATGGCTTTGTCCTACGTCAAATAATAATGAGTACGTAATCGTTATTATTTGACGTACTTATATGTTACGTTAATCAACCGTTTGAAACAACCGTCCCTAAGTTACTTACGTAGAATCATTTTTAAAGTACGCGATGTTATCGCCGCATCGCCTCCAGCCGATCGAATGCAACTGTTCGTCCTTGGTTGAGTATAATAGAGGTCGCATGCCCTCGTTGTATAAGCTTTCGGCTTTTGATAAGTTCACTATGGAAAATCTGTAACATTTTGCGTGTATATATTTTTTTAGGAAACGATACGTAACGTTGAATAGTCATGCAATCGTTATTACCTGTACGTCATATGCTTTTTTGTGTTCGTGACTTTAAAATAGAACCATTGCATATGTCTGTTTGTATAAAGGTCAGTGCGGAGATGCAGTTCGTAATAAGCTGACGTTATACGTATTGCTTTGGCTAAATTTCCACTTTCGAAACGAGATTCGAATCGTAGCTCATCTTCAATGCCCTCGACGTCGACACTAGCACACGTTGATAGAAATAAGCGAGTCCCTCCTACTGTGGAACGACTAAACTGCAACACAATCAAATTATCAGCCACTTTATGCTTGGTAAAAGAAATGAGTGTGTTCATACTTACATAATTTACGGCACTCATAGGATAATATTGGAATATAACTGTCCCTGCATCTTCACCGACAGGTTGTGGTTGCAGTTCTTTTCCTGAAGATATATAATATGGTTCTGGAGATGCGGGACTCCATACCAAGTGTTGTATTTTTTCTTCAACCACCTATTAGCAGTTTTATATTATTAGTAAAGTTAATAGTTTTATTCGTATTATTATTCGTCCGTTCAGTTCGTTACAGAGAATTAACATTAGGAATAGGTACTTAGAATAGAATACTCTTTATTATGTACACCATATAAATTACATACATAAATATAGAAATTTTACAAAGGGTGACACAATGGGCGGTCTTATCGCTAAGAGCGATCTTTTAAAGACACCCTTTGGATGGATTAAAAAGGGGAAAGAGAGACAAATACTGTAGGTAGTCTGTGGTATACCATTTACATAATACAATAAATACATAAGTACATAAAGTATATTATACTAATATATATATAATAATAAACATGAAACAGGAGCAAAGAAGATATAATGATGATGTTTAAGGAGAGAGGAAGCGTTTTTTATCATAATTTAAAAAATGGTCAAAGATTGTACTTTGTTCCTCTATTAAATGTATTGAATCAGGGGATATAGCATCATAGTTAGTTAGCAAAACGGTTTAGACTTTGTGATACAATTCTTCTATAAAAAAGTATGGACCCGTAGAATTGCTAGTCTATTAGTTCTCTGTTAGATCATCATCATCATCTGCTTAGCCTTTCCCAACTATGTTGGAGTCGGCTTCCAGTCTAACCAGATGCAGCTGATTGCCAGTTTTTTACAGGGAGCGACTGCTTATCTGACCTCCACAACACAATTAATTAGTCCTCTGCTTGATCGTCCTACAAAATTTCTAAGGTCAAGTTCAAGAAATTGCTCATGTGCTCAATGCATATTCAGATATTTGTGAACCAAATGTCACTACTGAAATGTGACCTACAGCAGGTCTGGTGAAAAAAAAAGCCAAGACTCAACTTACTTGACATTCGGTTGGCCACCGAGGTGCTTGCTGCGGACAATCAAGCTCCTTTGGAAGTGCAAACAAATCTCTTGGTTCTCTTAGTTTAGCTGTCGTCCGAAATGTTCTTATGTCCGTATTTATTTCTAGCTGATTCGTTTTAATATTGTTTTGAAGAAAGTTTGATATGAACGTCCCTGCATCAAAGAATACATCCAATTAGTTGATGTTATCCATCATCCTCGTATGTCCTATCCTTTATCTAATTCGTTTAGGAAGACACAGCATGTGTTCTCTCTTGAATCTGTATCAATTCTCTCCCTACCGATCATATCATTTTACACGCAATCTATACATAGTTACTTTGTCCTAACCTACTCTTGTAGCCATTCAATAACTCAATAGGTTGATGATAGCAAATCCGAATATTATTTTTATATGATGTGATCGAAAGTTAGAAAGAGATTCCATAACAAATACTTAGGAGTAAATGATACAATGATACCTATAGTTTGTTATAATAATGTGTATTATGACCTAGTTTTCGTTGAAATTAAACGGTCGCCCTAGCATTTATGGCAGCTTGTGTATTTGAAGGCATGAACCATGGTTCACAAATAACATCAATAAGCACGCGAGTCCCAACGACGAATTAGTTACCGGAAATGATGTGCGGTATCCAAAATACACAGCACATTAAAAGCACGCGCCAACTATTAAATAACTGGGAATTATTGAAATGTTGGTCAACGTATATCAAGTATCGAAACATAAAGCATTGGAAAATAATAGATGTATTGTTATTTTTAAATACTTTATTTTAAATAATAATTATGCTCTATTTTGGCTTGTCAGTTGCAAGATATGCAAACAGTATTGTCTTATTTTGAAGTAACAGGGCCTATTCAAGTTAGTAAAGATAAACATATAACATATAATAAGATAAAGATAACAGTAAAAAAGTCAATTACTTGAAAGGGATTTTTTTAAAATATTCAGCAGACTGTGCTAAATACATAAACATACCATAAATGTTCAGGATTTACCTTTACTGCATATTGGGAATAATGTAGCTTGTAGCGATTTAACTTGCTCTATGTTGGCTATGAACAAATCACCTTGCATTACAGGGTTTATCGAAGGAAGTGTAAGTGTTACCGTCGTGTTCTCAATGAACTCCCTTCTCTGTTCTTCTCTTTCAATCATTATTATATTTTCTTGAGCGCTTTCGAGTTGTTTCCACCATAACATGTTAAAAATTTACGAAAAGCTACATTCGCTCTTCGCTAGCACTTATTAATCTTTGTCATGTGTATTTCCATAATCGGCGATGTCGAGCGTTTCGTCACCATGGCTACACAATTATTGTTTGAATGTTAGTCGTCAAGTTTAAGTTTTTGGCGTGTAACCTGCGGGCTGCGCGGTGCTCCGAACTGAACTGACGACATCAAAAACAGGGGAACTCGCTTTCGGTTATTGGAAGACGATTGCCCCAGTAATGTCATGCTTCGACCGTATAAAGCTTATCAAGTGATTGGTGACGTCAAATAATTGTTCATGCAAAATTCGGTATTATGGAAATTTCGATGTCGGAAACCTTTGACAGAGGTCAAATTTTGATTTGATTTATAAATAGATGCTTTACGAATGTAATCAAGTGGAAGTTCATGAAAATCATGACTCACGATGATATAGGGATTTTATTGCTCGGATTAGCCAGGAATTACATTTAGTACTTAAACGTATAGGTTTTATAGTTTTCATGAGATCTAGCTCAGATTACAGAACCAGAAACAAATATTGGAACTCTAAGATTATATCTTAGAGTTCCAATATTTAAATAGACAACAATTTTGCGGTTATATTCAATGGATTCGGTTCGTTCGATAATCGAATCTCCTTACACACAAGATTTTAAAATACGTCAAATAATAAAAACAATTCACTTACCCAGCAGGGCAATTGCGTAACACACTATCAGTAGCAATGGGTTTCATTTTGACAGTTCAACAACATTCATTGCGTTATTTACGTTGTTGAGCAGACACATTTTTCGAACATTTGGAGCAATGGATTAGCAATAAGCTTCAAAATGATTCAAATTGAGAGTAATAGTGTGTTACGCAATTAGGGTGCTGGTCATTGTCATCAGGAACTTTTCTTTTATCTGTGACATCCACATCCAACTCTTCACTCTTATCTTGCATGGTGATGTGATAGCGACTTGAGTCACTTTGTGGAATACAGAAGGTTCTAATTACCATAAAATGCACATTGTTATCGCATTTCGTAGGCGTGTGCCTGTCTGGGGTGCTTAGCTGTTATAAATTCCAGTCGGCACCTCTGTCTAGACTAGTTTGCCTGTGGTTAGGTAGAGATATGGTGTCAGCTGTTTCAACCGTGCATGAATCTATCACATAGGTAGAGGTACACCTATTATGAACTTCGCCGAACGTAGGTGATTCAATTTTATGCATAAGTGAAATGTTTTGAAATACATACGTGTTTATAAACTTTATCTGCTCATGGATTTGTTTTCCGGTAAACTGAGTTGGTATACTTGTTAAATTATTCACCGTGACTGTGCGATAACGTTTCTGCTGAAGGCTCAAAAGGTGACTGCACTTCTACGAAGCTGGTGGTAACTTATGGCGGTCGTGTGGAAAACTTCGTAACTGGCCTCAATCAGGCCGTAAACTTTAATATCCTCGTAGACCTCAGAATACATAGATTTTCCATCGAAGTTTCAATAGCCATTGAACTCTTTTATCGTAATTATTGAGACCCATAACTTTATTGAAATGTGACGCAACTCACGCAACTGAACTGTAAATTATTACATCTTGACTTGACTAAGGTATTCAATAAAATGGGACATATATACATATATGATGTCCACATGCAGCTTTGACAAAGTCGAACACTAGTTCAGTTTTGCAATCTCATCATTTGAATGACTTAAATTGGGATTCTCTATTCTCCTTTGCGTCTCTATCATGTGTACTAAATTACAGGCAATTACATATAGCTATACGTCTGCCATAAAAGGATTATACAATCTTTAACGTAACATGCAGGGATACGTCGTACGTGTAGGTATAATGGCCCATTCAACTTTTGATAATCTGTTTATCAAAGGGAAACGGGTCGTAATTTCGGGTTTCTGTAATAAATATAAAATTTTTATACTTCGATGAAACTATCATTTCATATACTTATTATGATTATGTTAGATGCTACAAACTATATTTTTCGAGCTGATTTTCTATTATATGATATCTACTTTTTATTATTTATTGTAATTGAAGTAGGTAAACGTAAATTTTTTTTTTTTGGTATCATCATTTAAAATAATTGCATTGGATCCCAAGGGGAGGCTCGCGTTTTCGTCAATATTAGACAATAATATTTATTACTGCTATATAGTCTGGGTTTTATATTATTTTTTTCTTTTTCGAAGAAAGCAATATTTGACAAGTCATTGGTCTGACTCATAATACAATATTTTTGTTGCGTGTTTTTATTTCTGTCATGGCGTCCAATATGGTTTTTGGAACATTAGAAACTAATAAAGTAAGACATTTACATAAATCATCGATGGATGGGAGAACGTAGATTTTATGGCGATTCTTTATTTTATAGTAATGGATATTAAAGCTCTAAAATGATCTTTCAACCCTATACCGATTAATCAAAACCTTGTTACATCTGTTTACGACACAATGAACCAAGGTTGCCTGTAAGAGATCGCAGAAAGCGATAAGGCCGCCCATTGTATGTTTTGTGGTGTTAAATGTATTTTTAAATGTATTTTCTGGTGTACAATAAAGTATAGTCCTTGTTGCATTGATTTTCCTTAATATTGTGCCTACTCATGTGTATGTTTGTCAAATGGTACAAATATTTATGAAGTCGAAATATAGATAGATAGAAGATCGAAAACAAATGTACAAATCTATGCTATGAAACACTTGAAACAACTATTCACAAGTAGCTCTATAAAGTTGTACGCTGTTTGTTGCCTAGGCAACTTGCAAAGTGAAATCGATTTCATACTACCCGAAGACTGTATTCGTAGATGTTGTGCTGGTAAGATTTATTAGTTTTTGTATACATTTCTTTAATAATTTAAGCACCCACTAGATTTATGTCATCTCATTAGGAAATCTCTATATTTATTGCTTTTGTATCAAATTGTTCGCTAAACTTTTCTTACGTACATGAATTTATGTTCAGTATGTCTGTTCGTTTATTTATTGAATATGTTTCTAAAGAATTTATAGCTAATCTAGTTTATAGGATGTTTATCAATATAAAGTTACTGTACAAGATAACATATACGTAAATGAGTACTTATCAATTTTTAAATACAAAATCTGGCTTGGTTTTGGTATTGAGGGTTTCTTTCCAAATTCAGTTTTTTTTAGGCATTGCAAAAGTTTTCCTTAGTTTTCTCTCTGAACAGGGAATTTGATTGGTAAACAAATAGACCAACAACTTAAATTGTCCATAAATTCGAATAACAACGGTCAGTCTTTGTCATTCGTATGATATTGCTTTTATTGTTATTGGCTATTTAGCACGGCACATTGACGATGTTTCGAGCAGATTGGATCAGCTCAACAATTAGGTTCCCTGACTGCACTTAGCCCATTTGGGCGCCAAATACACCGACATCAACTTTAGAGGATTGATCCGCGGGGCTATTGCGTAACATATTATCAATCAGAATCGGTTTCATTTTGACAGTTCAACGACATTCATTGCGTTATTTACGTGTTGAGCAGACAAATTTTTCGAACTTATGAAGCAATTTGCTTCAAAATGATTCAGATTCCGATTAATAATGTGTTACGCAATTAGGGTGCCGGAAATAATAAATCAAGTTCGAATCCTAAGTATCTAAAACTATTTAGAATACTATCGAAAATCAATGAAGTCGGCCATCAATTTAACACTATTTTATTTGAATATCTCTAATATAAACTTGTAAGAAATTCTTACAACGAATAGATTCCTTGAGATTTTACATATTCTTTTTACGTATGTGTTCAGTTACAACCTGAGGTAGGTAGGTACCTAAAATACGAACTATTTTATGGTTCAGTGAGACGTCGTAAAGTTTTTTTTTTCAGTTTTGTTACTACGCTATTTTGGCATGTTACTACGGTGCTTGAATAATCCGATACCATGTAGGTACACAAATTTTCAAACACGGAAGCACGAAAGACTAACTTTTATTAAAAAGTTATACGTAACAGAAAAACGCTGCGAAGTTTTCCTATATACGAGTAGCTTGGCAATAGTGTACCCAATTAGGCATTATCGCAGTTTTTGCAAGTTCTGTCACTCACTACTTCAAACTGCGGAGTGCGGGGTAATTCCGTAACACATTAACAGTAGCATGTAGCTTTAATTATTTTTGACAGTTCAACAATATTCATAGCATTATTGTTGTTGAGCAGACACATTTTTCGAACATATGAAGCAATGGATTAGCAATATCCTTGAAAATTATTCAAATTGTGATTGATAATGTGTTATGCAATTAGGGTATTGGTTCTATACCTGAAAATAAAGAGTTTAAACCTTTCCGCATTGCTTGGACAGTTATCGCTCTGGCCTGTCTTGCTAATAAAGTGATTAAGTCATCAATAAAGTTTTCAATTACTCCATGTTCACTTGTCTATGGTAACGTGAGAACTACGTGTCTAAGGGTTGCGGGGTGATTGGCCGGGTCATGGCACTGCCTGGTGCGGATCGATTGACTGCTAGACGAGCCATCTTATAGTCTTTTGTCATTCATCAATCGCCCGTCGGCACTGTTCTTTATGTTTCGTGAATATTTATCGGATTTGTAACTAGCAGTTAAGGGTTAATAGGAATAATAGTCAATTTGCTTGTACAGACGCCAGCACATCAACCTACACCTAACTGTCAAATTTTCCCAATCAACATTGAACCTTATGCTTTAGCGATAAAGTTGAAAATCTATTACAGAAATCTGACAGATTGTAGTAGGTTGATGTGCTGGCGTCTGTACATTACACAGGGACGCTATCATCATCATTCTCCTGCCCTTATCCCAATTTATTTGGGGTCGGTGCAACATGTCTTTTTCTTCCATACTTCTTTGTTAGTCGTCAATTCGTCATCTCGGTAGTCACCCTCTTTCTAACCATATCATCATGCACACAGTAGGTACATCCATCGTTTCTTTGGTCTTCCCCTACTCTTAGGGACGCTAGTGAAAAATATTTACCTACCCAAAATTGTTACAAAAACATCGGAAGCCTGTATGAAAATGTTATCTACTTTTCGATTTGCAATAAGTAGGTACAAGCTATTTCAATTTATTGATACCTTAGGCTTGGGATTAATTTTATCACAGATAACACAAATGAGCGACGAGATACCTACTGTTTCAGAAATCTGTGCTTTCAGGCTTGGCATTTGTTATTAACTTATTACAATAAATAATTCCCGCTTTTTGTATGACGCGCGTTGAAATGTTTACTGATTGGTAATGACAAATAATACTTAGCCCGTTGGCACGGACGTAAAAATATCGCGGCGGGATTTTATGGCGTACAGGATTTTCAACTCACGGTGTTAAGCCGAGCATTGAGAATTCAACAGAACGCATCCTAGGGCGTCAAAAAAACTGTCGGATTTTTAACTCTGGGCGGTAAGCAGTGCGTTTAAAATCCAGTGCGCGAAATAAAATCGCCGCGATATTTTTACGTCCGTGCGAACGTGGGCCAAGTAGGTATTTGATTTGTCATGTAGCGGTATCTACAACGCCCGACACGACACCCGTCTGGTCGGAGGATCCTACCTTTTCTATGGAGGATGAGTGAACTTTACACCCTGTTCCTCATAACTCTATTCTGGTGACCCCGAACATGAAAAATTAGCGCAGCCTTCGTGCACCTACTCCAGCGTGACGTCATCATCATCATTCCCGCAAGCTTTAGAGCGGCGAGTCACCCAGCCAGTTCTGGCGTTATACGTCTCTTCTCTTATCTTCCGTCAGATGTGCGACCACCTATACTCTCATTCGATCATGATGATTTCATTCAAGTACCTGACTATGAAAATAAAATGATTGAATATGATTAGACTACTTATAGAGCTTTGTCTCCTAATGTATTCTCTTCATTTATTGTTATCAGGACAAAATAATCTACAGCAATGGGTCGAAAAGTGACAGTAGCGGTAACCACACTGAATCAATGGGCTCTCGACTTCGAAGGCAACATGAACAGGATCCTGCAGTCCATACAGGAGGCTAAAGAAATGGGCGCCCTGTACCGCACTGGACCAGAGTTGGAGATATGGTAATTTTATCCATCATCTTTTGAATTATGATGATGTTTAGTAGCGGCTATGGTAGTTAAGGTCAAATTTTCAATAAATCTGTATGCAATAATATAGTATGCTTTAATTTTAATTTTTATAATTTAGTTATTGTAAGTATATAGCTTAGGTTATTAGTTTATAGTAATGTCAAAATAACAGCATTTGTACTAAATATACGGTACTTATAACAAAAAAAAAACATCTTTTACTTTCTTTATTTGTTCCGGCTAATCTCCGAAACGGCTGGACCGATTCTGACGGGATTTCACTGGCAGATAGCTGATGTTACAAGGAGTAACAAAGACTACTTTTATTTTAGAAAAAGAATTATGGTTCCGTGCAAAAAAATTAAAACCCATGAAATCCAATTTGTTTGCCGACATGCTCGCGAATGAAGTCGTGGGCACAGCTAGTCTTCAATATAACGCCTATTTCCTTTATTTATTAAAAGTAAAACTATCAATCATCGAACGAAGTCGCGGGCACAGCTACTTCTAAAATAATGCATGGTCAATAGGCCAGGTAATATTTTCTCACTACCCTTTGTAGTAGTATATGAATTATGTTTAGCAGTTATCGTTAACATGCTGATAAGTAATGACTAAAAAGTTCTCATGGTATCTGCTATTAATAAAACTGTCTTTGCAGTGGTTACAGTTGCGAGGACCATTTCTACGAACCCGACACATATCTCCACAGTTGGCAAGTCCTTGGAGAACTCCTCAAGTCACCGACATGTAAAGATATGTTGATCGATGTCGGCATGCCGGTACAACACAGAAATGTTTCGTACAATTGCCGAGTAGCGTTCCTGAACAAAAATATACTCCTCATCAGACCAAAGATGCTCTTATGTGAAGACGGAAATTATAGGGAAACTAGGTGGTTTTCGCCTTGGACCAAAGTAAGTACTTTTGATCATAACATATCGGACTTTTGATGAGGCTTGATATCAGAAGGCCAATTCCCGTAATTAAAAACGTTCATAATCTAGTCACCATCTCATCTCAGCGACAATCAATGTCAAAAACATGTCAAAAATGTAGGGATTTTAGAGATATTTTTGACAGATTGAGACTGAGATCGGACTGTGAACTTTCTTAAAATTATTCGAATTTCCCCTCAGATTGTAGGTAGTAAAAAAAAACTGAAGTAAAAAGCAAGACCCTTTCAGAATGTGTTCTACATATTTCTTTTAAAAAAAAGGCTTTAATGCACCTAATGTATACTTTGGATTCTGTTGTGGCTTTGGTGAAATGTTTTTCCAAAGGCATGTATGTAAACTGTGTTTCTAATTATTCACAAAGGAACGACAGACTGAAGAATACTATTTACCTAGGATGATATCGGCGATAACGAACCAGTCGACGGTGCCTATTGGAGATGCGGTCATTGCTACTAAAGATACGTGCATAGGTTTTGAAATCTGCGAAGAATTGTGGAATCCACAGAGGTACGATAAGTTATTTTTAGCAATATATTATACCATTATTGGTCCAAAACTAGCATTAACAACCTTTTAAGGGAGGCACCCCTGACGCGCGCACTCCGCACGCTCAACCTCATAGCGAGTGGGACGGACTTATTCTGTTGTTCTCTGAGTAAATTCACAAGGAATGCATTGTTTATTATAAGTTATAGGTGTTAGTATAAGCGCATTTACCGCATTGGGTTATATCCTGTAATGGTACATGTAAGTAGATAAATAAATAAATAAAAATAATTAATTGCATTCGTGGTCTGGGTAGAAGTGTAATACATCCGACTTCCTTCAACGAAGAAACGGTGGCTAAGAAAGCTGAAAATACAATAAACTAGTTGTTATCAGTATGCCATCTTAACTAATGTTATAAAGAGAAAAGATTTGATTTTTTGTATGTCCGCTTGTCACGCTTTCACGCTAAAACGGCTTGTACGGATTTAGATGCAATTTGGCACATGGGTAGACCATGACCTGGATTAGGACATACGACATTCCCACGGGATCGAGACATGCGGGTGCAATCGCGGGGCGCAGCTAGTCAATTATATATTTATTATTTCCTATTTCCTTTCACGTTACAGTCGCCACATCCCGCTAAGTTTAGATGGTGTGGAGATCATATCAAATGGTTCGGGAAGCTACATGGAACTGCGCAAGGCATACGTCACAGTGGACTTAGTCAAAAGCGCGACCTTCAAGAGTGGGGGCGCGTACCTTTTCAGCAACCTGCGAGGGTGTGACGGTCAGAGGATATATTTCAATGGTTGTTCCTGTGTGGCTGTTAATGGGGACATCGTTAGTAGGGGGCTGCAGTTTGCTCTGCATGATGTGGTTAGTATATTTGGTGAAATTACCTTTTATATTTATTTAAAGCAGACAATTGAAAATGAATATTTTGTGCTCCGAAATATTTTGATTACTTATTGCTTTTATCATTGCCCTTAAAAAGCTATTAGGAACAAGACGTACAGTTCCCTCATCCTCCATAGAAAATGTTCTGTCTGTTGGGCTACTGCCCAACGATTGATGTCGGGATTTCTGCTATTCGCGCGGTAAATCCTGCTTGCGCGATGCAGGATTTTGCGTGACGTCGGTATCAGTAGTTCGCATGTGGCGATGTAGACGTCGCCACACCCTGATCAACCACAACATGCTTTGAATACTTTGGATTCAGGACTCGTCCAGATTCCGTAGTGTTTTTTGTGTCTCAATGCCTGATAATGCCTTGCCTTTCCAAGGTTTTCAAGGTTTTCAAACTATTTCTACGTGGTCAGTATTTTACATATAAAATAAATAAATAATAATATATTTATTCAAAAAGTTACAAGTCATAAAAAAATATTACAGTTTTGTTTAAATGTAAATTAAATTCCTAAGACTTACTGGCCTGGACTAGGTAATCCTGTGTTTCAGACGAGAAGAGCTAAAATAGTCGTTTAAAAATAGTAAATAATTAAAAATTTGATATTATTATCAAATTTTTAATTATTTACTATTTTTAAACGACTTTAGTTTTTTTTTATTGTTTATACAATAAAAAAAAACTAAAATATGTTAAACAAGTTTATAAATCTTTATATTTCTAGGAAGTAGTGACAGCGACGATCGATCTCGAAGACATTCGTTCCTATCGGACTCAAATCCGCTCCCGATCTCATTTGGCGGCCTCGAACCCACCGTTCCCTCGCATCACAGTTGACTTCGCACTATCCGACGATGATGACGTGTATCTTACTACGAGTCCGCCTATCCAGTGGAATTACTTGACGCCTGAAGAAGAAATTGAACTAGGTAACTTTTCATATCAGACCGTAGAGGTTGACTGCTAAAAGAAAGCTTATAAAAACCCTTTGCTGATTGTCAACATAGGTTTTGCGAGCGCTATTTAACGATTTTGAGTATTGTGCCTCAAAATATTGATATTTTGCTATAGAAAAACGCTGACTTGCTTAGAATTAACCCTAACATTTTTTAACAATGTGTTTCCACGACTGTACAGATACAGAGAACATTTTTATACCAGTTATGCCCCTCCGAACCCTTCGGAAAATACAAGCGTGACGTTACATTATGCAAATATTTAAAAAAAGTGAATGTTTAATTTATTAATGATGCATTTGTATCATGCCACTTAGTAGTCCATTTTAAAACCAGATATTTATATCCAGGTCCTGCATGCTGGCTATGGGATTACCTGCGTAGGTCCGGCCAAGGAGGGTTCTTCCTACCTTTGAGTGGCGGCGTAGACTCCACAAGTACAGCTTGCATCGTGTTCTCTATGTGCACGCAGATATGTGACGCTATTCAGAAAGGAGGTTTGTAAACTAATCATGGCAATAAGAGCGTGCCCTCAGCTTTTTTGGACATATTGTGCGTTCATCTAGGCATGGTCTGGAAAGGCTTATGATTCTGGGCCGGGTGGAAGGAAAACGCGCTCAAGGCAGAGCACTGGCAAGATGGTCAGACTGCGATTAAGAAGGCTGTTGGAAGCAGCATGTACTGAGCGGTCCACACTGCAGAACACCGCACAACTTGGAGGCCCGTCGTATGTGGTCGAGATCCTTAGCATTGAGGGAACGACGAAGAAAAAGAGAAGATTTGTGATGTCAAAATTGAGAGATTACGCTTTCAAATCATAGTAGCGTTGGCTAAATATATCTTAGAGTAATTTCAATAGAGGACTTCGATTTGGAATGTGTTGCCACTATTAACTTGGAATCCGAGTGGTGTACTGCCACTATCATTTATTAAATTGTAGTTTTGTTATTTATAAACCCACTGAACAATAGCCACTTTTATTAAAATACTAAAACGCACCTTTTAACATTTTTTATCATCAGTCTGTATAAAGTAATGTTAATCTATAATAGCTTTGAAATGTTTGCAGAGAGCCAAGTTCTGTACGACGTCCGTAAAATCCTGTGTCAGTCAGACTATACGCCCTCCGACCCGATGGAACTATGCAACAGGTTACTAGTAACGTGTTACATGGCTACGGAGAATTCAAGTCAGGAGACAAAACAGCGCGCTTCACAGGTACTGACATACCCTACACTTTATTTTATTAAGTAACAGTGTTAATTTGTGGATATACACACATCAAAAGTGTCTAGGGATCAACATATATTTTTGCAATAACTTTTCTCCTGATTGATATTAATTAAAATTTTCTTTAAGGATTCATCAAATAAAGTGTTTTCGTTTGTCACAGTAACGATAAACCAAGTCACCTTTGCATTAATAAAGAAATTTGCCATTTTCCTAATAAAGGGATTTTTGACATTTGAACCACTAACACAAAAGTTCGAAAAAAATACTGAAATAACAGTTTTCTTTAAAATTTTATTGGGTAACTTAAACAATTAATAATCCGTGTTTCTACCGCGAACACTAACAACACAAGAACATCGGTTTGGCATACTCAAAATGAGTTCATCCAAATCACGCTGTGGAATGGCAGCCCATGTTCGTTGCAACAACAAAAAAAGGTCTTCTTGCGACTGGATACCCTCCATATTCGGCAGAGCTCTTCTCTGTAGCATATCCCATGCATGCTCAATCGGGTTCAAGTCTGGCGACTGAGCAGGCCAGGGCAGGACATTGATGTTAGCTGCGGCGAGAGTCTGTCTTACAACTCTTGCGGTGTGCGGTCGTGCATTATCATGCATTAACTGAAATAAGGGACCGATTTGCACTTGTAGAGGAACGATGACGTCTGATACAATCGTCTCAGCATAAATTTGAGCGTTGAGGTTGCCTCTGATCCAAATCAACTCAGTTCTTCCGCCGATCCAAATACCCGCCCATACCATGATGGTTCCACCACTATAAGGATGGACTTCCTGGCAGGATTTTAATCGCTGTTGGCGTCCAGGGGTTCTCCAGTGTCGTATACGTCTTGTATCCGGTCTCATACCAAAACGAGACTCATCAGAAAAGCACACGAAACGCCATTGTTCTTCTGCCCAATTTCTGTGTTCAAGAGCCCATTGATATCGAATCCTACGATTGTGCATTGCTATAGGTGGTACCCGTAGCGGTCTTCGGGAATGAAGGTTCACTTCATGCAAGCGGTTTCTGACTGTTTGGTCGCTAATTAAGTTCCCTGAAGAGTGATGAAGCCTCACGGCTAACATCATGGCGGTTATTGTTGGAGCTCTTCGAGTTAAGATTTGAATGTATCGGTCTTGTCTCCGTGTGGTGCAGCGATACCGTCCTCCATGGCGCTCAGCCACGGTACCAGTGCTTCGGTAACGTGTCCAAAGTCGACTGATAACACTCTGACTTGTATTCAGAGCTAAAGCCACAGTACGTTGCCGGGAACCAGCTTCTATCATTCCCACGGCTCTGAGCATTTCTTCCCTGCTTAAATGACGTCGCCGCTCCATAATAACGTTTGTTTTAATCAGTAGTAGGGAAACAGTAGCACTAATAATGCCTTCAATGCGTTGTATGTTTTTATAGGGAAAATATTGACAGCTGATTTTCATCTTTTACTCGAATTTGATTCACAGTTCCTGATTCAAATTATGAAATGCACCAAAAAGGATCCATATAAATTTATAAAATCATAAATTTATTACAAAGCCACATCTCAATCTCAAGAAATCCGCATAAAAATGCTTGATCCCTAGACACTTTTGATGTGTGTAATATACATAGTTGAATATCATGGGCTACATCAGATTCCCTGAACACGAACACAATAAATACTCTATTAGTATTGAAAATTTGTTGTTTGTTTTGAACCACTGCTAAATGTTGGCTTCCTATAGAATGCTAGTGGGTGGATGATCGATGTATAATGATAAAAAAATTCTTAAATAAATGGGAAATGGCTGTAACGTTCATTTGTATAGTAATAGAAAAAGGCGTATTATACGCCCCGAAACGATAAGGCTAACGTGTCTGGAGCGGGAGTTTTGCTCCTATTCGAAGTTTTATTACTACTTATTATTATTTTTTTTAAATGAGATACTAATAATTACGCGTTCTTTCAGCTGGCCAGCGAGATCGGTAGTTATCACTTTCCGATAGTGATCGATGCAGCAGTGAGTGCAGTCATCGGTATATTCACCGCCGCCACGGGCTTCGTACCAAAGTTCAGGGCTAAGGGCGGCTGTCCGCGACAGAATTTAGCTTTACAGAATATACAGGTAGCTACTTTCAATATTCTCACACTAGTTCAACTACGAAACCGAGTCAAAATGATTGTGACGCTAGTTAATTGTTTTGTCTGAATTTGTGAGTTTTTTTCGATAACCATACCTAAATTGCCGCCAAGCTATATGATTGTTTAAAGGTGCAACTATCGAAGTCGACCGGTCGATATTGATCGCCTTGAAACATCGATCGGTGGTCGATCGATAATTTGGTTGATGGTCTTATGGATCGTTAAATACTGTTTAAGCTACTGCATTAAAAAAAATACCTTTAGTAAACCATCCATTTTAATTATTTTTTCTTTAGGCCCGTCTCCGCATGGTCCTGTCCTACCTATTCGCACAACTAATGCTCTGGGTGCGCGGTAGACCTGGAGGTCTGCTAGTCCTGGGTTCCTCCAACGTAGACGAAGCGTTGCGCGGATATATGACGAAGTACGACTGTTCCAGTGCTGATGTTAATCCCATTGGGGGTATATCGAAGACTGATCTTAAGTCATTCTTGCAGTATGCCAAGAATAGGTGAGAGAAAGGAAAATTAGTGTGACCTGTATAATATTGGTGTGCCCATTGCTAGTGATTTGCTATAATAGTGGTGTTTTTCTGTTACTAGAGAAATAGTAATAGCTAGATAGCGTGCGTGCTACTGTTATGGGGTTTTTCCATTAGGAATTTCTCGGTAATAGCCCAGAGTTTGGAAGTTGGTGGTGTGATAACCCTGTGGCTCGATGCGCACGTTAAGCAGTTGGTCCTGCGCCTAATCTCTCCGGTCGTATCGGGTAGCCGTCACATGGGACTATGAGAGTGAGGCAAAAGAGCACCTCTGTATCTGCACACACACTTGTCCACTATAGAATCTCGCGCGCCGAAGGGTAGTCTCCATTGAGATTGACCGCCATGGCCGGAATCCGGTCTGGAGGACTATTATTATTAGATAAATAAGTATTAAAAAAAAACAACTGCTCCCATCTCATAAATTAAACTTGAACCTATATTCCAATTATGAACGTTATGGGCATGAGGCTAGTTTACGATTCAATTCAGTAAGTCCATAACCCATTATCCTTAATATAACGCCCGTTTCCTTTATTTATCAAAAGTAAAACTATCAATCAATTTTGATATTTCTCATGATATTTTGATTTCTCACAGATTCTTCTTACCATCCCTCTCGGAGATCTTACAAGCGCCTCCGACAGCGGAGCTAGAACCGCTGACAGACGGTCAGATCACACAGACAGACGAACAAGACATGGGCATGACGTACGCAGAACTGTCAGAGTTCGGACGACTGAGGAAGACGCAACACTGTGGACCGTTCAGCATGTTCCATAAGCTGGTACACACGTGGAGCGACAAGTGTACGCCGCAAGAGGTGAGGTTTTACTTCAAAAGGAGTAGGTATTTTACACAGTACAGCAAAATGAGGGTGATTCCGCACCATAGGGTGAGTTTAAGTTGTTGATCAAGGATGCTGGGTACTGCTAGATATTAATTTGTAGAGTTTTTCGAGCGATTATAAATTACTTAAGAGGTTTCTTAGGTCAATATTGTATAAAGTGGTTGTGTATGGGTTGATATGGTATCCACTAAAAATATTGCATTTATTCCAATCTGGAAAATTATTTTTTTCTGGCCAAAACTGTAAGCTATTCTGCATTCGCAATTTAGTTTCCAAAAATATGTAAACAAATGTATTTATGGAAATATAACATTAAAACCGACACCAAGTTCAATTTGCCCTACTACTCAAACATGTAGTGAATATCAGTTTGCAGGTCAGTGTCAGGTTGTTTGTTGAATAAATATGATTCGCGAACATTCTGTAAATACATACTTGTTGTATATATTTACAGGATTATAATCATTAAAACCATCAGTACAACCCTCTAAGTTTATATAATCCCATTGAATGACTATTTCATGAAATATCATTGAATAGGATTCATATTCATATAAGTATATGTTGTAAAGTCATATTTGTTCCGCTCGCAAATCATTTTATTCAACATGACACTGACCTGCAAATTGCAAAAAACGTAAGGAAATTTGAATTTCGCGTGCTACCCTGGCGCTTCCCCCTTAAGTGAACATAATATCAATTTGAAACTTATATAAGGCCTAAAGTTTGGGCCATAATATAAGTATTTTATCGGGAGTGGTTTAGGGCCTAAACCACTCCCGATAAAATACTAAAATGTTAGTGTTAACGACCTCTCTTCTTACATCAGACTCCAAAAAGTTCACAAGTTAAATCATTTTACAGGTCGCAGAGAAAGTAAAGCACTTCTTCCGATGCTACGCGATCAATCGTCATAAGATGACTGTTCTCACTCCGTCATACCACGCAGAATCCTACAGTCCCGATGACAATCGCTTCGACCACAGGCCGTTCTTGTACCGAGTACATTGGAACTGGCAGTTCAAAGCCATCGACGATGCTGTAAGTAAATCTCAGAGTTATGACTTACGCAGAGAGCGTCTACGCTTATCTCAATCATAGTTACACTGATACAAGGATTTTATTTCGCTCGAATGGTGTTGACAGGGGGCGCTGTTGGTGAATATTTGTAAAACGTTTTGAAAAATCAAGATGGCGGCGTTAGTTCCAATTTTGACCACGCGCCAAAAGTATCTTGTCGCGCTATACATTGTTCACCGGCTCACAGCGTCTCAAAAACGATGCGTTCGTGTCCCTGATTACCAACAACAATGATAGCAAAAGGGAAAGCTATAAGATAGTTCGTAAAGAAAGAAGAAATATTTATCGCAGTGTTGATCTTTTGTTTTATCACTGCCTCTATGTTAGTTATTTCCCTGAAGTATGAATTAATTATGATGGCAATCAACCTCATTTAATCTCGTCTCATTATTGTTAGAACAATATTCTTCATTCATATGCAAATTGTGGTTCGCACTGAATTCTAACGCGTGTAATTAGTTCATGAATTGTCAGTAACAGATACTTTCCGGAAAATAAGATAAAGTTCAAAATGGTGGCTTATTGTTTTGAATAATAATTATTTTTGCCAGTTTCGTGAGTACTTTTCAAACGAATTATTGGTCCATTATCAGATGTATCAAAATTAAATAAATTGCTTTTTCCCCTCTTTTTCAATAAGACTTTTTAATATAAAACATTTCGTAATACTTACATTAATTACATATAACTTTATTTTTCGTTCGTCAGGTAGCTCAGATGTCGAAAGACAAGCGAGGAGCAAGCGACCGGCCTCAAGACCTCAAGTTAAGCAGCGCGTCCACTTCCAACGTAAACTCACACTTTATGCGGGGCGATAGGAAGGGTGTCCTCATATAAATATTATCATTCATTCATTGACTCGCCATACATAGACAATAAACATTATCTGGACGTAAACATGATACATCGAGCTTTAGAAATAGACTGTCACACAGGTTATGAGTGACAGAGACGACGCTATACAAACCGAACTTTTACTCTCGATGTTCAATTTTTACTACCCGGTGCTGTATTATTTTTATCTGTCGAAGCGACGGGCGCTTTACTTGTGATTACCAAGTGTACAAACGCACGTGAATGCGTGTGTAAGCGCAGGAGCTTTCGGTACCGTCCGGGATAATGATGTGCTGACGCTACTCGTCTTCAAGCACACATTCACATCGTGATTATACACTTGGTTGCCACAAGTGAAGCCCGCGTCGTTTCGTATGATAAACATACAGTAATAATATGTATGTTGACTTCGCTGTTGTGCTTTGATCTAGAAAAGATTCCTAAAAAGTAGATGTCTAAATGCTTAAAATACTGCTGAAATTTGGCGTACTAGTGGCTTAGTGCGATATTATATTTGTGGCTTATATCATATATGTATAGTAAAAACCGCTTACTTCGCTTGGTTTGTAGTCTGATACAATTTTAAAAGCTACTTTTTGCATGCAATCTTAAATCGGACAATTTATTGCTGTATTTGCTTTTAAAAACTTATCAATGGTACGGATGTTAACTACTGCTTTTTACATTATCATGTAGTTAGAATTAACAACATTATAAAATTGTATGCCTATATCATAATTAAGTGATTGTGATGGTTCCTAATTATTATTATTAATATAAACAGGACAATAACAGAGTGAACAATAGATAATTATGAAAACTAAACACGTCCATTTTTCCGCCTTAGCTTTAAAAATATTTGACTGTAATTAACTAGATACCTTTTTGAATCCAAATTAAGTAATCAGTTGAAATGATCAAATATTTACTTGATTTTTTTTGCTTTTATCGTTTTAGCAAATCGATTGTTTTCTATTAATATTATCAAAGCCAATATGTATTGTATTTACCAATAAATTGCATAAAACTATAATATTATAATATCATTCTTATTAGCTCGCATATGAAATCATTTGAATTTTCACAAGTTAATATTCAGTGAATATTTTCGATCAAAATATATATTTGGTCTTTTATTTTTATTTATGAGCTTATAAATATAATTATTTTGTAAGAGAAACGAAACGACACAAATTAGTGTAGATAGCCTAGCTACATAATTAGTTCATAGGTATTGTTTTCTGACGAATTTACGTACAAATCCTTTTTTAGTTTTTGTATTTAATATTGCTACAATAAATTGCTGTTAAATGACTTATTGTTCTTTCATTTATTAAGGGAATGGCTGGCTTTGCTCCAGTGGTGTGCGAGAGAGAGGAAAAGAGCTGTACATTCGTATGTCTCTTTCCACCGAAGCTAAGTGGTGTAGCAAAGCGAGTAAGATGTGCGCGGACGCAGTGCGGTAAGATGACATATCTGCTTTTACAACTACGTCATAACCACAGGACTGTGTTACGTCGGGGAACGTCTTTTAAAACGTCGGGACATAAATAGATATTTAAATTGTATTATATTTACGTAATAAGTAAAAAAAAAAGAGAACAAAATGCTTTTAAGTAATTTAGTACTTGCTCAGTTTATTATATTATTAATTAGGTATCTACTTAATGATTCTTGCAGGAGTAACCGAAATAAAAACAACAATGTATAAACATGGATATAGAGCCTGTAACTAGACTTTTATGTAGATGTGAAGCCATCCTTTCGCCATTACACGTTTTGGATAACTGACTATCATATAATATAGCGGCGATTAACGTAACACCACGCCTGTATTCTACGTAAAGCTATTTTACAGTTCCGTGCAAGAGGAGGCGAGTTTATTACTGCTAATCGGGCTTATAAACTTATAATTCCGGAATTTGTAAAAAAAAAATTGGGTCGCTCACCCTGCGTCTGCACTCACGATGTGACGTCATAGGCAAATTATATCCTACCTGAAAATTGGTACGTATATGACCTATATTTTGAATGCTCCTCTTGATCAAGCAATAAAAGTGTCGTAGTTATTAGCGGTTGAAATCTTAGGCTGGGGTGGTTCACATGATCGGTTTTCCCATCCGTACGTAAAATACGATCTTGGAAGTGGGAGTTGCGACCACCAGCGGTACTATTCTGTAAAAAGATCACCGTGATAACTTAGGTGAAGTGAGTTTAAAGTGAGCTGTCATTGCACCCGACGCTAGGGATTGACACTATTGACAGCTCACTTTAAGCTCACTTCACCTAAGTTTTCACGGTGAGATTTTTACAGAATAGCATTACTGTTCGTCATACTACTACTACCTTGAAATCTTACATGCGTTTGTCGGTCAGAAATATTGAACTTACCACCAGTACACCGAGCGAAAAGACATTTTCACATCCAAAAAGAAGGGTGTCACACAAAATACACTATATCTACACATGTTAGTACATATTCATTTATTAAACCTAATATTTATTTATTTAGTAGTTTCAACTCGGTATTAATCATCAAGTCTGTCCATAAACTGCATCAATTAAATGGCGATTAGTAGAAATCATTGTTTGTTCCATGGTTGCTGCCTAAAGGGCTTTCCTAACGGCCGAAACCTGTAAAAGATGGAGATACTTTTAAAAGCTATTTAAAAAAATGTATCAGTAATGCATTTCGGGGAACTCGTCATATTCTACATAGGTGTGATCTATTTGTTCCACGTTATGTAAATCTAAATCTCCGTTGCAAATTTAATATCGTTACTTACATAAGTTTAAACGTATAAGTTATTTATTTTGTGCTGATATTCTGCCGGTTTGATGGAATATTTTGTTGATTGGGTGACAGTGGCAAATAACAGTGGCCAATGATTAAAAAAAAAAACAAAACAAAACCATTACATTTATGGTCAAATCGCATGGAAAACGATTTCGTTTTCCATGCGATTTGACCATAAATGTAATGTTTTGAATGGTGATAGGTTTTCAAACTAAATAAAAAAGATTTTCCTTACTGCCTAAAGTGGTTGTGATGGCTTTCATGCTCTTTCCGAAAAACTCCGTTAAATCGGCTATGGGCTTTACTGAAAAAAGAAAATTTAATATAAATATAGACAACTAATACCTGCTACAACTAAATGATAATACTGATTCTAGCATCTTTATTTTTGTTCTTTTGAGTAAGTACCCATTAAGAGCTTAACTGTCACTAATGAGACAATTACTTCTATTGTTACCGAACTTAATAAATTTACCTAACAGACGGCGGCGGGTTAACAAAATATGGATACTATTATGTTACATTATTATCTCCTTTATTTCATTTAAATACTTATAAGTTAAAAAAACATTTAAATATGTAAAAAATACATTATTTAAGTTAAGATTTCAAGATAAGTTTAGCTTCATATAAAATAACACTGTACTTTTTTGCATTGGCGTTCGATGCCCGGTCTGGACGCTCGGCGTCAAAATTTTTCTTTTTAGCTATAAAAATATTCCTTGAGTAATTCTAGCTTGTAGAACTACTTGGCAGAAGGCGATGGCCGTAGGAACATATTGAAATATTTCTGAATTACCTACTTCTAGTATTAGTAGGTTTGTACTATAGTATTAGGTAGAGATGACCGATTTTTTTCCAATTAGTATGACAAGAAGCTTTAAAAGCAGTAATATTTTACATACTTACAGGGGGTTTGGGCAGGGATCGAAGGTGCTTCAGGGGCCGCCTCTGAAAAGTCCGATATTTGATATTGTTGTTGTGTCGTTTTGTTACATACGAGTATCTAATGGTGTATTAGCAAGTTTTAATTTTGAAGCATTCCACTAATTCCTCTATCTTAAGGTATTTTAGCTCAAAAACTACTCATTCCAAATGCCTGATTATGTAATATTATACAGAAGCTAAAACTCCGATTAAATATCACCGCATACTTATGCTCGAAGGCAAAAATTCAGTTTCGGATCGCCGTCTTTCATGGAACAGCGAGGCCAGAAAAGCCTGGCCAAATACGCTTAGACGACGTTTATCAGAATACCCATGTTTTTATCAAATCAAAGCTACCTAGGTATTATAAAACAGAATTTAATGCACTTACCTTCTGCTGGTAGTACAGTAGTGGCGGCTGCTGGAGCTGTAAAGAAAAAAAAACCCGGTCAAGTGCGAGTCAGACTCGCGCACCGAGGGTTCCGTACAAATTTGTAGGTATGTAACTACAAATTTACGGTTTTCGGATTTTTTCCTTTACTTGTGCTACCTGACATTGCTTCTTGCCAAGTTTCATGATTCTAGGTCAACCTATGGGGTCTAGTATCCTATAGGTTTTGATTCCCTTGCGAGTATCAAAATATGCGGCACGGAACATAAAGGCCGTATCTTTTGATTGCGTTTACTTAGAAGTTTGATTTTTTCACTGCTTCAAGGGATTGCAGTCCTGAGTCATCATCTGCCTAGCCTTTTCCCAACTATGTTGGGGTCGGCTTCCAGTCTAACCGGATGCAGCTGAATACCAGTATTTTACATGGAGCGACTGCCTATCTGACCTCCACAACCCAGTTACTGGGTAATACGATACCCCTTGGTAAGACTGGGTGTCAGACTTTCGGGCTTCTGACTACCCGTAACGACTGTCAAAGATCCACGAATGCCAGCCGGGACCAACGGCTTAACGTGCTTTCCGAGGCACGGAGGGGTCTCAGTATGTAAAGATGGTCACCCATCCACAGACCAACCGCGGCAAGCGTAGCTTAACCTGATCGATCGACCTGTGCGGCTGTGTGTGTGCTGTGTGTGTGTGGATTGCAGTCCTGAGTATTTGGTATTAATTTAAACTTGATAACTCCAGGTGTTCCTGAGAAAAAGGGTCTTGACAGACGGACAACGAAGTGATATTATAAGTGTTTCGTTTTTCCTAAAAATTGAATCGTGACGTCACTTCGGGGTAAACAGAGTTCTGACTTCTATACCTAGGTACTGAGCTGTGAACTCTTTCGGCACTTAGGTACGGTGTTCAGTTCCATAAGAAAAAGCAAGAAAGGTATTGTCTATTATCAGGTGCAAGTTGCGGACTAGCGACTATCTAAACCCAGGGCCTTATAGTCTGCAGACGATTTTGCCACCAACCAATGATAACTGGGTACCTACCAGTGGCGAAGGTACCATACAACTCGATTCCCACCGGCTTCCCTTCGAAAATTCAGAACATAACCACTCTAT
The DNA here is from genome assembly GCA_914767645.1 of Hydraecia micacea. Lineage (NCBI taxonomy): Eukaryota > Metazoa > Arthropoda > Insecta > Lepidoptera > Noctuidae > Hydraecia > Hydraecia micacea. Next base: position 7,895,674 of record OU611781.1, read on the forward strand.
AGTCAATTCATCATTGAAATTTTCTTTTGGAATTGTTTTTTGCTCCAGCCTACTTCTGTCATATTCACCCTTCGCGACTGGTACCTACATAACTAAGTACCTAATAACATTTTCAAATGTTTCTATGACTCGAAACAACAGCCATAGGTTCAGCTCCGGAATAATAGATAGCTACTTATTTCAAATGAAGGGAATGTATTTAAATTCCTTAACGTGTTTCTTTGTCCCGTTCCTAAAACTGATGTGTTATGAATGTTAAATGGTTAACGTCAAAGAATTGACAACTAGATGTTATGTCTAGGACAAAAACAAGCATGATCCCACATTGAGCAATAATAAAATACTGCAAACAGTATTATTAGATAAACTTATAACACCCCTCTGTTTCTGTCGGGTATATTATAATCTATAGATAATCTTTTGCTATGATAAAAACAATCATAGGTTCATTTAAATGGTTCTTAGTGCCCTTGATGTTTACTTGGATAACTTTGTATTATAGTCGCTGAAATCACTATACCTACAAATATATAAAAATTACGCTTAGAATTCTAAATAAAAAATAAAAAAAAATCTTATTTTAAACTTTGTTAATAATGTTTTGGCTTACTTTCGTATTCAGCTGGGTTTACCGGGGCTGCCGTATCGCCGACCGCTGGCATAGCGCTCTAAAGATTGAGAAGATTCATTGATCATTATAATTTTAACAATAATATAATTAGACAACGTTTTTAAAACGTTGTGCTTATTATAATAAAATAGTAACTTACTGCGTATACAAACACTGCCGCAATTACTAGACAAACTATAGTGCTCTTCATCTTTGCTTAATTCTTTTTTCACTTCAACTGTTGATCCAACTTTAGCGTCCAATTTCGTACTAATCTGTTCGCAGCTCTATGCGTGTTATATACAAAATTTGTGTGCCGAAGAAATACAATAAACAATTGTTCAAATATAAGTATATTCTACGCCAATTTGAACAGTTGTCAGAGTAATAGGTACTCAAGTGTTAAATTGTTTGTCACTCGTTACCTCCGCGTCACCAACTTTTGTTAAGGGATCACTCACTGTCTGTTTTCCATCTCAATTCGAGCCATGTTGAAAGATTACGTATATATTTATAAAACGTAGGCAAGGCTGAGTTCACGTAATATTCGAGAATCTATGAGGTTATTATGATATGCAGATGCACGAGAAACAAATCAAACCTAGGTACTTATGAAAATCCTGATGTTTATCTTTTTTTGTAGATATACATAGGTAGGTAAAGACATTATTATCAGGTAAACAAAATATTTTAGAATAATTTAGCAAACACAATTTTGCACACCTGAATAAATCTAATGAGAATCGTTGTTTTAAATGGCCGAATGTGTAAGTTGTTTTCTATTTATATATTCATATTTATGCATACGGCATTTTAATAACAAAATCAAGTACCTACGAGTAGTAATTTTAATGAAGACGTTATGTTATTTTACCGGTATGAAACACTGGAAATTGGAAGTATTGTAAATGCACTGTGTTCATAGATATTTCCAAAAAATTCTCAGTAACAGTTCGGATTCTATAGGGTCAGATTAAATTAGCTAGCGAAACTCTGCAGACGTAATAGGTATCGATATCTAAACATGATAAAACAAAAATGAAATGAATTTTGATGATTTCTCTTGTGGGGTCATCGACCGCTATTAATGTAGCCACTTGAAATATACTTAGATAAGTTAAAAAAAAAACAGTTTTTTTGTGTAAAATTAACAGAATCTGAATATGATAAAACAAAAGAAAACACATTTTTCCCAATTTATACTTCAAATAATAAGTTTATAACACTATCAGCCGTCGTTAACCCCTTAAAAGCATCAAAACGACTGCAGAGTTTCGCTAGCTAATCTAATTTGACACTGTATATTTGTGCCCTGGATAAGACAATAGGCTCCCTTTTACGGACTGACACAGGTATGCGAAGTCCTTCGGTGAGTAGGGACTGGTGTGATGGTATTTTATTTCAAATTCTATCATACTACATAATATTATATAAAATGTTAGTATGATGGTTTTAGCACAACGGGTGAATCCAGGTCATGTTTAAAAATAAGCGCCCAAGTATGTAAATAATAGCACTACAACATTCTCTCTCTAACATGTAAAGTCATCCTTATACCAAGAAAGACGCCTTGTTAGTTATGCGACCATCAATTTTACGCTTTTCAAAAAAATTTTGCACACGTCCGTATAATTATGGTACTTGAACGTATTGACAGAATATTTTATTGTTCTAGTTGTACTCATGGAAATTGCTGGAAAATAAATATAATGACGCAAATCTACTTATGTAGATTTTCGTGAATGAAGAACACACTAAAAATGTCTAGAGTCTAGATATTTGTTGTGTTCTGTGTATCAGTCTAGACTCGAGGTAAAAGATAGGTAACATGAAAAAAAATCATACAATATTTTTCTTCTTCTAATTCTTTAATGACAAACGGCTCTTAAAAAACCTACAAACATTTCTACTTACATAAATTATACTCCATTTATTAATTATACTGATACCAGACACCCACTATCTGGCGCACACCTACCAACGCAACGGTTAAAAAGCAGGCATAGCTTCTTAAAATCGACAGCGTCTCTGTCAGGAAACCCGGCTGACACCCGTTGCAAACTGTGGCAGGATACTCTTCGCCCTCCTACTTACTATCTACTACCAAAGGAGCATCACCCTGCAGGTTGTAACCTTCCGTAGTCCACTTGGAAGTCTCTGAACCGTCTCCGGACACAAGTGGGAAGATGTAAGTCCAACCTGGTAAAGCGGGGCTACCTTGACAGAAGAGCAGTAGGGTATGATTGTGGAGCTGTCGCATACCATGTTCCACCTCCTATCCTGCCCTCTGTGTCACAAAATATGCAGTCAAAGTGACCTCTGCGCTGCCACTGACAACGCCGTGGAAGTGGCCAAGTTTTGGGCCAACAAGGTATAAAATTCAGTCGTGCCAGCGCCACGAAGAAGTTGAAAATTATACTACACTTGCGGCCCGCCCCAGCTTTGCACGGGGGTGTAATTTCTTTTTCGAATTTCCGTAATTTGTCCTGGCAATACCGAACACAGCAAAAAAAGAATTATCCAATTTAGTGCAGTCGTTCGGAAGTTATGCGCTTACATACATTTCGGTGATTCATTTTTATTTTATAGATTAGACAAATGTGAGTGGTTGACCAAAAAGGGACCTCAAGGGAAAATAATTGATTTCGAGTAAATCGCGTTTGAAATTTCGTGTAGAAACAAGTTGCGGCATGTTTTATGTCAGTATGCGACTTCGTTAGTGAGTGTCAACACGTGTTTGCGGTTACTACGTTATTGGCGACTTATTTAGTGTCAGTTTCTTGTCTTTATGTGCGTCTGACATCACAAAAACTAATTTTTCCAAAACTGCCTCGGCTCACAAAAAAAATCATAAAAAAAACACTACGGCACCTAAAAATATTCTGGTTAGACAAAACAAAGCTAAAAGACCACAGATTAAAAAATTCAAACAAAATAAATAACGGTTTCCAATCCCTCCAGGTCCCTTTTTGGTCAACCACTCACAAATATCGGTTATCACCCTTTCGTTATTTCAATATCAATGTATAATAAACTCCGTTATTTCACAACAAATACAAAGCAATGTAATCTATTTATCATTTATATTAAAAAAAAAATGCTCTAAAGTGCAGTAATTTCAATAATATTACACAATAACTGTATTTATTTTGACGTTATTTGGCTAAAGCTATAATAAATGGAGCATAGTAATCTATGATTTTAAAAGAACCAAAACTCTTTCACCTTGTCCGGATTAAAATCAAACTCAGGGGGAGTTAAAGTGACGTTTTCAACTTTGTGCACTTCTTTTAAGTTAGGAAAGGCCAGCTGAAGCTGAACAGTAATGTACACGAAGGTGGAAGCTGCAATTGCCAGTATAACGCCAGTGTTGAAGGAAAACATATCGTATACGGAAACATTGGCATCTCTTACTTCCAAAATGTTTAATATGTCTTTCGTCAATCTGAAGTTTTTAGCTGAAAAATTATGCAAAATTAAATTAACAAGAACTGTTAAAGTAAAAAAGCACGCACTTTTTTCACAAAATAATTACTCTACATATTAGATTTAAATTATCTTGAAGATTAAATATTTTAATTTTCTATAAAAGTGCATTTGGTCATCCTTCTCAATATTTTAGCTAAGACGAGGGTAATCACAGCTAAATAAAAAAATTGGCGTTACGAATACCAATATTCTTTATTTATAAGTATCCATCTCAGCAAGTAAATTATTAGATAGGGTGGATAGTTACTCGTAACTCGGGTCAGTGACCGTTCTTATACCTACGGTAATCACATTGTACTAACCAGAAGTATTCGGCTTTAATTGTATGTAAGCGCAGATAAGTTTCATTTGTTCTATTTGTCTGAAGAACAAATCTGACTGAAAGCTTGTTATTAGTAAGTGAAACCAACTCGAGCCTGACCAGCCCAACATAGCAGTCGCCCTCAATATCATTGTCTGGAAAATTAAAATGCGTTAGTAAACTACAAGACCTTTGTTGGAAAAAAGCAAAGTACCTAAACATGATTTCATAAATAAGTTGGTTATACATACGTCGTCAGACGTTTGAACATACATAATAAATGTTTGAACTGCCACCAAAGAGCCGATTGCAACCGTTAGTAAACCTAAAACGAGCTGAAAATACACAACACGTTACTATTTAGGATATTGCTGGGATATTGTAGTGAGCGATAGTTTAATAAGAAAACTTACAGTAAAACTGTAGCAATTCTCTATCTGTCGTAATAGATCAAAACACATTTTGAGAACGACACAAAACTCTTTAGTATCAGGCCTAGTATGGAAAGTCACCCGGTCATCATACTCGTCCTTCCAAAACAACGTGTGCAACAGCCCTTGTTTCGGAATGTATTCCATTTTAATCTTTGTTATTTTCATTAAAGCTACATTCAGGAATCGACTTCTGATGGTTAGAAAGGAATATAAGTATATGAAGAAACAAAATTCATCGTAAGCACAAAACATCCAAAGGAAGTAAAAACTTGCCACTATATGTATCTGGATGGAAACGTTGAATACGTAGTACATGTAAGCCACGACGAACACTTGAGTGAACCCTATCCCGGCCACTATACCTCTATAAAGGACGATTGATATTTGTCGCATAAAGGCAGTTTCTTCAGCTCCAAGCAATGTGTCAATTTCTATAGTTCTTAGCATCAAGTCCGTACCGTATTGGCCACCAAAAGTAATGTCAGAGATAAGTATATTTACAAATATCGTAAAATGCAATATTACTATATACTCGACTGTACTGAGGTACTGTTCCTCTCGGTTAGAGAACCACAAAAGGTAAGTTGCACTGGCGTTAGCGTAGATTAAAACGAAAATGTTGTACAATTTTGTGTTTCTTTCGACAATCTTGCCTTTTCTAATCACAAACCGACAAAATCCAGTTATTTCTAGTATTCGGAAAATGGTAATTAAATTCTGTACATATTCTTCCATTAGTTGATTTCTAATGGACACGTCCATTTTGTTACGTCTTGAAGCTTTGGAGCAATAACGATGACTGAGAAATTGGAATCAAAATATTATTGTGTCATCATCATTATGAGACATATCGTACCCTCCGGGGTAACATCAGCTTCGATCAATTTTACCCCAGAGTCAAATTAGATAACTATCTTTTGATAGTTGCTTATTATTATATCGACTCAAATAACCACAAGGCAATTTTAAAATTCCTGAAATGTGTTAAAGATAATGAATTAATTGTTTTTTCTTTGTTTGTCATTTTGGAGTATAGGTAATGAAACAACGGAAGTTTTATTCATGATATATTGCTTATCAATACAGAGTAACAAATTGTTTGTTTCTTAAAATACAGTTTGAAATTGTATCGAAATGCTAATAAATGCAACAGACAAGTATGTATAACGAAGGCTTTGCGCTATCACAAATGTTACAGACCGCGTCGACGCATCGACCGATGATAAGCCAATATAAAAGTTCAGATCTATTCAATCTTACCAATTGTACAAAATACTTTAACAATATCCTTTTAAAAAATCTCATAAATGCTAAGTAGGTACTACTAACATAATTAGGTAATATTATTTTCTCAAAATTTTACTACTATTTTCTAAATTTAGACATATTATTTACAATTCTTTAAGTACCTAATTTATCCACAAGCTGCGCTGTGAAAGCGCAAATGTATCAATTGAGCATCATAGTCTTTTATACCCTCTTTCAAAAACTCGGAAGCGCTTTATCAAGGCGACCTTGATGTCTAATTAAAATTATAACAATTGACGCATTAAATAACACATTTACACAATACATAATTCTCACACACACTCACAGCACAAACTAACCGATCAATATTATAATTTAAATAATATAAATACTTCTAGAAATGCAGTTCAACTTGGTACGACATGTCGTGACGCCGCAACGGGGCGACACTATCGAATTTAAAAATTTTGGACTTTATTAAAGTACAAAACAAAAAACAAACATAACATTTTTCTATAGTTACAATACAAATTAAAATTGTGACATAATTTGTGTAATTAATTTGAGAAATAATTAGGAGCTAGTATCACTAAAACGAGGAAAGAGATTCCTTACCGTGGATTTAATTTATACCAAAGCATAAAAGCTTTGATATTTTGCTTATGGGTCGGACAAGAAGTGTCATCCGATCCATAAATCGCTTCATTTCAAGTCAGCAACGTGTATATCGTATCTAGCACCATCCACTTTTACTCCATCACTGTCATCACGACTACTTCGTCTGTCTGTCCCGGCTGGTTTGAAATGAAACTTACAATCGATTTCTATTAGACAATCGGACTAAAGCTATCTTAGTCTAACTAATACTAGTCTTAAACATAATCCCGTACCATCACCAAAGATTGCACATAATACCCGATACTTTGATTTTTTAATTGCAGTCATGCCTAACTATAGGCCAGTGGATTATTTCACATTGACTGTTAAAAAATTAAGGTATTTTTTCAATGGAACAAAACATGGATACTGTTCCGTAGTTTAATACAAAAAAAATCTGTATTATCTAAAAACACGGAATGTCTACAATAGTAGTTTGGAAGACAAAATCAATTACATAACTAAGAGGAATTTCGAGTGTGCAGGCTCAAATTGAACTAAATTAAGAACTGGGCTTTTTGTAAAATATTGTATACGTTTAAAACGGACGGAATAAATTCGTAGTGTTAAGTACATTATATTATACCATATTCAATAGATTTGATGGACCATGTTGTTGAAAAAATCCGATACCTTAATTGGTACCTGTTGTTTGAGACTTGTATTCATTAAAGACAAATTGTTCTTTGTTTTGGACGTGGTAGTTATTGCATTATTTAAGAAATACCCATAGTGTGTCCATGTATAATTTGATCCATAGTATAAAAATGCCCTTAATGATTACAAGTGCTAATTATAACAGTTATGAAATTATCATTAATGTATGTTTAGTTGTGTACTGGCATTGGCAGCTGTCCTAGGAGCTGGTTTGCGAACGTCGCGTTAGTGAACTTGAAGTGTCGTTTGTCGTAGAACTTGAGCAACGCGGGGGAATAAGGGTGCTGTTTCTTTAGATGCATGTAGTGTTCTTCTGGTTCTGATGTTGTGTGTCCACATTCTTCACAGACGTACATCTGGAATTAATTAAATAGATTTGGTTAGTGACGATACTCAGGTACAAGGCTTTATACATAATAAATAGGATAGCTAACATAAAAACTGTATGAATCGAGGCGTCCGTGTCTGCGTCTCTTATTGTTTCAACTTTTGAGTAGTGGGAGTGAAGATGTTGATTATACTTATGCTGATATGGCTAACAATTAATTACATTGACATACGGAGTTTTTCTAATAGGCAATAGAGAGGTGAATTACCTTAGTCCTCCTTTCTTTGTACGCGTAAGTGTGTTGAACTCCGTGTACTTTCAGGCAGTGGGATTCCAGAGAGCATCTTTGGGTAAACGATTTCTCGCAGAGGTTGCATTTGTAGGGTCGGACACCGGTATGCGTCCTCGTATGTCTTTTCAGATCGAACGTGTCGTTGAACCCTTTGCCGCAGAAGGTGCATAAATATCGCTTCACATCTGAGTGGCATTTCATATGTCGGTTCAGCAGCCTCTGTAAACTGAAGTTCTTGGAGCAGACCCTGCAAACAAACTTCGTGGGATCGTCTTCGCTAACTAATACTTGTTTGTTCTTCTCCTCTTCTCGTTGCCTCGCGTTGGCTTCAGTTGCTAATGGATTTTTGACACCGTGTCCACCATTTATAAATTCCAACGGGAGTTCTGCTGGTAGACCCAACTGTAATTAAATAAAGAAATTGTAAGACTTATGTTCTAATTACATAAATGTGAAGATAGTGGAAATGTGCTTCGAAAAGGATATTGTGCCAGAAGAAAAGGTTGCAAATTCATGATTGAATTATAAGACTAATACTTCTATTGTGACACGAATACAATTTCAAATGCAGTAAGTTAAAGCATAAGTTGATTTAGGCTCGGCGTAATAAAATGTATTTTATTACAACTTCTATGTCGTATTTATTTTTATTCGACGACATAGAAGAAAGGAAATGCATTAAAGCTTCGCCTTAAAATCAAATAATGCTTACCCTTTGTTGCAAGATATGAATTTTGCCATCGCCGGCAGAGGCTTTCTTGAAACTTACAGCAGCAGCAGGACTGAGGGACGCGTTCTCGATGTGACTGCTCCCGTCCAACGAGTTGTTCCCGCCGGGTGACGGCAGCGACGTGCCGGTCGGCGAGTCCAGGTCCAGAGAAGGATGACTAGTGAAGGGGAAGCCGGGAGACAGGATTTGTTGTCTTTGTTGCAGTTGCACGTGAATTTGTAATTGTTGCATTTGTCCTTCACCGTGTTGTAGAAGCGCTGGATTCAGCTGCATCAATAAATCTGCTGGCCGTTCTTTTGCGAAATTGTAAGAGGAACCCTGGTTTTCTTGGCTGGCGAATGCCAAATAATTGGCCTTTTCATAGTATTGTCTACTTAAATTAACTTGTTCTGCTAATGATTCAATATCAACTGGATTGTGTACTGAATCTGGGGTGATAGATGATGATTCTCGGATATCAGAGTCCGTTATTGATTCTACATGGTTGTTTAGTAAATTAGCGAAGTCGTCGGCTGAGTCCGAAAGGTTCCCTAATATTCCTTCATTTGGTCCGGGGAATGTCAAAGTATTGGCAAATTGATAGTTATCTATTACATCTTCGCCCATATCTACTACCATTGACTCGTCGAAATTACTTCCATAATTGCCAATAGCGCCTATATTTTCTAATTTGCTTTCATAATCTATTTCTTCATCTTTTAGTGCTAATCCATAGTGAGCATTTTGCATTAATGAATATTGTTTACTTTGTTCTGGGAAGTTTGTAGCATTGTCGTTATTTTCACAGTCCATGTTGAATCCATTGATAATATTGAATTCATTAGAGAAGTTGCTATTGGCATTGAATGAGTTTTGGCCGCCTTTTGTGGATGGGCCTAAAGTTTCGTAGAAGGGAGGAAGACTGCCAGTAGGCGGGCTGTTAGGTCCGTAGTTAGATCGGCCATCACGTCCATTGCCACCGCTTCCTGAACCGCCTCCAATCGCTCCACCACCACCTGATGAGGGCGCTGTGCCGCCACCACCAGAACTAAAACTACCTGAACCTCCACTACTTTGCGAGCTGCCACTTGAACCAGTGTTACCGGTTGATCGACCGTGACCCGCTGCGGCACTGATGATACCAGGGACTTTATTCGCTGGGCAATTACGAAGGACAAAAGACGGCCTAGCCAAAATCCCATTAGCGATTTTGGAACTACTCGTTCTTCTCTGTTCCCTTATTTTCTTTTCCGTTTCTTCATCTTCTGATTCGCCACGTTTTTTCGCGATGACGTAATCAATGGGCTGGTCTTGTTCTGGTTCAGGTGTGGGCAATGTTGGCGGTATACTAACGTCAGATAATTCTTTTTTCCCATCACGAAATTGTGACTGTGAGGGTGTTCTTTGTATTACTGATACTTTTTGACATGTAACACTATTGTCAATGCCAGGGGAGGGAGCCGATTCCGGCGATGGGGTATTTCTGGAGGGCAGCACTACTGGATCACTATCAAGCGTATCTTTTTCTTCTTTTATTAGAGGTTTGTCTTCTTTTTTCTTATCTTTTGCGAAGACAGGCAAGTATTGTTTACGTTCTGCTTGTGTAAGAACGTGTCCTCTTTGACTGCCATATGGGATATCACCTCCCAATATCGATGATACAAAACGGGGTTCTTTTGAACGTTTCTCTCTAGTATTCTTTGCGCCATTGCTTTCGCCGAACACATCTCGCTCTGCAATAAAGAAAAGTATACAATTAATTTGGAATAAAAAGTCAACAAATGGTTTGAATTTTGAATTTCTATTTAGGATAGATTGGTAAAAATTATATGAATGAAGAAGACGATTTATTGAAGTAATTGAGACAAAACGAGTTATAATAAAATAGTGACTATTCGTCCTCGGCTTTTTACTAACGTATTCATGTAGCGTCGGAGGCATGAGGCCTCGTTGACGTCACTGGTATGTGCCTCCATAACGGTAATACTCGCCTCCACATATACGCTCACACGGCTGTATATGTGTGTGTGTGTATATGTTTTTGTGTGTATTTGTCGCATTATTGTGATTGGCGCGCAGAGCACACAGCAGTGTGACAAAATCAATCTCGACCCAAATCTGCCATCCATTGACCGCAGTTTTAATCATTTAGTCTGTGTTGAATGTTTCCTGTCTGTCATTATATTTTACTTTCATCCTAAATGGCCGAGTATAATTTATAAGATAAAATTATTTATTTTATAATATTTCTGTACTGACAATCACTAAATTGCTTAAAAATTTAAAGATTTTTAAATAATGTAAGTAACTTGAAATTATCTATAAAATATTATTAGGTATTGAAATCAATTTGTTATGCAACGCTACTACATAAGAGTGAATTCCGAAATTAAAGGAGGTCGAAATTTCTGTAGAAAAAATCCCTCTATTATAGCAAAATATGCGTAGGTAGTCAGTGAAAGTCCCAAGGTTGGGACAAACGAGTTTCTTTGCCCTTTCTCGGCTTTTGTTAGGGACCCAAGGACGATGCCTGTGCATTGTTGGGGCTCTTTTTTGTATGAGCTTGTAATTGTATGCGTCTGCGCGGCCGGGCGTGAAACGTGGGCTCTCATTTTGAATCTCATCGTCCATAGGCCACAATTATGTATTGCTTTCAGTTTGTAAAAAGATATTTTGTATGGTGTGCATTGGCAATTTTTATAGCGGTACTTAAACCTCGTAAATATTTTATGTTTGCTTTTTGTACGCTACGCTCATTCGTTCGGCGGTTTCTTAGAACTGTCCATAAGCCGTCCCTAGCTATTGGGCAAGCTTTGACCTACAAGGGACATTGAATAATTTATTAATTCAGTCCTTATAGCAATTCTGCATGTGTATGCGTTTCACGTATGCAGCAAATGGGACAGTTAATGGATTATTGATTAATTTTGTAGTTCTCATTTAGTAATAAAATTGTAATTTAAATGTCGATTTAATAAAAAAAAAGTTTATTTAAAAGATAAGCCCTTGCTGTCCAATGTTTGATTTAAAGATTACTTCGATTATTAACTGCATAAAAGTAAAAATATGGAAAAATGAATGATTATTTATTTTAAAAATGCTGCCTTGCTACTGCTGTGATGGCTATCCATACTAACTAAATATATAAAAGAAGAAACTGACTGACTGACATATCAACGCACAGCCCAAACCGCTTGGTCTAGAGATTCCAAATTTGGCACGTAGGTTCCTGATGAGGTCTAGGGGTGCACTAAGAAAGGATTTTTCGAAATTCCACCCCTAAGAGGGTGAATGGGGGAGGGTGAAATTTCATGCAGACGAAGTCGCGGGCAGAGGCTAGTAATATTATAAATACGAAAATGTGTCTGTCTGTCTGTTAACTCTTCACGCTTAAACCGCTGAACCGATTTAGATGAAATTTGGTATAGAGATAGTTTAAGTCCCGGGATAGGACATAGAATTGTTTTTATCCCAATATTTCCACGGGATCAAAATTTATGCGGGTGAAACCGCGAGGCGCTGCTAGTGCTAAATAAATATTGATGAATGCAACTAGACCTAACATACCGTACATAAAAGGTAAAGATTTTCGACGGTATATACGTTTAATATAATTCTCCAAGAATGTAAATACACATCAAAGATATTGCACTGTAAAAAATAACTTCGCGACTTTGAAATAGCTCACGAATTTGGAATAAAATTCGCTGCAGATGGAGTGGAATGCCGTAGTCGGCACACTTTATATGGCGAAGATGGAAATGATAACGTTTTAAATGTGTGACAGAGATATATTATAGCAGTTTGAGGTATGCCTCAAAATTAGCATTTTTACGCCAATAAAAATAGCAAAAGTAATACATTTTTTAAATGGACTAAGTATAGTTTTTTTCAGAACTCTTGCACCCATGCATTGCATAGTAAATTGAATTAAATAACTTATTTTGCAAAGAAATTAAAACATGCTTGTGAACTTAAAATATTAAATTCGACGTTGAAGAAAAGAGATTGCATAAAAATGAAATCAGATTTTCTTGATGACTGCTTTGATACACGAATACTTTTGCTTACAGCAATATTATACAATTAGTATACCTAAACAAGTCAAACAAAAAGAAACGATGTTAAGTTAAAACAGTACAGACGCCAGCACATCAAGCTACTACACTCTGTCAAATTTCTATAATGGATTTTCAACTTTAAAGCATAAGGTTCAAAGTTGGTTGGAAAAATTTGTCAGTTTCGGGTAGCTTGATGTGCTGGCGTTTGTACATGCCCTCTAGACAAGGTTGTGTTACAGTTTCAATTAGTACTAAATATCGGTTTGCTATAGAGATATACACACCTGACTATGTTAATTGGAGATACCTTTTAGAGCTTATCATGCTATAGCCAAAATTGTTCAAGTATTTAGCACGAACGCACTTTAGCGGCTTGTTCTTCTTTATTTTGATATATTTTCCGGACTTTAGCTAAATTCATAAAAACACACCCAGCGTGTTTTTCCTTTTAATTCAGGCTTTAACCGTTAGCATATTTTCGTAATAATAAGACCCTAATATGAAGAAAGTACATAAACCTAATTTGTATGAATTCAACTGTTTGTTCATTGAATATTCATTAAAAGGCAATCTATTGAACTTTAAAATTTGAATAGAATTTAGTTCGCGTTCCTAATTAGTTTGACTTTATAAGGTAACAAAAATGCAATAGGTAATCACATTTTCGCGCTATGCATTTGGCATTTCGAAACCAGACTAACTCCGAGATTAATATTCCAAGTGTTCCTACGACCTGATATTAGTGCGTAAGAATATAATGAGAAATGGCTTTAACCATTATTAATAATGGACGTGTTTTGGGCGCATTCCGAGTAGCATTATGACTATTTGGAATTAAACGTATAATTACAGACCTCGCAACAATTCAAAGTAACAAAAACCTATCGATTTTTACACTGTTAATAATCTTCTTTTGTTCAGAGGTAAGTAACTCCAAGCTCAAATATTAACTGTTTTTGTTCCATTTTTATTTCGAGTGTTCAAGATGGTGTGAATGTGTATTAAATAGCTGAATAATTCGTAAATGATTTCAATGTTTTTCGCGTTACTATGAGATTTCCATCAGTATATGTTACTGCCGTGTTTGTACACGTTACCGTACATCGCTTCCACTCACGGTCACGGTTATATCAGCACTTATATGATCAATTGATCACCGTTAGTGTTTTGTGCTGACGTCATATTCGCTGATTGATATAATTATTATGTTCCTAGTTTTTAGCTTAATGCGTCATTCGCATTTTTTTTTTCAATGGTAAGCGATGAAAACTTATATTGAGTTCTGCAAAAACATCTTTATTTTTTATTGAGTTTCAAAACTGTGATGAAATTTTGATATTTATCTGTTCAAGTGTTATGTTATGCCATTTGACAGGTACCTATTATAAACAAAACCCTTGTTCTCGCAGCGATTAAAACAAACAAAGTCACATGAATCACAATATATGAGCTCCACATTTAAATAGCGCAGTTTTTATTCTAAAACGGTAAGTCAAGGCCCCGTAATTACCGCGTCCATATCTATTCAGTTAGTCGGTGTTTCCTGTTGAGGAACACTGTGCTTCAACCTTGAATGCGAACACTCATTATTTGGCCATTAACGGCAGCCTTCTCCGCATCACATTTTGGCAATAATTAGCAATACTCGAGCGGCCGACTTGTTCTAAGACAATTTGGAGCTAAATACACGTGAGCCGTTTGTGGTAATGATCTTACGTTGGCACATCAAGCTCTTTTCCTTGTATATCAGCAGAATTCTAATGCAAAAACGTGATCATCATGATGAAGTATGAAACCTTATTCGAGCAACGGTTTCCTGTTGTTTTTCCTGCGCACATTACTTTTTCTTTTTGTTATAATACCAGTTCGTTTCCTATCGCCTCTATTATTAAGTTATCACGTCGGAAATAAAGAAATTATTTAACATAATGAGTCCCTTATTGCGATTTCACGGTCGTTTATAAGTATTTGGACACAATTATTGAAGCATGTTTTGGGTAACGCATACCTGCTTATTAAATTACAATTGTAATAATATCAAGCAATCACGGCGTAACTATGTAAAGCATTAATAACCTTAGCACATTTTGCGGCTTGCACCATTACGACTCGTGTTCCTAGTAATTATCGACACATTAATCATCGACAAAATATTATTCTAAAATGATTAATTATGGGTTGTTCCACTCTTACGTTACACTGTTACGATTACAATAAACGTGCGTTACAATTACAATAACTAAACCTTCGACGGTACTTGTACCTATAACTGGCTATATTTGATTAATTATATTAGGAACAATTTTTTACCTGACAGCTTTGGCACGTTTTTGAAAGATACGTTGCGTTATTTAGCTAACAGTCATTATTTTCTTGTAATGGTTTATTACAGAAAACTGCAAATTGACTTTTTAACCCATGATTTCGCAACGCATTATGACTTATTGACCACCCAAAAATTACATTTAAATAATTATTTATAATCTGCAGATGATTTTCAAGTATTCCCATGGCCTTTGTGCTGTACACGTTATATTTAAAATTTAACATGATATATTATTAGTATAGGCACACAGGCGCGAACACACAAAGGCACACATGTAGAGGCGGCAGTAAAACTTGCCTGAGGCATTAATAAAAACTAGCGAGGCAGCGGGGCGGACTAGTATGACCTTGCGGCCGGGGTTATCGGACGCTGTTAGCATTTAACGCATTATAAAACGTAAGACAGCTATGAAGAACCGCTCCGGACGGAGAGCACATAAAATTCCGTTGAAGCCTTTTTTTCCATAAGCTTAAGTACCGATAGCACACGGTACATAGCTGCGTCCGCGCCTGCCGCGATGAAGAATCGGTTAAAAGGTCGGCTCGAAGGACATTTTTTTGTTTCGAATTATTTATCGTGGGCGCGACCGCATGTGGACCGTTCGGACCACATGTAAGCGGGTTAGACACAAATCTGCAAACACTCCGACGCGCGACGTCACTCACTAATACTCGTAGCATTGATGATTTAGGAGCCTTTACAGCTGCAAGTGATGGTCGTCTGTCTTAAAAATAATTTCGCATAAACATTCACGTGTTATGTCTGACATTGAAGGAAGGAAGAAAAGGCTATTAGAGTAACGCGATTGTTTCCCGCACAGCCTTTGTTCCGTTCGCACATGCGTTATCTAGCCATGAATTGGTACAGTCCAATACGAATACCTACCTACCCACGCCTGGTACGCCTACTAAATGTAATTATTTAACCTTCCGTATATTTTTCAATACCACTTTTGATACACAAAAAACCGATTCTATTACGTCTCTCAGACCAAACGGTCGCAAAAACTGTTCAACGCTTTATTATTATTTTGATCACGGCGTGAATCACTACCAGATTTGGCGAGGGTTAATGACCCAAATATGTTTAGCGAAGTATTCAAGGCTAAGCCAACTAATTCGACTAGCTAATAGAAAAAAATCCGGTATCTTAGAAGGCGATCAGTTAGCTTGTTTTCGTGTGTCCTCTGTATCAGAGGCAACACCAACTTTATTACTGGTTTATCCGTTAAAACAATTACCGTTATTCAAATTTTCAAAGGGTCGTCGGATGTAACAAAACTTAGTCTTAAAGTTATACGATAAGTTAATACATTTCATTTAGTTGACTGAAAATCGCGATGTTTCAGGAGGATCTGTAAACTTTGGGACAGTCAAATAGGTCAAGAGATCCTTGAATTAAAATGTCTGGCATTATGCAGACATAATAAGGCAATAAGAATTTTGGAGGCGTATGTTTTTCGGTTGTCATTCGTATTGTGAATCTCGGCTAAGTGTCCTCTAATGTGTATTTAGTCTTGGAACATGTTGTAAATGTCACTTTGGCTTTAGTACATATTACGTATTCGTGAGTACCTATGTGTTGTGTAGTAGGTACTAGTTCGTGGGCGGTCCACAGCAAATTGCTCCAAAACACACGAAATGATTATCTTTTATTGCGCATGACACAACAATGGAGGAGATGACCTTACGATCGAGATTTAAGCCGCGGTTAACCGCTCGCTATTTATTTTACTTATATTATTAACGACATATTTTTCTTGCGTCCCATTTACATACAAAAATGAATTTTCTGTTACTTTGAAGATATTGAGTGACATTTCAAAATATTGTTTAAAGTAACACGATATTTTAAAGTTGTGATAAAGGATAAAGGTGACAGTGTTCTAGGTGGTCGTAAATGTTTGAGATAAATGGACGGTGGCTTCGATGACGAATATAGTTTTATCGAAAATACCATATGCGCTCTACGTATCTACCATAAACTTAACTCTACCTCCATTATGCGTATCGTATCTTTTGACAGGAATTGATTTTATGTTATGTAGGTAGTACCTAGTATGTACAGCGTTATTTAAATGCAAATGGAAAAAAATAGATACCTATCATCTTTTCAATGCGTGGCGCTATTTTGCTCGCGTTAACAGGTGTTCTAGTCTACAGTTCGCGTGCAGACCAAGATATTCAGTGCAGAAATCATATAATCTACAAAGCCCGTTTTGTGTTAGAAGTAGTTAAACAAAACAAGTGTCCAAAACGGCCAGAAATTAAGTAACAAAAAGCCTGTTCTGAATTCACACAAAGGTGAACTTGAACCACGAATCTTAAGAACACGTTTGTTTGGAGCTCACCACGAATCTTAAGAACACGTTTGTTTGGAGCTCACCATAAGAAGTAGGTAGATACCGAAACAGGCCAACCGTTGTTAGGGATCGTCGATGGATGCTAGTAAGATTTATTTTCCACGTGTTCTAAGTTTACCCAAGCTGTGCAACACTGCAAGTGGTTGAGAACACATTCGCACGGTGTTTGCGCGTGACGCGGACGAGACGGACGAGGCTACGTCACTCGTCTGTATTTGTTGAAATTACCGTTTAACAAGCCAATTGTTTATTAACATTAGTATGTATTTTTGCAATGTAGACAGAAGGCAGCTTTGCTAAATACTTGTATGTGATTTCAGCTGGTTTTAAATCAATGCTAATCGACAGAAAGAAGATTAAACCCCTGGATTCTGCGATCCTAGACCATTTGTTCCGTTTTTAACTTTAGTGATAAGCTGATGTCATGCAGTGGCGTGCATTGCATATAGGCATATAAGCAGTGCCTACCTCGATATATCAACATAAACCTGTCAATTACATTTATTGTGTGCCCCACAATTAAGAAACTCACTAAATTATCATACCTAACAAAAAAAAAAAACTTCATACAAACACGCGCGGCAGTAGGCAATCGCCGGACGGCCTACTCGGCTCCCGTACTATTCGCACATTGTCATTGGTCTTTACGCGTTCAAGTTAATACGACAAAATTAAAAATACGTACGTCTCACGCGTAATACCATGCCGTTCGACCTTCGCAATTTTAAGTAGGCATGCCTACTCAAATAACCACACTTTTGACCTCACTTTTTTTTATTAGTGGTCGCGTTTGCCTAGACTAGACCCGGCCTAGTGCCTACCTATTCTGAAAACCAATGCAAGCCACTGATGTCATGTGTATTTTGGTCAGTTATTTTGGTCATTTAATTTGGCAAAGTATTTAATAATTAATGACTTGATTGGGCTTTCAGATATCGCGGTTTTTGTGTACGTTAGTCCAGTCAGTTGGTTGCGACTTGCGACTGTAGTTAAAAATGGCAACGTTATTTCTTTAGACGTGCTATAAAGAACAAAATGGTTTAAAAAAATAGTAATTATTAATTTTTCTGAGTGTTGCTCCATCATAATTAGATTTCCGTTATCGTCTATAGAGCGCATATAATCGCAGAACTGCTTTGCGGTTTATCTTTGGCGGCGTTCTCGTAGAATTTTATAATATCAATCACGCGAGCATCGACGCCGAGTTTTATTGTTTCCGCAATATAGGTGATTGGACACAGGCTGTGGTCGCCCGCACCCACAACCCGCAACCCGCACCAGCTAATGACAGATGCATTTGGGAAATGTTTTTGTGGTCAGACCGGACTAGCAATTTCACATAATTATTTCTGCATTTGCCAAATTTTTGCAAAATATTTGCAAATTTTTGTGAAATCTTTGATGGGTCTTTAGCAAAAAAGATCGAATTAATAATGATTCGATATCGATTAATACCATCTATAGTACTCCTTAAGTGACTAATACCCTAGAACCCACTAGTTCTGAGATCTATCTATGAATCATGCGTCAATTACACAATAAAAGCGGTGTCTTGCTCGTGGCGACTTTTTTATCAAAATTGCAAACAAAGTTCGGCAAACATAACTCCCTGTGTTCTTATATAAATATTGATTTTCTATATTTATTGAGCAGCGAGACCTCATTTTCCTTTAAACTGCATGTTTTTCATGAGCATACTATAAAAACTTGATGTTTTACAACTTAGTACGTAAGGAAAGCAGATGTAGCAGTAGGAAACAGGTTAATTCGCAATTAAAATGGCCCATATCCATCACGCATCAGCATGAAGTATTTGTGAGGACATGTGTGGGACCATTCCTAGAACTACTGGCTACTCACGTGCACATCTTTGGTAAAAAAAAGAACAAAAAAATATGGCGAGCCCTTGAGTAACCGTCACTTAAGTGCGCCGTCGGATGTTGACTCTTTAAGTCAATTTCCTTGTAGTATGTACTCGGCAGTTCTCGTGGTTTATGTTTCGAAATAAGAAATGCGTTGGAGTATATTTAAAGGAGGCTTAAGCTTAAAGGATGCCTTATATGGTTCTGCCTTGACCGACTAACTGATGAGGTCTAGGTTATGATGTTAGTCTGGGTTATGGATTTAAGTTCTCGTTTATCGTAGTTTTGGGTTCAGAATTATTTATTAGAATGATCTCGTTCAAGCTTATTGGGGTCCAAATATTTACAGGCTATGATGAATATCGAGCAGTATTTAACACGTTTTCATATGGTTACTGAGTTCAGCAAGGTTATGCAATATAAACTAATATCGATTCTCAGAATTCATTTTACACTAGCATAATCCTTTTACGCATTTACAGAAATGTCCACCACGACGTTGACAGACAACCCAGAGGGGCGCCATGAGTAAATTGGCAAAAAGCAATCGAGTTGTCACAAAAACTTCAGTTAAATATAAATGTTCACAAGTATACGGCATTACTGGCGATTGGAACACCATTAATAACAATTATACTAGCCAAAGTCATTCCGAGAACAGATTTTGTGCGCCTATTCTGAATGTAATCGCTTTTTTTATGATCGCCAATCTTTAAAAAGGCAAAACCTTAAAAAGGTAGCTGGAGTACAATGGGTAAGGATACAATAGCCACGGCCACATGGCGAAATACGTTTCTTCTTTTTTGGTAACTCATAAAGATGCAGATTTACTGTTCACGTATATTATGGCAACACGCGATAACGCATGCGCTTTTGTTTTTGTTGTCGGTCGCGTTTGCGCACATGATTTGCCTGTGCATGTAATTTGTACTAGTCTTATATTATTTTAGATGTTGTTAATAAAAAGGTGCCTTTAGTTGGGGGTCTAGGACGGACTAGCTGATTGTCAGACAACGCAGTCTAATACCGATGAATCGAGTGTGGTCATAAGGGGTGTAGAGGCGTGTTAAAAATATAATTTATATAAACTTCACCCTCGGAGCAAGTCAACGGAGGGTTGAAGATTGTTTGCAACGGCGAGTAATTGATACTTCTTTACGAAACAAGACTCGATACATTTTTTTAACATGCTTAGGTAAGCAAGTGCGTATTTCAGCAAAGGTTCAATGCAATCAATTGAAATTGGCACTCATCCATATACGATTCGTGATCTCCAGCACAATACTTTTATTAAGAACAATATATTTAAAGAGTACAGTTGGGTGCATCTCAACGCGGTCCCTTGGCCTTAATGCGAACGTCAACAGCATAAATGTTAATTGATGCGCACGATTCTGAAGTTGTTTAATTAAACGTATTATGTTCTGTGTACTTGCTTATTATATTATTATGTGCTATTTATTTTAGTATTTCATTACAGTGACCGTGTTAGCTTTGGCTATATTGGAGTTGGGTTTAAAATTATTGTAAAGGGATTTTTGTACAGATTTTGTTAACATGGTTATTTGGGTCGTTCATTACGATTACCTAAGATCTTACAGTTTTTGCTTTTTGTCACTAGAAAAGTCATTCTTATGATAATATACTATATGTAGATCCTGATTTTCGAGATTCACTGTCTTCCATTCCACATTTTTTTTTTGTCTAGTCTATTCCTCATGATCGCTGAATAGATGTAGTACAAAGTTATTTAATCACTAGTATACTTCTACTAGTCTCCGTAGTAAACTAAGTACATAATCGTTCGATTATTTCTATTATGATTGCGTTTACAGTACACGTCAGTCTAGTACTCTTGTATGTGTACCTATACTCGTACTGCTTTGACGTCTTTCTACTCAGATCGGATTGGCACTCGATCGTACGGCGGCAAACCGCAGGGTCATTCTTAATTATTCACGTGACTGCCATATGTAACGTCACACCGTATTATCGTCTAACATCGATAAATATTACTTACTTAATAAAAAAATACAATTGCGTAAAAATTGCAATGAAATTTCAACATCGTTGGAACAAATTGCTAATATCACGATAATTAAATTGGTACTTCTGCTGTTCTATGATGTCTTAAGAATGTGGGAATTGCATAATTCGTTAAGTTTTTGGTAACGTAACGGGTATTGTTAATGACCGCGGAAAGTCGACAAGGTTACCGTACGGTTCTCACGGCAAGCGCTGTGGGGGGCGGGGGGCAGGTAGTGGGGGTTATTAACTATTAATGTGAAGAAAAGGAACTAATTAATGTATAAAACCCCTCTAGTTATTGACCCCGATATAATAATAATACTAGATTCGGGATGGCAGGCGGACAACTCGTTGAAGTCTTTTGTACTGAACTGTAGAAGTGCTACGAAGTCATGCCTTTGAATTAATTATTATAAAACAGTACGCGATTGATTATTGAGTAATAGAATTGCATAATAAATTGTTTTCATTCTGGATTTATAATTTATCTCTTTTGAATTGATATTCTTCTTTTTCAAGAAAAACATTTTTGCTGTCCATATTAAAACATACCACTTAGTAATTATAGTTAGGTATTATAGTTACTGCAAAAGACAAACTATTAAAAAAGGGAATGCTGTATTTAAAATATTTAAAGTAAGCAATAATTCCCTATTCACTTAATCATTTGCCAATATAAAGGCGGCAAGGAATACATGTCAATAGTTATCGCTACCGGCCCTGTTGCTCCCCATCTTATTTATAGTGCACATTGCTGCAGGTTGGGGTCGTGCGACCTTCGGACCGACTCATCCGTGCCCTTTTACCCACAGGTGCCAGCACACCTGTAATTACTTTATTCGTACTCTATTTTAAAAGTTAAAACTAAAAATTTCCCATCAAATGTCCCACATGCGGGCTTAACGGTAAACGTTGACTCACTGTTTTGTATTTAGATAGTAAAATTGTTTATACGCTCAACGTGTTCCTTAACCTGTAATGTTAAACATTTATAGTTCGTAGAAGTCAGGTGATTTGCACCAATTGATGACAACATTTAAAGTTGTAAGGAAAACGATACAAGTAAAGGTTATAAAGGAAATGAAGTGACCGTACTTGGACATTCTACAAATGGTAATACAAACGAAACAGAAATAGAAGAAAACAGTTGTAATCGTTTGGTAATTATTGAACTCAGAAGCGAAATTAATGGAAATACGGGACACATACGTCACACAAGTTAATTATATTGAAATGACAGTCGAGATTGCGGTGACTAACCTAAATACAAAGCCAGCGGCGATGGCTGGCGGCCGGAAGTCGCGCCATTGTCCCGCAACCATTGACACCTCGGTACCTATCATCCGGTCAATTCCCGTACCGTGTGTAGTTCTCCATTAAATACAAAAAAAGTTATTTTGGTTGTTATTTTCAACTGCTAATCCTAAAGTTTTGTTTGACCCTCGACTCTTAAAGCTCAAGGTCTCTTATATGATATCACATTAATGCTTAAGATCTCTTTCATGTTATAACTTTGCGTTATAACGAAACTATTTTAATATTTAACTAAATAAAATCAATTTCATTTGAAAAGACAGTAAAAGGGTAAAACAAGAAGCCACCGATGATGAAAAAAACGATGAGAATAAAGTTGTCCGCAATGACATTAATGGCTTTTGAAAAAGTTGTGCTATAATTTAAGTCTACAAGCATAATTATGAAAACAAAAAGGTCTAGAGTACCAAGTCCTGTCTAGCTTGGATCCTCACTTCCCTGGAACTGTTCCAAATACACACAGTATTGGAATAGCCTATTCAAGTAGCTTGTGGTGAACATTTGGATTCAAGTCACGGACAAGACGATAAGATCAGTTGTGGGCAAAATGATTTATCAAGTATCGTCATAAATTCATTCAGGATATACTCAGTAGTCAAGACACAATTTTGAGTGTGAAACATTAAGGCAAAATTTTAGCACATCTATGAGAGTAAACAATTCGTGGAAAAACGCAATAACACGACAGTTATATCAGTGATTCACGCTTAGTTACTACCTGAGACCGTTAAAATGTGCAGTGACGATGCGGACTGTCGATTACGATTTTGTTTATCGTTATCTGCTGAAATGCTCAATAACGATAATACATTTTAGAAAAAAAGAAGCATATCTAAGTATATCTAAGTAAATAATAATGACTTATGAAGTCTTAAAAAAAACTCCGTAACAAACCGTTAATGAGTTCTGGGGGAAAAACTTTCAATAGAGTTATTCCCAGAAGGGAAAAACTTTCAATAGAGTTATTCCCAGAATGACATTAAGCAGAAGAAAAGTATGTCTCTCAATTTGACAAAACCAACGATAGATTAGGATCACGCAAGCAAGACACACAAATGATCGCAGGTAGACATTTGTTGGCGAAGCGGAGCCGAGAACTGGATTCTGTTCAAGTGTGAGTATCTTTTTTTTTGGGCGAGCAAGTGGCCGTTAAGAAGGAAATGATAAATAAAAATAAAAGCTTTGATCAGAACGACAACGATGACGACTTGGATAAATATGACACGAATGAAAATAATGTTTGAAATGCATTTAAAGAAAGTATGCTACTAAATGATGCAACTAGAGAAGAATTCAAGGTTGAAGTTAAAACAGATGATTTCAAAATTACATAATTTAGGAGAAGATGACTTAATTAGACTGATGTTAGATAAGATTGAAACTAAATATGTAGGAGAGAAGATGAATATTAAAGAGCAAATGTTAAATCCTGGAGACTTACCAATACAATCCTTATCCTTCTTGGAGAGGAGTGCAATGGGGCCATCATCAAGCGGAGAACCAGGGCAGAGCTGGTCGGTCTTGCTAGCGAGCAATTCCAGCCCTTCCTGCAACCCCAGTTGTTGCTCATGCAGCCGCTTCTTGATCAGGAAGATTTTCGGCATCTTCGGGCGCTAATGGACACTACATACACTCGATCCTTCTGTTCGTCTATGTCACTTGGTCTTTTAAGATTCACAAATCAGCATCGTATCACACTGCACGTTAAGTTTCCTCGCGTTGTTGATGTTTATTTTGTGCGTACAAGTTAGCGGCACATGTGGTACCGTTGGTCGCTGCGAAAGGACTGAGAGCTAGTGTGCGGTGCCCGCGACACCGTTGCCCGAACAGGTCCGCCCCCGCCCGCGCCGGCGCCGCCCGCCTGGCCCCGTGCGTCCGCGCACCGAACCACACCGGCACCTCCGCACAACCACCGCTCTTGCACACAGCCACACGCACCAGTAAAAGTGCTATTTTGTGTATGCCAGTTGTTGCTTGTCCTATCTCACTTTGTTCTAACACTGGTATTTTTCTCTTTTAGCTTCTTCTTCTATATAGCCATCCATATAGATAAAAGGAAAAGCCTTAATGTACGTTCTATTCTGTGTTCTTAAAACCTAAAACATATTCTTACACTTCTAAACATAAAATTGTTTATAAAGAATTAAAGAATGCAAACAAATTCATAGCTCATACTTTGGCAGTTTTGAGAATACAAGATTTTTGCATTAACATTTGTGCCAGTTGAATCACCAAATGAAGCCTTCCTCCAATACTGGATACTTTGCAAGTTATTTTGTTAAAATAATAATTACCGTTGCACGGGCAATTATTAGCTGATTGTTAACATAAGAATATATTGTTGGAAAGTATTAATTAAGTCTTACATATTATTTATGCTTTGTTAAAAATATAGTAATAACATTTTATTTTAGGTAAGGACCTCACAGCGTCTGTTGTCGGCAGCCTTTCAATTAACAGGGAGATTTGCAAAACAATAGAACCCGAACGGGCAGACAGCAATCAATATAAAGGAAAGGGGATTTACAAAATGGCTATGAAACAACGTCAATAAACTTTACAGCTTCAGTTGTTTAAACAGAATTTGGGAAAAATTGTATTGTAAAGCTCATCGCAGTGGAAGTGTCGGCGCCTTTGGGGTTCATGTCACATGTTCATGACGCCCGCCATCCGGATATTTTATTGCATCGCCTTTAACCGTTATGTATGTACACAATGTTCTAGTTTGTCGGACGCTGCTTCCAGATTACTCATGGCGTTTTATTTTTCTGAACACCTTAGAATAATTCATGTACTTCCTTCTTTTTCATTTATATTTCCGGTAACTTCCATACCAGCGGATATCTGGCTTATTGAAGATGGTGTGCATATAACGCGTTTTGCTTACAATGAAGATGTTTGCAACAAATACACTTTAACAAATACTTTCATAGAAAGACCCAAATTCATAGATTAGAATCTAGAGGTTTATCGGTGCCAAAGGGATTAAGTTCCCCGATATCCTTATAGAAATCCCGAGAAAACGGGTTTTAGTGTTTTTTGTTAACCAAATCTTATGCACGGTACAAAGAAAGTGATTATTCATTTAAGACTTAAGAAGAATAGTAAGATTACACGGCTTAATGAATGTACTCTAGTGCTGAGGCAGGTAAGGCTCATCTTTAAAAGTATTTTGTTAATTTTTATCTTTAATTTCATCTTCCTAGTTATTTCTATAACGGCTTATGGGCTAATCAGAATTTCTCATGTTTTTTATACTATTTTAACTGTATTCAAGTGTTTCAGGTCCTACCGTTGTTTTATCAATGTTTGTGGAGTGACGCATACCAAAAACAATACCTAAAGTTATCTTGGAGCAAGTTAATAAGAGTCTGAAAATATAAAAAAGTGCTACAGGCTGACTAAGCCAAAGTCCTCATGACATGACGTGCCATTTAGAGTATAGCCGTTTGCAATGTTGTAAATCAACATTATTAAGAACTAGCTGCGCCCCGCGGTTTCACCCACATAAGTGACGATCCCGCGGGAAAATCGGGATAAAAAGTATCCTATGTGTTAATCCAGTGTGTCAGCTACCTCCATACCAAATTTTATCAAAATTGGTCTAGCCGTTTTGCGTGAAGAAGTAACAAACATACAAACACACTCACAAACTTTCGCCTTTATAATATTAAGTGTGATGGTGCAATGTATATTTTTAAACCATTCCACCATAATACAGTCTTACTATTGCTGGTTTAGATCATATTAAAAAAGCTTTTTAATAGTAATACTATCTTGTTTTCATTTAATGAGTGACTCAACGTTTTATAAAATCTTATAATTTCTTTTTTTCAGAAATTAAGCTTTCATGTTCAGAGAATCACCTGAAAAAACAGATGACGCCCCACAATGTCCAAATTTGAAGATCGTTAGTAATCCAATCAATGCTATTTTCATGGTTAAAAGGGCTGATCATAAATCATTTTTTTATTAAAAAATGGACCTAACGACTCCATAAAGTGGCAAGGCGTTGTTTACACAAATAAAATAAAACTGTAATACGCTACCGAATTGGTCCCGTCGGGTTTTATTAGTAAAAAATGGTAGCGATTTTGCGTTTACTCCGACTGCGTGAGTTTTTTGTTGGTCCTTGTAACAAGTGATCGTTAAATTGCTGAATTTATTTTTAGAATTTACCATGACTATTATAGAGTTAGTTTTGTCCATATTTAAATTCAACCAATTCAATGTTTGCATGTTTTGTCATGACTATGGTTATAAATAGGCTTTATAAGTAGCTAAATATAGCATTGATATATTAAGTTTAACGAAAAGCGAACATTTACAAAATATATTTTTTAATTTTTGTTACTTTGTCAGTTAAACGTATTGACTGCATGAACAACTTCTCAACATTGATTGTTAAGTGGTTACTGGTTAGCTACAAAGTAGGGCAGTGCGGGTTGTTCAATAATCGTGTTGGGCTCAGCAACCATTGCACGTGTTTGGGAGTCGTGCGCTGGCGCAGCTTCGTCGTGCGAGTTCTCTACCATCGCCGAGATCACGCCAACGACGTACTAACTAAATTATCTTATTTTGGATGTGATAATTGAAAATAATACAAAAACGCATTCGGTTAAAAATTCAGTAGCGTTGGTTTAAATTTTTCCACTTTTTTTCAAATGTTGCTTTTGGTGATTGGGACACTTGGGACAAGTTTTGAGTTGAAATGAGGGGAAGACCGGAGAAACGATGAAGGGATTGTGTGGAAGATGATGTGACCAGAAGAGAAGGATGTCGATGCATTTGGTGGCTGAAATTTTTCTCTAATGTATGTACATATTATAATAGATTCCATGGATAAGAAATTCAGATAAATGGGTTGATCTTTATCACATTTTATACAATTTCTTCTGATCAACTTTTGTATAAGCTGTTTTTTTTTGTGTATTAATTAACAATTTGCCTTCAAGTACTTTATATTAATCTGAATAATAATAATAAATCATTTCCGTCATCTCATATTTTTCTTCATAGATCGCGGCACATCTGAGCGACGGGCGCCCGGACGGTGCGTGTGCGTCGATTGCGCAACGATTGGCTGCACGGCGCGCGCGCCGGTTCCACGCCGGTAACCCGCCTCAAGTTCTCGGCAACGATAACCTTTTTCATGATCAAAGAAGTGGTAGCTGGTAGCCAGTATTCGCGCCAATGTTTTAGAATAGATACGTGGCCAATATTGGCTTTGAACACCTTTAAGAATGTTTTCCATCAATGAAACGCAAAATAATTTAGCTTTTCGTAAAAAAATTGAAGTGACGAACCAACATTCGGCTTTTAAGGTAGGTTAAAAGAATAAAATCTAAAGTCAACCAGATTACTTACCGGAAAGTGGAAGAAAGATCAATAACAACATTTTACTGTTAGGTAGTAAGGCAGAACCTATATAAAATGTATTAAAAACTAGCAGCGCCCCGCGGTTTCACCCGCATAAGTTTCGAAAGACACGTGGCGCCATCATAATGACGTTATTGTTGTTTTCCTCGGGAACAGCACTTTTTTCGGGATGAAAGGTACCCTATGTCCGTTTCTGTACACCTGACAATATATGCAAAATTTCAGGATGATCGGTTCAGTGGTTTAAGCGTGAAAAGGTACCATACAAACAAGCAAACTTACTTTCGTATTTATAATATTAGTTAGGATAAAGTATTTCAATGTATAAATTAAAATTTATCTAGAATGTTTTGTAGACGTCTTATATTAGCGAGATTAAGGCGGAATTCTTCAAATTTTCGGAATGAATAAATAAGTGCTTTTATCTCTTTTCAGACAATAATAACGGTTGAAATTAAAACCCGTTATTCTAGATAATGCCTTAATTAATTTCATGTTTATTTTTGTAGAATCCGGCAAATCTGGCACTTATTATTTTAAATACGCGCAAATGTGTCGAAAACCGAACGGATTTGACAACTATTTTTCGTGGATTACGCGAAGCTGTTCTTGAGTACTTAAAGTGAATTTATTGGAAATATCGTTAAACATCATCATCATTCTCCTGCCCTAATCCCAATATGTTTGGGGACGGCCCAATATTTTTCTTTTTCTTCCATAACTATTAGTCGTTATCGGGTAGTTACCCGCCTTCCAGCCATATCATCTTTCACACAGTCCATCCATCGTATTTTTGGTCTTCTCCTACTCTTATCTACATAAGAGAAAAATAAATAATTAATTTTTTTTTATTACTCAAAACTTTCCACACGACTTTTTCCTCAATATCGTTAAACATTCCTCAAGAATAAGCTAAGGTTTAATACGAACTCAATGTTCAATGATATCAGATAGAACGTCGCGTCGGTTTGACTTCATTCCACGGTGATCACAATGATATACTTCGAAGTATCTCAACGTAAACTCTTTTTGCACTTGACAGGCGCTCACGCATAGCCACTGAAGGCGAACTTGATCTTCAACGTTCGATTTAGGAAACAATGAACACGGCTTATTATAAGCAATAGTTTACTAGCTTTAATGTGGCTGACTGCTGCCATGTACCTATGTTTAAACGAAGATGTTGTTTGCACAAGTGTTTCCAAATCTGCCGTTCACCTTTCAGTTGAAAGGGAGTCCATGGATTGGTCATGTTACTTTACAAGCATTGCGAATTATTAGGTAACAACGTTATAGCTTTAAGCTCTGGCTAAGAGTATCATGTGCAAATGATTCCTAGTCAAATATTTAAGGGTGTTGGGACCTTCAGTCGAACTTAGTGCTACGCTAACCAAAGCCAACGATCGGAAGGTCCAAAACAAGTTGTGGTAGACATTGAGCAAAAAGTGTTGGCACAATATAAGGACTAGAGTATAATCTAGCTACCTTTTAGAACAGTAAGCAGCTGCAGCTGGTTTCTAGGCTTCCTGCCAACACCGCTATATTCCAAACCAGACGATAAGCAAGTTCGTCTTCCATCAAGTGTGCCGTGTAAATAGATCGCTGTACAACGGTACCACACCATGTATTCTCGATGATTGCCCTGAAGCACGCGCGTGGCATCACAGGGGAATAAATTGCAATAGTATTAATGTTTTGAACCGGTCCACTGATTACAACTCAAGTGAACACTCGTATTATTCAATTGGTCGCACGAGCCTGCCATTTTGTTATGAAGCGTTGCATTCGTTTATGTGTGACTTGTATGAGTTATGTCGTTTTAACTTGATTTTTTTAACTGACAATTCTTACACCAGCCAGTCATGGAGCCAGGGTGCTTATTTACTCAATGTTGAAATATGAATTCAGTCTTATCAGTTGATATTTCACAATCGATTACTGATTGATAGGGAGGTATAAGACCTACACATTTTCTATTTCAACTGGACCAAAACGGGTGTTCTTTATTAGCTTGATTACTTCTACGAATGCCTTTCGAAGCTTTTAAAACCATCAAGCACACTATTTTACTATTATTACTACCGTAGTGTGCTTTGAAATAAATTATAACCTGTGCACAATATTACCAGAATTGTATATCTAGGTAAGTAGATATCTTTATTTTATAAAGTTATTGAAATATACAAATAAAGGCGTTATTTAAAAACGTCTTTATTTTGCGCACGTGTAAAAGAATTCAATAACTAGTTAATTCAGTATTAACTGAAGTTAATAAAACTGTAAAATATTGATATGAACAGCTGTTTATCTCTACTCATGTTTCGCCAATAAGAAGAAAATTAAATAAAAATATGCATCTTAATTTACAATAATATTCAAGGCGATGTTTTCGTTTACTTTTAAGCATGGTCAGAGATCATTATAATAAACTTTTAAATAATATCAACAGATATAACAACATTTTTTGATTAGTCGTACCGTCTCAGATAGTCTGAAGGTTTTATATTAAACTAGCAGCGTCCCGCGGTTTCACCCGCATACGTTTCCCGTGGGAATATAGGAATAAAACAGTCCAGCGGGGTAATTGCGTAACATAGGTACTAACAATCGGAATGGCTTTAATTTTGATAGTTCAACAACATTAATTGCGTTATTTACGTTAATGAGCAGATTCTTTTTCGAACATTGAATCAATTGGTTAGCTCCTTCAAAATTATTTAGATTGAGATTGATAGTGTGTAACGCAATTAGGGTGCAGGTTTTACCGACTACAAATGATGTCATTGACCCCTAGCTAAAAACAAAAACCATTGTATATTCTGAACACATTACTTCGAAACGTCTCACCATATTGTCTTAAAAATTTGCACGTTAATTATACGAATTACACGTGATGGGACGCGAACGTAGGTCGTAGCAACGCCTACGTGATTCCTAGAGCGTTATCACCCGCACCGAGTTCTGAACAGTGAATATTTTAAAATAAATATGTCTGACATAAACGTCATTGTACCTAAACTGGTCTAGAACTTGCTTGCATGTTGTGTCTATGATTGGTATTTCCTATGATAGTCATGCAGGCGTATGTCTAGTTTACGTATATATACCTGCCTACGATTATCTCAGTGACAGACATCGCACAGCCTAAACCGCTGGGGTGCGCAATCAGCCTATTATGTTGCCAGGGCTGGGATGCAGGACTCCTCTCAGGGACTCTCGTGAGAGACAGTGGGCCGTAATCCACTACGCGGGCACAGTGCTGGTTGGTAGAAGTCATGTCTTCGAATTTTTGTATTCGAATTTTTGGTTCTAGGATATGCCGGCTTCTTCACGATGTTTTCCTTTACCGTTAACCGCTGGGGTTAGAAGCATGAAATTTTGCACAAGAGTTTTATTACAAAGGTGAGCAGTTGAGCACAAAGGGAAGGATTTATGAATAGGGTATGAAACCTTGAATGGAAGTTCGTAATTTTTGCTATAGGAAAATCCCATCGAGCACACGGCTGGTCCCCAATAAAGATGTTTTCAAGGTAAGATGAGAGTCGCTCATCAGTCTAATGGTAGGGAATAGTTCAGGATCAAATCCGAGATACAATCATGAGTCAATGTTTTGCGTATAAATAGAAAAAAGATTACTTAAGTTTTTCCTTAAAGTTGTATCAATAGCACATATTAGATATTTGAACTGGTGGCCTACCATGATCTGATTAAAAACGATTCAAAAACAAAACATTTCAGTTTAGGTTCCTAAACTTCATCGCTTGAGCTGCTCTATGGACGTCATGGTACCAAACAAGTATGAATGAAACCTAAACTTGCGACTCAGTTTGGGACAATCGCTGTCAGCAGATGGCATGGCCTAAACTGAATCGTCAAACTGACGTCATGGTACGAATTAGAAGAACAGTTCAGTTTAGGTCCTAAAATGGATCGCGTTAAGATCTTGTGGTAGGCCTCCAGGGCTTCGTATTCGGGATTTTGGAAGTACCCGCAAAGCATAATCATGCCGAATACCTACGTAATAGATAGCGGAATTACCAACCTATAATTTTCGTACCTACTGGTACCGGATGTACTGGTAAGTTATTTATTTGTGCATCTTGAGGATGCTATATTTGACAGGCCTGATGGTCTAGTGGTTAGTGACCCTGACTGCTATGCCGGAGGTCGTGGGTTCGATTCCCACCCAGGACAAATGTTTGTGTGATGAGCACGATCATTTGTTCTGTGTCTGGTTGTAATTTATCTATAATATGTATGTATTTAGAAATATATAAGTATGTTTATCAGTTGTCTAGTACCCATAACACAAGCTCTGCTTAGCTTGGGACTAGATGGCATTGTGTGATAGTTGTGGAATATTATTATTATTATTATTATTTATTTTTGAATTTATATATCTCGGGACCACGGGGTCCCGGTCCTTTGGAAGGCGTACGAGGGGCCGAAGCCAACTCGCAGAGGCCCCTTAGGAAATTTTAAGGAAATGCGGCACCGTCCGACGATTATCCCTGTATGCACTATGCAAATGCACCCAAGGATAACCCCCGGTTGGTGTAGGACTATTGTAGGATAGGAAAAATAAAAAGTTGGACTATGGGTTTGGGTGGCTGAAGTGGACTGGTTACCAAGAACTATGGAAGAACTATGACCCCTGCCTGATCAATGTTTTATATATACACGGATAAAATGGCAGGGGGTGACTTGCACACTCAATAATGGGCCCCCGGAAACGGTCGCTAGCACATAGTGACGTAGCGACAAGGGGGCAACATGTCCTGAGGTGCTTATGAGGAGTGGAGAGGTATTCCACGGCTATCAGGACAATCCCGGAAGTACGGTCAAGATCCCTACCAGCATCTTACTGGAATACTTCCTTCCTCCGAGCACGTTTGCTCTTGCGAATCTCCACTCAAGCCGGCCAATAAAGGCAAGAATGAGGTGGGAGCTCTGTTCCTCGTCATTTTTCACTCCAGCCGGCCAATAAAGGCAAGCCAGAGGTGAGGAACAAGACTTCTCCCGGGAGATAGGGTCCGTGGGGTCGCTACTGCCCAACAGCTCGCCACATGCTGCCCTGCGGGTTTCTGTATCTCTCTTGGTCTGGCTCCTCACCTTAGACCCATTCCGGAGAGTAAACTCTTTCGGCGCAGGCCCAGAGTTCGGAGCGCACAAGCCCCACCACGACGTCAACGTAGAGATACGGCGATATTATTATATTTCCTGTTGTCTGCAACTACATATATTTTAGAGGCAACATTTTATAAAAGAATCGTCTTCTTTATTTTGTAGAGAATGTTAAGTCCATACAAATGCATACATTTAAGTCCACAATAGCATTGTAAAAAGCAATGTCTCTCTCGAGAAGGCCACGATCTAAAAATACCAAGTAAATTGCGTGTTTACACTATTTATAGAAAGAATATTCAATAAATATAGACAGGCCGTTTTAAATGGTAAGAGGTTGTGCACATTTGCATTTACGAGTACTGTTCGGAAAGAAAAGTACTTAAACTTGAAAATAAAAGTAGAAACGATTTCAATAGTAATGGAAAGGGCAGCTTGTATGGTAAAAATGGTAATTGTTTTGAAAATTATAGCATTAATGCATTTGGATTTTAATTTTGTCTAAAATTAAAATGGATATTGGTTTCCCCGAAGACCAAAAGATGCAAGGTGCATTTCCGTAATCACATCGCGTGGCAATCAATTTGGTGATTGCAGTATGTTGCTTTAAGTGTTTTAAATAGGAATCAGGATACATAATCAGCCTGTAATGTTCCCACTGCTGGGACACAGGCCCCCTTTCGGTAAGCGGGAGTGGGCTGTACCTAATACACCACGCGGGCCCAGTGTGGATTGGTAGATGTCACATGTCTTCGAACTTTTGGTTCTAGAACATGGCGGTCCGTTTTGAGAGCAGTGGTGATGAAATAATTTACACAAAGTAAAGTGCCTGACTGGGTTCGAACTTACGACCTACAATTCGTAAGTCGCGATAACTTGGCCACCACTGTTCTCCGAAAATCAGAATCAGGATGCTGCTGCCAATATTTTCTTGATCCTTTAGTTGTCTTTGATTACAGGCAGTGTAAGCGATAAAATGGTATTTTTCCTTTCCGCACTTTATCTTATAATATTTACGTATTAATATTTAATGTGACTTGTTAGATGTGTGTACGGTGTATAGTTAAATCTAGTGACATAAAACTGTCAATCGTATTCCGATACTTCGCCGCAGCAGTTTGAATAACATATTTTATGAAACAAGTCGTATGACTAATTGAAGAAGTTTAGAAACATTGTGCCCATGTTTGTGTTAGTTTGCGCAAATGCGGAAGTAGAATATATCGATAATGCATGTTCATGTCCTGTGACCTAAAACACTGAATCTATTGCAACGGTACTTCGCTGATAAATAGCTTTATTTATTCATTAGTACAGCGAGTGAACACACCATTGTGTGCTTAGATATTTCGCCGTAGGATTATTAAAAGCATCAATTTATTACCACCTACCGGTTTAACTCTATCCATTTAGAAATAAATATTATGAATACGACTTCTATTGATGGCTAATACCTGTATCGAAATGAAAATTATATTGATGTTTCCATAAAAACATATAAAATGTTGTAATCTTCTGAGCTCGTGTAGAGTTCTACGTCCATAACTTCCATTAAAGTTCAATTGTGAGAACTCTTCGTTACGTGAATTAAACGTCAGAAAATTCTCAAGGCATGTTCACGTGTAGCTAACTACCTACCTACGTATACCGGTTGTCAAAAGGCTGCGTGGTGCGCGGGCGGCGGCGGGGCAGGCCGCGGAGCGCGCGGGGCGGGCGCCGGGTACAGCGACCGCAATAGCGATGGTTGCCGCGCCGCAGCCACCATTGCCAAGATCACGGACCGCGCATGCGCGGCGAATGTCAGCCACGTCACGATCGAGCTTCGTGCTATCGCGATTGGATCGTTCGGATTTAGAACTTGGAATACAATCACGATTTAACCATCGAAATTTCTTGTTGGCTGTACTTTAAAAATAACTTGATGTCATTTCCTCCAGTCGTCTAGAATGATTAACATAGCAGTAGCAATTGTGCAGGTACTTGCATGGATGCAAAGACCATTTTAATGTATGAGTCCTAAACCTACTTCAGGCGTTACATTCAAATATGTATGCCTACTTACTACAACGTATTCATGAATTTGTTTCTGGTAATGTTTTTCAAGACGATCACGAAACAAGTAAGGTAAAATTTGCATGATAAAGTCATCATTACACGAAGCTGTCTTCAGTATTACAAGAATCTGCTTAATTTTAACTCCTAAGAAAATGTTACCTTCTACATTCCCACTTATCTCACGTCAATTTTATTGCAATCGAGCACCAATCACGCACGGTTCCCGTTCCCCAAACGAGTAGCTATTATGCAACCGTCTCACATAGGCACGCACGTTTTTTGCTCGCCATCCCCACGGTAAATAGTGTCCCAAGACTCCTGACGAGCTTTGGTTCGCGTCGTCGCCTTGTATGTATAATAGCCCTTGCCCTATCTTTATATGGGCCGAGCCGTAGCCTCCCGCAATCCTCATTCAGTACACGTAAGGTAGCGGCCCTAAGGACCGGGTTTTTGTAACAGCGCAACAGGTAGAAAGGAAAGGATTGCGAGTGCAGAGCGAGAACACATGACATCATCTTCATGTCTGTCTCGCTCAGCGCGCCGGCGCGGCGCAGGAATGCCGGACGATTTGTGCTTGCGCATAATATAGACGGTTCGTGCGACCACTTTGTAGTTATAGTTATGTATAGCCGAGCATAACCAACACACACTGCCCTAATGCGTACGGGTCATGTAGCGGGATTCACACAGTTTAGCCAGTGAAATTTATATTGAAAGGGAGTCTGATGATTTTCGAACATTATCGCCTTTTATGACTTTATTTGTTCTATTTTATTTCAGTTTTGTTAGCATTATAAAAGTTGGGTTATTTTTTTCATGATCCTTGAATTTTAACTAAGTTTTGATATATTTTAATGAATTTTCGATAAATTGAAAACTGAAATAGTAGGTTCAGTAAGATTCCATATAGGACGCACAGGAAAAAGTAATATATTGGCAGCATAAGCTAATAGTCAATTAGCCCCTTTAGTGCAGTTGCGTGTTAATTTTCTATATCAATATTCTATTCCAAAAAAAAAAAAAACAAATGATGGAAGTAGATTTAAGGGTAGTTTAGCTATTGATCTTTGGCGCACGTTTTTCGTGTTTTCTTCAATAAATTATGTTTGTTTGTCCCTAGATCTCTATCTTGAAGCATCACCAAAAATACCTTACCCTTATTTACAAAGCCCCAGCAGCAACTAAACAAAAGTACCTACATATTTCTAAAACAGACGTCTGACGGTCCTCGAAAAATTCGCAAAAAAAACCCCTAGAAACGTGACTTCTTATTTATACGTTAAGTAAATAAAGCGATGTTGCGTCTAGAATATTAAATAAACAGTAAAACCGGTACCTGAGTGTATGTAAACATTGTTAAAAAACTTCATTTCAAGGCGATAATTGAGGAGAATCCTGTTGAATCAATTTACAGAGACCGATGGCAAAAGTCGTTTGGAAGTCAAACGCTATTTTAGTCAATATTTAGTAAAAAATATAGTTTAACAAAAAAAAATAAAAAACTGAAGAAGCTGTTAATTGAATTAACTGGTTGTATTACTTATAAAGTGTAATGTTTTGATTATGATGTAATTGGAGGGACAAAAAGATGACGTTGTCCAAATGATAAAGAATGAAGAAAAAAGGCAAGACTTGAATACTAGTTTTATTTACGAAATGAAGTTTTGAGTGCATACTGACAAAAGAAGACGTTTTTGCTGTTTAATATTTGTTTAAATTCAAGGGAGGAAGGTATGTTCATAGGTATCTCCCGAGTTTTAGAGATACCAAAAGGCGTTACAGGTGGCCTACCATGATCTAATTAAAAACGATTAAAAAACAAGACATTTCAGTTTAGCTTCCTAAACTGCATCGCTTGAGCTGCTCTATGGACGTCATGGTACCAAACAAGTGTGAATGAAACCAAAAGTTGCGACTCAGTTTGGGACAATCGCTGTCAGCAGATGGCACGGCCTAAACTGAATCGTTAAACTGACGACATGGTACGAATTAGAAGAACAGTTCAGTTTAGGTCCTAAAATGGATCGCGTTAAGAGCTTGTAGTAGGCCTCCTGTTGTAGGTAACTCGGTATATTACATAATCAGCCTGTAATTTTCCTACTGCTGGGACACAGGCCTCCTCTCAGTGAGAGAGTGGGCCGTAATCCACCACGCGGGCCCAGTGTGGGTTGCCAGATGTCACATGTCTTCGATTTTTTGGTTCTAGGACATGCCGGTTTCCTCACGATGTTTTCCTTCACCGTTTTGAGAGCAGTGGTGATGAAATAATTTACACAAAGTAAAGCGCCTGTCTGGATTCGAACCTACGACCTACAACTCGTAAGTCGCGGCCGTTACCACTTGGCCACCACTGCTCCACTACTCGGTATATTAAGCATACAGTATTCAGGCATCGGTGAAACCTTCATAAATAGGTAGTTATCTATAAGGTCTTTTCGAAATGAGGTTCCAAAATAGTATTTTTATTTTGAGGTGGTATAGGGGACTGTGTCATCTAGGATTCCCTAGCCTAACCGGGACCCCTATGCCTCCAGCTATTATTTCTTTATATGTCGTCAATAACTTAGCAGACGATTACCTGTATTAATTTACTGAATTTGATTAAATTTAAAAGGCTTTATTCAAATAAGTCATTAAATCAGAATAACGTCTAATGTTCATACTTATAGCAATTTTAATTGTGATACTTAATTTAAATTAAATATAGCCGTATCATAAATAAATTACTTTCTGTTATATTTATAATTGGGGTACAACTGATATTTATAATATTAAGTTACTAGCACAAACGTTTTGCAAAAAAAAAAAAAATAGCCGCCGAATAGACCTATTCTCAGACCTACCAATACACAAAAATTTTCATAAAAATCGGTCAAGCAGTTTCGGAAGAGTTCGATAACAAATACTGTGACACGAGATTTTCATATATTAGATTTTCTTTACTATTTTTATAAAACCGATCATTTAAGTAGTTCGTAGCACCGTAGGCATTCGTAGCAATTGCAGTGCCGAGAAGAACGTTATAAAATGCTCTAAAATACTTACTTTATAAATGCTTCTAAAGACTAAAAGATGAAAACGACATGACTTCTGATGACTTGTTAAGTAGAAGAAGACTAAATTTTGGACTTCAAAACCGAAGTCCAAAATGTTTATGATATCACTCGGCTTTATTTTTAAATCGGGCTTGAAAGTTTTATTTTCTTTTAAATTTTATTTGGTGTGATGATGATGATTTAATGATTTCATGGTTTCATAGATCATATTTAGTTAACTCACACTACTCTGTGTGATTTGTGTACGAAGAACAAACCAAGATAAGTACTTACATTATTGGTAGGTTTGTATATGCTAGATGTGTCTGCGTAGCACAGCATCTACGAGGTGTATGTAAGTACATCCTATAAAATATGCTCTCATACTTAACAACAGATTGAGAATTCAC
The DNA here is from genome assembly GCA_914767645.1 of Hydraecia micacea. Taxonomy (NCBI): domain Eukaryota; kingdom Metazoa; phylum Arthropoda; class Insecta; order Lepidoptera; family Noctuidae; genus Hydraecia; species Hydraecia micacea. The sequence goes on from OU611781.1 coordinate 7,934,355, forward strand.
ACTTTACTTATGTCTTAATTAAACATGACGATAATATAAAAATATGCGTTTAATTAAAATTAAACTGAACATATTCGTGTCGATGGTAATGTCGGCCGTTTCTTGGGTAAATATGTTACCGCTGAGTCGCTGGTCACATAAAAAGTTTCCTCTGAGATCCGGTCTCACTGGTCCGTAAGATCGACGACCTCAGGTCGCCGTTTGACTTATGGAAATAAGTTTTCTTGCCTCATCTGACTGATAGACTTTGATGGTTTTATCAATATTTTTTAATTTTCATAATTGTGCGAACTTTTCTTTGTCGCGACCTATTTTTCCGTGTCGTTATTTTTTGATGTGCTGTTTATCGTTATTATAGCATTCAAGTTTAACATTTCAATATGATTATCTTTTTCATTTGCACCTCTAGCATCAGATTTGCTATCTACCAATATAATTAAATTCTTGCGAAATCCCTTAAAAATGTCATTCCTGATAAAACCATCCTATATCTAACCCTAAAACGCTTACGTTCTTTGAATTCCCTTTTTTATTGGAATCTTCTAGTGGTTATTTCGCATGCGACTCCTTTCTTCGGCCCCTGCGCCTGCGCGCGCTTACATCAGTGACGATAACGTTATGAGACTTACGCGACCGGTTACGAGCCGGCAGACACCGCAGTTCCACCGTTGTTATATTCCCCATCATACATTATGTTTATATTGCTTTTATTTATTAAAGATACAAACATTATCGCAACTAGTCGATCGTCGTTGAGAAAGTAGCGCAAAACTTTTATTAGAATAATAAATATTCAAGATTTAATCAATATCAATTTTTGTTGTTATAAATAGTTTATGATTGATTCTGTTTGCTAATAGGGCTAGTGTGTACGATTATATTATAATATATGGGAGGATATTGTCGTACTGGACAAGCAGGTGCAGATTCATAGTTGATGCTAGCTTAGCACATTTCTTCCTTCTCGATTCTTTTTTAAGAAATTCCTTTCTAGCATAGCTAGTTCCAGTGTGTTTCATGTTTATTTTAGAGCTTGATCTAAAAATACCATAAGTAAATGCAAATATAAAAATGTTTTATTTGAAGTTACGATAGGAGACCCGACATTGAGAAGACAATGAAAGTAGAGAGTATATAGGTAGGTATATGTATTTTTTTTGGCTATATTTAAATTATTAATTTCCCATAAAAGCGGGAATATAACATAGACGCGACATAAGCCGGCAACACCTAACTATTACAAAGCAAGCGATGTTGCAATTCAAGAGCCGAGGCTGCTTTAGCGGTCGCGCTCGGCGGTGCAGCACGATCTGGCGTTCCGCTCTGCGCGGGCGCACGCCCCCCCTCCCCACGTCTCCCCCCATTTCTTGCTGCCCCGCGGCCCTGACCAAGACACAGACCCCACAGAGGCGAAATGTTACGAAATTGAGTATCGGCCAAACGAGTTTGCGTCTGTAGTGCAGGGCTACAAGACGATGTCGTAAGTGTTCAATGGGAATTGGGAACGGTAGTCTAGTTTACTTGCATATGCCAGGTGCATCGTGTTTCCATTTTTAGAACGACTCTTTAATGACGCGAAAGATATCTTAATAAAGATTGAGCTAATTGTGTTTTGATTTACGACGGTCAAGTGTAGAATTTAAACTGTAATTTCAAGAATGGATGCCACTTTGAGTTTGTAAAACATGAGTTATAAGTTATGATTTACTAATTGTACTGGCAGTTTTATTATGGCATGTTTCGCCCCGTAATCTTCCCGTAAGGCCGTCATTACAGGTGTGCAATTTATCTTCTATACTCATTAGGCCGCGGATGCAGTAACTTGGATGAGCTCGGTCTAGGTGTATTATTTATCTATGGCATCATGCTCGTACGTAGTACGTCTCATGGAAAATTATAGCTGTAGTAAGATGTTTTGTAGAAAAATATAGTGTTTAAATTTCCGGACTAATAAAATACGAAAAGGCGTTAAGCAATGAATTACAATATCGTAAAATTCCAGCAGTTAAATTTATATGTCTGGATATTTTATTTTGTTATTTTAAACAACAGGCACCCATTGCCTATTATTACATATTTATACGTCTATAATTATTAAAATGAACTTTAACTGGAATAAAATAGCGATAGAAATGAAAAAAACTACACTGTTCTGTAGTAAATAAAAATTTGCCTATAAACATAGGACTACAATTAAAATTATTATCGACTACAATTAAAATTATTTAACAAGAAAGTTCCATCACTATACGCATTAAACAGAGGACAGGACAGACGCTAAACTATCAAAGGTTTTTATTGGGAAGCAATTAGAAATATAGGGTGTCCTATAAAGTAGACATCTCAGGACAGTGCTGCTTGTGAAGAAAACTGTCAATAGGGTGTCAAATTAAGAACAATTCTGTTTAATTCCCTATTTGACCGAGTGCCAAGATACTGTGGACGCTCTGCAATTACAAATGCCTTCCTAACAAGGCTATTTGCCAGTCGGTACAATTAGCTTTCGTGTCACATAACAAGGGGCTTGTGAATTTAATCGAGACTGTCATCGAACACTCCACCTGCTGATTTATTTTTTCGCAGCTTTTTGTGTCATCGGATAGGCGGAGTATGATTAAAAGTTAAATGCCAACACTTTTGTCCTCTCCAGTGACTGCAGTTTTATAATTGTTTTAATTAAGGTGTCCTATAATAGCGATGCAATCATGCAAATCGATACGACAGTAAAGTTTCTTAATTGAATGCATGTCTAAGCTGAGTCGGTTGTTAAGAATATACAACAAAAGACAGGAATGTGGAAAAGTGTTATCTGACTTTGACCCTAGATTTTCACAGCCTTTGCTTAACAAATTAAAAAACAAACTGCCTAAAGAAGCAAACATATAGTTTGGAATGTGCACCTTTTAAATCACTTTGCTTATTCGTATTACTCTTCCTAATAAATAAGTATAGCTTAATCAGTCTATAACGTTCCCACTGCTGGGATACACGCCTCTCGGTGAGAGGGAGTGGGCCGTAATTCACCACGCGGGCCCAGTGCGGGGTGGATAGATGATTGTATAGTCTAGATAATAGAGCGGTACCTATCAACTGGATGGAGTTTTCCTAGAAGGACCATTGACCCTTTCAAATTCCGGGATAACAATCACGTAGTTGGATGAAGTTCTAAGAAAATACCGTAATATATAATAATAACACATCGTAGGTGATAGGTTGTTAGTCCATCACCTACGATCACCACAGTAGGTGTAGGTACCATTAAATAACTCGTTTCCTTTACTTGACATTTAAAAATAACGTGGGTGGACTGCTGACGTACTGTATGTGTTTCTTTCACTGTTGTAATGCAAGGAAAATAATATACGGTCTGAGCATATTTTCTTAAAGTAGAACAAGCTGACAGTTCTCGTCTTTGTAATTGCGTAATTATTATCCCACCAAAACATTTTCATGTAAAATGTTGCCAAGAGGAGACCACATATGGCTCGCACTGTCAAAAAGTTATCAGATGTCATGTAGAGCCAAGCTTCTAACTCTACACGCCCTAACTCTACAAGCCCTAACTTCACACAAACTCTACACCTTAGTCAAAATATGAGGTGATATACAACAAGAACTATTGTATAACAGAAAAGTAATGAACAGTGAATAAATTTTTCGCCTTACGCCCATGTTATGGTAGCGAAACGGCCAAGCCACATATTTTGACTAAGGTGTAGAGTTTGTGAAGTTAGGGCTTGTAGAGTTAGGGCGTGTACAATTAGAAGCTTGACTCTACATAAGATCTGATAACTTTTTGATAGTGCGAGCCATATGTGGTCTCGTCTTGGCAACATTTTACATGAAAATCTTTTTGGTGGGATTTCACTTATTTTTTAAGTTTCTTCGGAAAAATAAACATTTTTTTTGGTGTGGTTTACTAAAAATCCTGAAATATGTATTATATTATTTATAACAAGGAGTCCTTATATCAATTTTTAGACCTCTAGCATCAAAATTTGCGGAAGTCTCATACAAACTCCCATCCCCTAGTTTAAGGGGCTGGGGGGTAAACGTTCCAAGTTTTAGAATTTTTTTCGTTGTTTGTGTACTAATACTAGTTTCCAAAACAAATTTCAGCTTTCTAGGACTTCAGGAAGTCCCATCAAGCTATACATTTCCCGTATAAGCTGACCTCTCATTGTACGAAAAGCCTAAACAATGCGAGGTCAGCTAAAACTAGAAATGTATAGTCGTCGTTACACACGACGACATATTAAGCAACTTACATTTGGGCATAACTGAAGAGGTGTATCTGTTTTTTTTTGTTGTACAATATGTGGCATATAGTGCACCTTGCTCACCTATGTACATACTCGTATATGGCAAACGATTAGGCTGGTCACGTTAACAAGAATTATGTTCTTGTTCTTAAGAACGAATTCAATTTTCAGATATTTAAACGGACCAAATGCGAGCAGTCCTTGAACCTCCAGTCCAAAAACACAACAATGTCTTAAATTTTAAGATTATGTCTGTACAACTTACAAATTGCGAAATAACAAGCAGCTGGAACAGTTTTAGTATTTCCTTTATATCCTTACTAACATGGAAACCATGTGTAACATTAAGGAACCCTAAATCGCTGTGTCAAACACTCAAACCAGACTTACCTGTGCCTGTTGTCTGTTTCACTTGTGTGATGGTTATCACAAATCTTGTGCAGGTGCTCTGTCGATGTAGAATATGATTTTGTCAAGTTTTTCGACAACGCGTGCGCGCAGATTGCTTGTAAGTATTAATTATTATGGCTTCATATAAAATTATTGCACCTGCTTTTGGCAATAAACTTTAATGTTAGGACAGTAAATTGGTTATGTCATTTTATTTTTAGGATCGTAAGTTATAAAAATACCTTAGATCGTGAGTTTAGAGGTACTGAAAATATTATTACTCTACTGATTACGATTAAAGTAATAACGTTACTAATAAGGCGTTATCAAATCACACCTTTATTCTGTGGGAGACATTGTAAAATAAGTATTAACTGCAGTACGTGTGCCTCTAGTGATTGCTATGTGTAATGTGAATTTGATAGTGTTCAATTACTTCGTGTCTATCATTAAGGACCACCGTGGAGTGCTGACGGGTTCCTGTGATTATCAGCACAATGTTTGTTACTCTTACTGCACGCTGCGTGGTGATGGGTAAATTAATTTCACAGTTTCAAACTATCTTATCTTCCGCGTAATGAAATGCGGGTAATTTTTCAGTGAGAATAATATGAGTTTGCGTATTAACATTTGCGATTCAACATAATAGTAATTATTTAAGATAGGATGGTCTTTGTACTTTAGCTCTTTAGAAGACGGGAAAAGTTCCAAGCGTAATCTTCCTTTCGAATTGGTTGGAAAACTTTAATCAAGAGTCTATTGACATAACATCACGCCTTGTTCCCCCGAATGGTTAGACAGAGGTGTACCTACAGTTATTATTATTAGACACACTAGCAGCTAATTAGCTGATGCGTGTGAATCGTATAGCTTGGAGATATTTAATCTGTCCAGTCGATTCTTGAAGCAGTTCAGTGTGGGAGCCGTCACAACATTTTCCGGGAGCCTATTCCATGCTGTTAGAACTCGGTTAGACAAGAATTGCTTCAAGGGCTTTTTTTGATTTGAATTGAATTTTCCCATAGCTTTAGGGAATGCCCACGAAAATACACCCACATATTGACAGTTACGTTTAAGTACCATTTAATAGGGGGCTAGCCTATTGCCATCAACCGGGCACAAATCCGGGGAGAAATTCCAGATAGAAACCCCAAAAAACACCATAGTCCCCATCCATCACATCCGCCCTAAAGTCAATTGAAATGTTTCAAGGAAATCCATGCATTACGAGTAAGAAACATCTTCCAGATACAAACCAATTAATGCATCTTTGCAAATTTTGAAGGGTCAGAAGGGAGTGATGAATCTTCAATCAGTCCAACAAAAACGTCATGAAAATGAGACATTCTAATGTTTAGGTACATACATAATTATAAAGACGCTATTCACGAACCTGTCGCGAAGATGGAACTGAGTCATTTGTAGTAAACGTCAATTGTACACGCAGAGTTCAAAACAGTTGGCTACAACAAAGAGGTGCCATGCATATTCATGTTTCGCGCCCCCTTTACTAGCGTCCCGGCTGAATTGCGCCCGCGCCGCGCCGCTGTGACACCAATTCTCTACGTTCAAGATGCTTCGACTGTATACGAAAACATTTATTACTTTTGGACTTTGTCACATTCAACTCGTTACTTGTCAATTGAAGTAGCCGTCTTTATTACGTTGGTGCCGCGTATTTTTTTTATGTTGCATTTTGCCTCGTTTAATTTGACAAGATTCTAAGTATGTTCTAGTTTTCATAGGTCGACTGTAACTGCAGGTAAATAAATCCTTTGTTTACTATTTAGGACGGACAGGTGGAACAATTAGTTACAGGTTGATATGTGGAGCAATGTCGCTGGTGCTTTTTAATATTTTCAGGGTAAGGAAACAAATAGATGGATTTAAAGTGTGATGATATTTATTAGGGATACTGTAATGTCATGTTAAATTATAAACCAACGGCTTCTTTCTTCGAATCATAGAAAAGTCTTATTATGTCATATTAAATTAATAAGACTTTTCTATGATACGAAGAAAGAAGCCGTTACTTTTTCTGAAAGACAGAATTATAGATTTTCTAGTCGATCTTTACACGTTTGTTGAATTTGACTATTAAACAGTCTGTATCGCCTCGAGTTTATCCTTTTCATATTCATACAAACCAACTATTAAACCTTCTAATGCTATGACGAATCAGTAAATAGAAATTAAATAAGAAGAAGCCAGTTATTAAAAAAATACCAGTTAGGTTCAAAAGAGGCAGTTATATTGCTTAAACGTAACCTACTCATGATGCATTCATTACGGCGGGTGATACAGCAAAATAACCATTCATTTATTCGGAGATCGAAGTTTGTAAAAATCGTGGAGGTTCTATATGGGTTCCTATTTCAATAAAACTAATCGTTTTCTGACCAGTATTGGTAGAGTAAATGCGATTCTAATAAATTAATAAGCGGGCTAAAAATATAAGGTTACGAGTGCTTTTTTGTAGCGGATGAGATCGGTTGAAAAGGTTTTATTTAATTATTCCTTATTTTCATCATTTAAGAGTATGATTTTCGAGTAAGAAGTTGGTATTAGAAACCAATAATACTTGCATTTGCGAAGTTAACAACATAAAACGGTACCTACATATTTTGTAGGTATATATACACGTCATGTCTTAGAAGTCACACAAACACATATTAGTCTTAACTTCTGTAAGACCGAACTGCAATTCAATGCAATGTTGAATATGTACACACATAGGTACTATCGCAATCTCTACAAGCAATGTTGTTTTGCGGCGAGTGACAGGTGCCTTCGAATTGTAATTACAAATCGTTTCCGACATGGACAGCGCGAAAATTGTTAAAATATAATAAAAGTATACAATGTAAAAAGGTAAGCATGAAAAGGGGTAAAATATTCCCAATTTGTAAACGTTACTTTAATCGTCGTATAATAATATATACGTTTTTTATAACATTTGCGTTTTTTTTTTCAGTTTCACGTTCGGTACTTAAAATTCTTTGCATTTAATCGGTCAATGAAGCGTACGACTTATGTTCAGCCAGGGAAATTAAAGGTTAGATTAAAAACCTTCGCCAACCAGCCGTGTTAGAGACATTTCATACAACTGTTAAAGAATGACAGTTGTGATTTGAATAGGCGGACAAGGTAAGTTGGTAGTCAAAACTACTTACTCTATACCTATTCGTTTCTCGTGCACCTATTACTTTTTCCTCAGAATCGAGTTCGATTTGACTTGAAGGTGTGACTTTGAAAACTAAATTCGGGGTCAGTGTTTGAAAGTAATCAGTAGGGATTGGGGAAGAACCTTTCTGTATCTCGTTATTGGCATCTCAGCATGGTATAGTCAAACCGAAAAGTTAGTTAGTAAGTTAGTAATGCAGTTTATTAAGCTATTTTTTTATCTTTTCTACAGATTACGATGTTCTATCAGCCCTGCTAGCCATGGAGAGAGTATCAGCAGAAAGTGTTGGAACGTGACGCATCCTAAATATATTTCACGTAACTATGTATATGCATAACGGCAATTTTGTTTGTATTTAATTGTTTCTTATTTTGAAATCGTTTCCATTGTAAACATATACTTAGATTTACAATGTGTTGCTGCAATTTGACCTACCGCCTTGACCCCTTTTGTGGTTGACAATTTGATCTAATTTCTAAATACAGAGTAAATATCACAGTAACTAATACAATGTTTATGTTGTCGTGGACGTTAAAGTCAGTTTAATAACTGACTTTTGTTATCCAAAATTTTCGAGTTTGGAATAATCAGACGCAAATCAACTATTGATTGGCTCAGTTGGTGTACCTAGTAATTGTTGCTAAGGGAGCTCATTGCTATATAATATTCACACCGGGCTTCCGAATTGAGATTTAGAAGTTTAGAACTTGTAAAACTCTACTGTAACATTAATTAAAATTATTCCTTCGAAGTTCAAAATTTCTTTGCAAAAATCTTAACAAAATTTGTATTTCCCGGCTTACATTGAAGGAATTAGTAAAGCAGAGTTTGATAAGTTCTCAATTCAAAAACCAGAGTAAGATTCAATTCCTTATAAGATGTTCCGAGTTTGGGTGTTTGTGCTTGTGAGATTTCACTCACGTTAGTCACGATACCAAAAATACTACTATCAAGTTTTCTAGTTCATCTTTTCTAGTAGCAGCTATTTTCGCGAACACTTCTGTTAACCATTCATAATAATTACCAGACAAGAATGGTAGCGAGTGTATTTGTCTGTTTCTAATTAGGGCATTGCCTTTTATCACGATTCAATACGCGGCTCATGAATATCAAACAGTTCATAGATATTACCAAAGTGTTAAATAGCTATTTTTATTTTCAATTTTTTTGCGAGCTTTCCTAGCATAAAAAAAAAACTGAAATGATCCATCTTAGTAAGTATTCGGACAAAAATTACAGTAAGTGAAAAACACTCAAATGAATTAATTTGTAATCATTTATAAAAGTTCCTAAAACCTGCTATTTTTCCTGAAAGGTTACGGTTTAGTAATTTAGCAAGAATTATTACGACAAAATTCGCATAATAGAAAGAGGTTCATATGATTTTAAATAATATTTTCACCAGTCTACTATCTCACCTTTATGACTGTTAAAGCAAATGCCCAAAACGTGAACAAACTCCTCTGGATTCTCCCACATAACACAGAACAGTTCCTCCAATAAAAACCACGCCGTTTTTACATACATTACAAATAGGTATATTATTTTGTGAAATGCATTGGTCATTGGCCTAGCTGTGCCAACGACCTGTAGGGATCAAGCGCGATGATTGACCGCGGTGACGTCGGATATGATGACGAAATAAAACTATTGCGTTGTAGTATTAATTGGTCGAGTCTCACCTTAATATGGGCTTTTTTCGACCATCCTCCTTGATGCGGTTACTGAATCTTGAACCTTTGATTTGGTCAGCTACATTTTGAGCTATGATGAGGCTTTACGTAGGTATCCACGTGATTTCCATCTAGCACAATGAAGGCAAAGTTTTTGTCATAAGCACCTCTGTTTATTTGTCCGTGTGGTACTTTGAAAGATCAGGCTCTCTCTTTGAGTGGGTATCAGAAAAGCATCCATTGGATTATACCTTGCTATAATCATATCTAGACGAAGATGGCGGGACGAGCTTGATTCCTACCGAAAGGACTGGCTAAAGGATCGGTACTAGCAAAGGACAGAATTGTGTGGAAAAGGGAGAGGGACGCCTTTGCCCTGCAGTGGGACAATACAGGCTAGTTGGATTAGAGTAGATTAGATAATCAAGCCATTAAATGCATACAATCTCAAGATGTGGTATGCGTCTTCACAATATTAAGTATTGTTAGTTAATATTGTGAAGGAGCAACTTTGCCTGATGACTAAAATTTCGTCATCGTAGTGATTTATCAATGTACAGACGCCAGCACATCAAGCTATTACAATCTGTCAAATTTCTTTAATAGATTTTCAACTTTATCGCTAAAGCATAAGGTTCAAAGTTGATTGGGAAAATTTTACAGTTTCGGGTAGCTTGATGTGCTGGCGTCTGTACCACGTGACCTCTCGTAGCAGGGTCTACGAGAAAATCGATGATGCGCACTGTATATTTGTTTACAGGCCGATGTGATGATTAATTTGCCCTCTAAAATACATACCTTTATTTTAAGCAAGGTTGGTAATTACGGTATATTCAAAGGAAACAAATCACTCAAGCTTTGCAATATTAATGTTGAGAGCAATAACCGTTACAAAATCTTAAGAATGCTTATTGCGTGCAGCCGTAGCAAATACTTAAAACTTTAATACATTCTTGTACTACAACTTGTCACGCTTACATTGTAAATAGGACATGGAAATGAGGGATGCGATAAGTTATGTCACTCCTTGCGTGAAATAGAGCGTGAAGATAGCACAACTTGTTTTTCAGTATTTAAATGAATACAATTGAACAATCCTGTTTATGACTCAGGGTTGTAAATGTCTACCAGACTGATTTGCTTAGCTTTTATTAGCTCTTTGACCAAGTAATCATGCTCTGGTAGGTTGGTACAGTGAGTATCTTTGGACAGTGAATGGTTTTATTTATTTTAAGTAACTCTCCGAATTAAGATAAATCTCCAACTCTTAAACGTGCTGCCTGTATGAATAGATCGATTTGGAATTGTATTTAGAAGATTCTGATCGAAAACATTATAGCACAAATCCTACAAAAAATTGGCATTGAGTCTGGTCGCCAGCGGAAATATTAATATTCGGCTGATTCTCTTAATGACAACTGATTCTTACAAAAGTTGTTCTCATATTCTTATTTACCGTATTCACAAAATCAATTGAATCACGTGACGTCATATACAAAAATAAAAAAAAACTAGTGAGCGAGAATAAATACATTTGGTCGCATCGACACCGTTTCATGCAAAAAATTAGACACACGATAATTGATGACGCAAACCTTCCATCACACCCATGTTCCGGGCACATAATAACTACCTACATACATGTTGGCAACATAAAATTGTGCAACATAGTGCAGTTTTACATTTAAAAAAAAGAATAAACTTTTCTAGAAAGTTAAAAATTTTTGACAACTTTCATTCTCTATTTATCAAACCAAACCTATTAACAATTATTTCATTATTCTTCATAAGTTTAAAACTAATCAAGTCATTAACTATTAAGTCGGTGAATCGATACAGGTGATTAACTCTGTATACAAACATTTTGCACGAATTTTAAACTTCATTATGTAAAACTTTGCGTTTGACGGAAACAGATTAGTTTCAGCAGCTATTTGAATAAATTATTAACTTTATTATTAACCTATTGAGTAAGTATACGAAGTTTGAATAGGTTAGTTAGGCGAGTATTGTAAAAAATAATATTAATTTCAGCCAAAATTCAAACATTGAAGAATCATGAATGCTAAAAAGCTGAAATAGCAATGCAGACGTGCTAATGTTACCTCATATCTATTTTTTTTTTCAACTAAATAAATTTGGAACCGATGGGCCATTGTCAGCTTTGTAAAGAGTAAGTTAAAAATCTAACTGGCCACGTCGATGATAAAAAACAGTAATGGATGCAGGCATTGCACGTTCGCACGACAATGACCGACGGAAGCCGAGCGTCCGGTGTCACCTGCGCCAGAGCACTTCCCTACGCAACCTGAATTATTTCTAATTAATTGTTTGTCTGTCTCTGTAGAATATATTATAACCTCTTGACGTAAATAGAACGACGATCAGAATCTGATAAATGTGTGTTAGGACAAGACATGTGCTGCTTTCATTTTTTCTTGTCTTGTTTGCAGAACGTATTAGCATGCAGCAGTGTCAGCCTTAGAAATGTAAAATAGAATATGTTTTGAGCTAGGTTTTCGTTTTCTTATCATATTAAATATATTTCTATGAATTCTATTAAAATAACGGGATGGAAAATAATGTTAAACAATGTTTTTTTTTTAATTTCTACATTACCATTTATTTTTGTATGTTGACGTAATCAGAATTGTCATTTCCATTAAAAACGGTGGTCCCCCATTTTACGACTTGGCGACATATATTTTAATACTTAGAGAGCCCGAATTGAATATTTCGATTCCCATTGACATTTTCACAAAATTCATGAACACTGACATTTTTTAATATGGTCGGATATAATATTGTACTGCGACATTCTGACTTACATTTATTATTGAAATTATTATATATTATTTAGCAAATATGATGATAATCTTCTTATCATCCTACGCATAATATGTTGTTTACCGTGTAGTTAGGTACCTCAGAAAAATATTTCTTTCTCGTATCATTTTATTTCATCATAAATTAGATTAACGTCAGTTTTAGCCAGCAGTAGCATGAGATAAATTGTTTTTAAGCGCACTTAATAGGTAATACAGAAAATATTGAATTAAAATGCCTTCATCAACATTGCTAACAGCTAACGAATTATTGTGGTAGTCCAAATCTGAACTCGCTTTTAATAGATAATAAAAGAAAATTGCGAAAATTCTCTGAAATCACAAACATCCATACATTTCAAGATTAAACTACAAGCAGAACCTATTTCAGAAAAACATGGTTAATGAAACAAAATAATGGCGCTTTTCTTCTCAGTCTCACGATTCTCGTTATGAGTCACAGTTCTCAAGTCCGTGTGATGACCAGCCGCAATTACGTCCAAGGTTTCCCATGAAATCTTATCGTTTAAAAGCTCGCTTAGATTCTAATCATATGAATTAAAACGAGTTCATAATACTTGAGAATAATAAACTTTTAGAACCAGGAAGTTAATTTATTAGTTATAAGGCAACTGCGAGAAATGATTAGAAGTTAAATGGTCAAATCACGGGGATTGACAAATTGAATGGGGTGACAGACAACCTGGACGTACCGACGTCCTTAAAAAGGTGGCTGGGACAGTCCGGATGCGGAAGGCGGAGGACAGGGTGTTATGGCGGAGCCTGGGAGAGGCTTATGTTTTGCAATAGAAATTTGCAGGTCAGTATCAGGCAGTGCATCTGCAAACAGCTAAAAGTTTGAATTTCTTGGGCTACCTTATCGCATAGGGGTTAAAAGTTTTCATTCCTTTTAGGTTTCGCTTTTATGATTGTGTAAAATTCGTTAATAACCAGAAAATTCGTTAAGTATTAGTAAAATATAGCTTGCATCTTAGTTGTTCGAATAAATGATATAGGGCCTGTTATTATAAGACGATGTTAATGGTTTATCCATCGTTAAAGATTACTACATGACATACACCCAAATCAGTACTATACAAGATAATCAATCAATCAAGATCAATCAATTAAGCCTTTCTAAGTCCATTGCTGGACATGTGGACATGATGTGTGTTACCTAAAGAGCTTTAGATACTGATCTCAGCTTAATATGTTTTGGTTTCAGTAGTATGTTTGTTGTTATTACAGAAAGTCAGTACCTACATGGCAACAAATTAATACGTTACTAAGGAGTTTTATCCTTCCTTAGTAACCTATTATTTTGTTGCCATGTTTTATCAGGGGTAGCGGGATTGTCCGAAAGGGTTACCGCTGCCCTGGAACATAAAGGGCTAAAGAGGGAACTCGGGTGGGTTTTAGTCAGTAAGAGTCTGACACTCCCTTCCGCTCCACCCAGAGCGGGAGGGGTCATTTAATGATTTCACATCCACAAAAAAAAAAACAAAAAAATAGGAGTTTTATCATAATACATATGTATATGTTAGTTGCAAGAAGATGGTAGAACAACAAAACACTACAACAAACAAACACACAACCTTTCTAAAAGGAAATAGCAATTTTCAAGATATTGGAACTCTTTTTCTTTGTTGTTAGCCTATGTTGTGTGCCACTGCTGCGCAAAGGCCGCCCTGTTTTCCTTCCATACCTCTCTTTTTTGTGCGATCTCTGGCCATATTGGCCACGCAAACATGATTAAATCGTCACGCCACCTTCGCTGCGGTCTACCTCGACGGCGATGTCCTTCATCAGGCGTCCAGTGAGTGACGATCTTTGCCCGTCTCTCCGAGTGCATTCGTGCAACGTGGCCAGTCCCCTCTCACTTCAGGTTGGCTGTTTTTGTCCAACATCCGCTATTTCTTTTTAAATCGTACCTCTAAAATATCAGATAGTTCAAATCATTACACCTTAAAAGGAATACGACGAATTACGAGTCACAAAACAAAATAAAGTTCGCATAGGAATCGAACACGGAAATTTTCCTGTAATACGTTTCACGTATTATCATTTAGTCGTAAAGCATATAAGGACATAAGTGAACAATCGTAAAAATAGTATCAAGAGTGAAAATGTTAGATGCGGGCACCCACACGACGCGACGGAAGTAATGTATATGCAGATATTAAACTACCTACATTGAACTAAATAAGTCCGTGCCACGCATTATAATTAGCTGCTTTGTCTTTGTAATTGCTTTGTTTTGTATTTGAGAATTTGGAATCTTTATTGTTAAAGAAATGTTGACATCTGACTCATGTTCGGTATCTGACTAAGCGGTTGGGTTTCGACTTTTATTTCGATAGTAAAAATTCGTAGTCTTCGTAGCGTGGCGTAGCAATCCTTACAATTGTTCCCAGTTCAAACTTGCTACGAGTTTTATTTGGCAGTGTTGGTACCTACTTGTCTTCTATAGGTACAATAAAAATAAATAAAATTGATGTCTGTTTGTAATGTCAAAATAATAGCTTTTTAATAAATGCATAAGTATAAAAGTATATACAATTTTTTAATTTTATGTCTGTCTATTTGTCTATTTGTTCTGGCTAATCTCCGAAATGGCTAGACCGATTTAGACCGATTTGATGGCCAAATTTGGTATGGGGATACTTTGAACCCTGAAGACTACTTTTTATCGACATATCACGCGGGCGAAGCCGCAGGCGGCAGCTAGTATGTAAAACGTCATCTGCCAATTACATACATATATTCACGTGATGAGAGAAGGAATTTTCTTTGAACTTTGCCGTGAGTGTAACTTAGTTCTGGTAGCATAGGAGACATCATTCACAGTAGACATCAGTGTAAAAATTACCCTTTTCAAAAAAACATGTACAAAAAAATCCCGGATATTATGCATATCATTAGAAATGCAGTCATATATGCGTGAACTTAGTCATTTGCAAGTATTTGGTATTCAATCGAACCAAATGTTTTAAATTCAGTTTAAATATATTGAACTTTTGATTTAATTAAGAATTCACCTTTATTGTAACGTACACAACATTATACAAAATGCTGTAATGTCGTAAGATTTAAAAATGCCAAAAATAGATTTTTTATAAAAATCCAAAATTTGCAGTTCCGTGGATAAAAAGTTTATTTATCTTAAGCGTACAGTTAATCTGATTATATTTTGAGACACTCCAAACACAATCGCAAGTTATTGCCAATAATTTAAGGGTTAAAGTTGAGGTACCTTAACGGTACGAAGACTTACGATTATGAACGTTCAGTCATGAATATTTTCTTTATTATAGCGAATTAATATAAAGCCAATCATTGTAATTATTCCTCTATGTAGGTATTCGAATATGCAATAGTGTTAATTGTCTACCAGTTGGTAATGATCAGATCCTTGATTGTATCTCATTATCTGAGATACAATTCCGGACTTATAAATCACCATAACTTGGCAACTAGCCGCGAAGTTAACAGTAAACTTGACTTAGCCAGAGGATTGTAAAAAACTTAATCGGTAACAACTGGAGCGAATCAGGTGAGCGAACTAATTGTGGAACGCCAATTAAAAACAATATTGTGCAATATTCGATAGGCGATAGAGTCACGGAACATGATGAAGTCACTTACCCTACATCGTTCATGACAGATGTTATTCACCGGAACATTAATTGTTGTGAATAGAGATGTGCCCACGCATGCCCGAAGAGTCTAATGACCACGAAATAACACGAACTGTGAACACATACCTACACATACAAGTGAACATGTTTTTCTAAAATTAGAAGATTTGGTACCCAAGAGGTTTCAAATCTGCTGTGTTTGCATACAAAATGTTGCTTGGGTGACTACTAAGACCACTCCTATCTTTCCAAAGGTTGTCCATCAAATCGCTAACCTTACCATTTCAATTAAAACATGTGCATTTCTTCGGTAAATGCAGTAATCAGTTATGATTCAGAGATTTCATTAGGTGGATGAGCTGCGCATTTCTCCGGGCATTGACGTTGGTATACTAAAACTTAATTTGTTTTCCCAAAATGTTTCGGAGGTAAAAAGTAATCACCCAGGGAAAAACCAGAAATCACATATCGTAAGCTTGGTCGTGGCCTAGTTAATGAGCTGGCAACCGGTTTCTTTGAGTCTGAAAATAACTTGAAAAAAGGCTAGAATAAAGGAGTAGAGAAATATTTATGAAACATGAGAAAACTTAAAGAAAATTGTTTCCTTTTAAATTTTTTTGTCCGCCCTTCTAAAGGCTTGGAAATTTTAATAAGCGTAATTCTGATGTTGTTTGAAAAATATGAGCGTTGAGTCATTTGTAGGTATACATCCAAGTTTGCCTCTCCTAATATAGGACGAGATTCTAATTTATTACTGCGATGAAGACATTTAATTTAGTGCTTACACAAAATCATTTAAAAATATGAATTCTTCAATACAACTAAATCTGTTTACAGCAATTTTCACCCACAAATTAGTGGGTGGACTCACATAGTTTACGAAATAGTTATGTGCTTAGATGTCAATAATGCTATGTAATTTAGTGGCCATTACATGCTTCGATTTGCTGCGCTCAACTAAATTTGGAATAGAGCGAACGCCACACATTCTCCCGCGCTCATGTTAGATAAAGCTGCCATTGTGAGATGGTAGTTTGGTAGTATGGTCATTGTTGGTGGCAGCGCGCGTTATAAAGTCGTTGGATTGTGGCGAAAAGAGGTCGCGGGGGCGCAGGGGGGGACGGCCGTTGACCGACGACAACCTTATTGCGTTGAGCCATGAGCCAATGTCTAGGGTAAGGTCCTCGGACCCGAAGTGGAGTGCTGTTTTCATTGGTACGTTTCCGTGGGCGGCTCGACATGGTTCGGTTTTTTCAACGTTTGCAAAAGAGGTTGCATAATTTCAGACCATAAACGTTGCGAGCTCGTTTACTTTGCTAAATATTTGACACAAACATATTTTTCAGGTGTTAAGAATTGAGTTTAGTTCAGTTTTTTGTTTTTTGTTGAGTAGTTTGTAGTTTAGGTACTTAGATTTTAATACTTTCAGATCGTCTATATATTATTTTTATGTAGGTACCTAATCGTCGTTAAGTAATTTTTATTTCATTCAATATCTTTCGAATTAACATTAATAATAAAAAGTTTAAACATTTTTTGTACGATGCTGTTGCGTGAACGACGACATCGAATCGTTTTATTTCTATTAAGCAATTGCTTTTGCAACTTTTTTCTCAAAATTACGAATCAAAGTATGAAAGCTCGCGAGCTTTTTATATGACGGCGATAGTTTGGCCATTCGCCTCAAGGCTAGATGGTTCCATTCGAGAGTGTAAGAGAGGGTAATGCCCTCCGAAGTTGCTTGTGGCAAAAAATGGGGACACTGAGAGACCGGCTCACTTATTTTGTTTAAGTTATGAATCAGCGTGAGAAATAATACTAAATTAACAATTCGTTTTTGTTTTGTTATTCCATTACCAACTCTTATGCAAGTGGAAGAAAGTTTTATTTAAAATATTGGATTCAATTGTGAGTATCGCTGATAATTGTTTTGTAAAAGTTTAAAGCTTCTATTACATAGTAAATAATAAATACATGTAGTATTCTTTTAGATAATAAAAAAAATATAAATAAATTATTCAACGAAAGCTCCTTATACATCAGTGTGTTTGCTCAGGTCGTCCATCAGGACAAAAGGGTGTGTATTTATTTATTTTCCATATCTTCGCAGTAAGCCAAGAAAGGACTTCAGGGACTTGGCCGCATGCAAACCAAAACGGAATTTCAAAATCATTTGGAATTTTAAAATATGCCCCACTTTCTGCCGGGATTCAAATTTTTTAATATATTCGTATTTCTATACAGTGTTTACTCCTTTTCATGTTACGTACTGTAGAACTGGTGAGGTACAGACTGGACGTTTTTAAATATGAACATTTCGCTATTAAGTTACTAAGGTAAAAATAGCAAATGATTCAAAGAGTCTTCATACAAAAACCTTAATCTCTGAGCAAAAACATTCGCCGAAAAAGCAACAATTGATTTTTCACACCAAAGTCCATTTAGATGCAGCGATTGGCAGCGTGTCTTGACCGCAGCACTTCTATACGAGTATAAAGCCGTCTGTTCACCCCATTAGAAATTCTTACTGCGACCTATTAATACGAGACTTCGTTGAAGAGTACGACAACGACCTTAAAATCGAATTCAACATGCAAACGAAACGTCCCGAGATTGTTGTAAACAAGAACGTGCCAAAAACCTTGATTTTGATTTGGGAAGTCAGGGGCGAGTGACTCGCCACTACTTGGACTTGTTTTTCCTTCTTGCATGGAAAATTTATTGCGCAATAAGCAAAACCTCTTTTTGCTGTTACACACTTGTTCAGTTCGGCACATTCCATTCGGTAGTATTTTTTGAACAACAAAGCCGACGTGAAGCAATTACTACATAGGTATATTCGGCTTTCATTCGGTTTGTGCCGATCGTGTAAGTCCATTCGGCATCTACCCTCGCTTAATCACATTCGGGTAATCCGGCAATATATCTACATATATTTTATTTGCCGCCCGGCTGTGCCGAATCATACCGAGCCGATCAAGTGTGTAGCACTCGTCATAGCTTATTGTGTACCCCTAAGTGAATAAATCAGTGTCATATAGGGTATGTTCAGGATTAGTATGGATTCAAACTCAAACTCAAAGCATTTATTTCAATTAAACCATTTACAGGCACTTTTGAATTGTCAAGAAGTCGGTCAGTCAAAAATAAAATGAAGCTAGTTGCCCATTCCAAAGCGTAGATACCTATGGAGAAGAACGGGCAAGAAACTCCATGGACACTCTTTTAAATTATATTTTTACAAAAATATTAGTTACATCATTAATGTTGAATTTATAATAATATGTGAGAACGATGTAAAAAAAGACGTATGCGTTAAAAGCGTCCAGAGTACAGCAAATAGTAAATAATAATAAAAAAACAACAATCCAAAAATAAAATAATAAAAATAAAAATAAGCCGAGGCAGCCGAGTGATGACCAGCCCCAACTGACGGCGCCCGTTCACGAACATGACGCATAGATCAGCACCATTCAGCTCAACCATTTTGAAGGGAGCTAAATGATCCAACACACACGCCACCGTCAGCGAGACAATTGTGTGAGCATGACATACTATCAGCTGCCAGGGCATATTCAAGTCAATGAAAGACATATTACCCGGTAAATGGTAGCTCTACAGTACATAGAACTTGCATCTGTGCTATGCAATTATACAATACAAAGGAAATTGAGTTTATACAATGCAAAGATAGTCTTACAATCTTCTGCATTAAAACCGCTGTGTAAATAATTTCATTACCACTGCTCTTAAAACGGTGAAGGAAAACATCGTGAGGAAAGCGGCATGTCCTAGAACCAAAAATTCAAAGACATGACATCTACCAACCCGCACTGGGCCCGCGTGGTAGATAATAGCCCACTCACGCTCTAAGAGAGGAGGCCTGTGCCTCAGCAGTGGGAACACAGTGATGATGTCGATATTGGATCTGATACAGACACCATTCGTACACCACTGCTCCCATATGCTGTTACCTACTACTGTACAAGATACCACTATAAATGATATTTTAAAGTCGTACACCGTTCACGATATTTTATGTATCGTTGACCGCAATGATCCCACAGTATACAGGCAGTAAACTAAATCTCGGGACTTTTACTATAGTGTGAAGTTGTAAGCCAAAATGGGGTGCTGTATTGATTACAGTAAAGTAATCGAATAATGAAAATGTTTATAGGATACTAAACATAGTTGATACAAAAGTTATGTATCGCTATTAAATTATGTGAGTAGAGGTTAAAATTAATTAATCTATATCTTTTACATCTATAT
Organism: Hydraecia micacea; assembly: GCA_914767645.1. NCBI lineage: Eukaryota > Metazoa > Arthropoda > Insecta > Lepidoptera > Noctuidae > Hydraecia > Hydraecia micacea. Next base: position 7,954,602 of record OU611781.1, read on the forward strand.
TTTTAATAATAAAACTGAAGAGTTTGTTTGAAAGCGCTAATCTCTGGGACTACCAGTTGGATTTGAAAAATTATTTTTGCATTTGATAGCCCAATTGTTGAGGAAGGCTATATAGGCTATATAACATACGCTAGGACTCTTAGGGGCCGAGCAAAAAGTAAGAACACTAAGTGAAAACCAAGTAACAGTACGGCCAGGCGATGCGATGCGACGGGGTGGGTCATGGGAACAAGAAATTTTACGCGGACGAAGTCGTGGGCAGAAGCTAGTGAATTTATAAAAATAAAATAATGTTACAATTATGACCTTATAATTAGCTTAATTTAATGTCGGTCTCAAAACGGTGAAGGAAACCGGCATGTCCTAGAACCAAAAATTCGAAGACATGTGACATCTACTAACCCGCACTGGGCCCGCGTGGTAGATTATAACCCATTCCTTCACGAAGAGAGGAGGCCTGTGTCCCAGCAGTGGGAACAATATAGGCTGATTATGATTATGAATGTCGGTCTGTAACTGTTAGCGATTTTCATTGTGATCTTTACGGTGGTCCCCAAACTAGTCGGCGCCTTTATCTTGGGGACTAATATTAAGGTTATGTCGAAGCGTATTAAATATAAGAAGTTCTTGATTTAGAAGAGCTTCAAAGGAAAAATTATCTCTAAGATACTGTCTAAAGATGGTTACATTCATTTCAATTTATAATTTACTTCATCGTCGACCAAAATACGACGTATGAAGAAACAAACCTACGTAGGCCCGATTTATTATTCCGTGTAAACATTAACATCTGTAATATATTGATCGAACACACCCACTCTTTGTAAACATTTGTTCACTTTATACTTTTCATCAGTCACACTTGGCTGTAGGTAGTATTATTTATTGAAACTGTCTCATACCAACTATTTTTTTGTTAATAATCATCCATTCCACCCTTTTCCCAAGTAAGCAAGGATGTTTTAACGTTAAGAAAATCGTCTCATTACAATCTGTAAAAATGGCGTTAGACCAAGGCTGTGCAAAAAAACCTATGGATTAATATCCGGCTTTTGACCGCCTGTAGCGATAACGTGTCTGTTTATTTCACTTATACACACATGAAATGTACAGAATCTTTACTTATGCCCCTTGTTTCACGTGGCTAGTTTTAGAAGCTAGGATAGCAAGATAGAGCTAGTAAGCTAGCAAGCTAGTCACTAGCCTCGTGTATAACTATGTGTAACTATCCGCTATTTTATTTATACTAATACGCTAGTGAGAAAGATAGTAAGCAAGTGTGATAGTTTAATAGGATGGGGTTCTATTTTTGTGCTAGTAGCGCCCCCTATCACTGATTTTGCTATCCTGGCTTGTGTACTAGCCTCGTGTGACCGCCGAAGCTAGCATCCAATCGAATCATTTTACACCACGGAATAAGTTACTGCAATGCTACGTTGGCTTAAAATTTACTAGCATCGTGTAAACAGCTCTAGCTTGTGCCGAGGCAGGATAATTAGCCAGGATATAATTTTCTTGCTGTCGCAGCCTTGTGTAACTCGGGCCAATAAGCGTGAAGCTTTTAATCCGTTCAGATAGGTCGCCAAACTAAGATTGCACTGTGATAATAGGCCAGTGCTTTTCACAAAACCCTCATATTAATATTTCTGTCAAAGAAACATCGAAGAATCAAAACAAAGTGATCTTTGAGAAAATTGCCTACGTGACCAATGAAAGACATCAACGAACGAGAGCACGAACGTACACGTACGTATATCTATCGATCATGAGGAAAACCTCAATAAAACTGTTGTATTCAAGTCGCAGGCTGCACTGGCGTCACACACGGAGGCTCTTACAGTATCATATGCTAATGTTATTAAGGTTATAATGCCGGAATCGGAATATTTATGAACAAATTGATTGGGAACTGAAAAACAAGTCGCACTTACTTAGTGCGTAAGTAATGAAACGCATGTTCAAGAAATCTCATTAGAAATTTCATACACAATTGAGACTTTATTAGGCACTGATTTGTTTCAGCAATACTAATAAGCCTCGTGTTGGTCCCGCTTGAAATTATATTAACGATACACTCATAACGAGCAAATTATCGATCATTATTTTTACAAAAATATGTATTCGGTAATCGGTTTTCCACACGGTTATGTGAAATAATTGAATAACGTATAAAACAAGCAATAATTGCTTTAGTAATGACATGCGATAAGAATATAATTTTTAGTTAATAGGTACGGACTTTTGTAAGTTGGAAACACAGTTGCATTGCGTTATTTTTCCTAAAAATTTACCTAGTTACCAATTAAGCTGTCTGATACGAGTTACCTAATAGATAGTTTTTTTTTTTAATATTTTTAGAATACGATAACTTAATCTTGATACATTCTTGATGCTGACCGCAACTTGGATTTCTTTTAATCATTTCTATTCATGGAAAAGGCAAGGTAATATCGTAAAATCATCAATTAACATTTATGAAACCTGTCTATTATTTAAGCAACTGTTACAAAAACTACAGTTTCTCCTCAGTGACATTCGGTTAACATTTACATAATTGTCTAACCTTGTAGCATTTTCCTCGTAAGATTACGTAGGTTATATCTACGTACCGAATATTCAAAATTCATTGTCAATTTCCAGTTAAAACTTTAAAACGGACAACTTACTTGATTAAAAAACCTACGGTTGTGTTTTGATTGTAAAAATATATCGGTCAAGAACAATCAAGAGGAAAAATATAATACACGATCATGAAAAATGTTCGAACTTCTTTTTTTTATATTTATAAAACGGGTGTTTTATCCGCTGTGGGTTTTGTGAATCTAAGTATGTACAGACGCCAGCACATCAAGCTACTACAATATGTCAAATTTATTTAATAGATTTTCAACTTTATCGCAATAACATAAGGTTCAAAGTTGATTGGGAAAATTTGACAGTTTCGGGTAGCTTGATGTGCTACCGTCTGTACCTATATTAGGAACCTATTGTCTGATCTTGTAAACAAACATTGTATTTCTACCCATAACTATTACTGCGTTGTTAGTTGTAAGCCACCCGAACACAATAGAATAAAATAATAATATATGTAAATGATTTGTATGTAAATGAAATAATAAAATAATTCCACTTGTACAATGAACGATGATCAGGAATATTGGTTTATTTCATTAGGACAGCTGAAAAATGCTGGTTACTATCCTCTTAAGTTAAGGCAGGCGATAAAAAAATATCTTTGTAAGTATATCTTTATGGCCCTGCTTCTTTTTTAGGGTTTCGTACCTGAGGGATGCCATCGGGACCTATTACTTTCGCTGTCCGTCCGTCCGTCAGTCTGTCTATCATAGGGCTTTCTCTTTTGAACCGTAATAGGTAAACACTTGAATTTTAGGGTAAGTTTTCGTGTGTAGTACTTACAATGACCGCTATAACTTCAAATAATAAAATAAGTTAAAAAATAAAGGATACAAGAAACGGTTTTTTTTAGGTAGTTTTAAATATTGTACGGTGGTACCTATAGAACCCTTCGCATCGCGAGTCCGACTCGCACTTGGCCGGTTTTTTTTCTTTCAAGCTATTTATATGAGAAAAGCTCAAGCCATGCTGAAAAAAGATCTCTCTGGCCCAGGTCTCTCTACTAATCTGGAGAAGTTAAAATATATGCTAGTTTATATAGTTGTATTTTACTGGTGACTTGTGTAACTTTGCCATGTTATCTTTAGTTCCATAAAATGCCTGCAAAATTAGGTCAGACTAGCTCGGGCGATAACCAACCTGTCTCTATTTGAAATGCACTTTGAATACCAAAATAGCATCTATGTTGTTATGCGCAGCCTCAGAGCGTCACTTAAATCTCTGCTCACCTCATTATGGTGGGACGGGAGATACATAGATACAACACTAATCGCCTTCAGGTTAAAACCCGAGAATGTCCTAATAACACATTTTCTCTTTTACCTGTCTGTAACTTGCGAGAATTTGGTGTTTTTTCTCAGATTGTGTTTTTTTCCTGTTTTGTTAACGGTAAACGATTAAAAACAATAAATTATTATTTATGCTTGTTGTTTAATAACAACACAACATTATAATAGCATATAGCTTCATTAAAATCTAGGAAATTACCACTATGGTAGGTGTAATAAAACTTTATAACGAGTGTTTTTATATAAAGTGCTGCATGTTGATATAAGTAAAATAAAAAATTGTTTGCCAAATTAAACAAATAAAATAAAGTTAATATATTAATGTCTGTTTTTAATTATTCTGACATGAGCTTACGAATCGTAAAAGTAAAGTCTGATCTCATACTTTACACTGCCGCTAAAATTAAAATTAATTCATCCTGTCCCTTAACTTAGTATATAAAATAACTACAGCTCAATATAAAAGCAATCATAAATACATTTAATTTATTCAGCTCAAACTTCAAGTATTGCACTACTTATTATTTCAAAGAAATATTTTCGGTGCTACAAAATCTCGGTCGCGTCAGGACATAAACAACATAGTTTATATGTTAGCGAATAAAAACTTTATGCGATACTACGCACACATACAAAAGTATCATGAATATCAAGATAGTGTGATTTTAAGCTTTGACTGTATAGACATAACGTTGGAAATTAGTAATTGAATTGAATAACCGCGGGAAATGTAGGGTTGGCAAAGTAATAACGGATGTTTTTTGCTGGAAAATTCTAGAAGTATTATTTTTCCGTCACTTTTTCAAGTACCTAAGTGTTAAGTTAGTATTATTGATATAAAAACAACGTTTTTGAATTGTTGGCTTTATTAACAATGTCCTAACGGCGTGTTTTTCCGAACGCAGTGTGAAAAATTGAATACGATAAATTTTTTTTTGGCAGTTGGGTCTAAGTTTTCTTATAATTTTTTCTCGTCTCTAGTCATTTCTGTTTGTAAAGTTACACATACATTCCATTTATATCCGATCAATAAGCTATAAAAAGTAAATACAAAAAAAAAACGACAGCAATAGGTATAGGCAAATTACCTTCATTAAATTATATAAGCTTTTATTTACTGCACAATTTCTCACAATTGAAAATCATAACAATATCGAACGACGAATCGATCCGATAAACTAACAAATTAACCACTAACATACCCATGAAAAATTTAATATGCTAACGCTACTATTTCACAGATTTTCCTTTCCATGTGTTTGAGGCCCTGGCGTGTGCAGGCTAACGGTATCGCTCACGTGTCTCCGCGAAGCCATCGACCCTCAGCGGCCTCCGCGCAATATACCTTTACACAACACAAAAAGACCTACATAACACACTTCAATCAAACAAAATTGGACCATACACCAACAGCTCAAAGCGCATTTTTGTTCAAACTCAAGCTGCTAAATAAGACATCAATACCATTCAAAATACAAGTCGCTTCAATTGATCGCTCGAACATAAATCCTTACATAACTGATTATAAAGCGTATTGCTCACATAATACAGTCGAAAATCCTTTGATTTTTGCCGAAGTCTCAAGAGTAAGGATCAGTTAATCTAGTTATTCATACATTTATGTACTTCATGTATTATTTATACCATATTACAATCAAATGAAAACAATAAGAAGGTAGTATTATTTATTATGACGCAAGAGAAAACTTTAGACTAGGTAATAGAAATATTAGGTATAATGAAAACTACGGACAAAAGCAATCTTAGATTATTACATTTACCTTACTTTATCTAAATAGATATAAAACGTCAAGGACACAACTGTTGTAAATGATTCTACATCGTTAATTTTATTTTATAATCATCGCTAATCCTGCTGGTGTAGTTTTGGGGAAACTCTAAATAAAACTTTCGGTCATGTACTGTTTTATATTTCGAAAAGATTTTTTTGAAAATTCACCAATCAGTTGATTTATTTATCAAAAGATGAATCTTATTAAAATTTCAATGAGACACTATCACTCGGAACATGGCCTTATTAGTCGATTCGCACGAATTTAATCGCCCGAAACGGGTGAATCGACACTTTTAGATACAATAATTTTTCTATAGGCGACTCGCACGAAGTTAATTTATTTGTGGGCGAATCGACAACTACAGAAATATGTTTTAGGCAATTGGCACATTTTGAATTTTATGCAAAGAAGTTAAGAAAATAGTACACGTTACTAAATATTTAATTCTTATCACTTCTGTGCGTTAGTCTTTTTTCTATACCTTATTGCATTTTTATTAACTTCGTACATGACAATTGATCATTTGACTTTTTCGAGAACAATCGAAAAAGCAAAAAAAAACATGAAAACTGTGTACAACATTAAATATAATACATCCTGCCAATGAACTTACTGTAATGCTCACGATAAGAAATAAAAGTTCAGGAAAGGATTTGTATACCATTAAAATTACTATTATCTTCTCTTACGGAAGTCCCTTTCCTTTCCTACTTTCCATATAAGGAAACCTTTTTAAATATGGCAACTTATACCAAATAAGTTTTCGTTACGTAGGTTCATAGTGACAAGTACCTTAATTGTCACCTTAAGGATTGATGACTATTGTATAAAAGGTGTGCTCCAAAAATGTTTAGACAGCTCACAAAGACGGAATAGTTTATAAGCCACGTCTCTCTGAGTTGGGAAAAGCGAACATGGATTTTTTTAATAGGCTATGTTGTCCTACTTCTGGGCAAAAACCTTCCAGGTATTCTGTTTTCTGCACCGCCTTGAACCAGTTCGCCATCTCTCTCTGTTTCAGTACCGGGAGCGCGGTCCATCTTTAGGCATCAAATACCAAGAAATATCGAAGCTTGTGATTATTTTTTAAATATGTTGCTAAAATTTGGGAAGCACAGAACCGGTCGAAGTGGCGGTACTTGAGGAGGCTTATTTATTTATTTATCCGTTTATTTCAGGCTTCAAAGCCCATAAAAACACATACAATACAATATTAATATAACTTAAAAATGCTATAAATACATAAAACATTATAATTATTACACTAAAAACTAACTAACTCACACGAAGTGTCTGCGTCGTGTTTCGCTGACTGGTGTCATGTCGGCGGCCACGAAACCGGCGGTACACTACACCCTTCGGCTAGAATTCTTCCTTGAGGAACTTCTCGAGATGATGTGTTGAAGTTTGTGTTGTGACGCGACTCCAACTTCTTGACCCTAAGTCCAGTTGGTCCAGTTGGTCTTCACACGCATGTACTCCACGATTTCCTCAACCTTCGTAGAGTGGTGCAGTCTGGACACGTACAACTGCGTTGTCGGGATCCTATGTCCAGCAGTGGACGTCTTTCGGCAGAAATAATGATGATGTTGCTAAAATAAATATTTTTAAGTCTTGGGTGCGATATCGTGTCACTTATTTATACCTATTTACCTAGCTTACAGATAGTATATTCTATATCATAGCTTAATGTGAACAGCTGTAACGGATAAGTAAATCGATTCAATATAAATATATGCAATTAATGTTTCCTATACTCGTACAAACGTGTTAGTCATCACACAGGAAAAACTAACGTTAATCCAGCTGCGTTTTTCCCTTTTATATACAATTGACCTTTAAAAGATAAAAGCAATACTTTACACGTTATTTTATTACCCGCATTTCCACTGCAATATCCGTAAGCAAGGAAGTTGTTATATTTTAAAACTGTATGAAACGATAGGGCTTACATAAATGATTTGTATGACAATCGTATTCGAGCAGTTTGTTTTTATAAAGATCAAGAAATACTTCAAAAATCGTCCTGAATAAAAGTGTTTTTACCAGGATTTTTCATTAACTATGGATGAGTGTAGGTGAAGACGTAGTCGTCAATAGCAATGGAAGTCATTCTTTTAAATTATAAGAACTGACTTTGACCTGTGACAAACAGAATATGAATTTAATTTATACAAATGAGAACAAATCCTTAATACCTATGAAAAACAACGTAAGAAAAACATTTGCAAGACGTCGAGTCCAGAACGGTTAATTTACCATTTATTAAGACTGGTCTGGGGCATTATCATAGAGTCACGTGAAGAGACTGAGTTCAATAGAAAACAAAATGGCTTGGTAACAAAACATAGACTAGTGAATGTTAGCCTGCGTTCTCACTGCACACTGATGGAACTTGACCCTATTATATTTTTAATTTGTGGGACGTTCTGGCTGAGACGTTTAGGTAGGCAACGCCGCGGGTGACAGGTAGCAGCTGATTCTGGAAATATGGCCGAGAAAAACTTAACGAGCTTTGAGTACCCAATAAGTTATGATGATGCTTTAAGGTTTAAAAGTGGAAAGAAGGTATTGGATTATATTAATTATAAACATATAATTATTCGAAGACTTATCAAGGTGTTAGCAAATGTTTTGCAACACTTATAGGATGATGTCATCTGTCCTTGAGTCATGAGAAAAACTTTTATTACAATAAGTATTTTTGCATCTACGATGTAAAAAATAAATAATCAAATAAATTATTTCACCGTCAATGTAACCCAGAGCCTAACATGTTGGTATCATCTAAAAATAAATCCCAATAGCGACATTGGCTAGTTCAAGCAAGATTCAATCCCACCTCATTGAAAAAACCATAAAAATTAAAAATTAAAATAGTGTACAATTATAATTTCTGATCTGCAAAATATATCTGCAATACTTTCGACTCACGTGTTTCACGTGCGGTTGGCAGTGGTCTCTAGGGTTCGCTACTTTCAGTTTTTCAGTATATTATTCAGCATGATGATGACTGTTAACGTGACCTAACTGTGGATCCATCACATTTCCACGCTGCTTTTTCAGATGAAACAGTTCAATTAAAAAGTTCTTTTGTAGAAGAGCGAATTTGTTATGATACATACAGTGCCCTCTAAAAGTTACTTTAAAATTTTCCATTTCAGCGGTGATGCCATATTATGATTTAAATTAAAATAAAAAAAGATAATCAAGTACATAATCCTAGAGGATGCCCTGATCGTTTTTTATGATAAGTTGTTTTCTAATAACTTTTGAAGGGCACTGTAAAGTCCCAAATAAGATTATGTTATGTCAAAGTAGGTATTCTATAGTAAAAGTTGTTTGGTTTTTAAATCTTTGAATGTTTTTGTATGGACAATGTAAGGGATAGTGTTTACTTTTTTCACTCATAATTTAGTTAAAGAGCAATAAAATACTTAATAATCGGCAGTTATAAGCATATAAATTTAAATATCACTCCTATTTTTGGGCAGTCGTGTAAAAATAAACAAGAAAGTAAAATTTCACATTGTGACAGCCCTGTTCAAGGAAAATAGTCACGTTTCACTATTCCTGAAACTCACTTTATTTTCAGAATATCAAATACTTACCAAGGGCATTTTCCCATCTCGTGTTATAAGTATAGACTTGATATTTTACCGTTTAAAGGAAGTTGACATTTATTTATTTAAAACTAGTTTCTGCTCGTGACGTCGTCGTCCGCGTGAAATTTCACCCTCCCCCCATTCACCCTCTTAGGGGTGGAATTTCGAAAAACCCTTTCTTAGTGGATATACCTACTCTTCACAAAGAACACCCCCTCCAAATTTCATGTCTCTAGGATCAGCGGTTTAGGCTGTGCGTTGATATATCAGTCAGTCAGGACTTTGAATTTTATATATATAGATAAGTGATTCATTTACCAATCTAATCGACACAATACTTATTTATTTCCTGTACGTACCTATATTACCATATACAAAATGCTAGTAACTTATTTAAGCTTTTAGAAAGCTTAAATATCTACTTCCTTCTGAAGGATGTACTGTTAATAGCTGAATTATTTTCAGCAGTGGCTGTGGTAAAGTCCTCAAGTGGAGCTGGATATCAGCTATTTGTTAAGCATGGGTCTTCAGGCCAACGCCGGCCTGGAACAGAAAAAATAAGTTATAAGTTCTTGGTTCTTGATTAGGCGGGTCACGACAGCCGCATACATAGTGACCGCTGGGCAACAGTCTCCACACGGTGGGTGCCTGAGGATGGACGGCGCCGCCGAGGCCGGCCCAGGAAGAGGTGGCGAGACTACCCAGACGCGTACCGCTAGGGTTGGATCGAGGTGGCTCCAGAAAAAGATGGCTGGAACGATTTTGAGGAGACCTTTGCTCAGAAGTGGGATGTCGCACTCGCTAGGCTAACTTAAAAAAAAAAATACGTGTGGCACTCGGGGACTGCCGCGGTAAAGCTATTGCATAGCAACGCACACAAACACCGTGCCGAAGTCTGCCGAACTGATACGACGTTAGACGATGCTTAGGTTTATTTTCGTTACGGAATTTCTTCATTCGGTCGCCGCGCTCAAAGCCCAAGATAAAAGCTATGCAATAGCTTAAAAATTCGTGCATTGATAGTTGAACTTTAAGTCCTAAAAACCAAGTACGTCACCATGACGTACAATTTATTTAAAACAAAAATATGGTCATAAAATCTGTGACAGGTCACTGAAAACGAATGACTGTAGCAAAGAAAGATTTCGAAATAGATTTAAAATGCGAAAAATAGTATGGTGGATTTTAAAAATAGTATGGTGGATTTTAAAAATAGTATGGTGGATTTTAAATCAGAGGGACAATTCCCGTAATTTTAAGAACATTCACAATCCAATTCCCGTGACTATAACCGATCCTAGTAGCAATTTCATCTCACCATAATCAATATCTATAACATGTAAAAATGCAGGGAAATTAGAGGTATTTTTAAAAGATGGAGATTTTTTACGTTTTTAATTATGGGGATTGGCCTTCTGGCTTTAAGTGTCAATGTCGCGTGATCGGTAAGTCATTATGAAAATAGTAAATGTAAGTAAGCTATGATTTCTAAGATAATTGTCTATGTCACCATTACCTATTAGGTACTTATATAACATTAGGTATATAACAGTCATTGGAGGAAAACATGAAAAACCAACCAATGCTTTTTCCGTGTCTGTATGGAAAGAGAGAATAGCTCGTCGCTCAATAATAACAGCCGCACAGGTCGATCGAAGGTGAAGCTACGCTTGCCGAGGTCGGTCCGTGGATGGGTGACCATTCATTACATTCTAAGACCCCTCCGTGCCTCGGAAAGCTTGCTAAAGCGTTGGTCCCGGCTGTCATTTGTAGATCCTTGATAGTCTTTACGGGTAGTCAGAAATCCAAAAACCTAACAACAGTCTTACCAAGGGGTGTCGTATTACCTACCCAGTAACTGGGTTGTGGAGGTCAGATCCATGTAAAATACTGGTATTCAGCTGCATCTGGTTAGACTGGAAGGTACCTCAACAAGTTGGAAAGTGGCTAGGCAGATTGATTGTATGGAAAGACCCCTATACCTGCAATAACAGTCAAACTCAAAGCATTTATTTCAAATAAACCAATTACAGGCACATTTGAATTGTCAAGGGGTCGGTCAGTCAGAAAGATGAAGCTAGTTGCCCATTCCAAAACGTACTAGGTACCTATGGAGACGAACTGGCAAGAAACTCCGCGGAAAAAGAGTGCTTTTAAATCTAAATAATATATGGTCATGGTATAGTGGTGATACATACAAGCTTGAAGCTAGTATAACCTATCGTATTTTAATTTAAATAATGTCTAAGCGTTAGTACTAACTTAAAATTTTCCACCGTTTTCTTGCTGAGGAGTGTAGCTGCGTGGCACTACATTTAAAAAAACAACTGTCTTCTTATAAAATGAAAGAAAACATGATTGTTGGCGATGACTGCCACCTTCGTCATTCAATTTACCAATATTTTTAGTATCTAACTAAACCAGTCGCCGTTGTTTAACAATTTAAATAACGACGTCATAATTTAACGTTGAATGTTGTCTTGAAAAAGAAGATATTCCATTTTATTGATGTCAATTTACTATGCAACTGTCACTCGTGCTTTTCCACGCCACTACGTGTTCGTTTTCATTTTAACATTACAACATAATGTACAGTCACCAAAAGAGATAAGTAACCAGTGCCGCCGGATATAGTTAAAGTTTAGTAAGAAACCGATGGATGTTTTCGAATGAAATTTAATTTGATAAATGAACTGTTTGCTTTCTTGCTTTCTATTAATTAAATTAATTTTTATTCGAAAACATTCATCGGTAAACTTCAAGTACTTAGGCACTTAAGTAAACTTCAACTACCTATATCTGACGACCCCAGTTACTTGTCTCCTTTGGTGACAGTACGTAGCGTCTGCGCATATTGGTCGACCCATTCACCAGATTTTTTCCTAAATGGATAGACTAGCTGTTTGGAAAATTTACAGCCAATTTCTTTATCAATACAGTTCCATTGTTAGGTTTTCGTTCTTGATTTTACCATTGCATTTTACATAACGTTGTTCAATAAAACTGTTGCAATGACGTAAGAAGTAGTACTTATGGTAAAATCAAGTTACACCTGACAAAAACAAAAGAAAATCTTCTAGAACTCCACAATTTTCCGTCGACCTCACGTTTCGTTTACCGTAATCACATCGCCTTGTTATTTTCGTCAGTGTCCTTCGCACAAACTTATGTCAGATTGCATAATGACGTCTCACAGAAGAGGTATATGTACATAAAGTAACATAATTCTGAAAGAGGCCAGTCACGTGGTTATTACCGACCCATTTGTATTGATTTCGACTATGAATACTTATGTAATTGATTCTGTCAACAGTAAAATGGACAAAGTAGGTACCAGGCCGAACGGGTGAATGGAACATTGAGTGTTAACCTGCTGATGCTCGGTGTAGGCTACTTTCGTCGTGTATTTTGAATAGACGTAGATCTATTTGTATAGTTTCGAGGTGAAACATGGTAATAATGATAAAAACACATGGGTAAATAAAGATAACACGAAAGACGAAATATTCATTGGTGTTTTTACTCTTGTCTACAGAGGCTTAATAAGTTTTGACAGATCACTGCATCCAGAGGGGCAATTTTCGTAATCTTAACAACGTTCACAGTGTAATCTCAGTCTCAATCTGTCAAAAATATCTCTAATTTCCCTACATTTTTGACGAGTTTTTGAAATTGATTGTCGCTGAGATGACATTGCGACTAGATTTTGAACGGTTTTTACTAAAGATGAGCTCTGTAAGTAACTAGTTAAAGAGCTCATATTTAGTAAAAACCAGTTTTCCTCATATTTTGAAAACTACTGAGAAGTTCTATTATCCTAATGAGAGTATGTACCAGGGAATAACGAGGTGACTATCTGCATACGTAAAGTCTGTCTAGTGTGCTAAAAGGAGGCTTTTTTATGCCAGTTAATACTGGTGGCTCCTTCAAATTAAAACAGGCTCTTCAATTATTTATAGCTGTCAATTTAATTTTGTTTCGCCGTATATTATAATATTCATAAATTCTGTTTATATGCACATTATATAGATCCTCATATTTCACGTCACATAAATTTTCTGTCAATTCGCAAGAACTTGTTCATTAAGAAATTGGCAAATTACTAATAGCTTTTTTCTCCATACTATAAACCATGTTTATTTATTACGAATAAATAATGGTTTAATTTTTAATTTGAAAACATCACCATTTCTTTTAACACTTCTATTAGTGAACCAAGTTCAGTTGTGTAAGCCGCTGATAATGATGTATAGTTTTCTTTTTGTTTCGTATCTGAAGTAAAGATCGACCACAATTCACAACCACAATTAATTATATTTATTTTTATTATTTTGATTTGTATGTATTTTATATTTAATTTGATTTTAATTACATAAGTGTGTGTATTTTAATCATATTTAATCAATTGTATGTTTTAAATAAATTAAACATAATGGAATGGAGTTTGTCTGAAAATAAATGAATTGTTATTACAATAGGATAGGTGGAGGGTCTTAAGCCTCCACGTCTGCACAACGAAGTGTGGAGTTGGGGAAGACTTACACCACTTATTGATGGTCTGTGTTCGAAATGAATCTGGTAGAAATTATCTATTTGGCGTCTTGAGATTGATCCGACTTGATGTAGGCACATTCCATAAAATTCAAACAAATAGTGATGATGCGAATAGTCTGTTCAGGTTCATGGCCCAAATGCAATGCGTAGCAGTGTGTATTTAGGGTTTGATGGGACTGTCATACGAAACGCGGTAATAAAAATCTCTATTTATATAAAGTATAAAAAACAACATCCTTATCATAATTTAACATCTAGCAATTGACTTTTGTGTGGCCACCTACACATCAGAGTCAATTGCTAGATGTTGCAGTCGTCAGTGTAAGGCATAATATCATTCCTGCGGTTGGTATCCGCAAGGGTGCGAATGACCGGATTATAAGGAAGCGATCACGCGAGGCCGCCGGGCGTTCAACGTAGGTCTAGCCCGTGAGAAATGAAATGAGATGTAGGCATATACATGATTTAACTTAGGTCTTATGACTAGTCTTCAGCAAGCGGGTTTGTATAGTCACCAGCTAGTGGGTAGAGTTTCTTAGAGGCTGTATACTTCGCTGCTAATGCCTTTTGATGAAAAACTGATATAGCCATACATTTGTCTCTATTATTCCTTAGCATAATCAGCCTATAATGTTCCCACTGCTGGGACACCGGCCTCCTCTCCGTGAGTGAGAATGGGCTTAATCCACCACGCGGGCCGAGTGGTGGAAGTCACATGTCTTCGAATTTTTGGTTCTAGGACATGCGGCGTCTCCTTACGATGTTTTCCTTCACCGTTTTGAGAGCCGTGGTAAAAACCTGTAACACGCCGCGAGTAACCTCCTTCATTAATTTTCGACCCAGCTGGACAGACTAGTCTTATATTACTTTTGTAATTAAAAACGTGTTCCTAGATCTTGAAATCAACGTTTAATTTATTATCTAAAATCAGCACCTGCAATAACTTTTTCAACAGTTTACCGTATTAACTAGATTGCTTAGCAAATGAGCAAAATAACTTTATAAACACGCAGGCATTGTTCATATTTTGCACAATCGATAGTGAGTGTGGTCGGTAGATACAATCATACTAGGTTAATATCGTAGCAGTAACGTTTTTTGTGTAGTGCTTGATGGATATGCATATAATATAAAATTGTATCTCAACAAAGCTATTTGAAATATTTAGTTGCGAAGTTAAACAAGAGTTTTAAATTAAAATCGATACATATATTTTTTTTTAATTCTAAATAAATACACCGGAATAGGAAATGTCAGGTTTATGAAATAATAAAATCAGAGTTGCAATTCTCGTAATTTTATGAACGTTCACAGCTGTATGATCTCAGTCTCAATCTGGCGAAAATACAAGTATTAGACATTGATTGTTGCTGAAATGAGATTGCGACTAGATTTTGAACGTTTTTAATTACGGGAATTGGTCTTCTGGTAACCACGTGTCGTATTTAAGAGAAACAAAATAGGTTTTTAATTTCCTGTGTACCGTTATATAATAACAGATAATACGTAACTGGCAGGTTACGATTCACATTCTAATTTCGAATTCACCCCGGCACGTGTGTCCTTCAGCATTGAAAATGTCCTGCGCTGTTACCGTTCGTTTCAAATGTCCGGCTAATACAAATAAGATTGTGTCTTAGATTGACTTACAAATTGTTCTAAGCGCAACTGAAAAACATACAAAAAGCTGTTATAAATGCTGTGTAAAGTAACATTGAGGCGTTTATAGTTGATGTTCAGAATATCATTGTATCATCAGTTTTTTTGCGCTCTGATGGTTTTTCGTATTTTTATGAGTGTGGTGGGGAGAAAAATACAGTTTTTTCCAATAATATCTGCATATATAGAGTTGATATGAATAATTTTTTATGCTCGATTTGAAGGCTCCAAGACAACTTAATTCGGGAATGTTGTGCTCCAAAATATTCCTAAAAACCTCTTTATTTACGGCTTCTACTTATCTCCAATTGACACTAGTTTTGAGAAAATATTGATGGCCCATTTTGATGGCCTATGGCTGATGTCCAGGATGCGCCGGCCACGTGGAGGCTGTTTTAATTCATCCTTTGTATAAGATGCTTTAACGAATTAATTCAACAACGAAAACCGACGTTAGAGCCATCAAACAGCCTATTAAGGCTTTACAAGTTCACACGGAGGCACAGGTGCTACGCTTCCATTCATCTCCTTCGTTCCCACGACCGACTTATATTCATCCATTGTTCACCCCCGCAATTCATACACCCCATTCAAAAGGTTGGGGGTGAATCTCGTACAGGTAGTCCGTACAAGGTGTTATAAGAAATACGTTATGACCGTTGGCTATACGTTATAGGCACAGTATGGTAGTCGACACGGATAATAAAACGTGTATTGGAGTACGTTCGAAGGCTTTGTTGTACATTTTAAGGATGGGCAGTAGCCAACGGTTATTGAAAGTTTGTCGTTTTTTTCTTGCAAATAAATATTTGATGGCGTCGTGAGAAATTGCAGGCCTTAGTAATATTTTTATGGAGGGTTTTAATTACAAAGATAAGCGATCTTTAAGTTTATATGATAATTATAGGTTCTTCAGATCATTAAGAAGCATAAAAGTGTTTTTACGGCTTGCCACTTTTATCAAATTGCATTTAAAATATATTAAAAACCTTCGTCACCATTTTCAAGCCGCCACGTGCTTTGAGTTCGAGAACCGGTGAATGTTTGAATTATAATTTCATTAACGCCGTTTGTGATAAATATTCATGTAATAAGCTATTAATAATTTAAATATATATAGAATTCAAAGTCCTGGCTGACTGATATATCAACGCACATCCTAAACCGCTGGTCCTAGAGACATGAAATTTGGAGGGTGTGTTCTTTGTGAAGAGTAGGTATCCATTAAGAAAGGGTTTTTCGGAATTCCACCTCTGTATATATTTAGAAGTTCTGCAGACTATAACATTCCAGAACACTATGAGTTGTATGTGTTGAATGAAAAGTTTTTTATAAAGCACAAGGAAGTTGGTAACAATGGCTTGTCGAAACGGAAGTATATCGAAGCTAACGGCGGCGGCCATTATACAGCCATTTTAGAAAATGTACGCACCTTATATTTTATACGTAAATAAATTGACCTCGAATTGTTTCGTTTGACTGTCATGGTGGACGTAGGCAATGGACAAACTATCACTTTTGCAATATTCTAAAGTAATAATTGGCAGAACTGTCTGGCTAGTGTCTAGTTATGTATTGAAGGCTTTGTATCTGCTTGCTATGCATTACATTATATTTAAATCAAATAATCTTATTATATTACAAACCTTGAGCTGGGTTTGATTCCCGAGTTGGGCAAAGTTTAGAATTTCTCAGTAGCAGCTCGGAGTTTGGACTTGTGCTCGGTTGATGGCAATAGGCTCGCCTCCTATTACATGGGACTTAAACGTTACTGGTGAAATGTAGGTGTAATGTAGGTACACGTCTGCCTAACTCGTTGGGGAATACAGGCAGGTAACTAAACCCCTAAGGTTTTTGTAAAGCTTGCTGCAAAAGCTCTGAAAGTAATCAAATGCTTTGTCAAAAGTAAAAAATATTTAACAAAAAAATATGACTAATCCAAGAAAAACGTGTAGATTTATATTCACCAAGAACAAATATCGGTTTCCATGCAAAGTGGAAGCTATAAATATACCGCTCAAAAACGCAAAAATAAACCGCCCACCAGACTTAAGCCGCGACTTTATGTGGACGCGCGACGTCCAGTAAATATGATCCAACAATTATTGTTTACGCACTATAAATCTCCCAGTATCCATGTTGTTATGCGGCCGAAACGCCATAAATCCTTCTGTATCGTAAACTTTAATTTAATAATTATGAACGTCATGACGCGGAAATCATGAAGCCGGTCGTGATACCTAGCTATATAAAATGGGAATGATTCGCGTGGAACAATGGGTCGGGTTATCGAACTGCAATAACATTTCGGTGAAGGTCCCTAGTCTGCGAGGTCATTGCTAGATGCTGTTTTGCCGCGTGATTTCATTCTAATTCGCCTCGAAAATTGTTTTAGTTTTAAATATTTAACTGTTAAAGACGTGTGTGTGTTATTAGACGATGATTGGCACATTTAATAATTTGCAAGTCACCGTCTAATTAATTAATATACATTATTTGATAATTACTGTGCGTAAACTTGCTAGTAAAAAAGAAAAAACAATGTCACCATTTAAATCTATTATATTTATGTGAGTTACCTTGGTACAATTTGCAGTACATGCTAGAAATTATCTCTTACATTTTCATGTTAGCTGACAGTACCTAACCTGTCATATTACCTGTACTGTTTTTTTAGTGCTTAATTGAGCTCTCCATAATTGCACTGTCAGTTTCTTTTCAAACCAATGTCCGGGGAATTGTCTTCATAGCACATTTTTTCATTTCATGAAAACGTCTAGACTGACGTTGCCATCGCGCAGTGGCCAATCATGATGACAAACACTTCTACCCACTACCTATATGAAGAAGCCTTAAAAGCCTACAGGCGGATAAATCGAAATGTTCAATCGTCGCTCAAAAATAGAAATGTCAGCAGCTGTTATTATTATTTAATATTTTTTAGTCGATCCACTTATTAAGGCTGACACTTTAATACCACATGATATTCTTTCATTTGGACTGGAATGCCGATAAATAATTGTATGCCAATTTATTTAGATAGTAGTATATAAATGGTTTGCCTATAGATCAAAGGTGAACGGGTTCGGTTCCTTATAAACCATCTTGCGTTTCATGGAAATCGAAATTTACTGTCGTAGGTACGCGTATAATCAGGGCTTATTCTTTGTTTGTTCCTTTTCTTCTATTATTATAATGATATATATAGACTGGCGGTTTGTTAACGTGCTTGTACATTTAACTAGAAGTACTCGTATCGATTCAACTACTATACTGTAAGGAGGGTTGACTAAAAAAGTTAAAATATCTCATAGGCTAAAAGAAAATTTTCATTTTTAAAAACGTCAGTAATATCTAAAATAAAGTCTCTTTTAAAAACTATTATTTCGCTGTATCACTAAAGAAACATCTTGCAAACCGTCCCAATAATTACAAGGCTAAAAATATAGCCATCAAATGCGGGTGGTGCCGTAAACCTACCTAGTATATTAATAGTATTACGCATATTAAAGACAGTTGGCTTGCTAACCTAAAGATAATAACGTAATATTACATGACAGCTTTAACCTCCAAAGGTGAACTTAAATATGCGGGACGCAGTTAATATGTATGTACCCGACTGTACCTATTTAGAGCTTGCCTGTCAAACGTGCGCCGTCCCACTTAACAAAGGCGTTTGTTTTTAAAGAATATTACGTCACTTTTTCATTGTTTGGTATTTTTGTACAAGATATATTTCAGTCAGATTAGGCATATGGAATTTGTTTGGATTGTGCTATCCAGCTGCATTGCTGCAAACATAGAAATCATACCTTAGGACTCGCAACCTAATTGCGTAACAGACTATTAATCACAATCTGAATCATTTTATAGAATATTGCTAATCCATTGAATTATATGTTCGAAAAAAAAATCTGCTCAACAACGTAAATAACGCAATGAATGTTGTTGAACTGTCAAAATGAAAGCCATTGCTACTGATAGTGTGTTACGCAATTACCCCGCAGAGTCAAGGAAAACAAAATGCATGTTTTCATAAGCTAAACTAAAAAGAAGAACTTTTCCAAATGTAACATTTATTGCCAAAACGAAAACGAAAAGCGCGATTTAAGTTTCCTCTAGAATTTTACAAGACCTTTTCACTAAAATCAGATTGTTTTACTTAAATATAAACCCCTTTATTTATAAACGTTGCTTAAAGTTAAGTACTTAGTGATTAGCGACATAAATTTTTGATGTTTGAACGTCACTTAAGTTTAACCATTGTTTTATAAATAAACCCTAAAGTGTCAGTAACATTCTTAGGTTAGGGCCAGTCCGAGCTTCTTTGCAGTCAAAAGTACTTTTAAGACCATATTCTTTTTTTGCGTGTGACGTTGACACTAAGTTTTCTTTAAGTACAGCTAAGCTTATCGAATAAAATAAAAGAGGCTAATCACATGTCCTAATAAGAACTGAAAGGAACGTCCTTTAGAATTCCTCAGTTAATCTGGATTAGGTCACATACAACTGGAAGCGTCAAGGTTTGCGGTCAATCGTGGGCGTATAATTACTATATATTGAATGTTAGGTGCTATTGTTACGAAGTGACATTTTGGAATGGCCTCAATTATATAAACAATACCCGAGCTTTGATTTTGACATTTTTTTTCTATAGTAATGTGTGTTATTATTAATTTGTAATTGCTGTGTACCTGAACTGGGACTAATAGATACATTACGTTTGTCTGTCTGTGTTTCTGAGTTAGCTTTAGTTTGAGTAGGCTTTTGTCTTGCTGATAAATAAAAATAATAAAAAAGAAATGAAAATTGATAAGTGCTTAAAGAATTGAATAATTAATTCGAATGTTTTATGTTAGGTAATCTAGAGGAGGTCAGACCTACTGGTGCTTCTAATGAACCTCCTTTTGATTATATCATAAAATATATACTAAATATAGTGTATTACGTAATCATTTTATTTGCTCAATTTACCTTAAAAGGTGAATACTGACGATTTTAAGTACTGCACTCAGTTACCACTGCGTTCGTGGTCATATTAACAGTATTAAATGTGTAGTTTTATTATTATTGCTCGTAATTTAAGCTCCATAATACGTACACTGACTTTTGAAGAGGCACGGGAAAATTGTGCTCACGAATACACTTGAACTCTTGAATGTATAAATAAATAAGTAGATATACATTTATCGTCATTAAAGACTTTATTTGTAATGAGAATTATTAATCTTTTTAACTATCAGATAGTCGTTCTTCATTATAGGAAACTTTCGAAACGAATGAAGAAACTTGAAGTGCATATTTTTCACAACATCGTAAGCGCAAAATATATTTATTAATCATCTTTTGATTTTAAACTAAACATCTTATTTAGAAATCTTGTGTAAAATATACAATCTAACACTAAAATATGTATGTTATATTCAAGTATATAAAGAAAAAAGGGAAGAGCTCAAAGGGCATCAAAAAAATTATAGATTTTATATAGTGCCCATTTTACAAGAGGAAGTGTTTAAATATCGTGAAGTTTGGTCCCCTCAGACAGTTAAACAAAAAGCTTGGGGTGAAAATAAATACGAACCGTGGTACCAGTCGTGGGGCCCAGGACACCTGCGGTCTTCGTATATTGGCACTATCTTCTATACAAATAAACATAGAATCGACTAAATGGTTTCATTTGCATACATTCACTTTCAAAAGACTATTAATAATATTGAGTACATTATTTTTTATTATGTGTAATTGATGTAGCAAGGGTTCGGTATCTTGGTTGTTGCAGTCTTCATCTTAATAATGACTTATTTAGGTATGTTTAGTTAAGCTACTTAGCAATACAGCTGCACTTAGACTGGAGTCTAATTTATAAATTAGTGTTGTTTGAACAATTTCTTTATCATCGTCTTCAGACTGTATTGAATTCCCTATGTATGTACCTATAAGTCACTCCTATGTGTGTAATAAGTATATTGTTTAAATTGCTCAGTTAGCATCCAAGCTTTTGCTAGTTTATTGTTATTTTAATCTGTAAGAAAGAAAATATTTATTTATCTATTTATGCAAATACATACAAACAGACAAGAAGAAACGAACAGAAAACTACGTGCAAAGGTGATGCTTATTTCTAAGAAAAACACAACCATCAAAATACTAAAATAATACTAAGCGTGATGTGAAAAACTCTTAGCTGGAAATGCAGCTTGTATATTTTTAGAGTGTTATGTGCTATTCGTCCATGTATATTAAAACATAACATTCTGAATCTATTAATGTCTATATGAATGTCGAGCATTCACCCCACAGATTGATATTTGAGACCTTACAGCGCAGAGATTCGCGATATTTATAACACCATCAATGTTCGATATTAGTTTTTATCTAATACTTAAAAATGAGCATTAAATACAAGCTAATGGTCATTAGTTCGTTCAGATTCTAATCATTTTCAAAAATAAATTACTGTTCAGATAACATTAATGTAATTAAGATGTTATGTAGATCTATCGAGTGACTAATTGTAATAGGAATAGGGAATTGTATATTTATGGTACAGGGTTTATTTTTCAATGTTCTTCACAAGATTCCATAGTTGCAATCATATTACATGTTTATTATGATTGTGGTGGGATCTCATCTATTTCCGACTCCCGGGTCAAAGTTTTATTAATGACTATTAAATAATTATTAGTTACAAATGGGCTGACACCACTCTAATTGCAGTCGTAAATATTATTATTTATATAGAATTAAATCAGAATCATTACATCAAATATGGAGGTCTGACTTAATAAAGGCGGTTAAGTTATTGAAATCATCGTCGCTCACGGCCATCTAAATCTGAATAATACAGCTGTTACATTATTTACAGAAGAATAGAAAAACAACCGTGTTGTTCCGCTTTAACGTATCCGATATGGAAAATTGAAGTCCCAAACTGTCACGTGAAAACTCACGTTGCAGACTATTACACAAAACCTTCACTTTGGTTATTCACCTCGCATTTGACAAAAGATGAGATCTTACTGCTATTTATACTAAGCTGTTTATTTATATAGCAATAAAACAGTTTTTGTACGCAAAAATCAAATTAAGAAACCACAAATGTTTCAAGACTCTATTTAGTAACGCCACCTAGAGACTAAAAAGTTAAACAAAACCCGACACGCAAGCTTACAGCACACAACAAAATTATTGTGCGGATGTATGCGTCTACATTCAATTCTAATCACGCACACAGACGCCGAGACATAGAAAAACGAACATTACGTACTCACACAAACACGAATCGTTACAGCCTCTTACGTGAAGAACGTAAGCGACTGCGGAACTCAAGATGGCTGACATTGGCAATGGCAGGTCGTTGACCCAGCGCTCGCGCAGCCTTCAAAGCTTAGATCTAGCATTAGAGTGGTTGTTATTTTCTGTCGTGTTTTTATTTTATTATTGGACTGTTTTGTGCGCCGAATGTTTTTTGTTGCGCTTATGTTTTGAACAATGATTTTAATTTTGTTATGTAATTACTTATTGATTTGGAGTTATTCAAAATGATTTAAGCTAATTTTCATGACATGAAACTGTTCAATATACGTGCTTGTGTAGGCTATTATAATAATATTAATTTATCAGCGTAGGAAATTGTCGTTATTTAGAAGTATGTTATCGTTTCAATTCACGCACGATTTCGTCTGAAACTCTTGATAACCATAATTTACTGCAATAATAAAATGAGTTTTATCAGGTACACAAATAATAATGATTTCGTTTATTTACGGCATACCAAATGACTTCGTGCCTACTAATAAAACGTTTTATTTAAGACATGTTAGTTATTTGAATTTGTTCGTGGGTGTGAAACTGATTTTGGTTAACCTTTAAATGAAAAGCTTCTCTAAAATAAAAGCTCGTGTGTTGTACAAATATGAAAAAACATTAAAGGAAAGGTAAACTGTAGGTGAAGTTAATTTTAATAAAATCTGACCTATACTGTCCTCGAATGATTGAAATGAAGTGAGCAAGTTAAACAAAATCTTTTTCAAACTGTCCTTCTGAGTTATAAGGTTACATATTTGTTTACTTTTCTGTATTACATAATTTACAAACAATCAAAACAAACCTCAATTTTAAAGGTGCTAAGCTAAAATAACAAAATACATAGTTACAAAACCGAACATCCGGATTAAAAACGTCTACAAAAGTAAGAAATAGCAGAATAGATTGTATATTAGCAAGGCATGATTCCATGAACATTGATCGTTGCGGTAGTGGCTCCGCGGTGCGGCGGGCCGGCGCAACCGCGGAATGTAGCTCAAACTAACGGTGCGTGCGCGCGCCGCGAAAAAACTCAAGTTCACTATCACGGAAGATTGCGCGCCGACGACGCCATTACCGCTCGGTTACGTTGTCGCGTCGGCTACCAGGTATTATGCCACTATGTAACTATGCATTCATTGCATAACGCGTGCTATATACTTCACCACGCATTTTACATTGAATCTAGACTGATAATTAACGCTTCTGCACGTTTTATATCATTGTTTAAAGGTGTTGATGCGGTCGTCTTAAAATGAATAGATACATACCTAGCTGTTATTTTTCATACGAAGTACGGCAGCTTACATTGTTACTTTAGCTTTTCTAGGAATTTCATCGGGAAACTCTTATTGCATTGCACATAAGCAACGTAAACATTCATTCAAGTTGTAAGCTATTGCCATTAGTGCCAAAATAAAAATAAATAAAATATATAAAAAATATAAATTCTATTTATTCTTTTCTTTTCTGACAATCCGCAATCAGTTTTATACGTTTAGCGGGCGAGTTGGAATGTTTACCACATTGGCTAAATTAATAAAATTAAAGCTGCAATATTATGGTCAGTCGCAGTGAACAATATTTTTAATTTTATGATAAAATTATTTTATAAAAAGAAATATCCTCATATCGTCATGACGCAGCTATTAAATAAGATTAGCCATTCAGGAAGGTTGGTATAGTAGGGCGACAACGATACTCATAGTGAAAATGTTGTAACCCTATGTATTAAACAAAGAAGAGGAATGCCCATAACTAAAAATACTTCTAATTTCCCTACATTTTGACTACTTTTTGACATTTTTGTTTGTCGCTGAGATGAGACTGCGACTAGATTTTGAACGTTTTAAATTACGAGAATTGGCCTTCTGATCTGTCTTTAATTGTTAGTTAGGAAACTTTTTGTTGTGCACCGTTATCGGGTAGAACAGAGCTGGTAGACAAAAATGCTAATTGTGTAGTAATCACAATGAATATTATACGGTTCACATTGACATTAGATTCGCTCTCGTAACGACCGACTGTTAGTTACGAGAAGCATCCGGTAGGCTTACGATTCGTGGAAATTATTTTTGAAAAAATCAGAGTTCTGTATGGAAAACTTAGTTTTATTACTTCTAAATATGGCTTGTGACTATGATGATTTTAGAACGATTACAATTACAAAAATTTATGTGGACTAGACTGCGAGTTTTTTTACCTAGGAGGTTGTCGTCTGCTTAACCGGACTTACCTGTGGGTGCCTCCGTAAATGAAGGCCTCCAGCCATGGCTTAAAAAAGGCACCCCCTGTGGGGTACGAACCTTGGCTTAGGGCGTCGCTGGGAGTGGGCAGCAAGGGCAAGCCTGGATCAGAATATTTTGGGGCAAATTTAAAGCTACAGGCTCAGCGACGCGGGCTGGCTCGAGCAAGGGTCGGGGTGGACGAGCAACGCCAGCAAGTATAAAAGGACCTCCATGGCCAATACCTGTGATTCAATATTTAAAATACTTTATACAAAAATACAGACGTAGGTATTGTTTATGAGTTCATCTTAATATTAATTAAACAGAATGATGTCAGATACCACACAATAGGCTCAAATTAAATAAAGAACATTGCCATAAAGGCTTTACAAAAAACCAATCCAATGTTTTATTGTCTGAAGTGGGTTGAAAAACGATGTTCCTTTAATGAACTTGCAAGTTTACTTTTACATGATTCCGATTCCGATAATCTTCAACACTGATGAACAGACAAACTTTAAGGCTTTACTATCGGTACGGTTAAAGATCTGTTTAAAAAAATTGGTATCAATTACAATCTGAATCATTTTGAAGGATATGCTAAACCATGTTCGAAAAATTTGTCTTCTCAACAACGTTAATCACGCAATGAATCTTATTGAACTGTCAAAATGAAAGCCATTCCTATTGTAACCCCCTTACTAATAAACTTATTATATCGGATGAATAGTTACACATCGATTTCTCTCTTTCAGTCGTCAATAATTTAACGTTCGAAAGAGGAAGAAAAAGTGTTGTGTAACTATACAGATGCTATAGAACGTTTATTAGTAAGGGGGTTAGTGTGTTACGCAATTACCCCACTGGATATAATATGAGGAACCCCGAACCCGCGACGCGTCGTACTTGACGCACAATATTATCTTACATCTTCTATTACCACTGTTATGACGTGAGAACCTCGATTGTTCCGATCGCTGCCACAAGTGTGGGTAAATCTGCTTGCTCTTCAATGCTAATGGCGGCTAAGTACGTGTTTATGGTGCCTCCGATTGCGGCATTGCTTGAAGGCATAATCTTCGGGAATTGTTAGATATACCTAGTAGACTGACTGATTCTTCATAACCTTTACACTTTTATTTTAGGGTTCGGTTCGTCTTCTAGAATTATACGAAAAAGATCACGAAAAGTCACCAGTTAGAAGATGACTAGATAACGTCACTAATAAAATTAAACTTTAATTAACAATACATTCAGATAAATGAGGTGCCAAAACAACCTGCTATACACAGCCTGCCTGCTGTTATTTACATTCCATAAAGAATTTCTAAGA
Organism: Hydraecia micacea; assembly: GCA_914767645.1. NCBI lineage: Eukaryota > Metazoa > Arthropoda > Insecta > Lepidoptera > Noctuidae > Hydraecia > Hydraecia micacea. The sequence goes on from OU611781.1 coordinate 7,981,005, forward strand.
CCAGTAGTGGCGGTCCCGACTTACGAGTTTTAGGTCGTGGGTTCGAACCCCGGCAGGCGCTTTACTTTGAGGAAATAATTTCATCACCACTACTCTCAAAACGGTGAAGGAAAACATCGTGAGGAAACCGGCATTCCCTAGAACCAGAAAATCGACATGTGACATCCACCACCCCGCACCGGGCCCGCGTGATGGATTACGGCCCACTCCTTCTTACAGAAAGAGGAGGCCTGTGTCCCAGCAGTGGGAAGATTATAGGCTGATTACGCTAAAGAATTTCTATTAAAAAATAAATAGTTTATCTTCCAGGTAATACAGAAATCAGCACCATAATTGTGTAACACACTATCAATCATAATCTGAATCATTTTGACGGATATTGCTAATCCATTGCCTCAAATGTTGGAAATTTGTCTGCTCTACAATGTAGATAACGCAATGAATGTTGTTGAACTGTCAAAATTAAAGCCGATGCAACTGTTGATGTGTTATGCAATTACCTCGTTGTTCCACAGGTTGACACAAGTTGAGACGAGTTGAGTAGCTTTAGCTAGGTTACAAAGTATTATTTGCCAGTGAGCCCCAAACTAGACAGTTAATCTGTATCTTGGGTTAATAAAAGCTTTTATTTGTCATCAATGTCTGGTTAACTTACGTGAAACTGAAACTGACTACAAAACTTTTGCCTTTATATTGATTTGCGGCATTTCTATGACTCAGGGCAGGTATAAGTGATGTGAGATAGATACAGAATGCATATCATTTCCAGGAGTAGTGGCAGATTGCCAGATTATCGTGTCAGTACTGTAACCATTTCCGCGTTGCTCTACTTTTGCTGTATATGTTGAGAATTTTGAGATAATAAGCTGTTCAGGTATTCTGAATAAGTAAAAAAGATATCTGTGCTGGTCCATCGATAAGGAAAGTGAACTTTACCTAGCAGTTGCAGTCTAATGTAGTGGTAGCTAGTGGTCTATCGCAGTCCACTGCTGGATTGGCCTCTATAGGCCTCTCTCAGGCTGCGCCATAACACCCTGTCCTCCACCTTCCACATCTAGTCCATCCCAGCCACCTTCTTAAGGTGGTCGGTCTATCTAGCCGGGGGGTGTCCCACACTACGCTTGCCGATACGCGGTCTCCACTCTAGGACTCGTCCGACTCGTCGTCCTAGAGATGTTATTATGAGTTAAGTAAGGTGATGAAAAGCGTAAGTACTAATCAGCATACTGCAATAAACCAAGTTGATTTATTCGCAAGTATGACGATGACGATTTAAATTATTAAGTTCCAATGCCTTTAAGTATGTCTAGGGCAAAATAAACAATTGTAATAAAATGATGTAACAAGTGTTAACAATACGTTATTGTTCCAAAAACAGTACCAACATATATGGTCAGCATGTAACGTTAATAATTACAATTTGTTTACAAGTGAATGAAATTATACGCAGTTAAATATAATAATATACTAAACTTGATATAGTTACGAATGATTTATTGTGTTATTGTTCCTACTTACATATATAAATAATCTAACATTTATTCTGTTAGGTGTATCTAGTTCATCTATATACCTACTTACCAAGAAATCGAATAATAACGCTAAAGAGTTTGTTTGTTTGTACACGCTAATCTTTGGAACTAGCAGTCGGAATCGAAAAAATATTTTTGTATTTTATAGCCCAATTCTTCTCGGGCTAGGAGCCATAGGAGCCGAGTGAATAGATAAAAAGTAAGAAGAACCTAAGGCGAAAACGAAATAATAGCGCGGACGGGCGATGCGATGCGATGGGGTGGCTCTGGGGAACAAGAAAGACACAGGCAGAAGCTTCATAAGCATAATCTGCCTTTAATGCTCCCACTGCTGGGACACAGGCCTCCTCTCAGTGAGAGGGAGTGGGCCGTAATCACGCGGGCCTAGTGCGGGTCGGGTTAGTTTTATATTTAAAGTCTATCTGAAGGGGTCATTGTACTCATCATCATGAACAACTTTTACTATGGGACAAATCGTGAAATCGCAAAAAAAATCTGCTGTTCCATACATTTTGATGAGTTATGCGAACATAAATACAGGGAACAGCAGATTTTTTTTTTCGAGATTTCAGGAAAAGTTGTTCGTAATGATGAATACAATGACCCCTTAAGAGATTTCGTGTATGAATAGATAGACTTTATGTAGTTTCCATTGACATTTTATTCACGTGATAGCTTCAAAAAGATCACGAGAGTCATCAGTTAGAAAATACGCACAGTGTAATGATTTGAATAGAATACTCTTTATTGTGTATGTTTGTTGTGTGTGACCTAAGAAGTGGACTAGATAACATTACTAACAAAATTAAACTTTAATTAACAATTCATTCAGATAGATGGAGTGCCAATACAACCTGCTGTGATTGACATTCGATAAAGAGTATCTATTTACTTTGAGTGATGATACACGATCGAATCATTAAAAGAAGTTCAGACAAAAAACCTGATTTGAAAAAAACAATCACTTTCTTTTCATTGTAAATAATAACTCAATGCAGAGATCCAATCCGACTTCTTTAAACAAATGACCATGTTGCAACCACCTGCACCTGTCACCAATTTTCGACCATAAAATAATACAAATCAGGTGCCTTGTTTTAGAAGATTCATTACCACTGTCCATGTTTTGTCCAACATTTTGGTGATCCAAACGCGCCGATAAAATGGACTTTAAACTGTAGGAACAGAAAATCTGTTATTCCGTAACAGTGTCGGTTCTAATGACCTATATTTGTAACATATGGGTCGACAAGGCAGCTGATGGTAGGTCAGGAATGGGTTACTAAGGCAATAATTTCGGCTGCTATTATCGAATATCCGTTTGCTTTATTTTTGGGACTGAAGGGATTGCTGCGGGCGTGCGATGTTAATAAGGTGTTCAGTTTCTCAAACTTTTGCACCTTGTGTTATCAAATCTTGGGCATCTAAAAGGTTTATTGAAAAATGCTCGATCAACAGGTGTGGGAAAGGGTTTGCTGATTTTAGTTTCTATTTTCTTGGCCGATATATTGATTTACGATGTTATGTAAAGTAGGTTGCATTTCAGTTATTTCATAGGAAAGGTGGAAGCTCAATACTTGCATGAGTGATTTATTCTGTTACGCAATTATATACTTATGTCTGTTTTGTTTTGATTTCGAAGTTATCCTACCTAATATTAGAAATGTAAAAGTGATTCGAGTTTGTTTGTTTGTTACGCTTTCCTGCTAAAACGGCTGAACCCATTTGGAAGAAATTTGACACACAGATAGACCATGACCAAGGTAATGACATAGGCTAGGTACTTTTCATCCTGGAACGCAGACGAAGTCGCGGATAACAGCTAGTAAATTATATTTCCTGTTAAAATGAGTGTTTATTAATTTTGCTATTGAATCAAAGTTTCCTTTAATGCCTTTAACGCGGCAGCATGGTCTCTGATTTAAATAAGACATCACTCACAATAGATGACGAATAGATAAAAAAATTAAGTTACGACTCAAAGATGTAGCGGCCATACTAATTAGTAGCTTCTGATAAATTATAGCCATTAGAACAGGAACATATTTTTTGCAGTATAACTGGTATTAGTTGTGAATAGATTAAGACGACAATAATATCGTTATGTATAAGGCAATACCTATTACATTTAACGAACTCGCTTCTAACGTCCAAACGCGCAAAAACTTATCCGTGTTATACATAGCCTTATGGTGAACTAGACATGACAAATTACCCAGGCATTAAGTGCTTAAGGTAAAAGGTACTTAAATCGATGAGGTAAAATGTCAAAACCTTTATTAATGCTCTTATCGACATTTTTATTAATTGAATTTCCTATAGCGTTGCAATTTATTTAAGTTGTGTGCCTACGTAGTATGAAATGGGGCCGAGTTTATGAAGTAATTAATTGTTTCGAACTACAATATGAACGACAAAAAACATTTAGAGAAGAAATAATGAAAAATTGTTTATTCTGCACAAACAAAACGCACATTACAAACAAAAAATTACATTTACATCATTTTCTTTTACCTAGAGACCCGTCCATGTTTGGCACGGTTTTTACGACTTCACTTTAAGTTTTCTAAATGATGTTGAAAACCGCATCATGATCCGTTGCGTAGTTTAGAATATCAACGCCGTACACAGACAGACACGAAAAGCGACTTCAATTTATAATAATATGTATGTATGGATATTGATTGTAATTAAATTCTCAATGGCTGGTTAAGCACGTAGGGCTACGTTAACAAGTCAATCTGATATTATTTTGTCACCATTTTAGCATCGAAGATTACAGTTCGTAAAACAGCAGCCTCATCTACCAAGCTGTAGATCTTCGTCGGTGCATCTGCACGGTGCATCGTAGGAAACGCATCGCGCTACGATATTGCACCTGCGGCATGCTCCCACGCTACCTATTACTGTACACGACTGTACATTGTTACATGTTACGTAGCTTAGTACGTACAGTTTGACTTCTTACCTCTGCTTGTCTAGATTCGAGAAGATCTCACGATTAAATTAGAGGATATAAAAATGATATGATCATAACTGAAAGTTCGATTTATTCCGTTCTGATCCCCTGAACCCCCCCCCCCCCTCCACTCCCCCTCAATCCCCTGCTTCATACACACCTAAATTATTTTTACTTGGAATTATTTTTTTCTGTATTTTATTTAGAGTAACAAACATGTAACTGATTCTGATGACGAGTGTGAATATTTATGGCTTGAATTTTTACTCTAAGTTTAGATTCAGAGGTGTATTTTGTGAATGGCCTAAAACTAAATGTCATTTATTTTTAGCCTTTGGAAAAATAAAAACCTCATCGCTAAACTGACTAATTCAAACTTAGAAGAAGCACTGTCTAGCCCAAAAGGATTTTACATCAAGCTTAAATTGCCTCAGGTAGTCTTTATTTTTGATCAGGCATAAAGAAAAGATTACCAACATCTTAAATTCTTTCCACCATCAGCCTACGCTTTAATTCTAACAAATTGTCTTCACAACTTAAAGTAAGCGCGGCACTTATGGCTGCAATGCGTATGAAACTTACTGGATCTGACAGGCACAGTTAAACTTAAGCCGATTTTACACACACGGTGTCTTTCTCAGTGTGTCATTATTTTGTATAACAGGAAGAACAAGTAAAGAGTAAGATCATCACCATTATTAACAACCAGGTTCCACCCACTACTGTGTTTTGAACTCCTCCCTTTTGTGTCTTGCTTCCCTCGTTAATGCTGGTGTCATCTCCAAGTCTTACCTATGGTATACATTTGTAGGACAAATAAAGAAAAAATTGATGAATGGGTCTGCTCTTGAACTCGATCACGCCTGATGGAAAGCGATGGATGAGGTCTATGATGGAACGACATCCACCCATCTGGCTATTGCTCTAACATCATTAAGCAATTCTGCTGCATCCATCAGTAGTTACCAGTTATAATAATACATTGTAATGTATGGTAATCCATTGCGGACAAAGTAAAGAGCACGTATAGGATGTTACACAATTTCTAATTGGTACTTATTGACGGCGATATTTAAATGCCATTCTGAGTTCAAATTAACATTAATTGAAGCTTCCTAACTTGATATAAATAAAGCCTAATTGATAGGCTGTGTGTGTCAAATAGGCACAATGGTATCGCGCAAGGTGCGTTTATAAATAGGCTGACATTTAGTTATTCACTTCGGTTCTGCACATATGTTTAAGGCTCTTATTTATTTAAAGATAATCAACAGGGAACTAGCCCAAAGTTCAAATAGGAGTGCAGTTATTAAAGATGTTGATATGTTTGGTTAAAAATGGAAAAATACTGTAGCTGACTGTCACTGTATTGCTATTGCTTTGAGTACAGACGTCAGCACATCAAGCTACTACAATCTGTCAAATTTCTTTAATAGATTTTCAACTTTATCTCTAAAGCATAAGGTTAAAAGTTGATTGGGAAAATTTGACAGTTTCTCGTAGCTTGATGTGCTGGCGTCTGTACATTTAAAATAAACGAGTTTGCTTCACAAATTGGAGTTTATACAAGCGCATTGTGTTTTTAGTAAATTACTTAAATAACGTTTAAAAACAGCTTACACTACAAAGTAATCAAAATATGTATACTAAAATTTTATTAGTATAGAAATTATGACTGTCATGTACGTTCGATTTTCGTGACAAATCCGAACAATAAATTGGGGTTGAAGTTATAAATTAATTTAATGATGATCACCGTGATCAAAGATTTATATCTCAGAGTGGATAGCCGTGCTTCCATATAGTTTTATACTTTACGAGTCTACGGGACCACCTTGTAGCGATAAAAGATGAAAGATAATTTATTAATTGTTTTACTTAAAATTACTCTCGAAATGTTAACTGCACTTATACTGCAAAACCAAATAAATATTAATTGAATAAAATTCAATTTGGACTTCGGACCGAATTTATGCGACAGGCTACACTATATTTGGCCAGTATCATTTTCAACATGTTACTGATATTAATCTTTTTTATTATGCAGTACAGAAAAGAACCACAATGCACCTTAAATCTCAATATTTCTCACGGTCAGACCATCAAACGCTTTCACTATTTTTTTGAAATCATATCCTCATAGGTTTTTTGCTTTCAATAACGAACAAAAAAATTGTAAAAAAATCCCTTTCGATTTCCGCTCAGGCGCCATCTGCTATTATTCTTGTCATGTGTTTGTTTAGATTACTTTTTTTCCTCTGTCCGGATTTCACCGGAAGTTGCCTCTCAATGAATGTGGTTTAACATTTAATTTTGTACATTATAGTGGTTATAGTATTTCCTAATCAGTATGAATGGGATGATTGGATCGCTTAACATAAGATATTGTGTGATGCAAAAACCATAAAGCTAAATTATGGTATACGTAGGAGGATATAACCCTCTTATGTTTGTGAGTTTATGATTATGTTATTTTTTTATTGATGGCTACTATAACATTAAATTGTTTCCAATCAGGCACATTCAGGGTTTCTGGTTTGTTTATAACCATGCCGTTCCTGCATAATATTTGAACTTTTACGATACTTTTTTGTTTTCTTTTGATAGCCTAGGTATATTGTGTTCCACTGCTGGGCAATGTACTCTCTCTCTCTCTGTGTATGTGTGTGTGTATTCTCTATGTGTGCTGTCTGTGTGTATGTATGTGTCTAATTCATTCCTTTATCAACTGTCAGCATAGCGTATTCAAATTAGTTGCTCCATTAAAATAAAACAATGTGTTCAATTACGTATGAAATGCCTGTATTAGGATAAGTTTTAATCACAGTTTTACCATCGAACCATAATAATTATGTTCTGCCATGACACGTGATCTGATTTTGGAACTAATTACAGTTTCACACTATTGTTTGACTGAAATACTAATGATGTCGACATGGTTCATAATTGTTCTTTAATTTTATAAATATATACTATGAATTACACGCGTTTGTGGTGGTAGTTATTAGCACTTTTTTGTTGGAGTCTATTATTATATGAGGGCTTAATATTCCATCCAGTCTCCGGCGGTAACCGTGAAACTACAAAACTAAAACAAAATATCCTATACCTACGTATTCTATTGTCCTTCCACCTCCGCTAACACAGCTTTGTAACTCTGTATACCATTGTTACATCAATACAGATAATACCTGAAGAATAACCGCTTCTATTTGTGCACTCTGAGCTCCCAACACCGACCCATATCTACAAAGCGTTCTAACGCCTTTATGTAACTCCGTCCGAGTTCAATAATGGGTCCTTCTTCATCCTTCAATTGTAACAGTTTCAAAGAAAGTTTTACGGCCAAAGATAAACGTTGTACAGACGCCAGCACATCAAGCTACTAAAATCAGTCAAATTTCTTTAATAGATTTTCAATTTTATCGCTAAAGCATAAGGTTCAAAGTTGATTGGGAAAATTTGCCAGTTTCGGGTAGCTTGATGTGCTGGCGTCTGTACATTAGTTCTTTGCGTAAACAGGTAAATATTTTTATTGCCTCACAAAGAATGTTATCATCAAAAGGACCGCTCTGAACTTTCTTTCGGACAAATCGTGTGATGTGATAACAATGTGAGAGATAACATTTTTGTGATTCAAAATGCTTGTTCGTTTGCACTTATTTAAATTATTTTGATAGTTCGCATTCTTTGTTGAATTTCGAGAATTACTGTAAGCTGAATTTTATCTCTGATAGTAGTGGTAGCTAAGTAATAACAGCCGCACGGGTCGATCGGTCAGGTTAAGCTACGCTTGCCGCGGTTGGTCCGTGGATGAGTGACCATCTTCACACACCGAGACCCCTCCGTGCTTGGTCCCGGCTGTCATTCGTGGATCTTTGACAGTCGTTACGGGTAGTCAGAAGCCCGAAAGTCTGACAACCAGTCTTACCAAGGGGTATCGTATTACCCAGTAACTGGGTTGTGGAGGTCAGATAGGCAGTCGCTCCGTGTAAAATACTGGTATTCAGCTGCATCCGGTTAGACTGGAAGCCGACCCCAACATACTCGTAGTTGGGAAAAGGCTAGGCAGATGATGAGCTGTATCCGGTTAGACTGGAAACTGACCCCAACATAGTTGGGAAAATGCGAGGCAGATAATGATGGATAGTGGTAGCTAACGCACTGACTGGTACAGTAGTACGATCATATTCTTTTTAGTAAAAATGATATAAGTTGTAACGTAATTTGTGGATTATATAAACTTTAATATTATAAAAAAAAAAGATTTTTTGTATTTTTGTTTGTTACACTTTCACGCTAAAACGGCTGAACGAATTTGGATGCAATTTGGAGCATGAGTAGACCTGGATTAGGACATAAGATAATTTATATCGCGATATTTCCACGGTATCGAGACTTATGCGGGTGAAACCGCGGGGTGCAACTAGTTAATTAATAATTTTATGGGTTTGTAGGACCAACATTCATGGTCTAAAACACATAGTAAACAAGAAACTCAGTATTAGAGTTTTATGTGTTAATATTCATCGCCTTCAGACTACGAGGCGCCATCTATGAATGATACCAGCCGTGCCTTATAAAATATGCGCTGAACAATAAAACTTTATACAGCCACTTAAATAGTAGCGTTTTATTCATATCTAGACACCCAGTGCATCCGACACAAAAAAGAAATAATGAAAAAGAGAACGTAATAAAACTTACTAACTAGAGGATGCACGAGAGTAAAATGACCTTTTTCAACTTCCCGGCAGTTCAATGATTTGCAATTTTTTTTTACAAACACTTCGCCTTCATTCAAGTTAACCTTTTTGGTGCGAATTTTGGAATTGGAAGAGTCACACCAATATCACATTCACCGGATGCAATGTAACCCTTGCACACAAAAACTGAGAAATTACGTTTATACGATAAACTTACAGTTTCCGAAAAAATTTGTAACAAATAGAGAGTTGTTTCCTGCCCTATTGATCAAAGTGATGTGTGTATGGTGGCTATGATAAGCGTGGAATACGGGACTGTTCGATCTTTACTGCCAAGGTATGAGAAAAAATAATATGTGTAATGATTGAGCTGCTATAATAAAAATAAACTGCTATAGTTTAAATTATTCCAAATTGCAATTCATTTGCCAGGAACCAACAGTTAAAATATTTTTTTTTGTGGTATTGTGTTATTTTATTTAAAAATCCACTTAATAATGATCTTGGTATATAAAATAATGCGCATACACATTCAGGCGACAAAAATAGATACAAGACAATTTCTTGCAGTGATCAAATATTTATGATATGAGGTTTACGTTAGTGTATTCGTTTGTGTATTGTGTGTGTGTGTGTGTGTTGTGTGTGTAGTGTGTGTATTCGTATGCGAATTTATGATAATAGCACATTCAGAATATATAATTATATGTATAATTCTCAAAACATCAAGTCATCAAGCTACGCGTTTTCAAAATTACAGTTTATATTTAATATGTATTTCCCTTTCTTTTTCGCATTTAAGATGACATAAATCCATAAAATTTTATGGTCACCCTACCAATAAGGTTTCCGAAAAAAGGTTTGTTGTTGCTAGGAGCGCATCTGTCAAGGTTCCCACGGGCTGTAGAAAAGGATTGTACCCCTGCCAAGCCTTGATGGACCAAATGCGATACTCTCAGTTTATCTTACCTGCACAACTCATGACCCATTTCTTGTTTTATGAAACAAAGAAAAAATCAGGTACAATTTATGTCTTTTTTATTTTTTAATATAATGACAAAGTCATCTGTTTAATACTAACGTGAAGTAACTCTAGATTAAATAACTCGAAATCAACAGTTTAATAAAATACTAAAGAGATGATGCAACGGATTAATACCACCTGAAGAAAAGACATCAACGCACGAAGCAAGATGCAACGCCTTTTAAATTTTGTATGTGAAGTATGGATTTTTTTTTAACTGGTTGGTATATGCTACGATACAAATACGACAAAATATAATTTTCAAACTAATTTTTTTTTAATGGCATTTCAAATACGGTACCTACCTATTTTATGCACTTGAACGATTTCTAATATTATTTATCACAGTAGGTAACATATGCCATTTCAGTTAAATCATAGTTAAATCTATCTCTTTTAAAATATATTTGTTTACTAGAAAAAAAGTTATTTTAACAGATTTCTAAATAAGGCCAGCGACAGTCTAATGGCAAACGGTCACTGTCATTTTGAAAAAAAAAAGATAAATAAATAATCTTGCGAACCAGTTCACCCAAAATTATTTGCATCTGCTTTTTAAATACCGGATGGCACGAACGAGAGCATTAAAATTGCATTTTATTATACTTAACCACTGTCTTCGTAACCAACATTTTAGGAAATGACTGCGGTACGTAAAACGATACATTGTTAGCTTACAAACATTAGCCGAAAATGCGTCATCACCGTTTTAAAATTAGACAAAAAAAAATGGTTTTTAAATAAAATAAAGATAGTTATGGGCTGTTCCAAAATTATCTTACAAAAATGTAAACAAATGAATCAGAAAACGTAACTGTGGATACCAATTTGTAGTGCCATTTACAAATCGAGCGCTTTGACTTAAATATGAATATTTAAACCCAAAATTCTTATGTTTATCATTTGACAATAGAGTTTAATTTTATAACCTCAATTTCCGTCGATGATTTTTCTATTATAATTTAATATGTTATTTAAACAATAATTGTTGGAGATGTGTTCAGATATAAAGTTGATTGAAACCTAAGTATAGATGAATGTGTTCCTAATTTCCTATAGTAAGTGATTACGTAATATTTTAATCTGAACAGGGTTTATTTATACTTTCATCAGATGGTTTTGTAAAAGACTGTGTGTTAGTTAGCAGCACAGGCCATTAATAAAAGGAGTAATAAACATAGTTTCTATCTCGTTAATTTTGTAGTTAAACAAGGGGATATCTGTATGAAGTTAATTTATTTTTCCGCAAACAAATTACGTTTGGATGACTATGCTGTCTGCGAATCTGAATTATGTTAGATTTTATGTTACTTGAAACAAAAAAACCGTACATTTCATAGCTACAAGAAACTATAATTATCGTTGTGTTAAAAGCTTAGAATTATGTAGTAGTTCTGAACCGTAATATTTATTAGGTATAATGCCAAAATAGAATATAATACTCTTTAATATGTACACCATATAAATTATACCGATATACGAGTAAATGTAGAAATTTCACAAAGGGTGACACAATGGCCAGATTTCTTCATAATCTTGGCCGGCTATAATAAGACTTCGCCACAGTGTACTTCGCCACGAGTCAAAAACGTAATTTTTTTCTCGACATCCAAATATACTCCTGTCAAAATGGCTATTATTGAAAGTTTCCATTATTCTTAATCGTGGCATGTGGCACATCCAAATTTGTGCCAAACCCGCGGACTGTCTGTCTGGCACAATAGCTAACCCTTTAGCGGTTTGTGCAAGCACGCCACATGACTTGCAATACTCGTATTATCTTCGAACCGCAGGCGCAGATTGCACAGATTGGTCACAAACGCGTGTTACGTTTTTTTTTTGTGTATAATCAAAGTACTGCATTGTGGCCGACAGATGATGTCTGTTCCTGTGTTAATGCGTGCTACTTACGTCATTATGTGTTTAGGGGTCAGTGGGGATTAGTTTAATTTAGATATATCGTAATTTTGGTCCAAAAACTACATGACGAAATTTCCACATTATTTGTAGTGGCAGATTTAGAAATATTGCATGGCTGTAAAATACTTGCAATTTTTCCATAGGTATAAATACTTAATATTGTAAATTCACTCACAAAGGCTATTTTCTGACCGCGCGGGCGAAGCCACGGTCAGAAGCTAGACTAGCTAGCAATTTTTTTTTTAAATGATTTTCCCAATAATAACATCACTTTTAGAATAAAAAATGACAAATACACAAATAAGAACTCATAATTAAAAAATTGCTCTAAGTAAGTATTTATTAATCAAAACATCTACAGAACCCTCTTGTCCATCCCGTCAATTCCACATTTACCTATAACATTATTGTGTCAAATATTTCAATAGCTTCGCAATTGACAGGAGCACATTGCGTGTGTTTTGAGATGTCTGAGTGAAGCGCAAATGTTCACAAGGTGCATACGTGAATTGTCACTTTTAAATGATCAATCATTATTTACTTTTATCTTCACAGATTATTCAAATGTGTGCTGAAGACATCTGTGGATTCGCGCAGAGGTTCGAATACTTTGGAAGAATGACGGAGTAAAACGCGATGTTTATACTGATCGCCAGTATTGTGTATATTGATCGTTTATCTTTTACTTAAGACGAAGCATTAAGACCCCTGCAGATAGGCGCGATGCGATGACACGATGCGACTCTAGTAGAAAAAATTCTGTGAAAACTTCATGGAAATTGTTCTACCAGAACCGCGTCATACCATGCGTCGCGCTTGTACGCAACTGAGTCGGATGTCTTGCAATAAAGCTAAAACGGAATTCTGTATTTGTCTATAAACATGTAAAATTTAAACTCTATCCAAGTTGTTGTTGTTTCTGGCTCTTGTGATGCAGGATCTCCTAGTACAAGAGCCAGGGCTACACTGATGTTTGTGTCTTGAAGTGAAAAATAAATAAATCATTATCAATAATTATTGTTTTACTCAAATGTCTGGGATTATACATGTCTGTAACCTTCTACAGTGACCAGAAGACCATTTCCCGTAATTAAAAACGTTCAAAAGCTAGTCGCAATTTCATCTCAGCGACAATCAATATAATTTTTTTTATAAAAATGAATGAAAATTAGAGGTATTTTAGACAGATTAGGATTAGAGTGAAAACGTTTTTAAAAATTTGGGAATTTTCTCCTCATATACATAGGATCAAATAGGCACAAACCTACAATTTTATTGTTTTTACCCTATCCCAATATCAAAAAGAGGCTAGGCTGATGACGAAGGCTCTAAACTTCGCCTAACTTTATTTGCCACCGCCACGCCCAAAGTATCCTAAATGTGACTTAGCTACTTATGATCCAACTGTCACGCCACAATGGAAGTCAACCGGTTGCCGCCAGCTTCCGCCCATTTCGATACAAACTATACAAGTCAATCGTTCTGGGCGCGACTCCGTGACATTTACACGCCGGATATTTTAATAAACACGTCATTATACTTAAAAGCTATTAAAAATAACTTGTCTTAGCATAACAAAATTCATTTAAGTATAATAACTCTTTTATTTACCTTACCCCGGTTTTTGCTAATGTAGGGGCCTATTCTCCTAGTCCGTCAATTAAGATAAGGATCCGCCCGAAAGTACAGTCAACAAAAGAGATAAGTTTGCAGGATCGTCGGATATAGTTGAAGTTTAGTAAGAAACCGATGGATGTTCTCGAATAAAATTTAATTTTATTAATAGAAAACGAACAGCTCATTTATCAAATTGAATTTCAGTCGACAACATCCATCGGTTACTTACTAAACTTAGTTGAAGTTTAGTATCCAACGATCCTGCATACTTATCTCTTTTGTTGACTGTACTTGAAAACTAGTGTCAAATTGCGTTTTTATTCATTCTTAGTTCAGACTCCGAACTATTCTTACGACCGTAGGTGATACGGAGTAGGAATACCCTTAACTTCAGCCGAATCTATGGATTACGTGGTTAGGGAGAAGTTCCCCTTTGGTCAAAAAATCGGATGTCAAACCTCAGGAAGGTTAACTTGTGAAACAATTATAAGCTAATCCGATTACTTGCCACGTTATTTAACAATAATTGAATTAGCTTTTAACAAGTGGGATGGAGTGGACCTGTGTAGAAACATTTGTCATTAAGAAGGGGAAACGCAAGAGTTGCCAGCGAAATTCAAATTTTCTTACGACTTTGGCAGTATCAGGTTGCATGTTGAATTGTGAAATATCAATCATTAGGGTTATATGAACTTAATGGGTTTTATTGATGATTTTAATGATTATAATTCTGTAAATACATACTTTTTCGGTCGCGAATCATATTTTGTTCAACATACAATTTGACACTAACCTGCAAATTGCAAAATCTCCGAGCTACCTAGACGAAAACAAACATTACTTAAAATAAATCATCTTGTATATCGATTTTATTCAATTTCGAGCGGCCATTGTTGTTTACATCTTTGGTAAATTTAGCGCGGCCGGACCTTACGTTATTTAGCTTTATTTGCTATGTTGTCGTTATGCAGTATCTCTGACAGTATGTAAGTCAAAATTCTTGTCTATGCTCATTTCAATAACGCCTGTATGTTATATTTATCCTGTCAAAGATAACTTTATCTCGATGACCGTTTCGTCCGAGTCCAGTTTGTGCAATGGTTTGGGTTAGAAGCCGACTGGACATACATTAGCAATGTAGTTCCAAATAATGAATGGGGTTTTTGACTGGTTTACTCGTAGCTTATTTGGTTGTTCTTATAAAACAATTTCAGAATATTGGATCGAAAGACAACGGCTACGATCAGATGCAGTCTACTGTAAAGTAACTTTTAAATTTACTCTGTGGTATACAAGATAAATGTTAAATATCTTTTAAATAATACCTATGTAAGGTCCAAAGCTTTATGACGTAAGTTATATAAAACCTTTCACAATAGCGCAGGTACTAAAACTCTAAACATTACTATTTCTATCTGCATATCTTATTGTTAGATTGTGATTTCATTGCATTTCCATATACGTTAATATTCCTTGATAAACTTAAGCATTCATTCCCTCGTAGACATTCTCCGTTGTAAAGACATCGCTTAGTTAAAAGGCGGTTAAACGGCAAAAAGTGTATGCTTATGCAGATGTTAATCATACCTTAACTTTAAGCAGCGTTTATAAGTAAAGGGGACTATATTCGCGTTGAAATTCCTCCATACTAAATAGTATCCAAAATAAATTACTGACGAATCACAGACAAATAGCTTAGGTACTGGTACCCGGCTTACGTCAAGTTGAAAGACCGATTAAGATGTTTATTTAGCCTTAATTACCGAACAAATACTCCATCGGCATGTGTATTGCGATATGTTTGTGGTACATCGTCTGTGGTCCTCTCTTGTGGGCAAACATGTGTCTGGTATTTAGTAGCTCGATGCTAAAGGAACAATGGCGGCCGTTGTTCAAGTTTTACTATGAAAATACAGACTAATTAGGTGCTGAGCTATGTAGCAGCAGATTAGGTACAGTTTAAGATCTAAAATTGTTAACGAATTTTCCAAACCCCTACCTCAATATGGTTACTAAATTTAAAAAAATATATATTGAAATAATACGTTTACAAAAAGTGTACATATGGTTCAGTAGTATATATTAATCTAGGCCTATAATAGGATTATAATAATCTGGATATAAACTATGGTATGATAAATATGAGATTACAGTCAAAAATAGAACTCTGAAGGTAATGTACCTACTGCGTTGCCTGATCTAGGTTTATTTAAACCTGTGTTTCAGGCAGAGGCAGTGTAAATAAGAAACCAGCCGTTCTTTTCTGTAAAAATGTCACCTCGAAAACTTAGGTGCATCAAGTGCAATGACAGCTCACTTCAAGCTCAATTCACCTAAGTTTTCACAGTGAGATTTTTAAACAATAGTTTGGCTGACATAAGTTTACTAGATTTTTCCCGCATGGATATCGTCATATATCGCTATTGGTTTACGCGGCGCATGGAAAAGGTCCCAGCCGACATGACTTCTTCCGACATCTTCAACAATCATCGTCATATTTCAGCCAATTTACACAAAACCTTAGTCAATTATACACCTAAACCTTCCTCGCTTTGAAAACCGTATGAAAATACGTTCGGTAGTTTTTCGGGAGTTTATCGCGTTCAGATAAATGGACAAACGCGGCGGGGGGACTTCGTTTTATATTAGGTAGTGATTTGCACTATGGGTATATAATTTCTTTAAAGGAACTATGAGCTTAGTCTACAAAAAGCTTTTCTAGTTTTTTATTGTTCGCCGTATTTTTTTGTTTCCCTTACCATAGAATTGTAATGAATGGGATACCTTGTTCGGGCATGTAATAACAATCTCAGACAGGATACGTTACAATGGAATGCGAGTCTGCAACCGCACCTAGGAGCTAGGTACTCAGCATCCCATTCATTCTTGAAGCCATCGAAACTTCTTCAGGTGCACACTTGACAGTACGCACAGAAAATACCTGTACATTTTCTTAAGAAAATGATATCGTGAAGTATCAAAATTACAGTCAAGATTAACAAAGTCATGGTAGAGCATCGAATTGGTACCTATTAGGCAAACATGTCTCTTCAAAAGAATTCCAGTAAAGTTATTAATTTAAAAAGGAGAGATAATAAAATATCCTTAGATCGACATCAGTTGAGAACTGTCTAGGAGTTGTTTCAATAGTGTTTTTTGCTGTACACACAATTTCCGCGAGTTGACTTTGTCCTTTGCGGTGAACAGGTGCCTCTAACTAGCGATTACATTAATGTGGATACGACTGGAAGAATTATGTTTCTATCTATTTGGTTTATATTTTATTAATTTCTCGTTGTATTCATTCTGCCAACGATAACTTTATCTCGATGACCGTTTCGTGTGAGTCTATTTTGTGCAATGGTTCGGTGTGAAAACCAGCTGCGGCACAAAAGTGTTATGCTAAATAAAAATTTTTATTCTTAAAAATTTTAGCTATGTATTTGCTTTATACATAACTGGATTTGTAAAGGGAATTGAGCATGATAACTAATATTAAATTATTTATTTATTTTTTGCAAACCTTAAACATCTTAGTTACTGTGATGAAACAAAATATAAATAATAGATATTTGCGCAGTCCAACAGAAACTAAAGATCCGGTTACTCATACGTATTTTAGCATATTCGTGCACGTTAGCAACCTTCAATTAACACGAGTATATTTCCGTAAAATTGTGTAGTCATATCCACGCTATTTCGTCGTCTATTACAGCGGGGTGAATGGCCTCCCTTGTCCTCTACGAGAGCTGTAACTCTTAGAGGCCTCTCGCAAGTCCACAGTTTACTTTGTTACTTTAGTGCCGCACTTTGAACCAAAACGATAGTTTCAGACGTCAAACTGCCCATTTAACACCACTAAAGAAGATATAAAAAAGCTTTAAAAAAGATTTTTAAAATGATGCATCTTCTTTGCACAAAAAGCAACAAAAAATTGAATGAAAACGGTCTAGACCACTTAAAGTTAGCTTCACTAATCTTTTACGTCTCAAATTCTTTACGACTGTAAATTTTAAAGTCAAAAATCGCATAAAAGTCACGTAGGAGATGTATTTGGTGCATCAGTGTATTCTTAGAAGCTGTAGATGCAAAATTTAGAAATATCGCTATCAAAAGACTATTAGCATAAAGCTATGCGAATCTAAACTCGCCAAACAAGTTTCTAATCGATTCTTTGACCATTTTTATCTGTAACTTAAGAACCGTTACTAATTTATTTGATAATTATGCAGATACTTGTTTGCCTCGAAATAATAAAACGATAACGTATATTCTTTACTATTAACAAACAGTATTTAAACTACGTCATCAAGTACACTAGATTTACGTGAACAAACTTTAACATATTATGGACGGTTTAAGCAAACTATAAATATGGTGCTAATGTGTTACTATTTTAATAGGTATAAGGCTACTAAAGAGACAAATGCTGGTATCTGATTGTAAGATAAATTCAAGTCATTTAACGCGTGTTGTAATTTGTAGGAGGTAAAAAATTCTGGCTTGTTATTTTGTTGGCTAGTCATTTGTCATAATATGTAGTTTAAATACCTACTGGATATTTTTTATACCTAATAGCTGTTTTTGCTTTAGGCAAGTAATATTCTTAATTTTAGTTTTTTTTTTTTTTTTTTTGTTAGCCTATAGTGTCCCACTGCTGGGCAAAGGCCTCCCCCAAATCCTTCCAGGAACTCTTTTCCCGCGCCACCTCGAACCAGCCCTCGTTGTACGCGTCCAGGTCATCTCGCCATCTCTTTCTAGGCCGGCCTCGGCGGCGCCGTCCATCTTCAGGCACCCATTGTGTGACGAAGATTTTTTTGCCCAGCGGTCCTCGTGCATACGGCTGATGTGACCCGCCCAATCCAATTTTAGTTTTATTACAGCTATATCTTTCAGAAAACATAAACCTTTGATCACATAATCCCATAGTAAACATAACACTTGAAAGCGAACTTAAGCCTATCTTTAACGAAATAAGATATTCTACATTACGACCGGATTCGCTTTTCCTGTTCTTATCGAAACAATTTTAAAAGTTTTGTAAATTCTGTAATAGAATAGCTTTTCAAAAATATGCACCAGCTTAGTTTTAGGTATAACTCAGCTAGCTGACCCGAGAGATGTTGTCTAGTCCAAATTTTAATAATTTATACAAAACAGGTCGTTTAGTTTTCCTTAATTTGAAGATTTTCCGGATTTTTTTCCAATTTTTCTTTCCGTTAAAACCTGATTCGGACTAAAAACGAACATTTTAAAACAAAATTAGCCAATTCGGTCCCTTACCAACGAACAGTATTTCATTCTTATTATATAGATTTTAAATGTTTCGCAAAACATCGGGAAAAAGCTATATGAAAAAGTTGATGCATTTCCAAAATATGAACATATCGACGGGACTAACTAACTGCCTATGGTGCATCGGACGTCCCTACGTAAGTTATTTCACACATGGAGGCTCTTTTAATACAACCACGCATAAAGCCGTGTAGATATCCAACGTCTTTATTCTTCGATATTTACACGAAAACCAATATGCCAAAGATATTGCCAAGCATGGGATAACTTTGCAGTAAATTGTGTAAGTATTCTTCAAAATCTCAGGTATCGTAGTGACGTCATCCCGATCATAACATCCGGCACCTCAATCGGGCTACCATAATGATGGACGCCGGAAAATGAGTTAAGGCTCTGGCATGCCCAGGGACTGGTCTTTGGGCCTCTGCGACTCATTGCTGACCTACTGACGGAGTATTGACCCCCACGACGTTCACTCACACTATTTTATTTGCCATTCATTCTTACATAGTTTTTTTTCAACGAAATTTTTGTTTACTTGTACTAATTTGAAGCCTGTTTTTCCTAAAGGCTTTGGCAGTGAGTGATGTGGTGCTGTTGTGTACCATTACGAAATGGCCAATTCTTGAGGTAAGAAAGTTATTGAGTTTGGAATGTATTAGGTACTTATCAATTATCGTGAACAAATTAAACGCGCATCTCTTTGAAAAAAAAATACAGGAAAAAGATGAAACTGCGTCAGCATAATCGTGCTGTGAAGAAACTAAGAATACAATAAATGTGGAAGGAGCTCTAACTTCTGAATAAGTAAATATCTTGATTATTGTTCTCGATTATGTTCGTGTTTTTTAGCAGCTTTTCCTATAACCGTGATCATTTTATTTTAATAAAATAGGTAGGTACCGTAAAACGAGGTAGGGATGCAGGGGTGAATCGGGACGAAACTTTAAAAGGGATTTTAACATTGAAATAATATAGTTTGTTGCCAAAAAAGACTCTAATATGTTAACTGTATTATCATTAGCGTCAAGTGTCCTGGTCCCCCTGTACAACCCGTTATAACATTTATATTCTACGTACGTACTAGCATTTATATTCTATAGCAGGTTTTGCTTTTCTAATTATTTATGTACTTCACCATTTCACTTTAGAATATCATCACAGCATCAATGACATCATCCGTCGTGCTCTTGTCACCGCCGGGGTGCCAGCTGTTTTAGAACCCAATGGCTTGGCACGCGACGATGGTAAGAGACCAGACGGAATGACCATAATGCCTTGGAAGGTAGGTAGGCCTTTGGTGTGGGATGCAACGTGTGTCGACACCCTTGCGCCATCCCATCTTCCAAGCACGGTTAGCTGTGCCGGGGCGGCTGCTGTAGGTGCGGAAAACCTCAAACGGCGCAAATACTCCAATCTCTTTGGAACTTATATATTTGAGCCGTTTGGGGTTGAAACACTAGGGCCATGGGGCCCGAGTGCCCACTTAGTATTTCGAGACATCGCCAAGCGGTTGGTCGACTCTTCACGTGACCAGAGGGCTGGCCTATTTTTTGGCCAAAGAATCAGTATTGCCATACAACGTGGCAATGCTGCCAGCCTTTTGGGCACGTTTCCTATTGACAGCGATGCGGACGAATTTTTTGATGCCCTTTGATTATTTCCCCTCCCTTTTTATATACTTGTACATATTATTATTTTAAGACAGCTTTTAAATATTGTAAATATTTTGATTTGTAAGTAAATAAAAAACTTTAGAATTGAGTCCACACGATATTATGCCGGTTATCTGGCATTGTATCAATGTATGTAAAAGTATCATAATATTGTGACCTCATATCAGTTATGTCATGCTATTTCGGTCACTAGCACGTGTGGTGACTTCAGTGCAGGCCAGGCATTGTCATCAATGACCGAACCTTTTTGGGAGTGATTTATGTAAGGCAGAGGTCTGTGAGATTGCCATGTTATTGAAATTTAAATATTCCAGTGCAGAATAATATTCTTTAATGAACAAAATGCAACCCTTTTCTCAAGTATGATTTTCATAAACTTAAAAATAACAAGGGTAATCCGATTTTATAGGTACAATACCTAATCAAAATTTTCTACGCATGAATCATATTTCACTTTATAATTTTTTATGCAAGGTAAATATTCTCATGTATCGGTATTCACATCTTAGAGTGTCCTCAATTCTTTTCCTTGTAATCAACTTCGAAGAATTTCGGTTTTGAGTAAGCCTTTGTTTACAGACGGGAGGGCCGAGGTCGGGAAAATAAATGTTGTTCTATGTATCGCTGTTAGGCAAGGCACTTTCGTTTAGTTTGTCACTAAAAGTGAACTAACCCATGATAATGTCCTGTATAGGTACTGCCAGCTCTTATTTAACTGATTTTCACCAACATCTTCCACAGTCCATGATACTGATAGCGGATTTGGAAAAAAGAAAAATGTTTTATTTGGGACACACACAAGAAATACAAATAGTAAAAAAATAAGGAGCATTTAAAACTAACAAGGTTACAAAATATAGTATTGTAGTAATTTTGTTTATTATAGTTTGTATATAGTTATTTGCAGAAATCTATTAGGAAATTTAATGTTAGGTGTTGAGAATATTAAACTAAAATATTACCAGTTATTTAGTCATCATTTGATTTGAGAAAAAACAGCAGATAAAATTGAATAGGCATCAGAAGCCGTAGGTTTGAGTGTTCTTCGCAGTGATTGCGTGTCCCCATGTACTCTCCATTGAATGTACGTAATGATAGTTTCATTAGATGTAATCTTCGCATTTTTCCCTCTCGCTGGTAATCGAATGGCTGCGGTGCCCACGGCAGGGCCCCATCAGCTGACCCACATCAGCGCCGGAGTATTGACCTCTGGCGATGTATAAATATAAACCAGTCCAGATTTTTCTGAAGTACATTTTTGAGAGGCTATAGCTGTAATTAAATAATGTATAATGAAAACTTTCTTTATATTATTGTACCAGTTTTCTTTAGAAGGCTGGACAGTTTTTACCTACAAGACCTGCAAAAATGTTAAAATGAGAGTACAAGTTGCGTCAAGTTTTTTTTTGTTCTGCCTATCTAGGATAAAACTAAAGTCTAAAATGAAAACACTAATGAGATCCATCTCTTAGTGTATTAGATTATGCAAATATTTTAATTACATGATTAGTGTTGAGATCTTCGGCCGTTCGCAACTTCTGTGATGGGCAATTAAAATAAATGGATATTTTTAATTCAAAACTTACTAATGTATGTCAATAAATCAAGAACCACCGCCATACATTACCGGTGTGTTAATTGATTTGTTAGAGTTATATAATAAATCAATTTTAATTGTAATGTCACGCGTGCATTCTTGCATTCTATTGTCGCTATTCAACATCAAATAGGGATTTTATTTATAAAGTTTTTTTTTAAATTTACGTCAAATGAAATTGAAATATGGTATAAGATAAGTCAACAAAACTATTTAGAGAATTCGACGATACAGCACGAGGGAATGATGAGTTACACAACATTAGTTAGATTTATTTTGACGTGTTCATTAATTTTCTTACATCTTTGTTATTTAAAAACATTTCCCAACCTCGTTCATTCTTCTCAAGCCAACATGACCCACGATGGCCACTTAATTTACTTGTGGTAACTTCCACAGATCTTTGAAGTGATAAAAAATTTGATTTCCTTTCGTCCAAAATAGGAATAACGAACTTAGACACCGCTGCGTTAAGTATGGTCTCATCTTATTTGGTCGTCCCAGTTTTTATGATGACATTACATATTTGTGGTGGTAAGTATTGCTAGTAGGTGCCTAGATGTGTCATGTACGAAGTTCAAACAACGAGTTAGTGGTTCGTCACGTCAAGTTTGTCTTGGTTCCTTGAATTTAGCACTTATCTGTGTCGTGACGTAGAGGTCGAAGACATCTGCCGCTTTGCTTTCTCATTAGGGCGTTACATTTCTGTAAGTGTCATAATGTCTGTATTGGCCGACAGTTTTCAAGTATTGTTTTAGCTTTTAGACGAGAATATTTTAAAAGAATGTATGTTTTTACATTTGACACTATCAGTTGGAGTTAGTGAGCAATCTCTAGATTCTAGAACTAATATTATATTGTTTGCTCTATATAACAAGTTAGCACACGTATATTTATTTTATGCCAAGAGTTTGCCTCTACAACGTATAATCAGCCTATAATGTTCCCACTGCTGAGACACAGGCCTTCTGTCGGTGAGAGGTAGTGGGCCGTAATCCACCATGCGGGCCCAGTGCGAGTTGGTAGATGTCACATGTCTTCGAATATTTGGTTCTGGGACAAGCCGGTTTCCTCACCATGTTTTCCTTCACCGTTTTGAGAGCAGCCTCTACAACATACCTAGTTGAAATGGTAAAAGGTTTAGTTTTATTGTCCCTGTCTTTGATGATTAGAGCCTGTTGGTGAAAAGAGATTATTTCTTCTTCGCTAAACATCCTAAAAGCCCTAAATGTCGTTTGAATTCTCTTCAGGGATGTCAGATATGGATATATTTTTTTTTTCCATCCCACAATCGATTCACGAAAGCTGTGTGTCATACCAATTTTTTATACCATTTTATTTACTTCAAAAACCTAATGTTAAACATTTAAATTAACATTAGCACTGGTACCTACGTGCTGACGTCCCGTCGTGTTCTCCTTAATAACCATCTGAAGTTTTCAAGCTACTACAATCTGTCAAATTTCTTTATTAGATTTTCAACTTTATCGCTAAAGCACGAGGTTCAAAGTTGATTGGGAAAATTTGACAGTTTAGGGTAGCTTAATGTGCTGGCGTCTGTACATTACATGTGTTATTAAGGCGAACTCGTTACAGGCAATACATGGGCAGTGTTGGCATTTACAAAGGTACTTGTTAAGAATCAACAATGTCGTGGGGCTAGTATTTGCGGGACGAGCAGGATACAAACCGGTCCGGCGCAGCCCTCCCGGTAAAAACTAACATCCTACCAGTACTTATGGCTAGCTACTCCTTAAGGCACGGTCTGATATCTTGTTCTTTAATAGTGCGAACAACTGTTTTTGCAAATTTTCCGGGAAATTACTTATGTGGTCTTTCTCAGATTTCTTTTTGGTTTTCCTGAATGCAATTCCCAAAAAGGGTTACAAATTATTTTTCAGTGAAGCTTTCATAAACAATATAGATCGTAGATCTTGTGTAAATCCCCGATGACTGAAATGGATCTATCACTTGACCAAACACTTAAACTTCAAAACTTTCGTTAGTCAGTAATTTTCTGGAAAAAGGTAATGGGAAACTTCACACAAAATAGGTAACTGTTGCAACATGTAAATGTATGCTTCACTCACACCAAAATCTCAATAATATATTTCATACCTATACGTACTTTGCCTTAGTTTACTTTACGTACCTCTTAGCACCTTTCTCACTTGACGAGTTTTAAACAAACATTTTTATGTTCGTCCGGAAATAGTTCAACACTTAATACTTCTTGACTTATCGACTTTACTTAATACTCACGTCGACATTTCTAACTTAATTATTGCAACATGTGCAAACAGGTTCTTCGACAAGTTATCAGTAAGTTCTGTAACTTAACGAATTAACTGATATCCATGTAGTAACTTGGATCAAACTTGTAAGCTGTCAAGGATAAGAAGATTAAATATAAAAGGCAGATGCGGGTTCAATAAATTTTATTGAATACATAACCAAAGACATATTTTCAGATTACGACGCCTAAGGAACACAATGGATAGACTAACGTCAAAATACGTGATGCTAAAGTACTCCATGGAGAAAAATTATAGGAAAGGAGTTAAACTTATGTCATCGTAAAACTTAATTCATTTGCCATACTGTCTTTAGGGATTTACTTTAGCATCTAATTCTTAGTGCGAAAGCCTCCTAATTTCCTGAAAAATTATATCTTCATGTTGCTTTTGTTTCGTGGTCAACAGTCTATACATTTTACAGTTTCTCTATATCCTCAATTAAGGCATAAAATCACTTTATCATCGTTTGGTAAAGTGATGCCACAACCACGTTCATATTAACCAGCAATTTTGATTGCACAACGTATAAATAATAACAGTCCACTATCTCCAAGCTAACGAAGGATAGAACGCCTATTTCCTTTACAGGATGTTGTTACACGCGCGGGATATTTATGTAGGCACCCGCTTTATTTTCATGATTTAAATACATATAATCAAACATACTCCTTAGTAGTGTCCTGGATCGTTCTTCGGAAAATATCTGAGTTATTTTCTTAAAAAACAGGTAATTGAAAGCTTATTCTAAAAGTAACGTCATGGCGACGTGTGTTACTGTTTTTTTTGTATGCCAACAGAGGAGCAATTCTCGTAATTTTAAGAATGTTCACTGTCAGAAGGCCAATTCTCGTACTTGAAAAACGTTAAAAACTAGTCGCAAACTCATCTCAGCGACAAAACTTGTCAAAAATGTAGGGAAATCAGAAGTATTTTTGACAGTTTGAGACTGAGATCAGACTATGAACGTTGTTAAAATTACGGGAATTGCCCCTCTGATCTGTCGGATCACTAGACTTTGAACGTTTTTAATTACGGGAATTAGCCTTCAGCTGGCAGGATTAGTGATCGACAATTTAAAATTGGTAAAAATTTAATGGCAGATTTGATCAGGTATTCAAAAACCGGGGATTATCAAGCTAAGCTTTAGCCTTTTTATAACTGTTGCGTCCCGGGCCATTGTACCCGCTATATGGCGTTATACTCCACCTATATCTACACTAACCTAAAACTGTCTCCGGTAAACTGTAATAAGTCCAAGACAGCCACCGCCCAACCTTCCAGGAACCATAGGCGTGACGGCATCATTACCCATACAAACAAACACACTATAATTACATATAAACTGTACAAAGTTAAAAACAAGTGCCTAGTACTTAGCTACCTTAAACAATTGATGACTGCAATATAAATGATAAATGGCAGCGTAGATAATAACAGTGGCAACGACATCAAATCACTAAGGAATATAACATTGCGCTGCATTACACAAGTGACGGTAATTTTGCGACGTAGATCGCGGCCAGGCGCGCCGCTTGCGCACTTCCAAACATAGAGTAAGGTAACTTGCAGTACCTACTTCGTATACTGTGGTAATTACGCTTAGCTAAGTGTAGACTACGTGCGAGTATGTAAATGCGTTTGTGCATGCTGGTGCTTAGGGAAAAAACACTTCATTGTGAAATTGCTTAGATCGTGTTCTAGCTCTGTTTATATGTGTTTAAAATATTTTTAATCCTTGTCGATGGTTAATCCAGTGGCAAGAATAATCTGCTGTGGCAGTTATTCTCAGCCTTGACAATAAGTTCTTCTTGCCCTTGGTTTTTGAAAGCCTATTTATATTCATTGTACTTAATCTATTGTCAAATATCATGTCAAGCGACTTGATTGGCTATTGTTGTTGCTGCTGTTATTTCATTCAAGCAATCTCAACCGGTTAGATTTGCTGTTCAAAGCCTCGATCAGGACTTCGAACCACTGTAAGTCACAAGAGTTAGCCATAATCAATAATAGTGACAGTTTTGACAGCCACCGGGAGTATGTCGAAAGCAGTTGACCCTGAACCCATTGCATTCTGTAATAATCCAAGCTGTAATGAAGAATTCTAAGAGCATTGACGTTGGAATTAGATTTCATGGTTTAATTAGATATCACCATAATTGCTTGCGCGGTCTTACCTAGCCTTACCAAATACTCTAAAAAAAGCCAATATATAATACTTTTTTCAGCCACCAAGCAGTCAGTGTTTCTGTGTGTACAGGCGCTGGTGTAAGCTCAGGCGCATGAGACATTTCTGTTTGTCTCTTGGATGGCAACGCACCCGCGATACCGTTGGTATTGCAGATGTCAAAAGGCGATGGTGACGTTGGCCGCCAGCTTCTTTTTAACATGGCGCAATCAGAACCGTGTCAACCCAGAACTTAGCAACGAGTTTGGCACCACGGTAGCGACCATCAATTCCTGTAACGTGCAGGCATCAGGGCACGCAGGAGACTGTATCAGGCGTCTCATCGTGTGTGGAACAGCACCACATTTCAGTTCTTTTAGGGCACTCGTGTAGATCGCTCGCACGCGACTATCGATTGCGGTGTAGAAATTTTAAGTTAATTATATTGTCGCGCTCATCGGTAATGCAGGATTATACCTAATAATGGCCACAGATGATTGTGGACTAGAAAAACAAACCTGGACTTTATTACTTGATTGTTAAATTAATTAAGTTAAGATCCTAGTTGTTAAATACTTTCTATTTATTTTGTAACACTACGAGGCTGGCATAATCCCTTCGCGATTACAGCCTTTTTTCTAAATAAAGTTTAAAAAAAAAGCACCACATTTGCACTTCAGGTTGTAAAATCCTGCTTACTTGTCACCAAATAACATAAAACTATTCGTAATTTATTCGAAAAAACTTCAGTACTCTGCCTACATGTACATTTTCAGTTTTATTCTTTGACAGCGGAGGCGCGGCGGTGGCGGGCAGTGGGAGGTGGAAGTTGCGCGGGAGTGGAGCGAACCGCTGCGCTGTCACGGTCAAGGACAGTATTAGCTGCTACGGACACTATTATGATTACACTTGTCGTACTGTTTTATACTACTGTTATGTGCACATGTTACGTACTTAATTTATTACTTAGTTGATTCGTGTTTTATGTAGAAATGTGCTATGTATTACGTCTTGTTCGAATGTATTATGTAAATGTTTTATGCATTGCTGCATGATGTTGTTGGTACAAGAGTTATGAATATTTGCAAGTTTTATGAAAATGATTGGGAGTTAAACTTAAAACCTGTTACTTGCGTGGTAGAAAAACATCGTATGGAAACATGGATCCCATACAGCAATGTAGTCTGAAATCGTCAATGCATATAGATCAAGCCTGATGAATTTTGATCAATAGTCCCTTCTTATTTATTTATAGGAAAGTTTACAGTTTAACATCTATTTCTTACCCAGTTAGCGGTATCATGCTGCGGTTTTCCTGTTGATTACAATACCATATTTTTCTAAGAAAATAAGGAGGTAAATTGATCATAATATTTGACCATTGTACTTATATATTGTTTCTCTTAGATAGTCTATACAATTGGACCTCACGTTTTATAATCTGCAAGATTATAAATTCTTGCGTCAAATATTTTTAGAGAATGTCTTTCGTGACATACAGTCAGATAGATATCGTAGTGATAACTTGAATGTTTTACTATGTAGTTCAATTTTAGCACCTAACTCCTTAAGCGAAGAGGATGTAAAGATGTCATGTTCCTTACAGGAAGTGACGTAAGAGCTCATTAAACGCTATTACGCTATGAAGCAATTATAATAATCCAACAACTAAGTATGTTTCTATAATTAAGTTTTTATAGTTTGCAATAAATTGAATATATTTCAAGCGTTGATTTTTATGTTTGTCATAAAAGTACCGCTTTTAGCCTATGTGTTAATCTCAAGTTGTTATTGAGATATGAAGTCTTTTAAAGCCTTCCATAGTTTCTTGAGTTATTTTTTTTTAATAAAGGACTTCAAGTTTAATAAAAGCTTTTGTTGTACAAATCTTTACAGAATCTATGATGCTACAGAAACGTCGAAGATTTAACGATTTAAGATCAATGATCGATAATGAAAAAAAAAAGCATTTTTTTCTGCAATTAATACATATAATACACAGCCGGACCTGACACTCCTTATAACAAGAGAGCCATTAATTACGATTTAATACTCAAAACATAAAAACCCCAGCCATTCAATTAAGGAGAATATTGCCATCCTCAATTTTAAGATAAATCTAATACTCGTTAACGGTATTGTTATTAACAGAGTAGTGAAGCTAAAGCTTGACTCTAACAACCTGACCCAATTGCTCTTGTTATAGACTTATGGCCAGGTCTTAAGACTCATCCTGAAACGGTAAACCTCGTCATCACCATTAAATACAGACTTTTTACTGCCGCGGCAAGTACACGCAGTATCCGGCAAGTGTGTGAAGAACCGACTACCACACTACTGCGACTGATACAATTAACATTTGATGGTAATCGTCACGTATGTACATACACATGACGATATATTAAGCTGTACATTTCTAGTACCAGCTGACCTCGCATTATATACGCCCTCCGTACAACGACAGGTCTGCTTAAACTGGAAATGTACCTATAACCTGATGTGTCGTCGTGTGTACTCTGGGAATCTCATAAGAATGAATTGTTTTTATTCATACGTATCGCGTTAACTGTTCACTAGATTTTTTACGGCTTTGATTCACATTAAGTTAGTAGTCAACGCTCTTCGTTTTATTTGGTAAACTAATTTCGGTGGAAGCACCTGCCGTCTTTGTTTGTTAGATAATTACTAGCTTGGTTTTAGAAGTCTGATGATTATTACGCTTTAAATTAAAATGTCAATTAAAACGTGCTCATGATGCAATCAATTTTGGTAGATTTATTACGTTTTACAAAAACTTCTACATTAGCTTAAGGTCATAAAAATATTGAATCTTATGAAAGTTTCAATAATGAACCAACTAAGCAATCTTTGGAATATTGTTTCTTCCCACGAATACCACAAATTATACCTACCTTCTCTGAATGGAAAACCACCACAGGAAATGATCAGCCCTAAATCAAGTCGATGACATTTTATTGATAGAGAATGGAACAGCGGGGCTTTTCCAATGTCGAGGTGCTTTGTCACTTTGTGGTCTGTCGTAATAGCTTTCCGAAATAGAATTCGTGCAATTTAAGGCTTGCTTGTTTCGGCTAAAGTTTCATATTGAGTTCATGATCCGAAGATAATTTAAATTGTATGCACATCTGTTTCAACAATGCTATTTTATTCGTATTTTTTTTTACAAAATTGCCATTATTTTACTCACACAAGGTCTTATTATAATGAATTAGTCTGAGTGAACTTGAAAGGAGTGATTCTTTAGGCTCTGCGATGGGCGTTGACTGATGAATCCTTGTGAAGCATCGTTCAATCATTAAACACAAACAAACATTGATAAATGTAAAATTAAAATATACAGGCAGATTCAATAATATTTTCCCAGTATCCTTAAACCAATATCCAATATTATTCATTCGAAAACCATCAATTTGGTTCAGTTTAAATTGAAGACAAAAACTATTTCGCTAGTTGAATTTTTGTTAGTAAAATAAATTAAATAGACTGGTACAAATAGGCTGCCAAAACTGTGCAATTTGAAAATAAACTCATTAGCGGATGTATGTGGGATATTAGGATACCTAAAACATTAAAACGGCACCAAAATCTATTTTTAATTATTTTCTGCAGGAGGCCCCAATTCTGCTGTCCGCGTTGACTAATTGACGGGCTCTTCACAGTTCAATTTTAAATGGTTTTTATTTACAAATGACTGGCTTCAGTTAATAAATACGTCGTAATTATGCGAGTGCTGTGACCCCGTTCGAGATGCGCAGACGCAGAGAATCGGAGATAAAGGCTGGTCCAGTCTTGGGGCACAAACATAAGATCTGTCAGCAATCTATCAGTTCGTTTTTGTTACCATTCAGCACACGTGTGGAGGCGTTTGTACAAACGGCTTTACACAATGGCTAACCTTGGGCTTGAAGTTCATTAATGGCACAGTTGAGCACTTGATCCAATTTGAACAGACTTTTTTACCAAGTAGGTACACGAATAACATGGTTATATATTACATAGTTAGTTATCAACGGCTATTGTTTGTGGTTTTCATTGAAAAAAAAATTGATTTGATTGATTTTTTTGACTGAGAAAATTGATTTTCTTATATGTAGCGCCATCTACCGTCTTAACACGGAAACAAAATCCACAGTAAGAAAATATTAATTTCATATTTCTATGCAATATTCATTTGTCAATAGGTAAGGTACCTACATAAAATTGACAGCATAAGTCCATTGCTGCAATAAACTTTAATAACCCATTCATTTTGCTAAATTATGAAGTAACATGAAGTAATATTTGTACCATAACAGAAACCATTAAATAACAATATTTTTGTTCAAAAGCCTTGGCGATAACATGTAAGTAACAAGATAGTGAAAATGCGAATTGGCTAAGACTAGTAATATAACTAAGGTGAAATTAATAGCTCGTACAGTTAGGTGGTTTACAGCAGATCTATTGCTTCATCATAAAGTATCCAGTCAACGTTAATAATCTTCGCCGCTAACTTAAATCGATCCTTAATTAACATCCATGCAATATAAATAATATCTGTTGCAGGTATATTGGTGAAACGGTTGTATTATGAAAACTCTAGAAAAGTACATATTATGTGAAAAAGTATTGTAAGTCGCTCTCATTATCCACGAAGATCAATAATTCATTTTCAATTTTCGCAAATTTAAAAACATAAACCCCTTTGTAAATTCTATTTTTTACGCTTTTGGACCGTATTACTTATTACCCCGCGTCCTAACCAAATCGTCGTTGGCGTGAATACGCGATCGTTGCGTTCATTATTACTTGTTCGGAAAACTGGAAATCGCCCTCTGTCGGCGCGACCACGCGTTCGGGTTCGTCGAACAAAAAGTGACATATGAACGTGACGATCGCTTAAACTCGCGCGACGGTCGCTTTTGGTTAGGAAGCGGCAGTACCTAGAATGTTTTAGAGTTAGAACAATAATCAAAAGATTCGTTCCATTTTAATAGACATCCAATAAATGAATACACCATATTCAGAATGTAGCTGCTACATACACACGGGTTTTGTACTATAAAAGTTATTGCTGAACTAAGTTTACAATATTACACATAAATAGACGTGGATTTACGAAGTAGTCTTCAGCTTTACAGGTGGTTGTACCGTAATGTACATGTAAAACGTTTTACGCGTTTTTATATTATGACCTATTTACATTGAAAAAACTACACGGTTTCAGCAATTATTATAATATAAGTGTTTGAATTTGAGGGAAAAATAGGTGAGTGTAATAATAATACTAACTACCGCATTTAGAGGTGACCTTTAATGATAATCAATCGATAAGTTTTATAGCCTACAGACTGAGGGACTTTGGGGGAGGCCTATGTCTAGCAGTGGACGTCTTTCGGCTGAAATGATGATGACGAAATTTTATAGGCCAGCATATATTAGCACCTGTCATCAAAAGTTATGATTCTGTCATATTTTTGACCGACAGCATTCCAAGACGATTGCCTCGTCGGTCTAGGGGCACAAACGCTACTGTTGAGCATGAGGTCCTGTTGTCAGGCAAAGTGTTGTAGGGTTTTTCATCTGAAATTTTTCAGGATCATCCCGGAGCCTGAATTTGTGCCCGGTTGATGGCAATAGGCTCGCCCCCTGTTACATGGGACTATAACTGGCGAAATAT
This sequence comes from Hydraecia micacea, assembly GCA_914767645.1. NCBI lineage: Eukaryota > Metazoa > Arthropoda > Insecta > Lepidoptera > Noctuidae > Hydraecia > Hydraecia micacea. The sequence goes on from OU611781.1 coordinate 8,013,472, forward strand.
GGCGTACTATAGGTGTACACCTCTGTGTAACCACAGAACAGGCGTGATGTTATGTAACTTTTATAGGCCAGTATATCTTAGTACATGTCAAGAAAATTTTAATGTTCTGAATCTGTCATATTTGTGACCGACAAGTTAATGATTGATTTTATTATAAAATAACATCTGTGAGTGCGGCAGTAAGGGGGCAAAAATGCTAATTAAGCTACAGGCACAGTAGAATCTCAAAGGAATTTCTTGCCTTCGCGCCGAACGACGATTAGATTCCTTTGCATTTATAAATATTTCATGAACAACAAACTCATTTTATTTTATTACTTAAATCAGACTATATTAATTGGATGCGGCGATACTGATGCAAATTTCAATGGCAAGGCATTGCAATCAAAGGGCAGTAGTATAACAGTTCATTAAGTTTATAAAAGAGTTGATTCCTAGCGAATGACCAGCTGAGGACCTTGAAATCTTTTAGTACATTCCAGAAAAACAAAGTATAATACAAATACCTACAAACGGTTCATACAATTCCGAGGGAGATAATGAATAAATCAGTGTTATTTCAATTGCTAAACACTCAGTACGTCTGCGTAAAGCTGTTCTTTGTACCGGCATGAAGATTTTTGGCACTCGACAACGAATAAGCAAGTATGATCGTCTCTACTTTTTTATTCTGATTATCTAAATACTTAATACATATTTTTGTCAATTTTCGCGACAGTGAATAAACAAGTTTGACGTAGCTACATTACACGTGTCACGATGAAGGGGCACGGTACATCGGGTCCATCACGAGTTAAGTGATGATAACGAGTGATAACTGGAGCTTCAATAAAGTACTCTAATACTGTAAACTATGACAACTAGATTATGTAAGCAGGGGTTAAAATCTACTGTCAGATATATGATTGAACGGTCGAGAAAGAATAAATAGGGAATTGTGGTTGGCCATCCTGTATTTTATGGCAATACGTATGATAATAGATTTTACCTCACCTTCTTCCGGGGCAGTCCACCCATCTACCAACCTGCCTGACAGACTAATCTTTTTGCTAAGAGTTGGATAGGTAGGACAATTATCGTTTAGTTAATGGAACATTAGGGACAGTCCTGCCTACACCCACGACTAGCCTGTGGCAGTCACAAACGTTCTTTCTGCATCCGACCGATGAAGAAGAAGTCTCTGACATAATACGCAACTTAAAAATAGACAGCGCACCAGGGCCAGATAAAGTAACAGTCCCATTACTCTTAAATTGCCGAGAGAGTATAATCAAGCCACTTACGCACATCTTTAATTTAAGCTTAGAATCAGGTGTCGTTCCCGACTCTTGGAAAATTGCTGCAGTGTCCCCAATTCACAAAAGTGGTTCCAAAGACATGCCAGAAAATTATAGACCTATCGCCCTGTTGAGTATAGTCTCTAAAATTTTAGAAAAAATAGTAAACAAGCGAATAAATTATATTTTTAAATATTAGCATATAAAATATAGAAAAACATTTAAAAATATAAAAAATAGTAGCCCACCGGTATCGGGAACAGGGTCCAAGCTACCGGCGGTCAGGGCTCCAGAAAGAGGAACCTCCGGACAATGCGGGCCGTGTCCAGAAGTACCGCTTTCTGAATCAAGCCCTTGATCCAGCTGCCCAACGAGAGCCTCCTTAGGTGTTCGTCGAGACTCTTGGCTATTAACCCATTGGCAGTCACGACTATCGGCACAATGATCGCTGAGTCCACATCCCACATGTCGACAACCTCGCGAGCCAAGTCAAGATACTTGATTTGTTTATCTTTTTATTTTTAACTTATTATTATTATTATAGTTACGTTTGATAAATTAGACTTCTGCTAATTTAAACCTCTTTACGTAAAGCCGCGCCGTTCTTCGATTTATTATGAGCAGATAAATTGTCGTAATTTGCACAGCTGCTGTATATTGCTTGCGGCTCCCGCGCATAATGTATGCGTAGGCAAACGATTGACGGACGACCAGTCGTTTTCATTTACACATGTGGTCTTAATTGGTTGAAAACTATCTGTTATGGTAATTTACTTGGATATGGTGTCTCTTGGAAAATTATTTTGTCATTTTTGTGGTATTGACATGTTGTGTGGTTTTTTTTACCTATCGAAAATTGGAATCTGCATTATTTTCGAAAGCAAACAGGAAATCCAAATAAAAATGATCTGGCTCTTTATTCGCCGCCATTCATATTAAATAGCAATTTATATTAAATATAATAATAGTAGCATGCAATAGTTTTTTCTTCGTGGCGAGTCGATGGTTATCCATTTGAAAATATAACCTCAAAATCAGAACTTCAATCCATTCCCTCCTAAACAGCAAAATATAGAGCAATCTTTTGACAGGATAATCATTAGGTAATTGAAATTAAAATAGTGTAAGGCCATGGATTGCTTACTAATTCTTAAGATGAGAATTATTTGCAAGCTTTTTAATTAAGTACATTATTTTAAGCTAGAATAAGTGAAAAATGGAGTCTCTTTTATTTTAGCGTGATATAAAGAGTTTAGCTGCCTATATTCTACACCAGCTGCGGCCCGCGGTTTCACCCGCATATCTAATATTATGCCTCGATCCCGTGAGAATATCGGGATAAAAAGTATCATAATAATATGTCCTAATCCCGGTCATGGTCTACCCATTTGCCAAATTTTATCCAAATTTTTTCAACTGTTTTAACGTGAAAACGTAACAAACAAATATACAAAAAATCCAATCTTTTCTCTTTATAATATTAGTTTAGATAAATGGGGTAATCCCATTAATGTTGATTTTTGAATGATTTTAATTAAAAAAACATGTAATTACTGTTGAATTTCTACTCGCAATTATCTTAAAATTATATTCTTGCGGCATTTACTAAGGGACGCGTGAGTTACATTATGATATCTTCATGCATCTCTGGCCTATGGCGCAAAAATGTATGCAACATTATTATAAATACATTAAATATATATACCCAAGTTATGCGTGTAATGTGCATATTAAATTATGTTGTACATTTTATATTTATTATTGTAGGTACAGTCAACAAAAGAGATAAGTATACAGGATCATCGGTTATAGTTGAAGTTTAGTAAGAAACCGATGGATGTTGTTGACTGAAATTTAATTTGATAAATGAGCTGTTTGTTTTCTATTAATAAAATAAAATTTTATTCGAGAACATCCATCGGTTTCTTACTAAACTTCAACTATATCCGAAGATCCTGCATCCATCTTATAAGTCTGAAATTATTTCGGGTATGTTTGAAGGTTACTTATACTTTTGGTCATCAAGTTACTCGAAACTGTCAAATTTTCCCAATCAACTTTGAACCTTATGCTTTAGCGATATAGTTGAAAATCCATTAAAGAAATCTGACAGATTGTAGTAGCTTGATGTGCTGGCGTCTGTACATAAACGAACTGAATTTCGTCACTGTCTCTTCACTTTGCCTTATTGAACATGTGTTAAACTATACTGTAGAAATATTATTATTAAAAACAAGTTGTTATTTAACAGGCTATTTTTTTTTTCTTAATACCTATTTATCTATGTTGCGTGTGCACATGTGTTGGCACTGTCTGTCAGGCTAATTGGGTCTTAATAAATTGCTGGCCTTGATATTAGTAGGAAACGAAATGGAACATTAATATCTTGACTTGACATGATCCGAGACACAGTTTGAAACAATGATGATTACCGTACACGATTTTTTATGAAAATATTTATATTTTTTCCTTATTTTCGAATGTTTACAGAGTTTACTGATCGGTCTTTGAAATGTTTTACACCCTTGAGTACACTTGAAATCTTTTAAAAGTCACATTATTAATATTCAGCCTGTAATGTTCCCACTGCTGGGACACAGGCCTCCTCTCGGTGAGAGGGAGTGGGTCGTAATCCACCACGCGGCCCTTGTGCGGGTTGGTAGATGTCCCATGTCTTCGAAATTTTTGGTTGTAGGACATGCCGATTTCCTCACGATGTGTCCTTTCATCGTTTTGAGAGCAATGGTGCCTGGACCTGCCTGGGTTCGAACTCACGACCTCAACTCGTAAGTTGGGGCCATTACCACTGGACCACCACTGCTCTCTCAAGTCAAATTGGCAACAATTAACAAAAGAAACAAATGAAGCAAACGGGACTTTCCAAACAGTTTTTGAAAAAAAAGTCCTTGCATTGCACGTTGCCATGTTAAACATTTTTCAAGTACCTACCTAAGATAGTTACGTATGGTTATCAAAATATCTAGTCATACTTACCTACTTACATTCTGTAATGTTTTCAGGCAAATAACAAGCAAGATTAAAAATGTATTTAGATTATGTTTTTTTATCTAGCACATATTACCATTCGTTTTACAAATTGCCCTTGAAAAAGCCTGACCTTGAGCTCAGTATAGGAAACAAAACGGCATATCTATTCTGAATGAAGGCGGTCCGTTGGTCGTGGTGTAACGCGAACGATAGGCCAAGGCCGTGTGACATAACACCTTACGTGTCGCGCCGTTAGCTGCGCGCGCGCACCGCTACGCGCCGGCTTTAACGACGATCCAAGCTTTTTATGCGTATGCACTTACTTGCGGAGTTGTGGCTGCTACCTACGTAGCGTAGGTTCAAAGTTATTTATAAACTTGAATTTTATTTTCATTATTATGTTTTAATATTGAATGTTGTTGGTGCGTAATAGGCGTTATGTGATAAAGATATTATTTATTTTAATTAAAATGATTGCCCTCAGACGTTTACTACTGTTTTATTTATTTAGTTTATTAATTATTACAGCTCATAATTATTTTGTCCGCGGTTTAGTGCCGTTTACACAGAGTTTTATTTCAAAAGAACTGTAAAAAGATAGCATTTAGTAAGATAGATTGGAGCAGTCTTCAGAGCAATCAGTTAACATCCCTATTTCCATTTCTAATTAGTGAACGAACAAATCTTCTTCCTCATCGATAGTAGCATAGCGTGATGAGAATTGAAATCTTATCTGACGATTAATGACTTGATATAAATAATAGACAGGTTTCTAACTGTTTATGAGTCAGTTTCATAAAGATTACTCGGAAATTACTCATTTGAATGGATCCATAATTATGCGTCATCTACAAGTTATTCCGACATTTGGTACCTATGCATTATTTTCCGAACAACTAATCATTTTTATTATAGAACTAATTAGAATATAGCCTTGAGGTTCATAGACATACCTACCTATCCAGGTGCACTACTGGAGTTCTAATTCTATTTGCTTAAGATGTAGATTACCCCATTTTTTTATCGTGGAGAAATTCTCATACATTCTGCACTACCACGGGGAGATAGTGCAGTTATGTGGGACTCTAACCCACTAAAACTCCACGGTGTCCTCCTCTACCGCTTACGCGGGAACACATAGCGTGGTTAGCACTCATCCGTGTTGAACCCGCCGCGATGTAGATTACCCCTGAAAAACAGATTCAGTTGATTATCTTTTCGTCGTACAGTCATAGACTATACCTAGCGATGTTCGAGTTCCTAGTGGCGTTCTTCGAGTTGCCATCTGTTAGTACGTACCTATTTTACTATACAGGCTGTACCAGAAAAAGTAGATTAAATAGAATGATTGCAATAGAAAACTTCAATCGGATTGTAAAATCAATATTGCACAACATACTTTATATTATTTAAGCTGATATACACACATATAAACAGATAAGAAGGCAGGAACAGAAAAATCCTACTTACAAAATACCTCCATACAAATATACTATTATATGGGTTAAATTGAGAGGTCTTCCGTCACCCTGATGCTGTTATTTCACCTTTTTATACGCTTTATGTAAGTAACGCTAATACGGATCATTAATATATTTTTAAATTAGGTCACTGTGTCTGTAAGCAACGAGCCAGTAACATATTTGTCCAAGATTGCCATCTTTCAACATATTGTTATGCGTGAGTCAAGCCGTATTATACGTATTTATTTAAGTCGTATTTTACCGCTTAGCCGTGTCTCGTAAAGAGGAAAATTTACAAAGATATACACGTGATAACGGTAATAATGTAAACTAAGCAATTATACTCAAACGTATCATCTCGCTACAAATCGTTTATGGTGGTAATAGAGATGGCCGGGCTGGTAACCTGATTTTTGTTGCTGGAAAATGTTATCATTCATTCAGGCTTATACTAAGAGTCGTTACAGGAGCAAGGGGGTGATCCTTGGTTCAACACGAGTCTTGAAGAAAACACATCATAATTTTACCATCGTCTATTTGCTGCTCAAGATTCCTAAATTAGACGGGCGGGATTAATCCCATACCATCACGTGAAGACTGGTTTTTTTTTCGATCTATATACTTCTTAGTAGTCCGTTCGCATGTTTTATACTCAGTAGAGCAGTGGTGGTCAAGTGGTAACGGCCGCGACTTACGAGTTGTAGGTCGTAGGTTCTTTACATTGTGTAAATTATTTCATCACAACTGCTCTGAAAACGGTGAAGGAAAACATCGTGAGGAAACCGGAATGTCCTAGAACCAAAAATTCCAAGACATGTGACATCTGCCAATCCGCACTGGGCTCGCATATGCTCTGTAACATACTATAATATGAATCGCTGTTAATTGCCTAAATAAAGAAAAATAAAAGGCTGGTTTAACTTGTTTATCTTCTCTACCATTAGAAAACCACGACGATCGCAATATCATGACATACTGGTATTTATGAATAAACATAAATTCCCATATAGTATCTTACGATACAAAAGAAAGGCAGTGGGATCTCGCCTTATAACTTCCCTTATAGCTTCCTAAAGCCTAATAAATCTTGATGATAAAACCGCAAATGCCGACACATTACGCTGTCGTTACGTCTCCGTGTCGTACCGCGTCGCACCATCGCACGGCGGGAGGCAACCAACGGGACCGCCAATCAGAGATTACGTGGAAAATAGCGTGTCTTCACAAATAGAGGAACAACCCGCTTATGTACTAGAACATATAAAGTTAAATAGAAAATATAATGGCGTTGTTTTAAGCTTCAGTATAACCATCACACAAATTTTATTTTATTTCCTACTAAAACTGTGCGAAACTGTATCCATAGGTAGTAAAACCCAGGTTGTAGGAATTTGTATACTGTATTGTTCAGTAGAAATAAGCTATTATACATATTTCACGTTATCTTAACTAGGATCTCTATTGCAATACGTTAGAACAACGGTTTAAGACTGGCGGTTTCCTTTTGATGTCACATGCGTTTTCCGTTGTAGTCGAATTCCTTACATCAGCTGACCTGGAGAAAAAATTAAACTAACACAAAAACAATATTACCTATTTAGTCTAGCTGCAATTCAAATAAAATAAAGTTATTTGTCTCAATAAGAATATTCATAAAATAATTTTATTCCCAGCGGCTCCAAATTAAAAAAGCAATGGGAACAATTTTAGTAGGTATTTTAATAAAATTATAGAGCTCTTGGGAATCAATGTATGGAGTGAAATTGTTTGGAGAACAATAGATTTGGAGCTCCTGGGAATAAGCCATCATAGCGCTATTCGCAGAGCTACGAAAACGTTTTTTGAAAAGATGGGATCGATTTCAGTCTAGAATTACAGAAAACCATACCATTTAGGAACGCTAATTGTACTTGCGAAGTGACGACAAATCGTAGGTTTTGTAATAACTTCGTTCGTAATGAGAGCATCACTAGAAATTAATTAATGGGTTTAGGAGCCCTACCATAAATTTCTTATTGCCAATCAGCTCTGCTGTTAACAATACTGCGTTAATAATTTGCACCTACAACGCACTTAAAGGGAAAAGGCTAGAACTTTGCAACTAGCAAAAAGTTTATTATATGACGTTTCTTCTTTTTTCTGCCCTTGTGCCATGTTACTTGGGGTCGAAAATGTTTAATTCTTCCCTTCTCTCCTGTCAATCCCACACATAATCTATCCATCTTTTCTTTGGTCTTTATCTCCCACCATCTACCAACATTTTTATATTTATCACTGGTTTAGTCACAATCGCTTTATCCCTCCATCACCCTTATAAAGGCAAAAATGATTCTTAGACTATTACTAATTTTATTCCATACCTATCTCTAACTACTAGTAGATAATTTATTATTGCGGATGATTTTAGAAAACTTGATGACCTTTGCGAAGTCGTTGGTTATTAATTTAGTAGTTTTATTTTCGCGCCAGCCTTGCAACAATGGTTTATATCATATAATCGCGTAGGTCGTGTGAGTAATGGTTTTATTATGGGCCGTTTGCGAAGGCCCTTCAGATTAACCTTGTATTAACATTTAAGATTGTTAAAAGTGTTCTCTAGTAAATCTTTATCTTATTTATAGTACATGCAATAAAACGCGCGTGATAAACTGGAATACAAAAAAAAAACAAACTTATTAGTTGGGTTTTTATTTTGACACCATTTGTAAAGTATAAGACAGAACTCGAATAGTCAGAGATGCCTTAGAAAGGGCAGGCCGTCGAAATTCTCTGTAGAATCTGTAGTCCCTACTTGGAGGGCACTACGCAACAATGTTGCTGATGTACGTACACACGTGTTTATACACGTATTCTTGTCACGAAACTAGCCTTTCTGATACAAGGGATAGATTTCATTAATGTGGGAATCTCTGTGCTCGTCCAAGTCTCATGTAATGCTTATCTTTTTATGTAATTAGAAGAAAGATACCAGAACGCATTTCTTATTTATGAATACGGAAGTTACCAATGTACTGTTCAAGCTTTTAAATAACCAAATAAAACACCATAAAGATACCGTAACTTCCTCACCGAAAGACTCAAATTATAATGACTTCGTTCATTATTTCCTGCGGGAATTTAATAATATTCAAAGGCCAATTAATACAAACTTAATAATCGCAGCCGTCATCCGGGTTACACTGCATCTATTAATACCCCACGTCCCGGGCAGTGATAAGCTGGTCGGCTGTCCGGTTAAACCTGTACCACCGTCCGCTACCCACTACTTGCGCTGTTCCTATATCATTTTCTTTGAAATTTTGTAAGATTAGCATCTGAATGGCTATTCTAGTATGTATTAGTGTTGCGTATAAAAACGGTAAAACATATCTATGCATTTATGCCATCGCCAGATGTATATGAATCAAGTCATTTTGCGGGTTATTTTTTTTGGTGAATCCAAAGCCGGAATTGTGGTTTGTTATCATGACATTCAATATATAGACACGGATTTTACAAGAAATATATTGAACTTTGGATGTCCACAGTCCGCACTAAAGAGAAATACCATACAATCGGAAAAAACTTGCGACAGCAGGCACGATTGTGTGATGAAATAAACAAAACATAAACCAAAGTAACGACATCTTTATTAAACCTTAACAATCGAGCCAACAACTCGTCTAATAACTATAACCTCAAACCATTAAATATAGACAGAAATTCAAACAACTTACTTAAAATTACCTCTACACATGGCGCATAACACATCAAGTAGTATTTAAAACGATATACAGTAGCTACATCTACGGCCATAAAGCCTGACAGAAGCGAGCCAGATAAAGACACAAGTTAAGATGTCCATAGATTGCACCAACACCATCCATTACAGACCAGCTTTATTAGCTCAACTTACTAAACAGTTAATTTGTGACCGTTTTACTTGATGTGAGTCGTGAATTCGCAACTCAATGTCTGCTCTACAGTGAATATGCATTTTCTGAGCATATTCTAGATGCTTTTAAATGTGTGCACTTGAGAATAATTCATTTTCAGTGGGTAGTTTATGATGTGTCATCGTAATAAAGATATACACCATCAGACTGAATATAAACTACTAGATATTTCGCATAGCATTGCAAACACTGCTTTGGGAAACAGTATTGTTATTAGCACCCAGAACGCAGCTGCCCAACTATTTTGTATTGTAATGAAAGTAGACAAATCATGACGACTGAAAACAATATTAAAATGAGATCATGTAAGACTAGTCTGAATGCCAATGAAATGATAATCGTCTTATCAGCTTGAACTATGGAAGAAAAAACTCACAATTCCAGGCCCAATATACATGAAATAACGAAGACTTTAGTTAGGGAATGCTTGATAACGTAAACATTGCACATAAAATGATCCTTAGATAAACACTAATTTTACATGCGAAAGACGAACGATGAATGTAAACAAAAAACAAATAGAGAATTAAGACTTACTTAGGCACTTGAGGTTTCTGAAGACGGTGCGTCCGAAGGTAAATGTGTAGTCATTAGCCCCGTTTAGTGCCAGAATAAGACTTTGTAAACAGTTCGAGCTACCGCAAGATTGTTTGTCGAGTCTCCTTTTGAAATAGGTTGATGGTATGCAGCTTATTCAGGTCTGTGACCTTTAGAATTGAAATCGATTCATTTTTTTATTCGTCTTGAAGTAGATTGCTGAGTATGAATAACAATTACAAGATATTAGACTTCTAAATTAGTGCTACGGTTGTGCTAAGAATTTTGATCTAGTTTAAGTTTTTCTGGAATCGCGCTGGACACATGCAGACAACCGATGAACCAAACTTACGACCCTTATGGGTCCCTCTTAATGACAAGCGACATCGCGGCAGACGGAGATGGCGGGATGAGCTGGAGTCCTTTAACAAGAACTGGTCCATAGCAGCTTCAAACAGAGAGAAGTGGAAAGAGAGCCTTTGCCCTGCAGTCGGACATCACAGACATTTAATAAAAGAATAATAATGAAGTTTTTCTAATGACATAAGTTACCTTTGAATACAAAATTGTTGACGTGATATGGAATGGCACTTAATTGTTCCTCCTTCATAAAATATGTTACCAGCTGCACAGCAGTATCATCAAGCATAAATACCAATCCCTCTTGCATAACTCTTGACAACCAAAACCGCTCCCCGCCTCACTAGTCCTTAAAAGCCACAATTGTCCTTGCTCCTCAGTCCCAGTGGCGACAACGTAGATATTTGGCGATAAGTACAGTTACTTATCGATTCGGCATTGTCTCGTCCAGGCATTCGAAGGCACCAAGTCGCACGTGCCTCGAATTTCGTTGTATCAGTCGTGAGAACCGACTGTGAAGTAACGCATGTAATGGTAATGAGTATCTGCCCGCGAACTTCGATTCTAACCTCTACAACGTACCTTCCTGTGTTTCTAGCAATAATGTGTTTTGTTTTAATTTTGAATTCTGTTGTGGAACTACGTTGTCTTGGACTATCATGTTCATGGATATCATCAACCTATTCACCTGTTGGATCCATAGGACCCAACAGGTGAATAGGTTTATTTGCATTGTTGTCGAGATATAGGGCAACCAAGTTTCCTTTTACCGGTTTATTTTAAGGAAAGCAGTTAGATATTCTACTGCCGATTGTATGTATTTCTAGAGTACTTGAATTTTTTCTATGCCTCGAAAAATATTCCTCTCATCCTCTGTCTATTAAAATAGTGATAATACTTAAATAACTTTAGATTTATTCAGAAAACTTTTACAGTTATCCAATTAATACTTAATAAATTGCTTACATAATTCAAACGAATAGATCATCATCATATTATCAACATTAATGCATGATGAAAATTATTAATGAAGAATTAATTGAAAATATGCTCTAGAATCAGTAAAACTTCAGCATACGTCCCAACAAGGTCCCGGCCTAAAAACCTAGGCTGAGGAATACATGAATAATCTTAGTAGATCTATCTAGATTGTGCAACACGTGCAGGGACACAAGCCAACTCATTCCCAACGTGACCACTCACGCCAACCCGCTGGCCATCTTTTGAAACAATACTGCGGGCCACGTGAGCCTCGTTTTAGTCTGTGACCCATTTTCATTTATCACTATGATAATCATTGTAGAGTCAACAGCTCAATCTGCCAATGATTAGATACCAAAATCACATAAATCTTCTATGATTTTACAGCCACATTAAGTCGTCAATCTTGATGTAGCGTAGCGTAGCACACAAATTATGGGAGAATGTTGAACGTGATTAGAATTCTAAGCAAAAATATAAGTTGAACAGTAGAGGCGGCGAATAGCAAAAAATTTTTTTTTGCATTTGAACGTGTAGGTATTGCGAATTTGCCTAGCAATGAGGAACTTCACACACTAGACGCGTAACGGAAGCTGCGCTCGATCAGATTTAGTACGGACCTTTGTTGAAACCCATTCAAATGATTCTGTACTTTTTTATTTAAATACAACGTGTGAATGCTATCGCTTTTGAAGGTCGGTCGAAATTTTAACATTTTGTAACAATGGTCAACCACAATAGCACGAACGAATGCCATCATTTGAATTCATTCATTGACATTGGCAATGATACCATCTTATCTAATACAGTTACAGGTGTTGACTAGCATACAAAGGGTTGAAATAAAATCAAACTTTAATTTCACTTCATCTTTTTACTGATCGTTCTATTTATCTTATTTGATGCAGAACGTTGGCGGAAATCAGACGAACTTATAAATAAATCCTTGGTATATTATTGAAGGAAAGTTGTCATGCGGACTCATTGCAAATTGCGAATCACATTTAGAATTGAGTAGTGTATGAATAAGTAGTGGAAAAGTTACACAAATTCGTTTGCTCTCTTGTCAAGCTCCGCACAGGTTTGTGTGTTGAGCTCTTTATAAAAGCGGTAAACAACAGAAACGTAGCGTTCATCAATAAGTTCTTTGCCAATTTTAGCATTCGGTAAGGTATTGTTTCGTATGGCTGCTGAAGCTTCTTGTGCCTTTACTCAAATTTACTGCATAATATTTACATAAAATTTTGAAACTAACATTTTATAAAATTTACTGGTCACCTAAGCCGTAAAATTCTTATTTTTCATTCGCAGATCCCTTTTTACGCGACTAGCGCTAAGACTAGAACTTCTTTTGTTAAAAAAAAACAATAGACGACATAAAACTGTAACGCGGACTAACTGACGCAAAACCCTTAAGCAGAAATATATTATGCAAAATGTAAACTACGTAAAATTACTGCAATTCGGACTATTGTTCGTTTCATAAGAAACCAACGGAAGGCCTTTTCGGTTTCGACATATTCTCCAAATAACTTTAATATTGTCTCCCTTGAAACAAAAGGGTGGAATGAAAAGAAATACTCTTCCTTTAACTTTCTATTTCACTGCACCATATAATTTATTGCGTCTAACTGTTACAAATATACACAAAAGTGATGGTGCATTTGTATTCTCAGTTTTACTTTTAACTGTTCAAAAAGGTGGCTTTGTGGAGTTGTCAAAGGAATTCGTACCGTTGAAATTGTATCTAGAAAAGTAAAAAGTGATACGGTATTGGACAATAAATAATTTACTTTTTTTTAAGTACTTAAACTTTCTCAATTTTTTTTCGAAAAACTTGCTAATGATGCATTCGAAGGCTTGTTTATTTAAAAAGCACCCCACTCTGAAGCCCATATTTCAACAGGATTCTCGCCTTTATGAATAAATTCTGCTTGATATATATACATATCATCACTTAATGCAATCAGTATAATCCATGTTCTCTTGATACCCCAACGACAGAGCTTTGTAGCTTATAGATTACAAAAATTAGTAGAGATAAACCTCTCGCGAGCCATGTAAGCTACCCACGCAAGGAATGTTGCTAAACTAAAATAGTATGCAAACACTTTTAAGCTCATATAATTACACAGAAAGATTCAAGTTTTGAGAGGCCCAGTAGGTATAATCACGTAGACATCTATACATAAGGGAATATCTCAAAGATTGCCGACAATCCATCCCTTTCACGCTTAAAGCACTCTCTATGGGTGAAAGGAGATAGCCGATAGAGCCGGCTCTCACGTAAGTTGGCCAAAGTGAAATGACCGCTGTTGACCATTTTGGCAGTTGCGTCATCCATCGCGGCTTGAATTCAAAGTTTTTTTATTACAATACCTGCCGCGAATGAAAATAGAGACAAGATGAAAACAAATTATGTTACGGCGAACAAATAAGTTTTCAGTATGCACTTGAATAAGTAAAGACGTTTAAAAATAGCAAAAAAATATACACGTGGCCATAACTTCGTGTATTTTGAAGTTTGTGAAAAAAGCTGCTGGCATATGCGTACATAATGAAAAAATAATATTACAAAGGCAGACATGTCCTTAAGAAATGGTTCGACCATTATACCAATAACTTCAGTAGGTAAGTATAAAACTACTTTCAACAGTCATGGTATTAGATACAAAGATGTTTAAATGGCAAAGGCGTTATGTAGGTAGTACGAATTAGTCACATATGAATTCTTTATCTCAAAAACCGTGTTTTTAACTACGAACGCGTTCAAGTTCAGCGACGAACGCGCTCTAGACGCGGTTAAGGAAGGATGAAGCCGACCTACTTGTGGTTCCCTGACCTCCGCCGCAGCCTAGCACTGTGTTCATTCTCGCTCTTGCATATACAGTGACACCTATTGCTATCTCTGTTACTCCCGGAATATTTTCGCAATCGCATTTGGAAAATGGCGCAGCGCAGAAGCGCGGAGGCAAGTTGACGAGCTGCGTGACAATGAGGTTTTATGGGTTAAAGCTATGACTGACTGTTTTGTATTCGGAATAGATTTGTGGAATTTTAGTTTATCTAGATAACGAAGAATCTGAACTAGAAGTACGATTGAGTCGTCATTTCATAAATTATTTAGATTATTTATTGACATTTACGTCGAAGTCAGTTCTCAAGTGTAAGATATTATTACACACTAGCTTCTGCCCTCAACTTCGTCCGCGTACGACCCACCCCATCGCATCCCATCGCCCGCCCGCGCGATTACTTCGGTTAGCGTTCTTTCTGACATATTTTCTTTTGGCTCGGCTCGTAAGGGTCGTAGCGTGATGGTAAATAGCGTATAACCTTACGCAAGAATTGGGCTGTCAAATGAAAAAAGATTTTTTTTATTATTTCCTTTATTTCATTATTTACATATAAATTATATTTTTAAATATTAGAATATAAAAAAGAATATATAAAAACATTTAAAAATATAAAAAATAGTAGCCCACCGGTATCGGGAACAGGGTCCAAGCTACCGGCGGTCAGGGCTCCAGAGAGAGGAACCTCCGGACAATGCGGGCCGTGTCCAGAAGTACCGCTTTCTGAATCAAGCCCTTGATCCAGCTGGCCAACGAGAGCCTCCTTAGGTGTTGGTCGAGACTCTTGGCTATTAACCCATTGGCAGTCACGACTATCGGCACAATGATCGCTGAGTCCACATCCCACATGTCGACAACCTCGCGAGCCAAGTCAAGATACTTGATTTGTTTATCTTTTTCGGCTTTCACGAGGTTCTCGTCATGTTATAAAAGTTAAGCAATAACAATGATGAGATATGATTTAACATTAAAAATTAAGGCGTTTGTAAATTAAGTTTAAGTACATAACTTTGCTTTTTAAACATTAGGTACTTACATTGAAAATTGAAAAATTCTTAAAGCAATAACATTGTTTATCATTATCAGGCCAAGCTGGCTACATAGCTAACTAAATATAGACTGATAAAAACCAGTTGAAACGAATCGTGTTAAACAACATCTGTACATTATAGGTGCTTAGAATAACGTGATAGAATGTCAATAAAACAGAAAAATACCTCGTAAAATCTCAACAAAGGTCATTGACACTTTGCCTCGAAGATGACGCCTTTGGCGAACTACCTACTGTCTGTATAAAGTATTTACGAGTAGTAATTCGACAGCCTGCATCCGGTTGCGTGAAATGTATTTAATATATGAAATCAATATACTAATTTGAAATTGAGATTTTCGTTTAAATTGCCAACCCATGTTGTTCTGGTCATGGTCACTGAACATTTAAATTTCGAAGTGCAGTCTAGCAGTATTCATCCGAGTTATTTTTTATTGATATTCTTTTCAGATTTCCGTAGCCAAGGCTAAAAAAATAACGGATTTTAAGGCATCCGGATGATTCATCCGTAGAATGGGCGAATGTATCTGTATATCTTATAGGCATCTAATAAAAATAAATATTTTTCGTCACTCAAATTAGAATTAGATGGTCTTTCAGCGTCATAATTGTTTTCCTATCGATTGTTTTATAGCTTATAGAAAGACTTTTCTGTACCTATATTGATTGCAAACCTGACGGGAAACCCTAGAGATTACGAATCGGAGGTGAAACCGCAATCTTTACGAACATAATCAAGGATACATGGATGAAGGAACTTATTATCAGGCGCTAGACTTGTTGCATATCGGCTTGGTATAGCCTGGTTTTGTATACCTAAGTATAGAAAATATAAAGGTAGAGACTAAAAAATTCGAGTAGATTCTTAGCAATTACATAGGGGCTTATGTAGTCTGGAGAGCAGTGATGGCCCAGTGGTAATGACCGCGACTTACGAGATATAGGTCGTAGGTTCGAACCCTGACAGGCGCTTTACTTTGTGTA
The DNA here is from genome assembly GCA_914767645.1 of Hydraecia micacea. Lineage (NCBI taxonomy): Eukaryota > Metazoa > Arthropoda > Insecta > Lepidoptera > Noctuidae > Hydraecia > Hydraecia micacea. The sequence goes on from OU611781.1 coordinate 8,029,903, forward strand.
AATTATTTCATCACCACTGCTCTCAAAACGGTGAAGGAAAACATCGTGAGGAAACCGGCTTGTGCTAGAACCAAAAATTCGAAGACATGTGACATCTACCAACCCGCACTGGGCCCGCGTGGTGGATTACGGCCCACTCCCTCTCACCGAGAGGAGGCCTGTGTCCCAGCATTGGGAACATTATAGGCTGATTATGTTATGTTATGTAGTCTTGTAATTTTAAAGACTGTTTTGTTAAGTTTTCCTTACTTAGGTATATGGTAACACGTTTGCAATTCAATAAAAAATAATCCCTACAAAGCAACGACGATACGATACGATACGATACGATACGATACGATAGAAGCATTCAAAGAATTGCTTATCATCCTCCATTATTTAGCAATACCATATTGGTACCTACGCCAAAAAAATACATAACAAGGCAAATTATTTATTCATGCCTCGTGTCTCATCGAAATCTTCATATTGAGTTGACGCAAACATCTTCACGTCGACCACAACAGCATCACCCGCAAACGGGACAAAGGCTAAAAGAACATAACTTAGCCATATAAAGAAGGACACGAGCGCACTGAATTTCATTTTCTAAAACCCGATTACACGGGCGAGGTGACGCAAGCCAGCGGAGGTCGGTCGCGACACAACACTCGAAAACGAAAGGTGTTCGAAACTGAAATCGAAGGGAGTGATCCCGTTATCCTGTGCCGGACCGCGGAGATGGAAAGCTCCCGTTAAAGCGTTAACGTCATGCGATGCAATCATGCAACAATGACTCACGGCTCATGCTACGCTGCGACTCCCGCGCTCGACTCTGCTAGGCACTCCTTAACTGCTCTAACTGTACTCCCTTGCGTCATTCTCAAGGACGTTTTGACTTAACCCACTTCGTCCGTGGGCGGGTATTAAGTGGATTTGTAGAAACAAACTCATTTTCTGATGGTTTTCGCGTTTTCGATTATAACGGTAGTTTCCTCGTTCGTATGCCAATCGCCACTCGTAAGTTGTTATTTTCTTGCGATTAGGTCACACGTTGTGGTAATTTATCTTGGCAACATCTACGTATCTCTTTCAGGATCTTTCTCTTGTAATGATCTGCTGTGTTTATTTTTCTGCATGTCCTGTATCCGTACTTTTTTAAATTATTATATAAATGGTATATTTCCTGTTGTTATCTTAAGCGTAGCGAGGAAATGGTTTTGATATACTCTGAATCAAAATGAAACATGTTGACGAAGGACCCTGCAATGAGGCTTGTTGTAAAGTATATTCAGGGTGTCCGTATCCAAAGGAGGTCAACGGGACCCTATTACTAAGGCTCCGCTGTCCGTACGTCCGTCCATTTGTCACAAGGCTGTATCTTTTGAACAGTAATAGGTAGACTCTTGAAATTTTCATAGAGTGTGTAGGTACTACTCGTATGCAAATCTGACTTGTACTTGGCCGCTTTTTTGGGATATTCCGTCCGTAATCCCGTCCTTCTTTCTAATCATTATTCACCAAAAACCAATTTTTTATTGAAAACATTTTAGTATGGGTACATCGATCACTAATAAAGATATGGGTACAACTTAATAGTATCGGAAAATATTCAGATATGCAGGATTTTATATTAGACTCGAGTAGAGTTTACGACAGAGCTACATATTTATTTAAAACGCAAGTACCTATCTACATAGGTAATATACGATAAATCAAGATGACTGATGTAAAAATATTCGTGCTGTTGCTCAAGTTTCGTAACATTATTACCATCTTTGTGAGGTAAGATGGGTAAGACTACTACATCCACCTTACGCCTACATGACTTAAGCCTTACTTAATCGCAATATTCGACATTTTCTCTTCTTGGAAATTATTCATATGCTCGCAAAACACATAAACTGCGCCACAAAAAACCCGAAACTAATAGAACATCAAAACAATGTTGAATAGATTTAGGATTGTCCACACAACTCTTTCACGACGGCAATGGCATTGAGTCGCATGTCCCACTTTAAAGTAACGGCACTCGACGAGTCCTGACCAAAACACTCCGACGCGGCCGAACGCGAATATATCCGCTAATTAACCTGTTTCACACTCGGAAACTCATTATGAGGGCTTTAACCTTCATAGTTTTTCACATAATAGGTAATTAAATCGTGTAACAAACCGCTGGCTTCTAGCCTGTTATTATCTTTAAGTGCCGAGGTGAACAATGAGAAGTTCTAGGTTATAGTTTGCTGTGCAAGTATGACGGTATTTTAGGTTCGTTAATTGATGGAGCAATGAACTTTGTGGAAATAAGAAAAAGATTTGTGGTGCTTGTTCAGTTTTCGTTGCCTAGCGATGTCCCAGGGTCTCTTAGAGGCAGAATTAAAGGAACGTGATCTTCATATCTGGTTTAGTGGTCTCAAGTGCTACTGCTGAGCAAGAGGTCCTGGTTTTTTCTTTCAGGAATTTGTCAGTAGCAGCCCAGAGTCTGGATTTGTCCCGGTTGATGGCAATAGGCTCCTGTTACTATAAGTACACCTCTGCCTTACCCTTCGGGGATTACAGGCGTGATGTTATGTGGTATGTCATCTTGTGTATCACGGCTTAGCTGTGTCTCACTTAAGATACGGCATCATCTTTTGGGGAAATTCTACCGATTTCAACATCGCATTCAAGGCCCAAAAGAGATGCATTAGGTCAATGTTTAGGCTAAATACTGATGATACTTGTAAACCGTATTTTATAAGATACAAGATATTAACTTTGCCTTGTCTGTATATCCTTGAAATTGTAATGTTTTTTAAAGCGAATCCCAAATTATTTCCACGCTTATCGGACACTGTCCCACGTAATAGACGGGATATGAGCATAATTCGCGTATATCCTGCTAAAACTGCACTCAAGCGCAAAAGTATCATCTGCATGGCTCCAACTATATTTAACAAGCTACCTAAGCGTTGGAAGGAGCTAAGTATCAATGCGTTCATTCAAATGTCAGTTGATAGTGTTTTTATCGCAAAAAGCATATTATGTATAGGTAGTGTAGGTATCTGAATTTTTTGTCGAAAAACTTGTCTGACATTAATTTTATTATTGTTTATTGATGTTCTATTGATTAAAAGCTGTAATGTGACTAAAGGCTAAACATCATCATCATCATCATCATCAGCCTATAGCAGTCCACTGCTGGACATAGGCCTCTCCTATTGCATGCCATTCAACTCGATTTTCGGCAACTCTCATCCAGCTGCTACCAGCCAGCCTGCGAAGATCGTCGCTCCACCTAGCCTGAGGGCGTCCCACGCTACGTTTACCGATTCGCGGTCTCCACTCAAGAACATGTCTACCCCAGCGGTCATCGGTTCTACGGCTAATATGGCCGGCCCATTGCCACTTCAGCTTGCTTATTCTGTGAGCTATGTCGACAACTTTGGTTCTCTGCCGGATCACCTCGTTGCGGATTCGATCCCTCAGAGAGACCCCAAGCATAGCCCGTTCCATAGCTCGCTGAGCGACCTTGAATTTATGGACCAGCCGTACCGTGAGTGGCCACGTTTCGGCTCCGTAAGTCATAACTGGCAGGACGCAATGATTGAAGACCTTAGTCTTTAGGCTCTGTGGAATACGCGACGAGAAGACTCGACGAAGCTTCCCAAACGCTGCCCAGCCCAGCTGAATCCTTCTGCTAGCCTCCCTCTCAAAGTTGTTCTTACCAAACTTCAGAGTTTGCCCGAGGTAAACGTATTCTTGAACAGCCTTGAGAGCACCGCCATTGACAGCAATCGGTCCCGGGGTTACGTGTTCGTTGAACATAAACTGGGTTTTGTCCAAGTTCATCCGGAGACCAATGCGTACAGAAGAATCAACTAGGCCGTCCAGCATCTGCTGCAGGTCCTGCACCGATTCAGCCAGTATAACGATGTCATCCGCAAATCTCAAGTGTGAGATGTACTCGCCGTTGATGTTAATGCCGCGCCCATCCCAGTCCAGCGTCCTAAACATATCCTCCAATGCGTTAGAGAACAATTTCGGGGAAATTACGTCCCCTTGTCTTACCCCTCGACGCAGGGGGATATGTTCAGTTCGCCGGTCCTGAGTTTGGACGGTCATTGTCGCGTTTTCATAAAGACATCTCAGCACTTGGATGTATCGCCAGTCGACTTGGCATCGCTGCAGAGACTCCAAAACAGACCCGATAGAGTCAAAGCTTTCTCATAGTCCACAAAGGCAAGACATAGGGGTCGATTATACTCATCGGACTTCTGTATAATTTGTCGCACAGTGTGGATGTGGTCTATGGTGCTAAATCCTCCTCGAAACCCGGCCTGCTCCGGTGGCTGAAACTCGTCGAGTCTTCGCGCTAGACGATTCGTGACGACTCTTGAAAACAACTTATATACGTGGCTAAGGAGCGAAATGGGTCTGTAGTTCTTTAGAAGGGTCTTATCACCCTTCTTAAAGAAAAGAACGACAACGCTCCTTCGCCACGCTTCTGGAGTTCTCCCAGAGAACAGGACAGAGTTAAAGAGCTCCTGAAGTTCTTTCAGCACAGGGCTTCCTCCCGCTTTCAGGAGCTCGCTCGTAATCCCGTCCTCACCAGGGGCTTTTCCATTTTTAAGCTGTTTAAGAGCCGCCTCGATTTCGTCTTGGCTGACTTCCACCAACACTTGACTTCTAAACATGATTGGACTATAATGTAATTTATTATCATCTTACATACTCTTGTGTGTATACCATGTTTATACAAATAAATCAATCTTGTCTTGTTATTCGCCACTAAAGACTACACGTCCCTAAATTGCTGACTACTGGGATATTCTGTTCTATCACTCTCGGATATTAGAAATATAGAAGTGTCATATGAAATGTTTATATATTACTAGACGCTATCTAACGATCGTTAAAGTAAAGTAGAATAGATGAGGATTACTTTTGGAAGCTGACTGCTCAAGTTTTGCTTTAAAAAGTTTAAACTGTACAAGCTTTAGACACCATCTTAGATGGAATAATGATTTTAATGTTGAATACAGTTGTAAATGTTTTTTGTTTACTCATGTCCACGGGGCTTCACTTCTAGGTTGCATAATCAGCCTATAATGTTCCCACTGCTGGGACACAGGTCTCCTCTCTGTGAGAGTTGGTAAATGACTCATGTCTTCGAATGTTTGGTTCTGTTCACGATGTTTTTCTTTACCATTTTGAGAGCAGTGGTGATGAAATAACTTACACAAAGTAAAGCGCCTGTCACCTACAACTCGTAACTCGGGGGCGTTACCACTGGGCTACCACTGCTCTAGGCACCTACCTAGGTTGACAGCAGGCAGGTAGGACACCTATAATAAGTCCTAGAGAAACATACCTGCCATTGAACCTCACTCAAAATGTACGTTAAAGAATGAGTTCAATAACCTAACAAATTCGGTAGGTACGATTTCCAGTAGTACATACTTGCTGGCGTTTTTAAACGCCTATAGTAACAGTAATTTCCATTCTGATTTCCGAGATCTGCTGCCAACAAAATGACACTAGGCGCTAGTATAAACATGGCTATACGTCAAGATGACACGTTATTCACTGATTCTGATTTGTCAATGCTATATAGAATATACATCCCCAAATTTTTTTGAGTTAGGTATTCCATTTATCCACCCCAAAAATCCATCCTAAGGTGGATACGCGGAAACACATGTCCGAGAATCCACCCTAGATTTTAAACAGAATTTATAGTCTTAGGGTGGATTCTCGGACTTGCGTTTCCACGTATCCACCTTAGGGTGGATTTTTTGGGGTGGATGAACGGAATAACCGATTTTTTTAACCAATGCCATCCGACGACTACCTACTTAAAACAGATTATTGTCAATCAGATTTTCTCAATGTTGAAGAGGTACTTATTACCTACTGCTATTTAATTCGTGTGAGCTTCTGAAGCCCAGACAGTATATTGTATGCTTTGAAAATGAGCACTAGTTTTTTCTTCAAATCCACTTGGTACTGTTTGGTCGAAGAGCCAACATAAACGCAGGTTTAGGTAAGCGCCATCTACACGCACCTACTTGTACCTACACTTGTTACCTGACTGACCAACGTCGCGGAAAAAAGAAACGCATCGACGACGATCAGAAAGCAACTAGTATGTACGTATATCGAGAGATGTCGCTGCAAAGAACAGCTTCACAAGGTTGGGGCCATGATAAAAGTTAACCCCCTTACTAATAAACGTTGGATAGCGTCTGTATAGTTACACAACGTTTTGTCTTGTTCTTTCGAAAGTCAAATTACTGACGACTGAAAGAGAGAAATCGGTGTGTAACTATTTATCTGATATAATACGTTTATTAGATTTATTCCGGTCCATTCCGGTCTGATCCCCTGAGCCCCCCTCCATCCCCCCTCCTCGTTCCCTTGCTAGGGTATAAGAATTTAACTAATTTGAATTATTTCGTTTAGGTAAATCGGTACAAGTTATGGGAATACGTTTTTGGGCATTGACCTTAGCTCAGTTTTGAGGTTTATTCCGATACGCAATCAGCGGTTAGGGCTTCACGTCTTGGATAAACAGCAGAGAAAAAATATTTGCTATCACATGAAAGGCAAGACTGAAAACCTGCACGTTTTGTCGGCGGGAGATGTCGTTGCGTTGACCTTGGAAAGGCTCGACGCTTTAGCAATATTATTATGTTTATGAGGCATATACCTATGCTAAAAACTTTTCCGCGAATTTATTGCCCTTAAAAGCCGCAAGTGGCATATCAATAAAAAAACAGGCTGTGGTTTTTATTACAATACTTACTCCACGTACCTATCTCTTTCGTCCTTCGTAGATAAGTAGGTATTTTAATTTAAGGTACGTAATGATCTATCTCGTACTTAATAAATACGTTAAAAAATTTAAGACCGATACTAATTTACTAGTGGATGGGGGATTGTTTAGGGCATCAAGTAGTTTTAATCCGACACTGCCAGCGGGGTAATTGCACACATAATAACAGTAGCAGTGGCTTGCATTTTGACAGTTAAACCACATCCATGGCGTTATTTACGTTGTTGAGCAGACACATTTTTCAAACATATGAAGCAATGGATTAGCATTATCCTTCAAAATGATTCAGATTGTGATTGATAGTGTTTACATCCATCGTCACTACACGAACCTTAATTGATGAGAGAAATAAAAGCTCTTGCATGCTTACCTATATCTTGATATCCGAGCAGTTACGAGTATCTGAATCAAAATGCACAGTTGCAAATATCTATAATGAATAAACAAATCACGATTCAGTCCTATTTAAAGATGCTGCAGATGTAGTAAGAGATTTGTAACGTACCCACATATTTGCATTCAGAGAAAAATTACTAATAATTAAGTTCTTTAAGCATATTCTATAGAATATTTATCTTTATATCTATCTATTTATCTTATAATATGTATTGATAATATCTATACATAAGATACGAAACGTACTTTACGTTTCGTATCTGTCTGTGTTCGCGTTGTTCTTCTAAACTTTGCAACAAATTTTGATGCGGTTTTCACCATCATTTAGAGAATTTATTCCGAAAAATTTATGTTTTAAACATCGTCATCATCTGCCTAGCCTTTTCCTAACTATGTTGGGGTCGGCTTCCAGCCTAACCGGATGCAGCTGAATACCAGTATTTTACATGGAGCTACTGCCTATCTGACCTCCACAACCCAGTAACTGGGTAATATGATATCGCTTGGTAAGACTGGTTGTCAGACTTTCGGGCTTCTGACTATCCGTAATGACTGTCAAAGATCCAAAGATCCACGAATGACAACCGGGACCAATGTCTTAACGTGCTTTCCGAGGCACGGAGGGGTCTCGGTATGTAAAAATGGTCACCCATCCACAGACCAACCGCGGAAAGCGTAGCTTAACCGGATCGATCGACCTGTGCGGCTGTTATTATTTAGCCACGAGTCCCTCTCTCCTTAATGTTTTAAACATCATACATTATACTCACAACAAGAAACAAAAAACGACATAATAATAAATCTCGATGGCGTCAAGTCGTAAAAACCATGCGAAGCTGGGGCGGGTCGCTAGTGTGAGTATCCTAGTGTATAATATATGTATAATGGCCTCACAGATTTAGTTATTTTCCAGTAGCAATTATGTAATATGTATTCACTATTCATAGTTACCTACTAGTTGTTGCGTTTAAATCGAACTCGTGTAACTACAGGTTTTCCTAGCAGTCTTGAACTTTTAATGATGATATTAACAAGGCAAACTAAACAACCAGGCAAGTGTGGCGTTTTAGATCTGTTAGAGCTATAGGTACTATTCTTTAGATATTTTGTTAAACTTTCCCGAATATTATAGTGCAAATTGGGCTTTAGTTAACTGTTTGTTGATGCCAGAAGTCGTGAAGCGAAAGATATATCCATTACAGAAGGTATATCCATAACATTATTATTTTAATTAATTTTACAGGGTCAAACTAAATTAGCTAGCGAAACTCTGTAGACATGATGGGAATAGATATCTAAACACTATAAAATAAAAATTAAGTATATTTTAATTGTACGAAGTTTTCGCAATATATCGTCCATTCTTCCATAAAACTCGTCAAAGTTAAATTTAGGTATTCTATAACTTTAGAATATAAGTAGTTTTGTTACTTGTTGTTTCAACAGTCAACAATAACATCAGTTTAAAAACTGATATTTCAACTGACTATACTAACTACGGTCGATGACCCCACAAAAAAACCATCAAATTAACTTAATTTTTGTTAATTTTAGGCCTGAATTCCTGTTACGCTGACGTCGGTCGCGTACGTCGGTCGCGCGTGTGAATATATATACATTGTGTTCTATATAGAACCACACTGCGACGCTGACGTCAGCGGCGCGTACGTTGGTACTGACCGTACGCGACCGACCGTACGTGACCGACGTCAGCGTAATAGGAATTCAGGCCTAAAATTAATTTGATGGTTTTTTTTTTGTTACGACACTATTCCTGAGAATCGACGATATATTGATACCCATCATCTGCGGACTTTCGCTAGGTAGGTAATTTAATGTGACCGCGTATTTAAGGAGTTGAGAAAGTCCCTGAAAATTGTCATGCTGCTGTATTTCTACTTTCTGTTTAATATCTTGAGTAAGAAGGTATCTATTTCTGAGGATCATAGACTCTCGACTTTTTTTGTTAACTTTATTTTTTCTTACTTGATGATTTTATATTTAATCTTTTATGTTTCTTTTGTGGCTGTCTTTTTTTGTATTTAGTTACTGTAATTGGTTTTAAACCGTTTTAATTAAATAAAATAAATAAATAAATAGCAATGTTCAAGAATATTATGCCTAGGTCCTTACTGAACCCTAAACTGTGAGTTATCTAGACGAATAATATTATGCAATATCGAATGCCTAATTATGTTGTTTATGTTATGTAAGTATAGTTTTTTGACGGTAGTATTTTGTATTAACGATTGGGGTGAAAAGCCGTTTTTAAAACGCCAAGGTAAACAAGGCATAAATTATAGGTTTTCGTTTGTTTACGCAGTTTATATTGACTACGGATCAGGTCAATGTAAGTAGTAGGTATATTTCAATTGATCTTCTTTCGACAAAAACAACAAAAAAACAGTAAGCGATAAAAGTCTGAAATAGGATCGGATTTTTCAAATCTTAATTATTGAGCTAAATAATAAATGAAAATCGGAACAGAAGTTAAATTAAATGAATGTTAACCCGTAGCTATTATATGAAATGCTGAAATGCAATGTATCGAATGGTTTTGTGCCCATTTTATATTATGTGTAAAAATAACATGTTAATCGACTAGGTCGCTGACCGACTGACCGTACCTACTTACACCCAACATGGAATCTCACTGGAAGAGTGTCTTCACAATTTTCGAGTGAGGTTCAAGCGTTAGTCCAGCATAGGGGATCGGACCGTAGCCACGTAGACGTCGCGTAGAGGCCTTGTAGATGCCACGACGGTTAAGAAAAGCATACTACGTTTATATTACTATAAAGCTAGAATCTTGAAAACCACCTTATGCAATAGAACTCTGCAGCTGTAGTAGCAGTCTGAACTGTGAGCTGAAGTTAAAATTAAAACTTAAAAACTACCAGTTGGCTAAGTGCTTTGGCTATTTCCTGAAATTACTGTATGTAGCTAGGGATTTCTAGAAGAGTGGCGGCCGCCATATAACGGCCACAGTGACGGCTGGCATGAAAATAATCGCAGCGAGGATTGACTTTTCGGTGTTAATAAATTCTCTCTAGGAAAACACGCCAACATACTTTCATAGATATCGTTTCAGTGAGGTCATTCGCCAGTAAATTGAGGACGCTATGTGGCGGCAAATTGATGGATGGCTACTAACTTCGACCAAAGTTACTGAATAAGTAACTTAGTTAACTTTCGACCAGAAGATTGAATAGAAGGTCTGCGTAGTTTACTTTTACTTTACGAAGGGTTCATGTCAAACAGTTTTCCTATTTCGAGAGTTTCAATTTACCCATAAGTCTTATGCAGCTTGTTTGCTCAACAAGGTAGGTTACAGACAGAAAGAAAAATGCGTTTAATGGCATTACAACAAAAAACACATTAAAACTATTAAAAAAAAACAGAAAGAAAACAATACAACACCCTAAGGTAGTGCTCTGTGCGATCAGTGTACCAGAAGGACTCTTCACTAAACCATTCTTAATGATGCAGCTATAAACATCAGCGCCCAACAGAATATCGATTTTTTTGGGTGTGTTGAACTCCGGATCTGCTAAACATAGGTTATTAATACTTAACCAGTCGAAGGTGTCTGAGGTAAGACTTCGCTCAGGTAGGTAAGAGGTGATCCTTTTTAACACATAAGCACTTAATGGAAACTTGAAGCTAGGGTCGACACGAGATTTAATCGTTAATTGTACCATATTGTACTTTGTCATGGTTGACCTAATATCTCCTAATCCCGACACAAATTGAATTTATTGAATTAGGATCTTTTTCAGGCTAAGATACTGCACTGTTGCCTCTGTTATGAAACAAGTCTGCGAACCTTGATCAAGCAAGGCTCGTACCGTGTGGTATTCACCCGTCTTTGATGAGGCCTTTACTAGCGCAGTGGCTAATATAACCTGTCTGGGCTTTGCTACTCTCCCTGTAGATAAACAAGAGACTATCTGAGTACTAGTTGAAGTACGAGCACTATCAGTAGTTGGCTTTGCTTCAGGGTCTTGGCCTTTATTGTCCAAATGTAGCAAGGAATGGTGACGCTTCTGGCAAACTCTGCAACTTGTATTTTACTTGCAGTTGTAAACAGTATGGTTACTGCCTAAACAGTTGAAGCAAATTTTGTTCTTACCAACGAAATCCCCCGACTACCGAGAGGACGACTAATAGAGAAGCATGGAAGAAAAAGATATGTTGCGCCAGTTGCGCCGACTCGAAATAAATTGGGATACGGGCAGGAGATGATAACGTCTCCGTCGCATGCCTGCAGCGCCGCGTCTGCGAGACTTTCTTCGTGAGACGGGACTCCACCACCTGACGTTGATTTTCAGCTGCAGCCCACGAGTGATATAGAGGCCATTCAAGTAGGTATTACGTAAGCACTACTAAGTGGAGGGTCTTTGCTTTGCTTATTTTTAATGACATGGGGATGGGGGGTCTGGATGGTGATTACGTCAGCAGCAGTTTCTACTATTTCGGATTTTCTAAATAAAATTGTCGATTTTGGTTTGCACACATAATTATGGCAACCCTACCTGTCTTTGATTGAAAACAAAACTCATTTTCAAACTGCTGCCCATGAACCAATAACGAAACCAGTTGATAAATGCATGTACCAATTTTTACGTAAGCATGGGCGAGGGGTAAGAGCTTTCCTTACTTTTGCTGACGAGGGTAGGGGGGGGGGGGGGTGTTTAATAATTGCAAGAAATCTGCTTACGTATTACTTGAACGGCCCCATACGTTCGAATAATAAACACATAGAGAAGTGCATTTTACAGGTTTTCCAACTTCTCACATTTCGGGCAAAATTTTCTGACGATTTGGGTTCACAAACTTTTTTGTCTTTCAATTTCTGGGTACTCAGCAAAATACCTAACGTGTTTATGAAGTGATAAACTTTATGAAGGGTAAATATAAGTAGTCATATCTTTTGTAAGATACAATTCACTGTGTTTATTGCGGATAAACCACATACCATAGCGTAAAAAGCAAGAAATGTTAGTATGGTAATCGCTGGCCATGGAATAGAAACTTCTTGGAAGACCACGGTAATATTATATAGTCATGAGTTAGAGAAGTGATTCTTTTGTCATTATTTATCTTATTGTGTCTACTTTGTTAAAGATAGATAAAAATGATGTTATAACAGCATAATATATGACGAGCTATTAAATGCAATACTGTAGTTAGATTAGTCATACACCCTTTTTGAGGAGTTACGTTGTACCTAATAAGCATACAAAGATAAATAATTACTATAATTTACCAAACGCGGCCGAGTTCCATTAATATGACGTCAATCGGAAAGATATTCACCATTGCATGCGTCATTTATATCAACTCACTTGCATTATTTTGTGTTGTTTTATTTTTAGTTAGCTTTTTTGTTGCTTATTTTTTCGATCAATCGTTTTTAACATTGATATCTTTAACTGCTTGCCTGTTTACATTAAATTGATTCCGTATTAAACAGGGTGGCAGGGATATTGATGCATAAGCTGTAACTATTAATTCAGCACATGATACGACGACAGCAATACCTACGCGGTCAAAATGAATGGAACAGGATTTTATTTTAACCGACTTCAAAAAAGGAGGTTCTGTATTCGACCCGTATGTATCTATGTACAGTCAACAAAAGAGATAAGTATGCAGGATCGTCGGATATACACACATCAAAAGTGTCTAGGGATCAAGCATTTTTATGCGGATTTCTTGAGATTGAGATGTGGCTTTGTAATAAATTTATGATTTTATAAATTTATATGGATCCTTTTTGGTGCATTTCATAATTTGAATCAGGAACTGTGAATCAAATTCGAGTAAAAGATGAAAATCAGCTGTCAATATTTTCCCTATAAAAACATACAACGCATTGAAAACATTATTAGTGCTACTGTTTCCCTACTACTGATTAAAACCAACGTTATTATGGAGCGGCGACGTCATTTAAGCAGGGAAGAAATGCTCAGAGCCGTGGGAATGATAGAAGCTGGTTCCCGGCAACGTACTGTGGCTTTAGCTCTGAATACAAGTCAGAGTGTTATCAGTCGACTTTGGACACGTTACCGAAGCACTGGTACCGTGGCTGAGCGCCATGGAGGACGGTATCGCTGCACCACACGGAGACAAGACCGATACATTCAAATCTTAACTCGAAGAGCTCCAACAATAACCGCCATGATGTTAGCCGTGAGGCTTCATCACTCTTCAGGGAACTTAATTAGCGACCAAACAGTCAGAAACCGCTTGCATGAAGTGAACCTTCATTCCCGAAGACCGCTACGGGTACCACCTATAGCAATGCACAATCGTAGGATTCGATATCAATGGGCTCTTGAACACAGAAATTGGGCAGAAGAACAATGGCGTTTCGTGTGCTTTTCTGATGAGTCTCGTTTTGGTATGAGACCGGATACAAGACGTATACGACACTGGAGAACCCCTGGACGCCAACAGCGATTAAAATCCTGCCAGGAAGTCCATCCTTATAGTGGTGGAACCATCATGGTATGGGCGGGTATTTGGATCGGCGGAAGAACTGAGTTGATTTGGATCAGAGGCAACCTCAACGCTCAAATTTATGCTGAGACGATTGTATCAGACGTCATCGTTCCTCTACAAGTGCAAATCGGTCCCTTATTTCAGTTAATGCATGATAATGCACGACCGCACACCGCAAGAGTTGTAAGACAGACTCTCGCCGCAGCTAACATCAATGTCCTGCCCTGGCCTGCTCAGTCGCCAGACTTGAACCCGATTGAGCATGCATGGGATATGCTACAGAGAAGAGCTCTGCCGAATATGGAGGGTATCCAGTCGCAAGAAGACCTTTTTTTGTTGTTGCAACGAACATGGGCTGCCATTCCACAGCGTGATTTGGATGAACTCATTTTGAGTATGCCAAACCGATGTTCTTGTGTTGTTAGTGTTCGCGGTAGAAACACGGATTATTAATTGTTTAAGTTACCCAATAAAATTTTAAAGAAAACTGTTATTTCAGTCTTTTTTTCGAACTTTTGTGTTAGTGGTTCAAATGTCAAAAATCCCTTTATTAGGAAAATGGCAAATTTCTTTATTAATGCAAAGGTGACTTGGTTTATCGTTACTGTGACAAACGAAAACACTTTATTTGATGAATCCTTAAAGAAAATTTTAATTAATATCAATCAGGAGAAAAGTTATTGCAAAAATATATGTTGATCCCTAGACACTTTTGATGTGTGTAGTTGAAGTTTAGTAAGAAACCGATGGATGTTGTCGACTGAAATTTAATTTGACAAATGAACTGTTTGTTTTCTATTCATAAAATCAATTTTATTCGAGAACATCTATCGGTTTCTTACTAAACTTCAACTATATCCGACGATCCTGCAGACTTATATCTTTTGAATGATCAAAATTGGTTCATTAGTTTTGTGAAAATTGCGGACATACAAATATATAAAACTAATGAACCAGTTTTGATAATTCTTTCATTAATTTAATAACTGGCTGTAGATTTTCAACGCGGGGGATTCAGAATCATAAGTTGCGTGTCAAGTCCGTGCCACCCTGTATAAGGTTACTTTACTAATGATGGGTAAAGTTTTCCTCCATATAGTTTCTACTTCTTTCTCTCTCTGTTGCTTTCTCCGGCTAAATCAAGAAATAGTAGTCGTTACAAGAAAGTTAGTTGGATGTTATGGGAAATCTGCTTACTTACATGGAAAAAAGCTCACAGTTCAAACAAAATATGGGGAACGATGGATACGTTCTGGTAATTACAAAGTTAGTAAGTTTCTGTTAGTAGACAACGACTGTCCTAATGCCTTCACGCTTTCATTATTCTGAGGGTTGGTAGAACATTAAAATGATACTCGTACATGATAATCGACAGAGTATAAAATCACACAATGCTGCAATATAGCTCGCTTTCCCATGTCCCTTCATTATTTCGTATATGGTCTAGTGTTACCATTATTTGCTTAGTCTTGGGTCAGCTCTCCTTATGAAGACATAATGAATTATTTTTATGAAGTACTTAACCTTGAAGAGCCTTGACCTGACATAGATACATACCTATATAAATAATGACATGCAAAATAATCATATCGCTACAATCTTAGTAGGTACTGGAACATTTTGATTAGATGTAAACATCCAAGTACGTTACCGATTATCTTGTGATTACAAATGTATCGTAATTATTATATAATCGGTCATACAAATAACAAACATATGCATAATGCTTTACATTCTGGAGTACAGAATTGAGTCAAACTTGCTAATACCAAGATACTTACAATACTGGGCTGTTTTAGGCAGGAACTGTTAATGGAATTCTAACGATGTAGGTTAATTCCGGCCCAAAGTTTGGCTCCATTTTTCCCTAGGCGCAAATTTAGAAGCCGAAGTAGGCTAGTATTACGGCTAGAAACGAAAACTTTCAAAAAATTTGTTAATAACTTTCTATTTCTAAATATTTCAGACAAAATGACCTTCAAAAGATTAAAAAAAAATGTGAATTTATTGCTTTGTGCGTCGCATATTCAAAAACGGCATGTTTCACGCAATTAGCATAAATCACATTGTCATGCTGTATCTACTAGTAAATTTTTATTAATTGTGGGGACGCTTGAGGTCAGGGTATTTGTGGGTACATAGATATGTAGTTATTTAAAGTACCGGCAATACAACATTTACATAATTTTTTCCGGAAATTTGCTGTTCACTTATGACCAGCTTACGAACACCTCGTGTATGTATAGACTTTCGATATTAGGTACCTCGTGTCAGATGAACCACAGTTTACCCACCACAAAATCCAACAGAGTGCATCCCAGCGCGTCAAAAAAACACACTGTTGGATTTTCAACCTTTGGCGCTACGCAGAGCATTGAATATCCAGTGAGCGAAAAAAAAAGCCGCGATAAAAATACGCCTGTGCGAACCTGGGCTAAAACGTACACTACAACTAACGAAACTACATATAACTGTGCAGTTGTATAACAAAGTTCACTCTAAATAAAACGCAAGGGTGCATGGGCTAATAGATTTATGGAAAGCCCTGCAGCTGGCATATATGTAGCCTACCTTAACCATGTACCTACGTTATGAAGTTGCTACATGTTCCGACCTTTCGCCGAGGGCCAATAATACATTGAGGTACCTTGAAATTAAAAGCACCAGATAAATGAGGAAGGACTTTAATGATACAAAAATATTAACAGCAATATGATTGTTGAACCACATGGTGCAAAGATGGCAAGTAAATTGAAACAATGGTCACATTGTGTTTACTAGAATTAGAATTCCAAATTGCCGGTTAAGACGTAAATAACTTGATTAATTAGTAATCAGACGAGTTTTTTGAACATCAATGTCTAGTTCAGTTTCACATATTTGGTAGCATGGGGTGGATGTTTTTCTAGAAGCAACAAATATCATTTTCGCATTACACGCAGGTTTTTCATTCACATCATCGTACACAAATCCTAAGTTGAAGGACAGGCCTGGAGGAATCCTCTTACATCGAGAGAGGGTTAAGTTCGTAAATCTGATTTGCTCCAAATCAGGAACAAGTTTGAACAGTCTTACGAACACCGGCTCCAGAGTAACATTGCAGAACTTAATGTGCTCCGTTGTTATAACCCCTCGCTTATATTCGAATCTGAATACACTGGGGTAGGACACTAGGCAATTTTCACAGATATACGATGCGGTTTTATGAAGAGGACTCGAAAAATATTTGGATATTTCTATGAACCTTGCAACTTCGGCCTTGAAAGCATCGCTCGAACAATATTTATCAGGAACTTCTTCAACGAGTTCAGCTCTTGTTTCCTCCTGGACTGTCTGTAGGTTTGCGAGTACAGACTCCGATGATATATAAGATTCCAAACCTGGCTTGTGTTGGTTTTTCTTGCAAAGTGGAGATTTTTTTCTCCTATGTTTTTGATTCATTGTTATTTAAGTATTTACACTGGGTCTCTACACAGAAAATTTAGTTTCATAACAAGCTTACAACTAGCTCCCTACAGAATAAAAATGTGATCCGTGTGACAAGTTACATTTTGTTCTATGCAATAGACACTTGTCTGCCACCTACACTTGATGAAAAAAGGTAGTAACAAAATTATTAATTTTCTATATAATACCTAACCTACTTTCTACACCGTTTACGAGAGCTTCGGAGTTTACTTGTATAAGTTTCTTTTTTTTTTTTGCTTTATGCGCCCGCTCTTGACCTCGATCACGCCTGATGCAAAGCGATGGATGAGGTCTATGATGGAACGAGCGTGCCCAGAAGATGCTTAAGGCACTGGAACTCCCACGCATCGACGGAACGCAGCAGGCAGCTTGACGCCGGACTCCGGTGGCGGGTGGTCGCAAACCAGACGGGCGTTAGCCCTACCACCGCAAGGAAAGAATTTGCCAGTCAAATAAGGTGTTGGGTTTGGCTGTCCAGGATGCGCCGAGCGCTTGGTTCAGTTGGTTAACTGGCGGAACAATCTGCGCTACACGAGAAGGCTTCTTCATGCATCCCAGAGTAAAGCCCGTCACACACCTAGCTATAATCTATATTAATATACCGTACTATAATATATTTTATAGCAAGCTACCACACACTGAGACGATGCTATAATATATATTTTGCCTTTATTTTCATTGATGGTCGGCCTAGCTATAATATAAATTACAGATATGTCGACATATTTTGGTGACGTCATAGAAATATATATTATAGCTGCGTGTGCGGTCAATCGCAAATTTATATAGAAAATATGTCGTAATATGTCTTGCTATGATTCATATTAATATATATTATAGCTATGTCTGTGACGGGCTTAAACATCTATCAAGTATCTCGTAAACTGTGTAGAAAGTAACTTGAACAACTATAATTAAGAACTTATAGGTACTAATTATAGTATAGTTCCTTAAAAAAGAGGCTTATTATAAGGCCGTCAGCCAAACCAACTAGTGTTTCAATATGGAGGAGGTGAGTGTAGATTGTCATGTTTTCTATTAAAAAAAACTAGGCTATGTCATAATGAGCCAAGTTATACAGGGTGTTATACTATAGCTTAGCTACTCACTTTAGCTTAGTAGTGATTAATATTTAGAATATCATTCTTTGAGAAAGAGCACAGTACAATGTACAATTGTTCATCGGCATTGGCTTTTTTACCCCATAAAATGCAGCCACAGTGATTTCTGCTGACAATGTCGCTGTGGAAGTTGCGCACTTTCGGGCCAAATGTTTTATACACTGTCGTGTCATCAACATGAAGAAGAAGCAATAACAAAAATAAATGGGTCCGCCTTCGACGAGTTTCTCTATAAATAAATAATTATTGAGAAACCCATCGCCTACACAAATATATATCAAAATATCAGATGATTCTCATCCCTATATTTGTTTTTCCCATCGTGTGTAGGTAGACTAGGTAGTGTCAACATACATAAAAGCAGATAAAATTAATGACAGATGTAGATAATTGTTTTCCATAAGGATATTGCAGTCAAGATTGTGATATTTTTTAAACGGGTAAGCCATGACTTATTCATTTATTAATTTAAATAACCAGTGTGTGCAGTATCACTTCCGTTCATTTAGTATTACTAAGTACTTCAACACGTGCCGGAGGCATTGACTATAGCATTGTAGTACCAAATCTATAAATCCCCTATAAAGAGGTTGAAATACAGTCAGTTCACCTATACACTATAGCACAAATGATAAAATAACATTTTTGAGTGTCTCTGCACTGGGCGTTTGTTTACCGACGCAGCGTAGACACCGCGTGAAGACTATCGTTTCGCGAATCTTCAGGCATCGAATTATTAGTATGTTTTTTGTTATCTGTTTTTGCGAATATCAAGTAGTTGGGACTTCAGTAACACGGTTGATTTAAATAGATCACGTACAGGTCGTATGTTTTATGTGGAATTAAATACGAGCAATTTCTAAGAATATCAAGAAATATTCATATTAAAAAAGCGAAGTACCCACTTCCTGTAAACGCTAAATGACCTCAGAGGTCGTGGATTTGATTTTCTCATAGGGATATAATTCATATGGCCTCCAGATATTTGTTCCAAATCTGGATGTTAACCATGTGATATGTATTAACAATGAAACTCGTTATTATAAGTCACTTACTTTATTCGTTCTGATGACGTATCGATCTACTGCTGGATAGAGACCTCTAACAATTTATTGTAATGTACTGCAAGGGTTGGTGACCGCATACTTGTTCTCTAAGTATATCATTGTACGAACGATTAGGTTAACAAACTGAGTCTACACTGTCTTTATGTATATTATGGTCTGACTTTGCAGAAATTAAGTTACTTATATTTTTTTTTTTAATTCTTATTATTTATTTAATTCGTACACAAATGATTCATATTGTTGTTAGTAACACTTATACAACTACGTTAGTAATATTTCTCATTAAAATAAAATAAATTAAACAAAAATATAAAAATACTAATTCAAGAACCTATAACTATGTCCGCTTCCCGCTGCACCAGACCCCTGCAGCTGTGCATACGGGTCCAGTGCCACAGGAACGGGCAATCTGGCTTATTTTACACGCTCGGTCACGTAAGATATATTTTTGGGTGGCATCGACGTGCAATCTAATAGATGCAGCTACATGATTCTGAACTAAAAAAAAATCTTCGGTTATTAAAAAAAACCGTACGCAAAATACGCGCATTGACGTGGAGTTATTACCTATTAAAAAAACCGCTTTATATTAATTTTAATCGCGTAGGTATTGTACTTTTCTATGAAATACAACAGCAGATTTTTTTTTATAACCGGCCAATATTTTCTACGCAGTTTGTGCATCGATGTCCCTGCCAGCTTGTATATTATACTTAGGGGTCTATTTTTCCTAGAATATTCTAGTAGGTCAAGCTGCCTAATCTTGCACGTGTCGACAGTATGTTACAAAAAAGGGGTATGAGATTGTAAGCAGACCTCATCCCTATTTAATATTTTGCAAGCCTCTGAATAGTTTTCTGTTTGAAAACTGAAATCAAAAACCACATAGGTACGTACGGATCGTATTACTTTGTACAAACACTATAAATATATGTAATTAATCGTTTTTGTACAACGTGCAAGGTATTTATAAGGTCGGTGTGTACATCTACCTTGTAAATATACCTTTTGTTAATCGGCTTTCATTCATCCTCTCAAGATAATCAAAGCATAGGTACTCTAAAATATACAGGGTCAAATTAAATTACCTAGAGAAACTCTGCAGACGTGATGAGTATCGATATCTAAACACGATAAATACATACATTCATACATATACATAATCAGCCTATAATGTTCCCACTGCTGGGACACAGGCCTCCTCTCAGTGAGAGGGAGTGGGCCGCAATCCACCACGCGGGCCCAGTGCGGCTTGGCAGATGTCACATGTCTTCGAACTTTTGGATCTAGGACATGCCGATTTCCTCACGATGTTTTCCTTCGCCGTTTTAACACGATAAAATGAAAAAAAAGATTTGATGTTTTATTTTAGGGATAGAGTTTTTACTTGAGGTAGGAGCTGAGAAAATATGTTTTATATACACCCATGCTATAAATCCTCTATAAAAGTTTCTGAAACATTTAGCTTATTGCCAACATTACAACAACCAGTGTCATAGTAACCATAATAGCATCCAAACGAGTGTTATAATGTTGTACTAATTTAATAATGCAACTCCTATTCAAAAAAAGAAAATTGTCATGCACGCGCGTAAAAAAAAAGAACTAATAGGTTATTCGAATTCACGTCGTATCCCAACGGCCGCCATTTTTGTTCGATATTAGTGTTGCAAAAAACTATTTCAGAACCTTTTATAGAGGATTCATATTATGGGTGCAGATAAAGTCTTGTATGAAACTGTAGGTACATAATTAGGTATTAAAACACTCATGTGATACTATTATCACATGACCTACAAAACCCACATTTGTGTTTTAATACCCCTTATTATGCAACAGTTGCATAAATAAGTATTATCGTATTTTGGTATCGATACTAATCACGTCAGTGAAGGATAAAAAAAAGAAAAAAATGATTTTTTAACTGATATTTCAAGTGAATGTACTAACTGCGGTCGATGACGATACAAAAATATATGATCAAATTAATATATTTTTTCTTTTGTCGTGTTTAGATATCGATACCCATCATGTCTGCGGAGTTACGCTAGCTAATTTAATTTAACCCTGTATATTATATATACAGATTTTCTATAATATGACAAACCTATTGGAGAGTGACACTGAACGTTAATTAGCGGGCTATTTTTCTGATTGCGAGCCCAGAGTTTTTAAGTTTTCAATTTCACGTTTTGTAGGGCTCGGTCACCCTTTTACTTAGGTGTTTTTATGTAACGATGAGGGAAATGTTTTGATTAATTAAATTAAATATTGTAATTAAGCACTGACAATCGCAAGTCACTAGGTATACAAAAACTATTGTATACTCGTAAACACGTACAAAGCGACTTGGCATTGTAAAGGTGATTGACGAACAACAGATCGGCACGTTCGTTCTCATGAAAACGATTAGGCATTTGATTTTTATAATGATGGGTATAGGTACCTGCTACAGCAAGTATAGATGCGTTATCCTGAACTAACTCTTTCACATAGACAGCGTCACACCACCTATAACGCCTTAGTAAAACCACACCTACTAAGTATATCTGGTTGGGGTAGTGCGGCCAAGACCGGACAAGACCCCCCCGGTGGGTGGGATCCCGCATAGTCGGGGCGGGGGGGCTCAGTAGCCGTGGTTTGGTCACCCACGGTGAAGCGAAGAGGAACCCGAGGAGGGGCCGCTCGTCAGGGCTTTTGCCGGTAAGCCGACGACGTAGCGGCCAACAAGTTGGTTGCGGTGCTGCTTAGGCGACATCGCAGCTGAGGCGGGCCGCGCGATGTCGTATGGGAGGCATCGCGGCTGAGGGTTGGAGGCCGCGGCCGCGGCGGGAGAAGAGTGCCGGTATTGCGGTGCGCCGCTCTCCCTACCTTCCGCGACCTTGACGGGGTCGCCACCGTCTGATGGCGGAAGCGTGGGGCCGCAGGGGAGGAGGAGTGTTGTTATGACGTTGGCCGCTCGTCATATCCTCTGCGGCCGAAAATTGGCAGGTGGCGGGGCCAATTACCTGACCCGTCGCAGGGGGACCAAGGGTGCTCAGACACGGGGTCGTCAGGCGCCCATGTGCTGGTTTGGTCCCTGGGTTGGTCACGGCGTGCTGTGTTCTGGTATACCGGTGATGGGCAGTACTCCCCAGAGGAGGGTCCGGTGACGGACAGCCGCGGCGGATTCACGGATGAGTGCTAACGCGTGCCCGTGTACCCGCCGTAAGCGGCAGAGGAGGACACCGTGGAGTTTTAGTGGGTTAGAGTCCCACATAACTGCACTACCTATCTCCCTGTGGTAGTGCAGACTGCATGAGCATTTCTCCACGTAAAAAAAAAGTCCGGCCAAGACGAAGTTAGCAAGTCTCCAAATTACACAAAACAAGATAATAAAAATGATTTTAACTAATATTTATCATCAACATGCAAAATTTATAAAGAATCCAAAATAATAAACATTAGTCAGTTATATATTTACAATACAATCATGTATTTTCATTCGTAAGTCACTCAACAAAAGTAGAGACCAATTTATCGTTTACTACAGTAAAACAAGTAACCCAACGTAGCAATCTCCGAGCTAGTTTTCTGATTTTACCGACGATGAGAACTAAGTTTGGCAAAAAAAAAATAACTTTGGAAGGAGCACAATTATATGTATATTTAACAAAATACCCTCCTGTATACAAAAAATACACTCATTCAATGCATTCAAAACTTAATTAGCTGCATATTTAATGAAAAATAACATAATTCCTAAAAGCTGAATGCCTTGGATGGGTGTATCATAATTGCTACCGTGACGTCTGTGACGAACTATATTATATAATTTATCTTAAGTATTGTACTCATGTAAGTGGCGGCGTTTTTTGAGAATAAATATCTTGATTCCTAACCTAACCTAAGATATAATACTGACTTGATGGTCAATCCATGCACGAGGCGATATGTATAGCTACTTACCGAAGAATAACAACTATTGCTACGTCTATTACTTAGTTCAACAACCGACAAGCACTTAACTGGCAATCAGTCATTATAATAAATTCCAAAGACACGAAACGATTGACTTGTTTACTTATATCATCATTAATCATTCTCTTGCCCTTATGCCAATTTATTTAGGGTCGGCACAACATGTCTTTTTCTTCCATATTTCTCTCTATTAGTCTTCATCTCGGTAGCCACCCCCTTTCTAACCATATCATCATCCTTGTTTACTTATATGATAAATTATATAAAAAGCAACAACTCTTTAAACAATATTAGATCGATCGGCAAGCCCGATGTTCACTACTTTCGATGTTCACATCTCAAGTAGCAATTTTAAATTCATTGTTAGTAAAGGATTTTGAGCACTATCCTGCTAAAGATATTTTAAAGCCTCATAACTGTCTTTTGAACCGCACTGCGGTGCTACCTACTTTTGTAGGTATCGATTTCTTCGTAGGAGTTTCAGAAATACTTGAACTAATAAGCGCTAAAGCTTATGTGCCCGTCAAGATGGAGGGACCAAACCAGCCTACATAAAACTTTAATACTGTAAGGGCTGATTTTTCCATCGCCAGATATCTTTTATTCGAGGAATAAAATTGACGTTTGACAGTTTTTGCATGAAACAACTGTCAACATTATTCCTCGAATAAAGTTATCAGACGATTGAAATATCTGCCCTAAATCTACTATTTGCTATCTATGCAATAATTTTAGCTACCTGAATGTATACTACTTACGTATTGATTATTTAACAAAACCCTTAGTTCCTTCATTTTGACTTCAAAATATAGGGCACAAATAGATAGGCTCGTCGGAGGAGTACCTATCCTACCTATGAATACTTACTATTATAAATTCGAAAGTAACTCTGTCTGTCTGTCTGTATGTTACCTTTTCACGCCTAAACCGATTTAGATGAAATTTGGTATAGAGATAGTTTGCGTCCCGGGAAAGGACATAGGTTAGGTTTTATCCCGATATTCCCACAGGATCGACACTTATGCGGGTGAAACCGCGGGGCGCAGCTAGTAATAATATAGTTGGCTGCTTTACAGTTTCCTAATTATTTTGGTCGGTTAGTATTAACTTATTCACTTCCGTTCCTAATCACAGACTTACGACAGCATGCAGTTTCTTTGTCTCAATTTTATTTTCAGCTTGAGGATGTCTTTTACAGTCGTAATCCTGAGTATTAACTAGGTCAGTAGTTCGGTACAGCGACACTATAAAGTTATTTATCACTGGTTTTCTGCCCGTTTGTGTCGTAAAAGAAAAATAATGGTATGTTAAGGGTGGACAGTAGATCACTTATAGCAATATGACCAGCCAATTTGAACTTAATCGTCCCATATTGTTTCTTGTGCTGATATCGTGAGCCTGTAAATTAGTGGTGAGCATTGGGCGTACATCGACCACTTTTTGAACGATCACAGATATTACTATAAGCTACAATCACACTTCGCAGAAGGATTTCTGATCTATTTATCATTTTACAGCAGAAAGAAGGACGCTGCTGCACTTAATTCTGTATTCGACTTTTACAACACTCAAGACTGAAGAATTTATGGTCCTTATTATATATGGGAACTTCACGACCAATACTTTAGGCCGTTTACACATTATGCTATAGCTGCAGCGGCACCGCCGCCGCCGCGGTGCCGCTGTATTAGTTACCCTTGGATTTGTATGAATCCTTACACATGGCGCCGCGGCGGCGGCGGCGAGTTTTGATAAGTCTTGATACCGCGGCGGCGAAAAACTGCTCTTACTGGTGCCAGACAAATGATAAAATTGGTACATAGTGAGACTGACACATATTTGATGCCTTGCGTTCAATTTTCTATCACAAACATAACTAAAACGCAATGGTTTTCCCACATTTACTTATTTATGGGGAAATATAAAAACCAAAACGTGAGTCAAATTCTTAAAAAAAAAACGTAACCATTAGTATTATGGGGAGTCTTATATAACTCATAGGTACAGTCAACAAAAGAGTTAAGTATGCAGGATCGTTGGGTATAGTTGAAGTTTAGTAAGAAACCGATGGATGTTCTCGAATAAAATTTAATTTTATTAATAGAAAACAAACAGCTCTTTTATCAAATTAAATTTCAGTTGACAACATCCATCGGTTTCTTACTAAACTTCAACTATATCCGACGATCCTGCATACTTATCTCTTTTGTTGACTGTACATACAACGTTGACTCGTCTGATTATTTACAGGTCAATAAATACATAAACATGAATAAATCGCTAAGTAACCTTCATGAAAACATATTATCCATCTGCATATATGTAAAATCTATGAAAAATCAAACTGCAAGCATTGCGTCATTATTCAATTGTGAAATACATGTTAGCAAAATACATTGTATATCAGCTAAGTAATAACAGCCGCACGGGTCGATCGATGAGGTTAAGCGGTTGGTCCATGGATGAGTGACCATCTTTACATATCAAGACCCCTCCGTGCCTCGGAAAGCACGAGGGGGCGCATTAACCCAGAAAAAATCAAGTTTCACTCGCGCCTCCTTGCCTACCTACCCCTCTCATTGAACACGACGAAAACAAAACACAATCCCTTCCGGCCAGCAGAAACTTCAAGAAAAAAAAAATGTCACCCGCGCAACCCTTACCTATATCTATTTGAATTTTGAATCTTCTGTAGTAGGTACATAATGCAAAATAATCAGATGAAAAGACTATGTTCATGAAAGTATGACCGCTGTATGTATACTAACCTCCTTACTAATAAACATTGTATAGCGTCTGTATAGTTACACAACGCTTTGTCTTCTTCTTTCGAAAGTCAAATTACTGAAGACTGAAAGAGAGAAATCGGTGTGTAACTATTCACCTGATATAACACGTTTATTAGTAAGGGGGTAAGTACATACTTATATTGTTTTTGTATCTCATTTGTTCGTCTATCATTTATTTTGGTTATGAGTGGAGTTTACCAATTATGTAGTTTAAATATTTCCAAAGATGTGCTTTTATGTTTAAAAGGTGAAATAATTGGCTCGCTGGCACTACAAATGCATTTAGCGCTAAAAGAATTACAAACATCATCGTTCTGTTTTGTCAATAATAATAATGTAATTATATTTCTAATATACCGTACGTACATAAATATGAATAAAGGGTTTATTTTTTTCACAAACATCTTATTATATAATACAAGGTTTGCATATAATAAGGCGTTTCAAAATTAACCCAACAAACTTTTAGAGGTGCTTTAGACCATCGAACTGAACAACTATCAATAAAAATATATAATAAATTAGCAGAAGAAATAAAACAACAAAATAAAACCAGTATATTTTTAAATAAACTAAAGCACTACTTAATTAAAAAAGCTATTACACAGTACAATAATATCTAACGGATAAATACAATAATAATAATACATAAGAATAACAGATATATTTTAATAACAAAAATAAATTATACTATAATACTTACTAATTATATTACATTATTAATAGGATAGAAAATAATTCTAACTTAATAACAAGGAAAATTAATAAAGTGCTCTTCCTCTCTCTACTTATTTAAAAACTAGCTGTGCCCGACAGGGTCCATAATTGTTTCTATTTTTTTTTTTATTCAACGCCTGTCATTATACATTGTAATAAACGATTTGAGCTACCAATAAACTTACAGAGAAAAACTTTCACTATGGGACTATACAGTTTGATTTTTTATTATTATTAACTTATTTGATTATATTGTTATTTTTATCACTTTAATTACCTAGTAAATCAATTAGGTAACCTATGTAAGTGCTGTGCACACCTTTAAGTGATAAGTTCACTGTACTGTAGTACTTTATATAACAAGGTTAAGCTGTCTGTTAATGTTTATGTGAATTAATCGTTGGAGTGCCATAATAAATTATTAAAGGAAAAAATCCGAAAACCCTAATTTTTAGTTACATACCTACAAATTTGTACGGAACCCTCGGTGCGCGAGTCCGGCTCGCACTAGACCGGTTTTTTATTCTGGGGATAATTATAATCATTTAAACAGGTATTAGTAGGTATCTATTCAGATATAATGTAAGCAGAGCAGATGATTCGATTTATGGTATTTATTAGGAAGTTCTGGTAATTCGTGTTATTGATACGTATGAGAGTAAATACCTACCTAAACTTATTTATAGCTCCCAGGTTTTCCCAAAGTACAAAATGTGCTCTTAAATCAAATATCTAAAGTTGTTCAAAGGTCAAAACGAGAAATGCATTTAAAAGATGACTCAGTAGAGGCCTATTTTATTCATTGTTCGCTGTCTACGTTGTAAGCTCCAAATATCTAATACAGTTTTATGTTCCCTCCCCGTACATACATTTTTTTATTTTGAATAAAGAGGCTTTATGAAGAGGTCTTGCTACTTCCTCATTTTCAGCGAAAGACGAAGCCCCAACATTTGCAGCGGATAAGGAACTTAAGTATGAATATTATTGTATAACAGTTCTTCATGTTTTTATTATAATTATGTGAGATGTGTTTTGATACAAGGTTGTAACAAATTCAATTCCTAATTTTTATTAAGAAATTATCTGGCTCTAAACAATTAAAGTTGCAATTTTTTACAAATCAATTTGTAAAAAAACCAACGAAATCACAACAAAAAATAATGAATTAAAAATGACAACCAGCGTTGAAATTGCGTATCACATTAACAGTAGCAATGGCTTTAATAAGTTCAACAACATTAATTGCGTTATTTATTACATTGTTGAGCAGACAAATTTTTCGAACATATTTTATGAAGCAATGGATTAGCAATATCGTTCAAAATGACAGTTATTCCGTTTATCCACCTTAATAAATCCACCCTAGGTGGATATGCGGAAATGCATGTCCGAGAATCCACCCTAAGCCTTTAAATTCCATTTATCCAACTAGGGCTAGGGTGGATTCTCAGATATGCGTTTCCGCGTATCCACCTTAGGATGGATTTTTTGGGGTGGATAAACGGAATAACCCACCAACGATTCAGATTGTGATTGATAGTGTGTTACGGCAATTAGGGTGCTTGGGCGTCTTCTCCCTTGTCCTAAAAGTATACCTACCTACCTACTATCTATTATTTGCCAAGCATACCTAGTGATAGATCAGTCCCCCTTTAACTGCGCCCTCTTTAGACGCTGTTATGCTAGGTTATGGTTTATTATGCCTATGAGTGCGAGATAAGACGCAGATTGCAAAATGTTTTATATAGCCGTCATATCAACATGTTATGAACTAATATGATTCATTAACCGTTCTTCCACGTTTGGTTTTCAAATTAAAATTCAATATTTATTTATTCGGACAACAAAGATCCATAATGTTAGTAACATCTTATACGAGTAGCTAGTGTTAGTTAGTACAATTATTAGGTATTTAAAATTTAAAAGTTTCAAGACGGCCATGTAGGTACTTACAAGTTTCTCACTTGACCATCGTCTCCACAAAATGCCTCAAAATGGGAGAATAGCAATAATTCTCTGTCACTGTTTTCAGAATGCTGTTGCTACTGTCCCGTGTTCTAGCTACTAATGATGCGACTTTTTTTGAATGATCGCATGAAAGCCGTCAGTTCGATTCTGCGCAAACATTTCCGACGCACTACAGAAACGGGCAGTCTCAAGAGCATTCTGAAAATATTATTATATTGGACGCGCAAGACATTTAGCGACCTTTAGGTGTAGCTGGCCCACAGACCCCCCGTGTACAGACCCTGATAATATGCCTTGAACAGTGTTATCTTGACTTGGTCGGTACAGCGGGAGAATCTACGTGCCAACATATTACCTCGGACCGCAAATGCCCTACGCTCCCTTTCAATATCTAGGTAGGTAGGTACATTATATTTAAGGTCGCCGGTAAGTGCCCCAGATATTAAATTTATTTACTCATTTTATGTTCAAGCCATTTAGGGTAAGACTAAGTGCATAGTCCACTAAATGAACTCATTTACCGGTGGCCTTAAAGACCATGTTCTCACATTTTTTTACATTGTACACGAGCCCATGCGCAGCAGTATAGTCCTCGCATACTTTCAACATCTCTGCAACTGATCCTACCGTCGGGCCCAGCAGCACCATGTCGTCCGCATAGCTGATGCTGTTAATATTAACACCACCAACCCGACAACCGACACGCATGCTGCTGAGCACGACTATGAGGTCATTTACATACAGGTTGAAGAGCCCGGTTACATACAGGTTGAAGAACCCACGCGACGTCAACCCTCCCTGTCTCACACCGCCCTCCAACCTATATATTTCAGAGAGATTGTTAGACCACTTTACATTATTCGTTTGGTTCGCGTACCAATACTGCAAGATTTTATATTAACTTCCGCCGGTACATTCCTGTCCCCCAATTTCTTCCAGAGCACATTGTATGACACAAGGTCAAAGGCAAAGATCCAGGAAACAGGCATATACCGGCGATTTACGATCAGTGTAATATTAGACAGTATTCTTGAGACTTAGGATTGCACTTTCCGTTGAAATTGTGCGTCGTGCAAGCATAGATGATTTTTCAAGCACGAATCAAGCATACTGTCCAATATTTTAGCAATACCTGTATACTTAAAATGCTCGATGCTGAGTCCATCGTGTCCTGGAGATTTGCCTCTAGGTACTCATGTTTTGAATTGTAGCTCTGACCTGTTCAGTCGAACAATACATTACCCCCCCCCTCCTCACGACAGGAATCAGCACCGGTTATCGTAACTGCCAAGAGGTGACCGCACTTTAAAGTGTTCCATGAACATGTTTGCGATTCCCTCTGGATCGTTTATTCCCCCAACGCTCACCGGTAGCCCAGGCTTGGTATCCAGCTTACCCGTAGCTTTCCAAAATTTACGAAAATTATTCGTAGCTCTTTGCATAGCTATAAAATCCATTTTTATTTGTTCCCTATTTTTTGGCACCATTTATTCCTTAAACTTTTTTCGAACTGCACACATTTCTTCATAAATTACTCCAGAAGTCGGTCTATTATGTAATACCCACATTTTGAGTTTAAGCCTGGCCTCTCGGTGAGCGTTTCGAATATGATTGTTCCATCCACACACTTTACCTCTTCTTGGCCTATACCTTTCTTTCTCACTCGTTAGTACAGCAGCACCACATAAAATATCTACAATGTTCTTATATAACTTGTCTATAACATATTTATGTTCGACTAGACTGTATGACCCATAGCTATACTTTGCAAATTCTTGAGGGAAATCAATGTTCCGCAACCCGCTATTACATAGATTATGATATCTAGTAATTTGCGATTCATCCCTCTCACCCCAAATTACGCTACAGCGCGGAGCATTTTGTGTTGTTAACTTTGGCCTTACTTTATTCAGATCACACTCAATATATAGTGGTAAGTGGTC
Organism: Hydraecia micacea; assembly: GCA_914767645.1. NCBI lineage: Eukaryota > Metazoa > Arthropoda > Insecta > Lepidoptera > Noctuidae > Hydraecia > Hydraecia micacea. The sequence continues at coordinate 8,060,638 of OU611781.1, forward strand.
AGATAAAAATACATCCTCTTCTATGCCTACCATAACAATCGTTTGCCACGCTGATAACGATACAATACAGTGGTCTAACCACCTTCTGCACCCGTGAGCTTCGCTAACAAAAGTGTAGTTATTTGCCCCGATGCCCAGTTTCTCTATATCGGCACAAATCCAGGATTGATCAGCGCAAAAATTAGTAAGTTTCCTTAAAAACAGTTAACGAGGGTGCGCATTAAAGTCACCCATCATATAAACACACTCAACACCTCCACTCTCTACAATTGCACTGATCTCACCTAGGACATCTGTAAAAATAGGCAAGTTGTCGATGGAATCTGTTGGCATGTAAACCGTGACAACAATAATAGAACGACCCCCAATAGTAGCTCTGATCGCAGCCAGACGGGTGCTAGTGCATTCTAATATAGACACCTCCTCAAAGTTTAGTAGCTATCCTTCAAACTGCGACTAACAAAGATTCATAAAGGGTAGGTAAGTAAGGTCTTTCCGCTTTGATTTTTGTAGCTGTCGTTTAACAAAAATAAAATCCAAGATCAAGTTTACCGCAAAATAAATAAATTGCTGCCCTTGCATTTCATTTCTCAAGGGCAATGCACTTAGAATCCGTGGAAAAAGACCCAGATGTTATGTAACCTACGGCCTAAAATCCCGAAATGCTTCTGACGTCAGTTGCGTGGAAATGTACCAGCAGACACACAAACATTAATATAAAATCTATCGACAAAAACCGGCTAAATTTAACTTAGTTTATTTTTAATCTTTGTTTATCGACATAACACGATGATAAAAGAGTTGTTTTAGGTTTGGGAAGAGGTTGATTGCGAACTAAGGTATTTTTTGGACAAACAGCTCCGGATATATATCTCGTAAACATGTTATTTATACTCATAATTACGTTTACAGCAGGTACTTAATTATGGCAAATAAATTTCCCCAAGCACCGCCCATGGTCCATAGAGGTAGGTAATGTTTAGCTGCTGGGACGTTCAATATATGTAGACTGATAATTAATGACACTTACGAACGTAAAAGTTTCAAGTAAAATTCAAAAGGGTAAAATTGCTTCCTGCTTTAGAAAGTTTATAAAAATTGTCTTCCATTCACTTTAAATCGCCATTGCAGATAAGCAATTCAAAATGCTAATGCGTTTTATCAAAACAATTCGTGCACGGACTTAGGAACCGGAATATAGTCACAAAAATTATTCAGAAACAAGATAAGTACCTACCTAAATTAAATCTGGGGTATGGAGAAACGTGCAATAATTTTATCACGCATAAGATTTTATTTATATCGATTAGACACGACAGGCGGTCAAGTTATAATGCTGTATTTTTAAAAAAACTCGCAAGGGTACCTACTGGGTACGAATACATTTTTCATTTTTGACAAAAAAAAAAATTGTTTTATGGTACTTATACAAACTTTTTTTAATGTTCAATAATAGGTTCTTTTGTACAATACATTTTCGTTTTTTTTTAAAGCCTATGCCTTTTTTTAATATAGACATAGCTTTTATGTTGTCAATTCATTGTTATATCACGGTTCCATGAATATAATACATACAGACGCCAGCACATCAAGCTACCCGAAACTGTCAAATTTTCCCAATCAACTTTGAACCTTATACTTTAACGATAAAGTTGAAAATCTATTAAAGAAATTTGACAGATTGTAGTAGCTTGATGTGCTGGCGTCTGCACATTGGTATACTTATGTATAATTTAGTTTTCCTTAGGTACTTTTCAAGTTCAGTACCAATTTTTTTTATATTAACTCGCCTTTAAAATAAATAATGGACTAAGTATTTAACCTTTAAATACATAATTTACAGCTACTGAATATTCGCTAGCTCTGAAAATCTAAATAGGTTCTCAGAATTAAGTTGTTGTAGGGTTTCTTCTTTATGTCTCACAACTTTTTTTATATATATATAAGTATTTATTCTTATACCCTAGTTATAATATTATTCGTACTGTTAACGAAGTTCAGAATAGGTTGGAAATTTTTTCGTGTTACTTTAGTGAACTTGCAAGAGTAATTTTATATATAATATGTTACGAAAGCAACAATTTGTGTAATTTTATGTTTATTGTTTCTTTATTGTTTTATTTTTTTAATGTAAAGCATACTTAAGTTAATTTTCTGTGAAGATTACATTGTTATAATTATAAGGTTGTATTGTTTTAGTTATAAGTAAGTTGGTGTTAATGTATTGTGTAGTTATTTGGAATTATTAGTAATAGTGTTATTTAAAATAGTTAATATTATAAGTAGGCTTAGCTATCGCATTAGGTTTCTAAACCTGTAATGATAGTTTAAGAGTTTTAAATAAATAAATATTTTCTTATATTTTTTATTCTGTTATTGCACCTACTGTGTATTGTCTCTGCATCACCCTAAGGTAAACTGGTAAAGGCATTAAGTCCGCCTTTGTACAGTTTTTACTTGTGCATAAAGTTTTAATAAATAAAACCCATGTGGTAGGCGTAACAGTAGACAAAGTGATAGAAAAATTAAAACTGTTACCTACTGATCAAAAACTACAGTAGGTGGTTACGAAACAAAATATTTTAACAGAATATCTAACGTTGGGTAACTTACGACTGAAAAAAACTGCATTAATTATTTACCAAGGGAACTACTATACCTTATTATGTTCGTTCTGTTTACGAAATATCCATAGATAGGTACTTCATCTTAGTCAGAAATCTACAATAATCGGTAGGTGCTTTACAAAATAATAGAAAATTCTGTGGAATAAACCAGCACGTAATTCCGTAGTTTTTGCACTATTTAAGTAGGTAGCTATTCATTCCCATTCATTACTTATGTTATAACTAGTAGCAATAACAACTAAGATCTTTTAAATCTGTTAATGCCAAGAAAACCTTTTTGTTTTTTATGGTTAGTTTGCTACAACCAGAAAACGAATGAAATTAAATCATTGGATAAAAACATATTTGTTTGAAGAGGAAAATAAAATAATTGAATAAAAAAGAGGCCCTAATTTAGTCCAGCACCCTAATTGCGTAACACACTATCAATCGAAATCTGAATCATTTTGATGCAAATGGCTAAATCCATTGCTTTATAAGTTCGAAAAATTTGTCTACTCAACACGTAAATAACGCAATGAATGTTGTTGAACTGTTAAAATGAAACCGATTCCGATTGATAATGTGTTACGCAATTGCGCCGCAGGTTTCGAACGCTAGTACCTTATTTAATTCTTTATTCCTAGACACACTTGTGTTAATGAACATAAATGTAATGACCTCGGCTATCGGCACCTGAACCTAGTCAATTTTCGGCCAAATTTAACGAGACACAATGTGTCTGTGTCTAAGTACAGACACTCCGATTATTGCCAACCCCGCAAATAACCGCGCAGAATGCTTACATAGTCGAGACAATACTTACTTCGAACTTCTAGCAAATTACGCTCTCAGCATCTTTTTGTTCAACCTTTCTGTTTGTTTCTAAACTACGAGAGAAACTGTTAGGTAAATGTTAAGTTAAAATGGCCACTGGGAGTTACTTTGCTTCGTATAAAATATTTTGAAATAGAGATTCTTATGCAGAGATTTTACATGCTGCTGCTACTCAAAACATAAATTATCGATTGATTTTTGATTGCGTTATTTATTGTGTACCATGTAATATTACACGATTATTAAAAGTTTTGTGAGAAGGACAATCACTAAACATTAATTTGGGAATGTCCTTTTCACAATACTATTTATTATGTCGTGTTCTCTACTGTATTATTACTACTAACACTCTATACAATATGTAACATAATTAACGCAAAGCCTCATACACCCAATTAGAGTATTGAGTTAAAAGCGTAAGTAGTATCTTCATGATTTTTTTCTATCGTACCAAATAAGTTGTATTATGTTTTCAACACACTATCTACCTAGCAAATATCCTGAAGAATATCATAAATTTTTTTGATTTTGTTTACTGTAGTCGATCATATACTTTTATTGTTTCTAAAACTTGCATTTTTTGCGTTTAGGTCATGTAAGCCCCTTAAGAGCGTTTACGACGTACGGCATTTGAAAATTTGGGTGAAAATTTAGGAATTCCCACCCTTTGATTTGAGGTAACGAACGTTTGACGAACTACCCTTTAAAATCTTTCACTTGTACAGACGCCAGCACATCAACCTACCCCTAACTGTCAAATTTTCACAATCAACATTGAACCTTATACTTTAGCGATAAAGTTGAAAATCTATTACAGAAATCTGACAGATTGTAGTAGGTTGATGTGCTGGCGTCTGTACATCTTACACTTCGTATTTATTATGAGAAGGAATCAAAGAAAAGCTGTTTCTACTCTTACTTTTCTTTTAAACGATGTATAATGCAGTTCAAATACAGAAGATCAAAGTACCGGTACTTAGGTATCAATATGTATTCCTTTTCCGTTTGTCATGAACAGGTATAAATGCATTTGCCTATGTAAATTTAATTCAGGTAGGTGTAACTAACAAACGCAAAAGAAATGCATAATTTAAACGTAAGTTAAGCCGTATTTTCTACCTATCACTTTTATAATTATGCATCTTAGAAAAACGTTGTTCTATTACATAGATTGTGTAAATAAAAAGATATTATTACTACGTAAACTGTGTATAACAACTGATGGCACGTTTAGAAAACAGTGACAATTCCAATTAAAATAAATGGTCGTTGTAAACATTATCAATCAAATCTTATCTTATTAGAAGACATTAAAATATTTTACAGGATCACACCGGAATTTAATTCGTTTTCTTCTTACCAAGCCATTTACTCGGTCCATTATAAAGGTGTATTTTCACTGGAAGCTGTAGGAAAATGTTTACACAATACAATTTTAGATACCTACACTTAATATTCATTCAACACACAAACTATTAGTATTTACCATTTTTTGTTATTTTCCATGATTCCATTAAAGATAGCTGCGAACTAGAAATTCGAAGACGAAAACACAAACAACGAAAACAGCGATGACTCAACTGAACAAAATATGGAGAGGCAAAAATATTACCAATCGGACAAAATTGCCGACGGGACAAGAATTGATGCCTTCGAAAAGTGGTACTGGCGCCACTTATTAAGGATACCATGGACAGCCCACCGCACAAATGTCTCGATCCTTAAACAATTAAAATTAGAGAAAGCACAACAACTGTCTTCAAACTGCCCGCAACGTGACGTGAGACACTTCGGTCATATTCTCCGCACCTTTGCGGGCAATGTGGCTGAAGTATATTAATATACCAACAACTAATGGTGACTGAAAAAAACCTAGAAGCCGAAGCCCAAAAAGGTGGTCAGATCAAATATCCGAGCAATTGGAGATACCCATCAGCGTCGCACAGATCATAACACATAAAGAAAGACCGTTGATAATTTGAGAAGGAGTCACAATTCTCATCAGTGAGAGAACGTTGAGAAGAGAAGAGATTTTTTGACAGTATCAAATTCCTGCTACTAGGCTTTTACTAGGTTTTTTTTTTTGCTACTAGGATAAAAAAAAACTAGCAGGATAAAATTATAGCAGCGTCGTAGCCAAATTCTGGGCCTCTATTTAGTTTGTCATCGAAATGCTAAGAAGTAGAGAAATATAAAGGCAAATACTGAGGATCCTACGTGCAATATCTGTTTGAGCACTGTTATCAAAGAAATAATTACTTTATTGCACACCCATTTCGCACATTATCCTCCTTTAGTGGCAGCAAGGGCTTCTGATCGCCTATTCCACTATACTACTTTGGTTTAGAATAATGTACCAAAAGGGCAACGCTAATTTTGTTAATACTAGTCGTCAAATATATTGAAACATCGTAAACAGCACTGTCGTAAATAAACATTTAAATATATTTTTAGACAATAATTATTCGAATTAACAATAACAAGAGCGTTTTGTGAGGGCCTTTAGAATTTATAAGTGATGACAAGCAGTCCAATTTATTATTTTTCTTTCATCTGATCACGACGATAATAATCTCATTAAATAACGCTTAGTAAACAAAACATATTTGACGGTCGGACAGTCAATCAAGACTTTTCTGTCAATAAGTATTTTCATTTTTTGCAACACGTCTAAATTATTTCCTCCTCATGATTCTGTTGAATATTTTTATTAACATTACGGGAATCGATTTTGGGAAATGTGTAAAGAATAAAAAAAATGCATTTGCAGTTTTTTTTAAATAAGATTTGCATACAAATGTAGCTTATGAGTATCATCAGGCTGCGATGACGACGCTTGACGTCATGCGCGTGTATATAGACTGTTGCGCAGGAGTTTCGTAGATAGTCTGTAGTGAGACACGTTGAGTATCGTTTGGGGATAGGACAATTTGTGTACCCCGCAGTGGAGGTGATTCTTAACCAGAGGTAGGGAGCCATTTTTTAATATACCTAGTGAAAATTGAAGCAGTTAAAAATATTTGTTTGGTTTCGCAAGTACAGAGTTAAAATGAATTGATAAATATAATTAGACACTTTTTATATTGTTTAGTGATTTTGTAAAGTGTAACAAAAAAATCATTTGCTTACTTTCAAAAAAGTGTTCAGTTAATTTTATTATAACGAAGTCTGGTTCACAGTTACCCTAACCATTTTGCTTGTGAAATCAAATGTGCATATTATTGTGATTGTTGAACAAAGCTAGTTATAGCAATGCATTTTATCATTATCCTTGATTACAACTTCTCTTTTGTAATCAGCATTATGATTAAGTAATCTCTACATTTCTTATACCAACAAACACTTTACAACAACAATCGTAATAAGTCAGAGGATACAGTACAAGAAAGGACTTTTACTTTCTTTATTGACGCCAGCCATTTACCCGCGTATAAAATATTTCAATAAGATGTTTGCCTGAACAAAATCGATGTTAGGAGGAAACCACAATATGTTTTATATATAACAGACTAGTGTCCGCAACTGCACTTCCAAGCGCATATTTTGCGTACCTGTCAATAATATTGCAATAAATGAGTTCTTGTACGATCAAATCATAGTCATCTCAGAATCTTTCACAACATGATTGATCCAACTCTAGATCCAACCATCTTTATCCCTAATTTAAGTGCCGGGCATTTTGTCGGTGTAGCAATTCCCATCTTGTTCTATACAGTGCCACTTGGCTATTCGTTTAAACTTGAGTGTTCCCCTTCATTTGGACTGTGTATATCTTCATCTTAGTCTGAATCTATTTGCTGTTCTCTGATGTTAGTTCAAAATCTAACTAGTCAAATCAATTAAACTATAACTCTAAATCGACTTTTTCTGTTCGTTTCGAAATCTCAATTATTTCCTTTACTCTATTTAAATCTTCATAAGTTACTTTGAATATCCACCACACACTTTAATTCCATCTGATTTAAGCACCATAAAGCTAAATATATGCATAACCCTTTTATAAAATATGTAAATAATACTAAGTAAATACAATATTGTTTGCATTACCTTTACAAGGCTTACCTTATAAATCGCACAGTCATACCTAGATAATGGAATCTATCTTTGCCTCAATACATTCTAATGAATGATCAGCTCAGCATAAATTAGGCTGTGTTTGCGGAATAAACAGCTTAATACATTAAACAACAAGTATAAATTTTGCATTCATTAAGAAAAATCAAGTCCAAGTTCAAGGCAATGTACGTGTAGGAACTAGGTTATTGCAAAATATGCCTATTGTGGGTACTTACGAGGTTATTTTACCAACTTTTGTTTTAAATCCGACATAACAACGGAATAACAAATAGAAGATGGAAGTAGACCATAAGGTTTGCTATTCGAAAAGGTACCAATATTTTACCTAGGTATATTTAGGATTCTATGCTCTTCATCACTTTAAATTTCCTCTGTGTAGAAATACGGGTCATTCAATCCCGATTGTTAGATTAGGATTTTGGATCTGTAATCAGAAATAAATTGGACCTCTATCACAGCTCACTTTTATGTTAATTGACATTAAGTGTGTGCAGCTATTTTAATTACTGCTTAAAGGTAAGCTTGATAAAAATAAATGCATTGCATTCAAGAAATAACTCAGAATGGTTCATTATATTTACATTACATAAAACAGTAAAACATTCTGTAATTAGTAGAGTACAAATACCTAAGCGCAATTTTTTATTACCAGAACAAACTGTTAAGTGATTGATTTTAGCATCGTTTCATATTACGCAATGTTTTATTGCCAATAAATGCATTCTATAAAGCTTTAACACTAAACATGTATTACTACGTAAACATTAAAGTTATGAATAGCTTCTTAATACAAACTAATACTTGCATGTTTAAACATTGCGAAAACTTCAAGAAGCTTCACAAAAGTTTCGACGTTTCTTTTACCAGAATGGGTGATTGTGTTTCCCACAAACGTAAACCTGTAAAAGTGTCGTAAAGGTAGGCTTGAACGTAATTCTCTATGGTAATGTTTGGCCTCACAATACTAATTTTATGGGGATAGGCAGTAATAAAGTTCAACAAAAACTTTAAGTACCAACCATTCCATCAGGTATTTCATAAAGTCAAGCTCTGAAATCCTTTTAAAAAATAACCACAGAGCCGCATCTTTCATCATGGGAGAAAATATTTTGATTTATTGTTGAAGTACGTCATTATACTAAAGGATAGAGAATAGATTTCAGTATAAGAGATATTAGATTAAATGTTTGTTCGACGAGGCCAAAAGGAAGGGTTATGTTTTTAGAAGCCTAATATGTATGTATGTTTGTACATTTATATTATTCTATAGACTTGCAACATTAATCGTACCAATTAACTGCATATCTATTTAATAATCCACGAGCAATTGTAAATACTGCACACAAATGTTAATAAGTAAGTACTCACATAATGGGTACTAGTTTAGTACCTAGTTATAACTTATAGGTACTTATACTTCAATATGTAGATAATCTACAAGCTATTTGAAATTCAAAACACGTTTAATATTCAAGTAATAATTAATACCTAAAGAGAATCAGTTATGACGTATTTCAATTTTAATTATGTACATGCCTGTTTGGTTAAAGTTTACGCATACTGAAATCTGTTTGACTTGATAGCGTACTTCTTTATTATTAATAGGCTGTAGTCAAGCACGTGGTTTCACTTACGAGACATTTACCTACGGCTACAACCTTAAAGTTTGTGTATATGTGCCAATGCTAATGAAAACTTCTACTACATTTATAAACGATATGGTAGTTAAAGATAAATGATATCGTTAGATACAAGTCTCAATTCTAATTTATTCTCAAATAGCCACATTTCCGATAAGTACATCGAGGGTCACAGCACAGGGCGTAAGCGGTATAATGTTATAGTACCTAAAGCCATTTAGCTGTATAGAAACAATTTCAACTTAACCCATTATTGCCCAATTTAGTCGGTTGAAACAAACCTAACCTAACCTAACTATTATGTTTGACCCGCGAAACATTATAATAATTAATGGCATATTATTTTTGTTTACTACTAACGAAACGTAAAAAGTTCCATTCAAAACAATCCGTTTATTTTTGTATCGGATTAATAATTATGCAAAAAACACACATCGTAAACAGTAAGTCTCGCATAACTATATTTAGATTATTATTGTTAATTTATTGTAGTCCAAATATTTTCGAGTTGCCCGGTTTGTCTATAGCAATTTAGTGAATTATTAGATACAATATTTTTATAGGTAGTTAGTTACCTTATTCTCATTTTATGTCCGTAGTTATGAATCGTATAAATAGAATAACAATATCAACATTTATAGGGAACTATTAATGTAATCATAATAACTCGGCATTTATGTATGCATAATGTTATGAACTTAAATGGTACTTATTCCAAGTTACAAACTTGTTTCAAGTTACGTAACAAAACTTATGAAAATGTTATCTACTTATCTCTTATAACTGATTGCTTAATCTTAGATCAGTCAGGAACCACGTTTTAGTAACAGTATTGTGAATAGATAAGGATCTATCATTGTGTTGAAAAGATATCAAGATTGTAATCAATTTCACTTTCAATGATTATCATTTTATTGTACGAAATAGTAAAACGAAGCGCTATGGCGTCACATGGAAGCCTAATGTGGACTATCGCTATTAAATTTGAAGTTTTACATATATAATACAAAATATTAACGCCTTCGTCCCATGGGAGTACCTACGCAGAAACACATACGGACCGCCACCTGCAACGATCCTTATATATTCCTTTTGCTTCGTTTACGTTCATACATCTGGTCATACATACACGCTGGTTGTGGATTTTAGTTCTAGTCTTACAAAGTATTTTAGGTACTCATCATCATAAATCATGTTTAATCGATCCTCTGAGTACATGGTAGTTTATCCTAAGTCACTTTCTTCAAAGCCCAGATTTTTAACCCTAATCGAATTCTGCAGCTGTAAAATCATCCCAATATGAGCTACGCGGCTGCCGAAAGCGTGGTGCCCACCAGCACCTGGGCTGCCACTAACATGTTCTACGTCCTTTTGGTACCAGCCCTCATCCTCTGGTACGCCTACTGGCGTATGTCGAGGAGACACCTGTATGAGCTCGCAGACAAACTGCATGGGCCACCTGGCCTGCCACTTCTTGGAAACGCACTGGAGTTTACCGGTGGATCTCATGGTATGCTATGAAACTTCTAATTTAGCGTAGTACGATTAATGCTTCAAAAACTTCAATAGAAAATGTGCTCTTGAAATAAACCAACAGCCGGCTGGCACCCAAACAACATTTCCAACAAAAACAGTCGTATCGTGCATCACAAAGTTAATCCATAAAAAGCAGAAATGTACGTAAGCTAAAACTTTTGAATAAATCCTCCAAAATCAGAGCAATTATTCTTTTATGCAAGAGAAATATAACGTTAAACTATATTACTTTCATTCCTTCCACAGACATCTTCAGAAACGTCATCGAGAAGAGCATTCCTTACGATGGCGAGTCTGTCGTGAAGATCTGGATTGGACCCCGCCTCCTGGTGTTCCTGTACGACCCTCGTGACGTGGAGCTAATCCTTAGCAGCCACACACACATCGACAAAGCTGATGAATACAGATTCTTCAAGCCCTGGCTCGGAGATGGTCTGCTGATCAGTACTGGTGAGTTCATCTTAAAACTTGTTTTTAATAATTTTGGAAAGTAATGCTTCCGAAACGTTCAGCTTTATACAGGCACCGAAGAGAAAATAACTGAATGAGTACAATTATTTTGCGAAAAGAAGCGATAAAAATAACCTTCTAAATATAAGTATGATGAAGTAAACTGAAATAAATTTAAGCAAAATGATATACTTCATTGTTACCCTTACTCAAAATCACCGTCTAACTCTGACATCAAACTGTAATAAAGTTTGTATACGATTCTAGAATGTCAATTGGCGAAGTTTTATTGAGGAAAATATATTTATATTAGACCAAAAATTCCCGGAGGCAGCGTCTACGTGTTCAAATAAGGTCGTTACTTTAATTTTACTTTAGACATAAACAAAGCATATTATCCATAAATAAAGTTCAGGAAATACTTTACAGCCGCATAAAGAAGTCTCAATTAACTCGTAATTATTAACAATACAAGCATTGCTTGGATGCTTCAAATGACTATGTATTATAAACCACTCTGATAGTTATTTTTCTCGTAATCTCAGGCCAGAAATGGAGGTCTCACCGCAAGCTGATCGCTCCTACCTTCCACTTGAACGTCCTGAAGAGTTTCATCGACCTGTTCAACGCCAACTCGAGGGACGTTGTCAACAAACTGAAGAAGGAGGCTGGAGAGTTCGACTGCCATGACTACATGAGCGAATGCACTGTGGAAATTTTACTTGGTAAGTAGGCTTTCATCTCATGTCTTTTAAAATGAGATGCACGTCGCTATTGACTTTTTGTGGCAAAGGAAGCCTTTCCTAAATTTTCGTACTAGTAGTTAAATGCAAAGAACGTTAATTCGCGATATATGATGATAGATATACCTATATATATGTATAATTTAAGCGACTTGAAGAATTTGCCTTGTCACTGGGGACAGTAGGTATCTATTTCCGCCAGTTTTGTGTCTGACATTGAAAAGCTTAATTTCAATACTAATAAATGGAAATGAGGCGGAAAACTACAAGTAATGTTTTCGAATTATTCAAATATAAATAAATACAATAAGTTTATTGTATTCATTGAAGTCAATAAATTACGTGAACATTACGTGGACATTGAATAAAACATTCAAAATTGTTAAAATAACATTTCTTTTCATTTCAATGTTATGTCGCCTACCGCGTTCTGCTAGACATGCGTAGGATCATTCAGTTTTTGTTACCAATGGTCCTATGCGCGTGCGCCGAATAGTTATAATTTGAATATATTCCCTCTCAATAACTCGTCTACTCAATGCAATTCACTTTGATGTTTAGATAACTAAATACTTAGTAAAATATAGGTGTGTCTGATTTCCAATAAAAACTAATTGGGAGCTAAATCGATTACCACCGAACACTACGAAACTCTAAACATTTTCAAGATCTAACGAAGTATAATAGCAAGCGATAGGCGTTCAATCTACTGGTAACCTTCACTGCTATACGTACTGAATCTAGTAGATACCATCAGCCGTTCGTTTGCCTAGATTCGCATCCACATCTATTAAATATAAAATATGAAGGGGCTATAATATGATTCAAGATAATAAAGCAAACAACAAAATATACCTACGCTTTAAATTCGCTCATTCGCAAACATAAAAGACTAACATTAAACTAAAATCACCCTAAAACTAGACTGAACACGTTAAGTGGAAATGGTCTTAAATCTCAAGGTGTTTGCACAAAAATAAAGCAGGATAAAGAGCAATTTGTATGTAATGTCACGTAGGCAGCCACGCTGTGACAACACGGCGGCCCTCACATGGACAGCAGACCGTGTTCTTGAAGCAAATGTCCCGAGAACCTATTAAACCGTTTGCGAAATCTACGAGACGAAGATTACCTACGTGTTGATTCAACTCACTCTTATACAAAATTATGTTTAATGCACAATACTCGCGAACCGCGCCGCCGCGTGCCGCTACATCTACTATAACTACTACATATTGCATGATCGTACTATGCGGTTTTAAGAAGTAATTCCATGCAACTATAATTCCTAGATTTTCAAACTACGCAAATGTACACTTATCACGTAGCTAGTAATCGCCTTATTGCGTATAATAATAATAGTCATTAGAAGGAAGTTGAGATAAATAGAACACTAAATAGCAGTATGGATTGTATCCGTGATGTTTATGGTGGTAATTATGTAGGTTGCTTAGAACAATTTATCCGGTTCTGTGCAGACCCGCCTAAACTTGCGGTACTGCACCTACTAAATGTTTTTCCTTGAGCGGAAATCGAAGCCTCGGAAGGAACTAAAATACCTTTGCGTGTTAGTTTCCAAGCTAATTTAACCTTATTAAGGGGTTAACAAAGCTTAACAAAGGCCATTAGACAGACTTTTATTTGTATTATTATTAGCTATAAACGTTGTCGCAATCAGAATTGTTATTTTTGCTAATTCACCAGACACGCCATCAAAATCAACCGCCATAATATTCAACTTGGTCGTATTTTATTTTACAATGTGTTAAAGTCCTGCATTTTAATTATATTTTACGGCACTTGAAGCACTAAGGTCCGGCCGCGATAAATTTGCCAAAGATGTATTGTTGTTTACATCTTTGGCAAATTTAGCGCGGCCGGACCTTAGATAATGCATCTCGGTGTGAGATTTCAATTGCCATCAAGAACACCGTGCCAGGTCATTATTTCATAAAGACGAATCTCTACGATCTGAAGTATGATTGAATCATTGGTACGTGCGTGGTACCAGTGGGTACTGATTCATCGGGCACGTAGTACTACTGGGTGTCAGGATTGGCGACCCCCCACGTGCTCACGTGCTAATGGCCAATATTCGCCATTCCCGGCCACGATCGTTACGCTGCTTTATAGCTATCCTTCTTACGCAATTGTTTTGAACTCAATGGAGGTCAAAACTCTTTCTTTTATTAATAGGAGTGTGTGATAGCGCGACCGGCGTGCACATCAGATTTAATATACGCTGATATATGATAGAATTTTCTGTAAACAAAAACAGGCCGCATTTAGGTGCATCGCATACTATTGCTCTACATAACAATCAAACTACAACTATCCGGATTTTAAAAGTCCAAAGTGAGGTCACACTTTAACTATTTACTGCTAATGGTTTGAACCATAACCCTGGGAATTATATGTATTATAAGTTTAATATTTAACCTTTTGTAACAAAATGAATACATATAAGGCAAAAATTGCGCACCACCCAAACATACTCGTATTAGTAAAAAAACCTTATGGATGACTCAAAAAAAAAGTGGAACTCCGGGAGTGCCGACAGAAGTGAAAACTTGAATAATTACGTGTGTTTTTTTGAATCGTCATATAAACAAAACACAAATAGAATACTTTGCCATCACTCACTGACATATCGAAAATACATTAAAACCGAGTACATCGCGAGGACAGCCGGACACATCCGAATGTAGTGCGGTGTCGGTAACAGTGTCGCGAGTTCAATGATATTGTCCCATCTCAAAAAATGCCCAACGCGCATAAAGAAGATTCCACTTCAAAAAATCCCTCAGGTTCTATTATTATTATGACTGAATCGAAAAGTGGACTTGTCAATGGACAAGTACCTACCGCACAAGTCTAACAACAAATTCCTAGTTATTGCTGAATGACTAAACCGATACAATGCAGTACAAGAGAAAGTATAAAAAAAACACCTTCTTACTAAGAATTTATTTGTTTCATTACAACTTTTATCTATCTATTCTAGAGACCGCTATGGGTGTCAGCAAATCCACACAAGACCAGAGCGGATTCGAATATGCCATGGCTGTGATGAAGATGTGTGACATCCTTCACTTGAGACACACTAAGATCTGGCTCAGGCCAGACCTTCTCTTCAAACTCACTGACTACGCAAAGAAGCAGACCAAACTCCTTGACGTCATCCACGGACTGACCAAGAAGGTAACACACCATATTACTTAACTAGTACATCGTAATAACTAGAATTACCTCGACGTCCTAGACTCGATGACCTATTGGACGTTAGTGGAAACTAGTTATAGATGCGATCATCAAAGGCGACGGAATAAACTAGCATTATAATGAAACGCATATAAATAACTATGACATTAATTGTAGGTACTAAAGCATTTATCTCATTGTATTTATGAATTTTCAGGTTATCCGAAGGAAGAAGGAGGAATTCAACTCTGGCAAGAGGCCAACAATTTTGCAAGACTACAACACCATCACCGATGAAGCCAACAAAACAACATCCGTGGAGGGTCTCTCCTTCGGACAGTCAGCTGGTCTTAAGGACGACTTGGATGTAGATGACGCAGATGTAGGACAGAAGAAACGTCTGGCTTTCCTTGACCTACTCCTCGAGAGTTCACAAAGCGGCGTTGTTATTTCCGACGAGGAAATTAAAGAACAAGTGGACACCATTATGTTTGAGGTAAATATTCTAAATAAATAGAGCAAACAAAAATCATGATTTCTTTTGTAGAATATAAAATCACGCATTAAATATAATGTTTCATTCAGGGTCACGACACAACTGCTGCCGGTAGCAGCTTCTTCCTATCAATGATGGGCATCCACCAGGACATTCAAGACAAAGTTATTGATGAGCTCGACAAGATCTTTGGTGATTCAGACCGCCCTGCCACATTCCAGGATACTCTAGAAATGAAATACCTAGAAAGGTGCCTCATGGAAACATTGAGGATGTTCCCACCAGTGCCAGTCATTGCGCGTCACCTTAAACAAGATATCACTCTTCGTAAGTAATAGTTTATATTTCCGCTGTTTTTTTGAAACATTTATAACAGTCATCTCGATAAAACCTTATCTCTTAACAGCCTCCTGTGGTAAGCAAGTACCTGCTGGTACAACTGTTGTGGTGGCCACGTACAAGCTGCACCGCCGCCCCGACGTGTACCCTAACCCTACAAAGTTCGACCCCGACAACTTCCTGCCTGAAAGATCTGCCAATCGCCATTATTACGCGTTCGTGCCTTTCTCCGCTGGGCCCAGAAGTTGCGTCGGTAAGTACACTAACAAAACATAGCAACATCTTAAAGCAATCCAAGGTGTGTTAAGTGTTTTGTACTCAATCTATGTGTTTCTTCCACAGGTCGTAAATACGCCATGTTGAAGCTGAAGATTATCCTGTCTACGATACTCAGGAATTTCCGGGTCCACTCAGATCTTAAGGAGTCTGACTTCAAATTGCAGGCTGACATCATTTTGAAGCGTGCTGAAGGATTCAAGGTCCGCCTGGAACCACGCAAAACTACCAAAGCGTGCTGAATAGTTAATAGTCGATTCCTAAATTTAATTTTATGTAAATATGGACGCATGGCTCTCGCATTAATTGTAAGCCTGTGCTGATAGCACAGAATAAAATAATTTTATTACGTATTGCTATTGTCAAGAAAGATGTTATATCGGTGGCAGACCCTTTACACACGGGAAGGTATTGACGACGGTGCAACCATTTGCATGTTTTGCTCAATATTATTTAACTATGTGGTTAGTTTAAGTTCTTTGTAAATAGACATTTAAATTATACCCTTTGTACGTTGTACGATGAATGAGACGAACTAATAAACTTTATATTAAATAAACTACATTTTATTTCTAAATAATTACCTGTTTAAAATAATATGAGGCCCCTTAACCGGTTGAATGCCGTAATTACAGACATAATTAAAAAGCCATTGTGTCTCGCGTGGATCCACGTTTAAGCATACGAAGGATTAATAAATTATTAAGGAAATTATAGCGGTAAGCCCAGAAAGAGATGGCGTGACGAATTGGACGCCTATCTAAAGGATTGGCCAGATGTAGCAAGGGACAGGAGAAAATGGAAAGACGGAAGGGAGGCCTTTGCCCTGCAGTGGGACAAAACAGGCTCAAAAAAAAAGGAAATTATAAGTAATTCGTTTCAATAAGAAAAAATAAATATAATCATAATATATGTTGAGTGTAGGTAGGTAATTAACTAATTATTCATTAGTATTGGATGTTATGCGACTTAGAGCCGAATTAGATTTACGAAAGCTGCTGTGTCGTTGCCTGATATCATGGATCGTTGATGTTCTGTCGAGGCTTTGGCCTGCCAGGCTGAGACCAGCAGAATCTTCAACACTGGACACCCTGGCTGCTAATTTAAGCCTATAAAAATAAAATGTAGTCAGTACAGCAATACTGTTTTTATACAAGAATAGTATTTATTTGGTAATTACTACTACGTAAATCATAATTTAGTAAAATAATATTTACCACATCACATCCAATGGAGTCCGATTGTGTTTAGGGCACATACACGGCAATAAGTCGTGGTGTTGTTTCTCCACCCACCAGCCCGAGTGCGATAGTTTCCACTCAATCGTTTTCATTTGAGCGACTGAACATCTGCCGGCCTCCTTCAACAAATTGAAATAGGAGGCCATTAGTTCTTGACCTGTAACATAATTTGACATTAGTGACTGTTGGAAAAATCAAAACAATTATATCTTGTTTTTTTTTGTTTTCGGGGGAAACCTTCAAAAGGCACCCGACCACCGGGGAGTGTGCCATTTTCACCTCACTAAAACCACCCCGGTGATCATCACCAGCACATAGGGGTGGGCCCGGTTCCTCCTTTTATTTATTTTTTTGGATGGGAAATCATCTAATGACTCCTCCCGCTCTGGGTGAAGCGGAAGGGCGTGTCAGACTCTTACTGACTAAAACCCACCCGTGTTCCTTCCTTAGCCCTTTATGTTCCGGGGCAGCGGTAACACTTTCGGACAATCCCGCTACCCCGGCAGGCTTCGGCCCTAGCGGGCCCCTTCCTTTATGCTGACATCTCTTTGAGGCACGCGTGGAACACATACGCGCCATCCGGCACGGGCCTGGTCCTGATCGGACGGCGAGCTACCCATTACTCTCCGTCCGCAGGCCCGCGCCTACGGTGGCCGGGAGTCGTCACGCGGCTCCCGACGCCCGGAGCGTCTCCCGCGGCGGCTGGGACGTGAGGTCAGCCATCCCGGTCCCTCTTAAAAGACCAATTTCGGAACCCTCCTGTGCAACGCCTGTAAGGCACATCCCCGGGAAAACAATTATACCTACACCACATCAGGGTACATTAACATAACAATAGACATCTATAGCCTGCAATGTAAAGTTTGTCACAAACAGCTAGTTATTAAAGATTAGTTTGTCACAAACAAATCTTTAGTAACTGGCCACAACCTCTTTTGAAATTCCACCATCATTCCGTGTGGCGAAGCTTTACAAAATGACAAAAAAACATGTCCCAGATTGAACTTCAAAGCAAATATCACAGGTCATTTACCTGCAGAAATAGCCGTCATAAGTCTTGATTGTTCAGCTTCATCTTCGAATATTTCTTTATTGCACTCGTATATTGGTCCTACATCTTCTTCCTCCTTCATCTTATCCATTTCTACGAAGGCGACATTGGTCATCTTTATAAATAAATAAAAAACATTATTTTACAAATTGTCAATGAAAATGGTAGTAACCAAATTCCCTTTAAGTATTTGTTTATAAGTGCGGCACATGATGTGCATACCAGTTCAAAATGAAAGCCCATGAAGCAAAGAAATGCTTCAGCCAGATGCTGGGTGCCCAGTTCTGGCCTCTCCCGCCTCAGATGAAGCTCCCCAAGTAGATGCAGAGCCCGGCCGAGCTGTCTCCTCAAGCCATGCTCCATGGCACTGGCTCCCATCTCCGTCAGCAACTTGGCCGCAGCTCCATGCTCACCCAATCTGTACCAGATAGGTTTTATTAAACGCTCGATTTCGGACATAAGTTCCAAAATGTTTCCGACTTGAAAGAAGTGAGAAATAATATATCCCACAAACTCAGCTAAAAAATAATCAATGGAGTGCAGAAAATATATAGCTATGGAAGAAGGGTCCTCCGAAATTCTCCAAATGCAGGTGAACATAGGTGGAATAATGACATCGTTTTAATCAAAGACTTGTTATACGCAAATTTTAACAACGAGATTGTGTCGAAGAGATTCGAATCCGTTGTAGTAAATCCATACTTCTATACTAATACGAGTATTATAAATGCGAAAGTGTGTTTGTCTGTCTGTCTGTTACCTCTTCACGCTTAAACCGCTGAACCGATTTAGATGAAATTTGGTATCGAGATAGTTTGAGTCCCGGGAAAGGACATAGGTTATTTTTTATCCCGATATTCCCACGGGATCGAAACTTAAGCGGGTGAAACCGCGGGGCGCAGCTAGTAAAAAATAATTGTAATTTTATTACTCTTTGGAGCCCAGGAATTATTTAGCATTAAACGATTAGCTGATTGAAATGCATAAAATTATGGTTATTACACATTTAATTAACATGGTTTGATTCAATAGAAGCGGGCTTGCAAATGTAATATTCTTGTTTAATAGGTATGTATTTTATGAAAAGTAGAATATTACTCGTATAAGAAGTTGGAATATTATTGTTTGAGCAAAACATTGCGGTGCATGGATATTTGAAATACTTAATCAAGACTAACAGTTTCTGTTATTTTTCAAATATGTTATATTGTAACTATTATATTATAATATCCAGAATGGACGGATAGTTGACCCCTGTAACACAAGCTTTGCCTAGCATGGGGTCATTGATAATTTATTTTGTACCAGGCTATTCGCACGCTTAAATTAAATGTTACTGTTTATCTGTTTACCTTTTTATGTCAAATAAATAATATTCCTTTATTCCATTAAATACATTTAAATTATATTTTTAAATATTAGAATATAAAAAACATTTAAAAATGTAAAAAATAGTAGCCAACCGGTATCGGCAACAGGGTCCAAGTTACCGGCGCTGGCGGTCAGGGCTCCAGACAGAGGAACCTCCTAACAATGTAGGTAGTGATCAGAATTACATCTTTCTGAATCAAGCCCTTGATCCAGCTGCCCAACATGAGCCTCCTCAGGTGTTGGTCGAGGCTCTCATCTCATCATCACGACTATCGGCACAATCATCGCAGAGTCCACATTCCACATGACGATAACCTCGCGAGCCAACTCCAGATAATTGATATATATTTTTACCGTAATTAAACATATAGTACGTTTCCTACAAATTGCTTGGCTTGACAAACGTAGGTATGTCAAACGTTTTTGTTTTAAGGTACTTACCTTAAAAAAAAAACGTTTGACTTGAAAATTCTCGCCAATTCAACTTTTATGTTTATTCAACAATATTTATGTTGCGCGCACGAGGTATCAAGAAGAACTTGTTCGATAGGAAATGCTTTCCTCGAATCTTGATTTTTAGCCAACTCTGTTCCACTGTTGTACTTCACTCACGTGTCCCACTCCCCGCGTGACGTCACATGGAATGTCCCCGAACATTTTTTTTTCGGCGCGCGACGGGGCGCCTAGCCACTTATACACGACTTACTTAAAGTTGGTGGGCCTCTAAACGGATTCCCACGGCACGAATCTTTTACCCCTTTGAAGAGGCAATAACTTTCATACAAGAAGGAAGCTCTATTCACAATTCAAAAGTGGTTCAAGATTATATTTCTGAAAACAGAAAGTCAAATTTAGTGACCTTGCCTCCAAAGAGCCCAGAACTAAATCCTATCGAGAACGTCTAGGGTAGAATGGTCAAAATGTGGGCTCATGAACAGGATCGCAGTACAGAAAAACGGATGCATGTAAATGCAATTTGGGAATTTTTGAGGGGAAGTTTGTTTTGTTATAATACAGTCAGCACCCTAATTGCGTAACACACTATTACTCTCAATTTGAATCATTTTGAAGTTTATTGCTAATCCATTGCTCCAAATGTTCGAAAAATGTGTTTGCTCAGCAACGTAAATAACGCAATGAATGTTGTTGAACTGTCAAAATGAAACCCATTGCTACTGATAGTGTGTTACGCAATTGCCCTGCTGGTCCATGAAGCAACGCTTTCTTGACGTAGTTAATGCCAACGGTGCTTACACTCGATTCTAAATAACAAATTAAACGAACCTCTATTACAACCCATTGTTTCATTTTTGATATGTCTTGATATAGTCAGTGCAATTTAAACACATAATGGCACTGAATATATTTCACTAGTATCAGATTCAGTAATTTGACCGTTTGGGCAACCTCGACGTACTGCCCATGCAATGTTGTTTATAACAGAAAATACAGGTAATGTGTGGTCAGCCTTAGTTTTCTTTAATATGACTCGAACCAAGATTATAGCCAGCCTTAATGACAATGACTTTTGACTACTATGAATGCTTAGATACGAGTACCATTGAACGAAATAATCGCAAATATTAATATAAATACACTGACAGCGGCAGCTTACACAATATTAAAAACTGATAGCTAAGATATTTTGACCACTTTGGATGCTTATGACAATTTGAATACAATGTCTGCGAATATATAATAAAATTGAAATTATGTTCTTCACATGATTTTGACTACGGTGAAATGGGGTTAGTTTGATACTACGGGTTTACTTTGATAACAACTTTCGACTTATGAAAAACTTAACTAAACTTAAATTTTATTAGATTTAAATATATAGATTTGAACAAAAAAAAACAGTTATTTGTATTTATCAAAGAATCCCACCCAGAAACCATCATCCTAAAACAACTGCAGCACAAACATTTGTGGACCGATATTAATTTGTTTTTTGGGGTTACTATCAAAATACGTACCAAAAACTAGTGCGATCAAAGTATCCCCGATGCAGTATGAAGTTGATCACGATGATTATAATTTTTTTTTTCTCATAAAGGCAAAAAGCAGGTTTGCTCGCTGCTCAAGGGCAGTGAAAATTACACTTTTCAAGGCGTACTGCCAATCGTTATATTCAAGCAGTCTGTGGGTAGCCTTTACTCGCCGGGCTGCTAATGCTCTGCGTGTCCAATACAACAACGTCTTCAGGATGCTGATGCGGCTGCCTCGCTATTGTAGTGCGTCCGGAATGTTTGCGGAGGCGCGAACAGACGGTTTTCATGCTGTTATACGGAAGAAGGTAGCCTCCTTGTTGCATCGCGTGCGGGGCAGTAGCAACAGTATCCTGCAGATGGTTGTATCTCGTGCGGATTGCCCTATCCAGAACAAATGGATGCATATTGTGATGGGTGTTGACTAACATAGTGCATAAGATTTTACTAACACCTTTGATACCTGTAATTCTGATAATTTATTTCTCTGTGTTTTATTTAATTTACTGTATTTATAATTTGTAATTGTATGGATTGATTTTATCTGAAATAAATTGATTAATAATAATAATAAAGGAGTGTCCAAAAATATTACTTTTAATGTAAACATATACAACCCATAAAACCGATGTTACATTTATTTTTGTAACTTTTTCAGCCTTCTTAGTACAGAAATATTCAACCTCGAATTTTATTTTAAAATTGATCAAAATTGATCAATGTAACCCCATTTTACGGTACTTTGAAATCTACAATCTATTTGATGCTGACTGTACGTGTCCAGGTCAGGTCAACGTTTCTTCCTTGGCCGGTCATTTATCCATTTTTAACCAACCAACTCCCAAATAAAAACGACCGGCTTCCAAAAAAAAAAACAGTACAAAATAAAAAATTACTTTAATTTCGGAAGTGTCATCGGTTTTGTATTTTCGGTTTATGCCACCGACTTCTGAAATCAAAGTCATTTTTCACGTTGTAGTTTTTGAAGTCGGTTAATTTATGTTTTCAAAAAAAGTTTATTACTAGGAAACTATTAATTTAAAACTGTTGTAAAACGTAAGTGAAGGTTCGTACCTTTGCATAACAGCTGCCATGTGCACCCTAACCTCGCAGAGCCCCTCTATGTTCTTACTTTGCTCATATATCCTGAATGCTCTCTCAAAAGTCTTTTGAGCGTTATTCAAGTTGTTCAGCATTAACTGACAAATGCCGATTTCTATTATTGCCTCTGCTGTTTTCGGTAATGCGTCGGCTAAAATATTTAAAAATATATAAATCTAATGTACAAGTAAGTGCTCATAAACACGAGCGAAACGCGTCAATGGCAGAGGCAAATGCAGCCACCGACGAGTGTCGACGGCTGCCGGCAACGCGTATCAGCGGCAGCCGTCGATGCGTCGGCGGCTAAGGTAAAATTTCAAACTACTTCCAGCTTAGTCCTCATATTTGACTCTGCGCAACAAAAGAACAAAACTACCCTCCAACAAAAATAATTCTACCTATCTATTGGACGTGACAAAGTTCCAGAGATTTGGCTTTGTCAACTCTGACAAACCTCAACCCACTTACCATAACTACATTGAAAACAACCTAAAAAAACTACGGTACGAACGAATGACTCTAACCATCTTTAGCTCTTCTCTCAGCTAAACGAGCCAATCTCTCAGACTTATGGGTGTCTACCTTCCGCACCGTCCGTGATTTGTTGAGGAGGATCCTGAGCAGTTGTAAGGCAGTGGACTCAAACACGGTATCAGGAGGGACTACCTCACCTTTTTTTTCCGTTTCGTATAAAGGCCAACGCTGCAAGTCAAGATAACATTGTTCTTTAATAAAGTGTGAACAGAAGTAATAAATGTGGGCAACAGTCTCCACACAGTGGGTGCCTGAGGATGGACAGCTCCGCCGAGACCGGCCCGGGAAGAGGTGGCGAGTCGACCTAGACGCGTACCGCAAGCGTTGGATCGAGGTGGCGCTAGAAAAGGATGCATGGAAGGATTTGGGGGAGGCCTTTGCCCAGCAGTGAGACAGTGTAGGCTAAATAAAAAAAAAGTTTATAAGTGCGTTTTGTACACATGACGACATTGACATATCAAGCTATACATTTCCAATTTTAGCTGACCTCGCATTGTTATAGGCGTTTTGTACAATGAGAAGTCAGATTATAGTTATGTAAAGCTTGATACGTCGTCGTGCGCACTAAATTGCTTGTATTATAATTTATAACTCAATGAACATGTAATTTTCAAAACTGTTTATCGGTCAAGACCACTTTTGACTGCAAAAATCAGTCAAATCTAGTTTTGACCGGTTAAAACTATTAGCAAACGTAGCTATATTTTCTTTGTCCACTATAAATATTAGAGTTAGAGAAAATACATAGGCAATATGTCAAATTATATGTAAAAGACACTTAACCTTTCCGATAGCACTATCTCTCACTTCTGTGAGTAACATAAACGGTTCTTCTGGGTCTGCTCCTGGAACTAATGAATAACAGGTGTAAATGGGGTCCGAGTGCTCATCGTGTATTTGGGACATCGTCAAGCTGTTGGTCGACTCTTCACGAGTGCTGGGCTATTTTTAGGTCAAAGAATGGCAACTTTGCCCTCTGTCACACTTTGCCCACTGTCAGCGATGCGGACGATTTTTTTATGCCCAATGTGCTCTTCCCTTTTTATTTCCTTTATATAGGTACTTGTACATAATATATATATATATATATTTAAGTAATAGGTAATACGGGCTGGTGTCCGCAACTCCACGTCTATGCGCGTATTTTGCGTACGTATATTAAGTATTAGATTGTATTAATAATAGAACCAACTTACATTTGTCCAGCAGGAACTTTCCGTAGTGGTATTTACAGACAGCTTTCAACCGACCACCATCGGTAAGGTACTGACTCGATACCGCAATCGCTGCTTGAAAGAATTTCTCGGCCAACCATAGGATACCCTTTTCCCTTTCAGCATAGTGGAGCGCTAGATTGAGAAAGTGGATGCATTCCTTCTTAGGCTGGTCTGGTGGTAAAATAAATAGATTCTATTAGACTCTCATTTGATACCCGCACTGGGCCTGCGTGGTGGATTACGGCCCATTTCCTCACACAGAGAGGAAGCCTGTGTCCCAGCAGTGCGAGCGTTATAGGCTGATTAGGTATAATTATGACACTTATGTTCCAAAACGTTACTACACAAATCAACTAAAGTCCTATGTCTAAGGAAGCCATCCTATACCTTGGAGGGCATTACGCGATTGTATTTACCATTTACTACCAGATTTTGAACCTTTTTTTTTAACTAGCCTGCGCTGTCCCACTCCTGGGCAAAGGCCTCCCTTCACTCCTTCCATATTTCGCGAACACACGCGTCCTTCCAGTTTTGACGGAACCTATCCAGCTCGTCCCGCCATCTCCTACGTGGTCTGCCGCGACCCCACCTCACTGTCTCAGAGCTCCAATTCTGCGCTATTTGGACCCACAGTTTGTCCGGCATGCGGCAGACATATCCTGCCCAGTCCCATTTAAGTTGAGCAGCCTTTTGAGCTACGTCAACTATCTTTGTTTTGGAGCGCAGTATTGTGTTTCGAACACGATCCGTTAATTTATCGCCTAGTATACTGCGCTCCAATGCTCGTTGGCAGACCTTGAGTTTGGACTTCTGGATGTTAGTCAAAGACCAAGTTTGTGCACCATAGGTTAAGAAGGGAAGAATACACATGTCCATGAGCCTGCGTTTCAATGCCATGGGCTACTCACCCTTAAATAGTTCCTTCAAGGACCAGTAGCTCTTCTAGGCGTTTTCCGTTCGTCTTGAGATTTCTTTATCTTGCCTCGCCTGGAAAGAGACTACTTGACCCAAGTAAAGGTATTCCTGGACATGTTGTATTATCTCCCCGTCTACTTTTATGCTTCTAGGTGTTTCATTGCACATAACTTTGGTCTTAGACATATTCATCTTCAGTCCAGCCTTGCATTGCTTGCATTGCTAATTTCTTGGAGCATCCGTTCAAGTTCAATGACTGAGGATGAAAAGAGAACTATGTCGTCGGCGAAACGTAGATTTATCAGTCTCGCTTCGCCAAGGACAATGCCTCTTTCCCTCCATTCGGCTGCCAACTTCCTGAAGATTTCTGCGAGAATACTGGTGAACAGTTTAAGAGATAGCGGGTCGCCCTGTTTGACTCCTTTCTCTATTTTAAATTTTGGACCGGTGGTTTCAAGTTTTATTGCGGCTGTACTATTTTTGTAAATATTAGTTTTACAGATTTATATAGGTATCCAACCTATATAACTCTGTTACGCAATGTTTTGGTTGCTTAAGGCGTCAAAAATGGATGCCTGTGAAATGCAGCGGCGGCGACCTCTCGCGTCCGGCCCTGGTTCAAGCCATGGTTCGGAGCGAGAGGGAGTGGGAGGCAGTCACCTCCTTCTGCAAAGCAGTCATGCTAGCGAAGGAGGTGGCGGGACGGCTGAGGGAGAGAGCCTCACGTCTCAGCCGCCGTAGGAGACGCTCCGGGCGTCGGGAGCCGCGTGACGACTCCCGGCCACCGTAGGCGCGGGCCTGCGGACGGAGACTAATGGGTAGCTCACCGTTCGATCAAGACCAGGCCCGTGCCGGACGGCGCGTATGTGTTCCACGCGCGCCTCAAAGATATGTCAGTATAAGGGAAGGGGTCCATTAGGGCCGAAGCCTGCCGGGGTAGCGGGATTGTCCGAAAGGGTTACCGCTGCCCGAAACATAAAGGGCTAAGGAAGGAACACGGGTGGGTTTTAGTTAGTAAGAGTCTGACACTCCCTTCCGCTCCACCCAGAGCGGGAGGAGTCATTAGATGATTTCCCATCCATAAAAAAAAGGCCATTCGCAAACTGTGCCAGTTTGCATGCCGCAAGTTGGTTTTTGTTTACTAGAAGATGTAAGAGTAAACGTTTCCCTTAGGCGACTTCGACCTGCACGGGATGATAAGCAGCTGAAACATTCTCGTTTTTCTATTGCTCCCAAATCAGCATGGAAGAAAGAAAAACTTCCATTTTGAACCTAATACAATATTTATAATAAGTACACCAATAATTCTAAAACATGAAGCTTTTTCCGTGGCAAGAAAAATAAAACAAATGTTTTAAGAGGGTAGCGAGCCTGTACATACTCTATTACTATAATACACTGGCCTGCAATACTAAGTACTTTTAAAATTTCAATTTTTTTTATACTAAGTATAGAAGTTAGAGATTTAAAATAAAAAAACGTTTTATAGCAAATTTTATCAATTTCTTTAAAACTAATAAAATTTAGGTACATTAGTAACATATTTAACTTAAAAAAAAGATAAAACAATAAAAATAGCCATTTTTAGCTTAGTGTCAAAAAACTCGATTAACGTTTATAACTGGTATTGCCTCCTCGGGCTCTGACCCGGTTTGGCATATTGAACACGAGGTTTCGGAGCCGATGTTGGGGAATATTCTCCCATTCTTCAATCAGGGCCTGTTTTAGTGCCCTGAGGGTGGTAGGTGGTGGTCTGCGGCTTCAAAATAGCCTCCCTAGCTCATCCCCGGCGTGCTCAATCGGGTTGAGATCAGGACTTCTTGATGGCCAAGCCAGGAGATGCTTGATTTTATTCTTAGTAATAACCTTGTTCTACTCAACAAGGGCTCCGAACCTACCTTCGTAAACGCGAGATCGAAAACAATAATAGACTTAACTGTAGCAACCGTAGGTATATCCACCTCCATACAGGACTGGCATGTGTCCACCGAGATATCATGCTCAGACCACAGATGGATCCGCTATACCATTTACTTCAACCCAACCAAACCACAACCAAGAAGGATTCCTCGCAACACAGACCAAGTCAAGTTCACTAAACTCGTTAGAGCTGAACTAGGCTAACTACCCGCCCTTCCGGCTGAAATACCAGTAACCAATTTAGACGAACATGTAAACAAGATCACATCCATCCTTATATCTAGCTTTGAACAGTCTTATCCCCTCACGGTACCTAGGCAGGGAGCTCGTCGTTCCTGGTGGAGTCCTGAACTGGAAAGACACCGACACAGGCTGAGAATACTGTTCAACAGAGCTAGGAACACAAGGTCGGCAGTTGACTGGGACCGCTGTACAGTAAAATATATAAAAAACTGATACGCCTCAGAGGGAAGAATAGCTGGAGGCGTTTCTGTACTAACATTGAAAGTAACAACCAGGCAATGAGAGTCAAAACCTGTCTTGCTAAAGAGACAGACCACTCAATAGGACGCCTGAAAAAAACAGATAACACCTACACAACAAACGACGCTGAGACAAGCGAACTACTCCTTACCACCCACTTCCCAGGATGCCAGATCAGTCTATCAAAAAGTACTCTGTGATGCCAGATTGCCACCTTAATATGTCAAACTCAAATTGTCATTAACATCAAAGTGTCAATTTTAGTGTTGCCAGTTTTGTAAAAGTTTTGTTCAATGGTAACAAGTCCAAGTTTAGTAGTTTTGTTGAGAAAAATAAGAAAATAATAAACTTGAACTTGAGCCGGGGTATTGGATATTTATAGTCGATTATATTTGAATCTGTTAAATTAAGTGGCAACACTACCTTGTCCCTTGTCTGTACAATCGCCGCGAAGAAATGGCGTGTTTCAGTGTGTTCTAATTATAGTGTAATAAATAAAATATATCTGATTTGACTAATGGTGCTTTACTTCCACTCGCTCACTGGGTAACATAAGAAAGTTATCTTCAATATTTTAATAATAGTTATCTTCAATATCTTAATAATAGTAATAGGATTGTCTCTTTTATATATAAACATAGTATAATAAGTCCGGAACAAAATGGTTTTCAAAGAGGGAAGTCAACTACACTGGCTTGCTATCAACTCATTAAATTAATTACCGAGAATATAAATAAGAAAATACCAGTAACTGCTATATTTTTTGACATGAGCAAAGCATTTGACTCTGTAAAACATGACATACTGTTAAGAAAATGTGAGAGTTGCGGAATAAGAGGTAAAGCGTTAAATTGGCTTAAAGACTACTTAAGTAACAGACAACAACGTGTTGAAGTTTTAGGTATGAACAAAGAAAGAGAAGTGTTAAATTATAAATCTCAGTTTAGGACCAATACATATGGCGTGCCTCAAGGTAGCATTGTGGGGCCATTGCTCTTTCTTCTATATGTTAACGATCTGCCAAAAGTAACACAGGGTAAATGCGTGTTATTTGCAGATGACATTTCATTAGTAATAAATAACGAAAATGAAAATGAACAGCATGAGGACAAAATAAATACTGCCGTAGAAAGCATACTAAACTGGTTCGAACAAAATAATTTGTGTGTAAATATTTCCAAAACAAAATATATTAATTTATGTAATTACAAGATGACAAATAAAACAATGAAAATTATTGGGCGTGATAATGACATTGAAGAAGTTAACGATACAAAATTTTTAGGCATAGTAATTGATAAGAATTGCAATTGGAAAAAACATATAGATAACATATGCAACAGGCTAAACAGCTTTGCATTTGCATTAAGAAATTTAAGGAAAACTGTTGGAGTAAATGCCGCTCTACTGGCGTACCATGGTTACGTCTCATCTGTACTTAGATACGGCATAATAATATGGGGCAATTCTACGGACAGCGATAGGGCTTTTCTTGTTCAAAAAAAGTGCTTACGAGCTGTGTTTGGTGCAGGTCCATTGGAATCATGCAGACCCATATTAAAAGAGCATAAATTATTATCACTGGCATGCTTATACATATTGGAAATGGGAGTGTTTATAAAAAAACACCCTAACCTATTTAGTAAAGCCGATAGTGTAAACATATATAAAATAGGTAAACACTCAAGGGATCCAACCAGATTGGCTATGCCTAGGTGTAGAACAGCATTTTGCCATAAAAACGCCAGTCGAATGGCAATAACGATATATAATAAGATACCTAAGATAATTAGAGAACTGCCAACAAATCTATTTCAAAAAAGACTCCGAACATGGCTCATTGAGAACTGTTTCTATTCTATTAATGAATTTATGAATTATAATACGAAGAGGAATTTATTGCAGACATAAATAATGTAATTAAATTAACTTTGACATTCCTATATGCTTATTTTTGAACATTGTAATTTTTATAGTTCTAACATTAGTATTTTTAGAGATTGATATTCGTAATTTTCATAGTTTGACATTTGTAATTTTCATAGTTTGACATTTGTAATTTTCATAGTTTGCCATTTGTAATATCCATAGTTTGACATTTGTATTTTAATTTTTTTGACATTTTCCTATCGTGACATATTTCAATTATTATTCAATTCATTATAATTATGGCAAAATCTAAATTTGCATGCTGAATTTAGTAGGCGGAATATGAAGTACTATGTATTGTATTATAAGATCTGTAAGCACCATATTTCATGCAAATAAACGATATTATTATTATTAAAACAACTGCAGCACAAAAAATTGTGGACCGATATTTTTTAGTTTTTTTCTTGGTTAAGGGGTTACTATCAAAATACGTACCAAAAACTAGTGCGACCAAAGTATCCCCGATGTCAGTATGAAGCTGATCACGATGATTATTATTTTTTTTTTCTCAAAAAGGAGTGTCCAAAAATATTACTTTAATGTAAACATAATATATACAACCCATAAAACCGATGTTACATTTATTTTTGTTAATTTTTGAGCCTTCTTAGTACAGAAATATTTAACCTCTAATTTTAAAATTACTCAAAATTGATCAATGTAACCCCATTTTACAGTACCCTTTTTAATGGTTATCCAAAACAATCCTAGTCCGCTATATAAAAAAAAATATATATATATAAATTGTTGTAATACTTACGACATTGAATAATAATAAAAATGTCGAAACGGCCAACGGCTTAATGACCGAAAGCCACGATCAACATCTCTCGAGGCTCTCGTTACGAGGTTCAATCAAGGGCCTGATTCAGAAAGCAGTATTCCTCGATACAACTCGCATCGTAATGAGGTTCCTGTCTATGGAGCCCTAACCACCGGTATTTTGGACGCTGCTCCCGACACTGGCGAACCATTTTTTATAATTTTAAATGTTTGTTTAGGAGTATCTTTTTTTAAGGAATATGTAAAAATGTATTACCTAATATGGAAGAAAATAAATAAAACGCTAAGACTCTCCACAATCGCGAGATATGCAGTCTCAGGGAATATTTCCTTGAAACCGACGTGGGGATGCACCGAGATGTAGTCGTGGTGGACAATGGCCTCACCCCGCTCTCCTTAGGTAAAGAGAACTGGCGCAAACCAGTAGTGCTTGACACTAATGATCGCATGGAGGTATGGCAGAGTAAGGAGCTTCACGGACGCTTTTTCCGGGCCCTACATGGACCCGATGTAGATTTACTAGCGTCCGTAGCCTGGCTGCGTTTCGGTGATCTTTTTGGAGAAACCGAAGGTTTTGTCTGTGCAATTATGGACGAAGTTATGATGACGAACAATTACCGGAGATTTCTTGTGAAAGACGGCACGGTTGACATCTGTCGGGCATGCCACCGGCTGGGAGAATCAATCAGGCATATTATCTCCGGGTGTTCTCGTCTAGCTAACGGGGAGTACTTGCATAGACACAACCTTGTAGCCAGGATAATCCATCAGCAACTTGCTCTGAAATACAGCCTTGTGGAATCGGAGGTGCCGTACTATAGGTATGTGCCCGACCCAGTTCTCGAAAATGGAAATATCACATTGTACTGGGATCGATCCATCATCACTGACAGGACTATTGTTGCCAATAAGCCTGATATAGTGGTGATGGATCGATTAGAGAGGCGCGCAATGATTGTTGACATAACCATCCCGCATGATGAAAACCTCGTGAAAGCCGAGAAAGATAAACAAATCAAGTATCTTGACTTGGCTCGCGAGGTTGTCGACATGTGGGATGTTGACTCAGCAATCATTGTGCCAATAGTCGTTACAGCCAATGGATTGATAGCCAAGAGCCTCGACCAACACCTGAGGAGGCTCTCGTTGGCCAGCTGGATCAAGGGCTTGATTCAGAAAGCAGTACTTCTGGACACGGCTCGCATTGTCAGGAGGTTCCTCTCTCTGGAGCCCTGACCACCGGTAGCTTGGACCCTGTTCCCGATACCGGTGGGCTACTATTTTTTATATTTTTAAATGTTTTTATATTCTAATATTTAAAAATATAATTTATATGTATATAGACGAATAAAGGATAACATTAAAAGTAATCAATCAGTAGGTAAGTAATCAATCAAACCTTTTTCGTGTTCTTTTTCCGCTTGTTGCAGAATTTCTGAGATGTATTCCAAATAATCGGCTCTTTTTCTGAGGTCTACGACAATACCTATATCGTCTTCGTTTACAAGCTGTACATTATCATAAATGAGGTCTTGTAGATACGTTGACGCTTCTCCATGACCAGATTCTCTCATTTCCAAAATGAGACATTCGTGTAAAGGAATTTTACACCTAGAAAAATATAAAATTTTAAGATGAAATAGGTTCTACATGCATAGGTACTTAAATATTTCATTCTCTGCAACTAACTAGATTTCTTTCTAACAAAAGCTCCGTTCGTTGTACCACTTTGATTTAGTGGTCGCACTGCTGAATTTAACGGCCTGGGTTTGTTTCCCAGGTCGGGCAAAGCAAGTCGCAGACTGAGTGCCAGGCTTGTCTAAATTTTTAGGCACCGTAATTATTAAGCAAGAATTGTGAAGCTGGTCGATCGAGTGAGTGATATCTGTCAATGTTCATACCTTCGAACGCCATTGGCATCGAGAAATGCCATATTAAACAAAGCCCTGCTTCGAAATGTCTCCAAGCTGGTTTTAGTCATACATGCCATCAGTTTAGGCAGAGTTCGCTTCTTCGGAAACCCTTTACTGGAGAATTCCATTATCGATTTTTGATTTCGCAAACTGTTATTAAAACGGTTTTTGAAAATATAAAAAGTGTTTACAAAGTTGACAGGATTGGATTAGTTTATCAGAAATGACCACAGACTACCAGTATTATAAAAGTGCTCTGTGCCACAGACCTTTTTTATACTTTTTTATTTCAAACTTTTTCAAAGTATTATTGCACTGAAAAAAACAAGAACTAAATAAAAATGAAAAAAACATTTATGAACTGCTAAACAGTTCAGTGATTAAACAGTTCTATATGAGCCTAACGTTCGAAACAATATTTTTACTGATCCGAAAACAGTTAAAGCTTCAGGCAAAATATTACTGTCATGACAGTAAACTTTAACGTTTTAAGTAGATAAAAGGTCACAACATTAACTGTTTTATTCATTCATTGTTTGTTTCAGATACAGTAATGGTGGTTTTCGTTTTTTTTATTGTTTTTTTTTTTCAGTAAATAGTACGTAAAAGTTACTGTTTTGTCTTTTACTGTTTTACAAACATGTCGGCGGCGTCGCCGTGCGTTATTTCTCTAAGCTGTAAACAACACGTGCACCGATCACGCCATCGCCAAATACGTCACTGGACTTCTCCCACCGCCCCACTACTCGACTTGTTTTGCTACCAGTATAAAAGAGCGAGTGTCGAAGCGGCAGGGGACAATTCCGATCCAGCCTGTCCCTTGCTGCCCTCCCCCAGCGACGCCCTAAGTCGAGGTCCGTACCCCACAGGGGGTGCCCTTAGCGTGTAGTCGCTTAGCTTTTAAGTTTTTAAGCCCTGGCTGGAGGCCTTAATTTTGAGGCATCCACAGGCAAGTCCGGTTAAGCAGACGACAACCTCATAGGTTGAACTGCGAGATGCCATTCACAAAAAAAAAGCGGCAGGGGATTTAAGTTTTTTAAGCCCTGACTGGAGGCCTTAATTTTGAGGCATCCACAGGCAAGTCAGGTTAAGCAGACGACAACCTCATAGGTTGAACTGCTAGATGCCATTCCCAAAAAAAAAAAAAAAAGGCGGCAGGGGACGTGACCATTGGACATTGTACGGACAACATGTGGTCAGAAACTGGCTCCCGTTCCGTATCTGGATATACATACCGTACCGAACCGATACCGATACCGTGTACCTAATGTGTGTGATTTGCTAGTGTGATTAAATTGTTCGTGAAATTATAATCTGGTTTAAACTGCAAACAGTTTTTCTATTGCCGTATCGCGCAATAACAAACACTACCCACAGATACGCCCACAGTAATTAAAATATGCCTGATAATAACTTTTCTGATAAACATAAACATATTCATCTTACTGTAGTAAGAAATTATTTTTTTCAGTGAGGCAATTTGTTTTATCATGTCTTTACAAGGGGTACAATAAGAATTGAATAAAACCTACATAATATCACGCATTTATATGCGTGATATTATGTAGGTTAAGTATAGGTACACCTACATTTCGCCAGTTATGTTATGTTGTGATTGTTGAGAATTGAATAAATGAATGAATTGTTATTGTTATAATGATGTATGTAAGTATAGATATTCTATTTCACGAAGTCCGTTTATACTACTATATTTGTAATTGTGCATGCACATATACCTATTATGTTTGAAAAAAACTAATCTATCGTTTAATTCGCTTACAGATATGTTTATAGCAACGCGTATAGATATATAACACGCTTATACGCTTATTTGTATGGTTTATTTAATGTAATTATTTAAAACAATATAAATAAGCTTACCTGCTTGTCTAGCAAACGTTCCTCTTCAATACCATGATATGACAATTTCAAACCAAAGTAGAATATTTTAGGAAGACCTCAAAGAATATGATACAATAAAGAGACCTCGGTTTCGGTCGATCCCGAGCATTCAGATGTGTCCCTTCAGAGTAAACTCCCTTGTTAGTTTTTACGAGTGTTCTCGTTAAAGTTTATAATGAATTCGGCAGAGTCCAGTCCGACCCCACATCTTAATATTTCATTGCGAACTGTGGGTACAGCACATTTTGTATGCCTACATCATCATCATCATCTGCCTAGCCTTTTCCCATCTATGTTGGGGTCGGCTTCCATTTTGTATGCCTACGTCGAATAATATTAACATTTATAGCAATAAGACCATATAGAGATGCAATATAGATCCCTCTCATTTGGGAGGAGTTAGCAAAGAATATACCTACTTGTTTGGAGGCGTTTGGTGAAACATAATGTTTATGCGTTTGAAGACCAGCGGAACAGAGTTCTCGACAACAGGCGAGACCACCTCAAGAGTAAGCCACCCGGGTTCAAACATAATTATAATACATTCGTTCCCTCCGTGGTTCCCTCCTTGCGACAAAGACAGAGAGCAACACGACTTCCTTGTACGAAAAGGATGCAGCGTACTACCGCCCGCACCCTGCGCACGCCCCTTTATCACAGAACTCGCACAATTTTTGGAAAAAGAATAACGACCTTTTTAAATCAATTAAAACGTGGATTATTTAGATTTTTAAATTATCTATCCATTGGTGAAATCCTCAAATTAATAGAACGTCAACTTTAGCAAAAGATCAATCAATAATTTTAGTCACTTTTTTAAAAGGAAATTTTACATATAAAACAAATAATAACGTGCAATGTGATGATAGGATATCGAGCATTAATAATATGCTTTCACATGTAGTTAATTTCTCAAAATTATTGAGTTAATAGACTCTTAATTACGAAGAAAAACGCGGTTTTGGTCGGGGTACCGCCTTAAGTCATTATGGGTTAGGCCACACACGATTATACCAAAATCAAAGGCTCTGAAGATCACTCTATTTTTTTGTCCATTTTCAAATCTATTTTCGGTGTTCTCTCATCACGCCGCACCTACTCAGCTATCGACTTTTCCCTCTGGGCTTCCCTAGCATAGTCCTAACCTACTGTGGCCTATCTTGACAGTAAGTCTTTACTGCCAAGATAGGTTAGTTCGCCGCACCAGAGCACATGCTGGTAACCTATAGTCGTTAGTAACAGAAACAGTCACCGTAGCCGAAATGGGCATGCGAAGTATCACACTAATATTATAAAGGCGAAAGTTTGTGAGTGTGTTTGTTACTTCTTCACACACAAACGGCTGGACTAATTTTGATACAATTTGGTATGGAGGTAGTTGACACCCTAGATTAATACATAGGGTACTTTTTATCTCGATATTCCCACGGGATCGAAATTTATGCGGGTGAAACCACGGGGAGCAGCTAGTTATTGCAATAAGAACACATTATAATCCCAGGTTTTGGTTATTTCTTCCATTTTAGTGCTAGGTAATGATAAAACGCCTGCAATGTAAGTACATGTAACGATATCTCCGTCACGTACGACGCACGAAGTGTTGCCACATTGCAGAATGTAATGATACGAGTACATTCTACATGATTGTATATATCGTCGTAAATGCCGTAATAGGCAATACTGCACACAGTCACTATCTGCTGATGTTAACTTGCTCAGAACATTCCCGAATTGAGTATAGGCATTATAATTATGAACTACTTAAAAAAAAAACGACTTATCTTGTGTTGTCCATAATTTACTGTAAGGAATAGTTAAACTTTGTTTTTTGGTGATAGATGACGCAGATGTTGGACAGAAGAAACGTCTCGCTTTCCTTGACCTACTCCTCAAGAGTTCACAAAGCGGCGTTGTTATTTCCGACGAGGAAATTAAAGAACAAGTGGACACCATTATGTTTGAGGTAAATATCTATATATATAAAAGAAAGTCGTGTTAGTTACACCACTTATAACTCAAGAACGGCAGAACAGATTTGGGTGAAAATTGGTAGGGAGGTAGCTTAGAGCCAGGAGACGGACATAAGATACTAAAAAAAATCAGAAAAAAAAAAAAAAAAAAAGAATCATACTTGGAATAACAAAACGCAAATGACAGGGCTAGGAGTAGGCTCGGGGTAGGGCAGGAGTAGGGTAGGAGTAGGGGTAGAGTAGGAGTAGGGGTAGGGTAGGAGTAGGGTAGGGGCACGGTAGGAGTAGGGTAGGGGTAGGGGTACAGTAGGAGTAGGGAAGGGTTAGGGTAGGAGTAGGGTAGGGGTACGGTAGGAGTAGGGTAGGGGTAGGGGTACAGTAGGAGTAGGGAAGGGTTAGGGTAGGAGTAGGGTAGGGGTACGGTAGGAGTAGGGAAGGGGTAGGGTAGGAGTAGGGTAGGGGTACGGTAGGAGTAGGTTAGGAGTAGGGTAGGAGTAAGGGGTAGGGAAGGGGTAGGAGTAAGGTAGGAGAAGGGCAGGGGTAGGATTGGTAGGAGTAGGGTAGGGGGTATTAGTAGGACACCACGCGAACGAAGTCGCGCCGGGCAGCTAGTTCTAAATAAATAGAGCAAACAAAAATCGTGATTTCTTTTGTAGAATATAAAGTCACGCTTTAAATATAATGTTTCATTCATTCAGGGTCACGACACAACTGCTGCCGGTAGCAGCTTCTTCCTATCAATGATGGGCATCCACCAGGACATTCAAGACAAAGTTATTGATGAGCTCGACAAGATCTTTAGTGATTCAGACCGCTCTGCCACATTACAGGATACTCTAGAAATGAAAGCCCCCTAGAAAGCTACCCTAGAAAGGTGCCTCATGGAAACATTGAGGATGTTCCCACTACTGCCAGTCATTCCGCGTCACCTTAAACAAGATATCACTCTTCATAAGTAATAGTTTCTATTTCCGCTGTTGTTTTGAAACATTTATAACAGTCATCTTGATAAAACTTATCTATTAACAGCCTCCTGCGGTAAGTAGATAAGTACCTGCTGGTACCACTGTTGTGGTGGCCACGTACACACGGCTACACATCAAGCTATACATAACCAGTATAAGCTGACTTCTGATTGTATGAAAAAACTATACAATGCGAGGTCAACTCAAACTGGAAATTTATAGCTTGATGTGTAGCCGTGTGTACAAGCTGCACCGCCGCCCCGACGTGTACCCTAACCCCACAAAGTTCGACCCCGACAACTTCCTGCCTGAAAGATCTGCCAATCGCCATTATTACGCGTTCGTGCCTTTCTCCGCTGGGCCCAGAAGTTGCGTCGGTAAGTACACTAACAAAACGTAGCAACATCTTAAAGCAATCCAAGGTGTGTTAAGTGTTTTTGTACTCAATCTATGTGTTTCTTCCATAGGTCGTAAATACGCCATATTGAAGCTGAAGATTATCCTGTCTACGATACTCAGGAATATCAGGGTCCACTCAGATCTTAAAGAGTCTGACATCAAATTGCAGGCTGACATTATTTTGAAGCGTGCTGAATAGTTAATAATAATATTAATAGTGGATTCCTAAATTTAATTTTAATTTTATGTAAATATGGACGCATGGCTCTCGCATTATTTGTAAGCCTGTGCTGATAGCACAGAATAAAATAATTTTGTTTGTAAGTAAGTTTTGCTATTGTCAAGAAAGATGTTATATCGGTGGCAGACCCTTTACACACGAGAAGGTATTGAAGACGGTGCAACCATTTGCATGTTTTGATCAATATTATTTAACTAAGCGGTTAGTTTAAGTTCTTTGTAATAGACATTTAAATTATACCGTTTGTACGTTGTACGATGAATGAGACGAATTAATAAAACTACATTTTATTTATTTATTATTTATTCAAAAATTCGTAAATAACACCTTTACAGCTATAACGCCAATGCAATGTTACTACCACAAAAATAAACACATACATCTAAGGGCCAAATCGCAGATTGCCGATGCTAAAAGTAGCGTGTGTGCTTTAGCCCTAACCTACATTGAGTAGGTACCCAAAAATACAATTAAAAATACAATTAAAGTTACAATAAAAAATACAATTAAAAATAGAATTTAAAATAAAATTTAAAATACAATTAAAATTAAAAACGCCTAAGTATAGTAAGTAAGTTAGTTAGTCATGTAGTATCTAGTGTAAATAGTTACACTTTCTCTAAATAAATACCTACTTACTATAATTCGATAAATTAGCTTCCGTGAAGTTAAGTTAGATTGGTGGTTTTAAAGTTTCAAACAAAATAAATGTTATTAAAAATACAATCAAAAATACAAATAGAATACAATTAAAAAATATACATTTCTAAATAATTACCTGTTTAGAATAATATGAGGCCCCTTATTTAATTATTAAGGAAATATAAGTAATTTGAGTGTTGGTAGGTAATTAACTAATTATTCATTAGTACTGGATGTTATGCGACTTAGAGCCGATATAGATTTACGATAGCTGCTGTGTCGTTTCCTGATATCATGGATCGTTGATGATCTGTCGAGGCCTTGGCCTTCCTGGCTGAGATCAGCAGATTCTTGAACATTGACCACCTGTTCTGCTACTTTAAGCCTATAAAAATAAAATGTAGTCAGTACAGCAATACTGTTTTTATACAAGAACAGTAGGTATTTATTTGGTAAAGAACTCCTTTTGAACATCATAATTTAGTAAAATAATATTTACCTATACACATCCAATAGAGTCCGATTGTGTATAGGGCACATACACGGCAGGAAGTCGTGGTGTTTTTTCTTCACCCACCAGCTCGAGTGCGATAGTTTCCACTCAACCGTTTTAATTTTAGCGATTGAACATCCGTCGGCCTCCTTCAACAAATTGAAATAGGAGGCCATTAGTTCTTGACCTGTAACATAATTTGATATTAGTGACTGCTGGAAAAATCAAAACAATTATACCTTATTTTTTTTTTCGGGGGGATTCCATCAAAAGGCACCCGACCTTTGGGGAGGGACCGGTCGGGGAATGTGGGATTTTTACCTTACTAAAACCAACCCAGTGATCACCATCAGCACATAGGGGTGGTCCCGGTTCCTCTTAAAATACCAATTCCGGAACAACCCTGTGCAACGCCTGTTAGGCACATCCCTAAGAAAACAATATTATACCCACATCATTATAATCAGGGTACATTAACATACCAATAGACAGCTATAGCCTG
The DNA here is from genome assembly GCA_914767645.1 of Hydraecia micacea. NCBI lineage: Eukaryota > Metazoa > Arthropoda > Insecta > Lepidoptera > Noctuidae > Hydraecia > Hydraecia micacea. Next base: position 8,100,402 of record OU611781.1, read on the forward strand.
CAATGTAAAGTTTTTACGAACAGATTAAACTAATCTTTAATAACTGACCACAACGACTTTCGAAATTCCACTACCATTCCGTGTGGCGAAGCTTTACAAAATAGCAAAAAATCATGTCCCATATTGCACTTCAAAACAAATATCACAGGTCATTTACCTGCAGAAATAGCCGTCATAAGTCTTGATTGTTCAGCTTCCTCTTCTAATATATCTTTTTTGTACTCGTATATTGGTCCTACATCTTCTTCCTCCTTCATCTTATCCATTTCTACGAAGGCGACATTGGTCATCTTTATAAATAAATAAAAAACATTATTTTTACAAATTGTCAATGAAAATGGTAGTAACCAAATTCCCTTTAAGTATTTGTTTATAAGTGCGGCACATGATGTGCATACCGATTCAAAATGAAAGCCCATGAAGCAAAGAAATGCTTCAGCCAGATGCTGGGTGCCCAGTTCTGGCTTCTCCCGCCTCAGATGAAGCTCGCCAAGTAGATGCAGCGCCCGGCCGAGCTGTCTCCTCAGGCCATGCTCCATGGCACTGGCTCCCATCTCCGTCAGCAACTTGGCCGCAGCTTCATGCTCACCCAATCTGTACCAGATAGGTTTTATTAAACGCTCGACTTCGGATATAAATTCCAAAATGTTTCCGACTTGAAAGAAGTGAGAAGTAATATATCCCACAAACTCAGCTAAAAAATAATCAATGGAGTGCAGAAAATATATAGCTATGGAAGAAGGATCCTCCGAAATTCTCTAAATGCAGGTGAACATAGGTGGAATAATGAGATCGTTTTAATCAAAGACATGTTATATGCAAATTTTAACAACGAGATTGTGTCGAAGAGATTCGAATCCGTTGTAGTAAATCCATACTTCCATACTAATATTATAAATGCGAAAGTGTGTTTGTCTGTCTGTCTGTTACCTCTTCACGCTTAAACCGCTGAACCGATTTAGATGAAATTTGGTATAGAGATAGTTTGAGTCCCGAGAAAGGACATAGGATATTTTTTATCCCAATATTACCACGAGATCGAAACTTAAGCGGGTGAAACCGCGGGGCGCAGCTAGTAAAGAAATAATTTTAATTTTATTAAACTTTGGAGCCTAGGAATTATTTAGCATTAAACGATTATTTATTTATTTATTTATTTATTAAAACTTTATGCACAAGTAAAAACTGTACAAAGGCGGACTTAATGCCTTGGGCATTTTCTACCAGTCTACCTTAGGGTGATACAGAGACAATACACAGTAGGTGCAATAACAGAGAAAAAAAAATATATAAAAAAATATTTCTAACTAAGATATAAGAATATATACATATATACATACATACAACAAAATATAGGAAAAAAATAAAAAAAGTTATGAGACAAACAAGAAACCCTACAACAACTTAATTCTGAGACGAATCTGCCAACTTCTTGTGTATATGTTCTCGAGCTTTCACTTTAAACGTGAACTGATGATTAGTTACCGTCCTGATATTCTGAGGGAGCGCATTCCAGAGGAAAACCGCCTGGACAAAGAAAGAAGATTTTATAAAACCAGAGCGGTGAGAAGGACAACGAAGAAGACGATTATTCTCGGACCGAAGATTCTTGCTGTGTGCAGAGCATAAATATTGACAAAGAGAAGTCAGATAAGAAGGAGAAGTGGGTTTGTGAAGAAGAGAAAACAGGGTTGTCAAAGCCCTCAACGCTCTGCGCTGCCGGATAGGTAACCACTTTAAAAGCGATCGATGTGCGGATACATGATCATATTTGCGAAGATTGAAAACGAATCGAATGCAGCTATTAAGAAGTCGGTCAAGTTTATTGAGGAGATCTGCATTCAGGTCATAGTAGCACACATCACCATAGTCAATTATGGGGAAGATAAGGGACTGTACAAGCATTGCCTTAATATGAGATGGGAGAATATTTTTCAACCGATAGAGCGACCGCAACGTTCCAGTGACCTTCTTGCTCACAATCGCGACCTGCTTACGCCAGTCAAGGCAAGTGTCAACATGCAAAATTGCAAACCCAGAACCTTGACGTCAGAGCTAAACGGAATCACTGTGCCATCAAAGGTAACCGGTGGCACCGTTAAGCCATTCAGCCTCTTCAAGCTATGGGGACTCCCTACAATGATAGCCTGACACTTGGTTGGGTTAACTGCCACCCCAAAGCGATCAGACCAATTTTTGACAAATCGTAAGTCCCGATTTAGCTCCTCAATCGCACCGGATAAGCTGTCAACACTTGCCTGACAGTAGAGCTGTAAGTAGTCAGCATAAAGATGATACGCACACTGAAGCTCCGAAGTTATGAGATCTATAAAGATAGAGAACAAAAGTGGAGATAAAATGCCGCCTTGATTAGCTGATTGAAATGCATAAAATTATGGTTATTACTCATTTAATTAACATGGTTTGATTCAATAGAAGCGGGCTTGCAAATGTAATATTCTTGTTTATTAGGTATGTATTTTATGAAAAGTAGAATATTACTCGTACTTATGAGAAGTCGGAATTATTATTATTTTAGCAAACATTGCGGTGCATGGAGATTTGAAATACTTAATGAAGAATAACAGTTTCTGTTATTTTTCAAATATGTTATATTGTAACTATTATATTATAATAGCCAGATTGGACGGATGGATGACCCCTGTAACACAAGCTTTGCCTAGCCATTCATGTCATTGATCATTTATTTTGTACCAGGCTATTCGCACGCATAAATTAACGTGTCACTTTGTATCTGTGTACCTTTTTATTTCAAATAAATATTATTCCTTTATTCCATTAAATACATATAAATTATATTTTAAATATTAGAATATAAAGTAACATTTAAAAATATATTTAAAAAAACTAGCAGCGCCCCGCGGTTTCACCCGCATAAGTCTCGATCCCGTGGGAATATCGGGATAAAAAATATCTTATGGCCTTTCCCGGGACACAAACTATTTATATACCTCAATTAAACCGGTTTAGCGGGGGATCGACATATACGCGGGTGAAACCACGGGGCACAGCTAGTATTATATATTATGGATAGTAGCCAACCGGTATCGGCCATAGGGTCCAAGCTACCGGCGCCGGCGGTCAGGATTCCAGAGAGAGGAACCTCCTAACAATGCGGGCAGTGATCAGATGACCGCTTTCTGAATCAAACCCTTGATCCAGTTTTGTATGTCGAGGCTCTTAGTATTAAGCAATTGGTTATCACGACTATCGGCACAATGATCGCAGAGTCTACAACCTCGCGAGCCAAGTCAAGATACTTGATATATATTTTACCGTAATTAAACATACGACTAAGTCTACAACCAGTCTTACCAAGGGGTATCGTATTACCCAGTAACTGGGTTGTGGAGGTCAGATAGGCAGTCGCTCCATGTAAAATACTGGTATTCAGCTGCATCCGGTTAGACTGGAAGCCGACCCCAACATTGTTGGGAAAAGGCTAGGCAGATGATGAATTAAACATACCTACGTTTCCTACAAATTGCTTCAAGTAACTTAAAACAAAACGTTTGACTTGAAAATTCTCGCCAATTCAACTTTTATGTTTATTCAATAATATTTATGTTGCGCACACGAGTAGTAGGTATCAAGAAGAACTTGTTCGATAGGAAATGCTTTCCTCGAATCTTGTTTTTAACCGACTTCTAAAAAGGAGGAGGTTCTCAATTCGGATGTTTATATATATAGGGTGACTGGTAATTAGTGACCGATACCTAAACACGTGATTGTACTCATGATAACAAACAACTTTTACTATGGGACCAAACCTGAAATCGCGAAAAAAAAATCTGCTGTTCAGCACATTTTCACCAGTTAGGCGAACATAAACGATTAAACAGCAGATGTTTTTTCGCAATTTCAGGTTTGGTCCCATAGTAAAAGTTGTTTGTTATCATGAGCACAATCACGTGTTTAAGGGGGAAGTGCCAGGGTAGCCCGCGAAATTCAAATTTACTTACGTTTTTCGCAATTTTCAGATCAGTGTCAGGTTGTATTTTGATCAAAAGTTGATTCGCGACTATAACAGGTACGTATTTACAGAATTATAATCATTAGAATCATTAATACATCTTTCTAAGTTAGATTTGTACCACGACAACAAATCTCTTATGGAAAACTGCTTAGTGGTACAAATCTAACTTAGAAAGATGTATTAATGATTCTAATGATTATAATTCTATAAATACGTACCTGTTATTGTCGCGAATCAAATTTTGATCAAGATACAACCTGACACTGGCCTGCAAATTGCAAAAAACGTAAGAAAATTTGAATTTCGCGGTCTACAACTGCGCGTATCGGTCACTAATTACCAGTCACCCTAAATAGAGTAGGTATATATTTTTTTTTATGTATGTTCGGGCATAACCACGTCGTATATAGACGAATTTGCAAAATTATTTTTTTGTTCGAAAGAAGTTTATTCCGAAATGGTCCCATTTAAATTTCGTAAAGATCCAATGATGAGTTTTGGAGACAGACAACGGAACTCTTCAATAAATGCCAGCAAATCAACTGCGATTGCTGCCATCGCTTATGTGTGCATTGTTTAAGCAATCACACAACATAAAATCACGCCTGTATCCTCTAAAGGGGTACGCAGATGTGTTCAGTATACCACGGTACACCCTCATTTCTGTCAAAGTTGTTATTGGGGTACCTCTAGTCAAAAAAATCTCTCATTTTTTAATGGATAAGGTATGCTTCAGAGGTGGTCCCATATAAATTTTATGAACTTTGCTTGGGTAGTTTTGGAATTAGCTTCAATAATACGAATTTTTTCCACTTAGTTTATATTGATGATGTTTTAATATCTTCCTGTCACTGATATTCACATAGCAAAGCTAGTAGTGTTATATGAATTTGTATGGGATAGGTACAACTAAAAATTGAAAAATAAAAACTTTTTTACAAAAAAAAAAACAACCGACTTCCAAAAAAAACACTACAAAGTGAAAAATAACTTTAATTTCGGAACTCGGTGTCAAAAAACTAAAATGCGGAACCAACGACACCGACTTCCGAAATTAAAGTTATTTTTCACTTTGTAGTGTTTTTTTTTGGGAAGTCGGTTGTTTTTTTTTTGTAGAAACATTTTTAGCCAACACTATTCCACTGTTGTACTTCTTTACCAGGACCACATGGAACCATATGTGTCCAGGTCGTGTCAACATTTCTTCCTTGGCCGGCCATTACCCATTTTTAACCAACTCCAAAATAAAAACGATCGGCTTCCAAAAACACAGTACAAAATAAAAAATTACTTTAATTTCGGAAGTGTCTTCGGTTTATGCCACCGACTTCTGAAATCACAGTAATTTTTCACGTTGTAGTGTTTTTTTTTTAAGTCAGTTGATTTTTGTTTTCGAAAAAGTTTTTTTATTAGAAAACTATTAAATTAAAACTAAGTGAAGGTTCTTACCTTTGCATAACAGCTGCCATGTGCATCCTAACCTCGCAGAGCCCCTCTATGTTCTTACTTCGCTCATGTATCTTAAATGCTCTCTCAAGAGTATTTTTAGCGTTACTCAAGTTGTTCATCATCAACTGACAAATGCCGATTTCTATTATTGCCTCTGCTGTTTTCGGTAATGCGTCGGCTAAAATATTTAAAAATATATAAATGTAATGTACAAGTAAGTGCTCATAAACACGAGCGAAACGCGTCAACGGCAGAGGCAAATGCAGCCAGCGACGAGTGTCGACGGCTGGGGGCAACGCGTATCAGCGGCAGCCGTCGATGCGTCGGCGGCTGCAGTTGCATCTGCCGTTGACGCGTGTCGCTAGTTTATATGCACACTAAGGTAAAAATTCGAACTACTTCCGGCTTAGTCCTCATATTTGACTCTGCGCAACAAAAGAACAAAACTACCCTTCAACTAAAATAGTTGTACCTATCTATTGAAAGTGAAAAAATCCAGAGATTTGACTTTGTCAACTCTGACAAACCTCAACCCACTTACCATAACTACATTAAAAACAACCTAAAAAAACTACGGTACGAACGAATGACTAACTAACCATCTCTAGCTCTTCTCTCAGCTAAACGAGCCAATCTCTCAGCCTTAGGAGTGTCCACCTTCCGCACCGTCCGTGCTTTGTTGAGGAGGACCCTGAACAGTTGTAAGGCAGTGGACTCAAACACGTTATCAGGAGGGACTTCCTCACCTTCTTTTTCCGCTTCGTATAAAGACCAGAGCTGCAAGTTAAGATAACGTTGTTCTTTATGTGGGCAAAAGTCTCAACACAGTGGCTGCCTGAGGATGGAAGGCGCCGTCGAGGCTGGCCCGGGAAGAGGTGGTGAGTCAACCTGGACGCGTACCGCAAGGGTTGGATCGAGGTGGCGCTAGAAAAGGATGGGGGAGGCCTTTGCCCAGCAATGGGACAGAGTAGGCTAAATAAAAAAAATTGGCTATAAATGCGTTTTGTACGCATGACGACAATGACATATCAAGCTATACATTTCCAGTTTTAGCTGACTTCGCATTGTTATAGACGTTTTGTACAATGAAAAGTCAACTTATACTCGAAATGTAGGTATAGCTTGATATGTCGTCGTGCGCAATAAATTGTACGAATATGTAATTACTTATTCGTAGTGTTTTATTAGTACATTACTGCAGCGGCCAGCAAAAGAGGCATTGACGGACGAACGTGTAAATGTGGGCCGAGCCGACGCCGAGGCACACATACATAAGTCCATCAATGCCTAGTTGTGGCCAAGGCTTGTATAGGTAGTACTTTTCTCAAATAATGCGCGGAAATTAAAACTAAGTAGTACCCAGGCAGAACTTTTTTTCAAATACAATTACTTTTCAAAATCAATGACGAACAACGAACAGCAATAATTTTCCCGCGTTAAAGCGTTCATTTGTTTTTTTTTTCAATAAACAACTTTCTATTTGCAAGTCAGTTCGAAATTTAAATAAAACCTTTGATAAGTTACCTCCTTGGTTGCCATGTTTCGGAGTAAAAGATCGATCCATTTTTAAATTACACGACTGATATGAGTATATTATGTAATTTATTTGGCCGCTAAACCACGACAGATATGAATTTTCATACAACTTTTGCCGCCCGCTGCTCTCATGTATTTAGCCAGTACAGTAATTTCGATTTATCTCGGAGAAGGTTGTCAAAATAATGCTTAAATTTCCAAGCACGTTTGAGAAAAAATTATAACTCAATGAGCATGTCATTGTCAAAACTGTTTATCGGTCAAAACCACTTTTGACTGCAAAAATCAGTCAAATCTAGTTTTGACCGGTTACAACTATTAGCAAATTTCGTAGCTATATTTTCTTTGTCCTCTATAAATATTAGAGTAAGGCCCACCATACACGGACTGCTCGTGCAGTCAACCGCTGCTTGACCGCACGATGAAATGTCACCGCGCTGCCGACCGCCCGTAGCAGTCGCGACTGCTCGAGCGGTTCCGTGTATGTGTGTACGTAGAAGCAGTCTTCTACGTATCGACTATCGACGTCGTATCGACTGCTTCAAGCTGTCTGTGTATGGCCGGCCTTAGAGAAAATACATAGGCAATATATCAAATTATATGTAAAAGACACTTAACCTTTCCGATAGAACTATCTCTCACTTCTGTGAGTAACATAAACGGTTCTTCTGGGTCTGCTCCTGGAACTAATGAATAACAGGTGTAAATGGGGTCCGAGTGCTCATCGTGTATTTTGGACATCGCCAAGCTGTTGGTCGACTCTTCACGAGTGCTGGGCTATTTTAGGTCAAAGAATCAACGTGGCAACGCTGCCAGCCTTTTGGGCACTTTGCCCACTGTCAGCGATGCGGATGATTTTTTTGATGCCCAATGAGCTCTTCCCTTTTTATTTATTTTATATACTTGTACATAATATGTATATTTAAGTATTAGATTGTATTAATAATAGAACCAACTTACATTTGTCCAGCAGGAACTTTCCATAGTGGTATTTACAGACAGCTTTCAACCGACCACCATCGATAAGGTACTGACTCGATACCGCAATCGCTGCTTGAAAGAATTTCTCGGCCAACCATAGGATACCCTTTTCCCTTTCAGCATAGTGGAGCGCTAGATTGAGTAAGTGGATGCATTCCTTCTTAGGCTGGTCTGGTGGTAAAATAAATAGATTCTATTAGACTCTCATTTGATACCCGCACTGGGCCCGCGTGGTGGATTACGGCCCATTTCCCCTCACAGAGAAGAGGCCTGTGTCCCAGCAGTGCGAATGTTATAGGCTGAAAAGGTATGATTATGATACTTATGTTCCAAAACGTTACTACACATATCAACTAAATTCTTATGTCTAAGGAAGCCATCCTATACCATGAAGGGTATTACGCGATTGTATTTACCATTTACTTACTACCAGATTTTGAACTTAATACAACAATTATAATAAGTACACCAATAATTCTAAAACATTAAGCTTTTTCTATGGCAAGAAAAATTAAACAAATATTTTATGAGAAGGGTAGCGAGCATGTTCATTATTTATAAACAAAAGTATTTTTAATGTTTATCCAAAACAATTTTAGTCCGCTATACCGAATATGTTGAAGGAGGTCCTTCAACATTTTCAGTATAGCGGAATAAAATTGTTGTAATACAAGTACGACATTGAATAATAATAATATGTCGAAACGGCCAATGGCTTAATGACCGAAAGCCACGATCAACATCTCTCGAGGCTCTCGTTACGAGGTTCAATCAAGGGCCTGATTCAGAAAGCAGTATTCCTCGATACAACTCGCATCGTAATGAGGTTCCTGTCTATGGAGCCCTAACCACCGGTATTTTGGACGTTGCTCCCGCCACATGCGGACCATTTTTTATTATTTTAAATGTTGTGTTTTTAGAGGTATCTTTTTTTAAGGAATATGTAAAAATGTATTACCTAATATGGAAGAAAATAAATAAAAGAAATAATAATAAGTAATCAATCAGTAGGTAAGTAATCAATCAAACCTTTTTCGTGTTCTTTTTCCGCTTGTTGCAGAATTTCTGCGATGTTTTCCAAATAATCGGCTCTTTTTCTGAGGTCTACAACAATACCGATATCGTCTTCTTTAACAAGCTGTACATTATCATAAATGAGGTCTTTTAGATACGCTGACGCTTCTCCATAACCAGATTCTTTCATTTCCAAAATGAGACATTCGTGTAAAGGAAGTTGACGCCTAGAAAATATACAATTTTATGATGAAAAACGTTCTATATGCATAGGTACTTAAATATTTCCTAACTATTCTCTGTAACTAACTAAATCTCTTTCTAACAAAAGCTCCGTTCGTTGTACCACTTTGATTTAGTGTCGCAATGCGACTGCTGAATTTGACGGCCTGGGTTTGTTTCCCAGGTCGGGCAAAGCAAGTCGCAGACTGAGTGCACCGTAATTATTTATTAAACAAGAAGCTGGTCGATCGAGTGGGTGATATTTGTCAACTTTCATACCTTCGAACGCCATTGGAATCGAGAAATGCTAAATTAAACAAAGCCCTGCTTCGAAATGTCTCCAAACTGTTTTTGGTCATACATGCCATCAGTTTAGGCAGAGTTCGCTTCTTCGGAAACCCAGTTCTGGAGGAATCCACAGAGAATCTATTAAAAAGTTCTCTACCGGAATTCATTATCGATTTTTGATTTCGCTCGGAACGAACGCGGTTTTCGCGGTTTTGAACTGTTTGTTATTAAAACGGTTTTTTTATATATAAATATGCACAGAGTACTTTTTGATAGACTGAAAATAAATATGTGTTCACAAAGTTGACAAAATTGATTAGTTTGTCAGAAGTGATCACAGACTAACAATATTGTAAAAGTGGTCTGTGCTACAGACACTGATCTCTATTAAACAAGTACAAGAGGTCAGTGGCCACAAAACTTTTTTTATTTTTTATTTTAAAATTTTATTGGCAATTTGTTTTATCATGTCATTTCATGTCTTTACAAGGGGTACGGTACCTAAGAATTGCATAAAACCTACATAATATCACGCCTATAATGTCAGAAGAGCTAGGCAGCGGTGTACCTATGGTACACCTAAATTTCGCCAGTTATGTTATGTTGTGTTTGTTGAGAATTGAATAAATGAATGAATTGTTATTTTTATAATGATGTATGTAAGTATAGATATTCTATTTCACGAAGTCCGTTTATACTACTATATTTGTAGTTGTGCATGCACATGTATCATGTTTGAAAAAACTAATTTATCGTTTAATTCGCTTACAGATATGTTTATAGCAACGCTTATTGATAAATATGTAACACGCTTATATGCTTATATATATGTTTTATTTCATGTAATTGTTTAAAACAATATAAATAAGCCTACCTACTTGTCTAGCAAACATTTCTTTTCATTACCATGATGTGACAATTTCAAACCAAAGTAGCATATTTTAGGAAGACCTCAAATAATATGATACAATAAAGAGACCTCGGTTTCGGTCGATCCCGAGCATTCAGATGTGTCCCTTCAGAGTAAACTCCCTTGTTAGTTTTTACGAGTGTTCTCGTTAAAGTTTATGACACATGCTCTGTGGTTTATGATGGATTCGGCAGAGTCCAGTCTGACCCCACTGAAATATTATGATATTTCATTGTCAACTGAGGGTACAGCACATTTTGTACACCTACGTCGAAAAATATTAACATTTCAAGCTTTGGTATTGTAACAATAAGACCATGAAGAGATGCAATATAGATCCCTCTCGTTTGGGAGGAGTTAGCAAAAAATATACTTGTTTAAAGGCGTTTGATGAAACAAAATGTTTATGCGTTTGAAGACCAGCGGAAGAGAGATCTCGAAAACAGGCGAGACCACCTCAAGAGTAAGCCACCCGGGTTCCAACATAATTATAATACCATTACAATAATGGTATTTTAAAGTGTCCGCACTGTGCAGGTAGGGACGTGCGTAGTGGTAGGGAAGCCCAGAGGGTTTTGAGCAAGCATATGTAAGGAAAAAAGTTGATAGCTGAGTATGTGGGCGATGATATCCTTTGAAAATGTTTCTAAATTTCGATCTAGGAAAAGCCCACAATTTCTTCATCAGATTTGCCTATTGCCGCACACATTCCGCACACAATCATACCAAAATCTCTGAAGGTCACTTTATTTTTGGTTCATTTTCGAAAGTAGTCTCATGAAGTCATGACCACGGGGCTCCTATCTAAAACTTTTCAAATATGTTTTCGGTGTTCTCTCATCGTGCCGCACCTACTTAGCTATCAACGTTTCCCTCTAGGCTTCCCTACCATAGTCCTAACCTACTGTGGCCTATCTTGACAGTAAGTCTTTACTGCCAAGATAGGTTAGTTCGCCGCACCAGAGCACATGCTGGTAACCTATAGTCGTTAGTAACAGAAACAGTCACCGTAGCCGAAATGGGCATGCGAAGTATCACACTAATATTATAAAGGCGAAAGTTTGTGAGTGTGTTTGTTACTTCTTCACGCACAAACGGCTGGACCAATTTTGATACAATTTGGTATGGAGGTAGTTGACACCCTAGATTAACACATAGGCTACTTTTTATCTCGATATTCCTACGGGATCGAAACTTCTGCGGGTGAAACCGCGGGGCGCAACTAGTTATTACAATAAGAGCACATTATAATCCCAGGTTTTGGTTATTTCTTCCATTTTAGTGCTAGGTAATGATACATGTAACGATATCTCCGTCACGTACCTACGACGCACGAAGTGTTGCCACATTGCAGAATGTAATGATACATTCTACATGATTGTATAAAGGGTGAATTTTTCAAGTGGGCGTGGATGGCCAAATGTGAAACTATGAGGAATAGCGAAAAGTACTCAAAGGAGTCATGTCATTACTTCCCAGAATTCGATAGCGATACTATCGAATGGTGTAATAATACAGTGTTTTGTGTCTTAAAAATCAACAGGTTCGATTCCTGACTAGAAATATAGATTTTTCAAAAATCCAATGATGCAGTTTTAGTTTTCATCAAAATCGAGCCCGGGACTTCTTTGCGTACTTTTCGCTATTCTTCATAGTTTCGGATTTGGCCATCCACGCCCACTTGAAAAATGAACCCTGTGTATCGTCGTAAATTTCGTAACAGGGAATACTGCACACATTCACTATCTGCCGATGTTAACTTCCTCAGAACTTTCACGAATTGATTATAGGCAATATACTTATGAATTACTTAAAAAAAAAACGACTCATCTTGTTTTGCCCATAATTAACTGTAAGTAATAGTTTGACTTTGTTTTTTGGTGATATAATGAAGAGTTAATCTGTTAGATCGTGGATCTCGGACCCTGTTTATCGAATTTTATCCTTCTACTTCAATCGTCTTCATTTCACTAAATCTCATATGAACATTTTCTTACCTACGTTGACCTTTGGTTCCTTACTAGCAATGTTACTTTGTGAATTATATTTAAGCTTTATGACCCACATCTAGGGACTTGGGAGTTCCTTTAAACTAAGTTTAATTACGGAACAAGAGCAAGGGTATTTGCCTTTCTGTTTTCGGATTCAACAACTGCTGTTAAGTTTGTGTGACGTTCATGAGGATACCATACCTGATATAATATTTATCTAGATACACAGACTTTTGAGCAAGCCAGAAAGATATTTTGTGTTCCAAGAAATTACTTGCATACAATAAACCCTATTTTATTCAAATAGGAATGCAAGGATCAATGGTTGCAAACGACAGAAAACAGTGTGCTGAGGCGCAACTTGGGAGAGGTCTTCGTCCAGCTGTGAACTACGATAGACTAGATAAAAATGATTGATGCAAAAGTTGACAATGCACTTTACCACTGCCTGTTTTAATATTTGCTATACACAGCGTAACTCCAACTTTTTATCAAAACAGAATGACGGAATGCCCAACCTATTCTAGCACTTTGAACCCAAGATAGGGAAGTACCTATAATATTTGTCCACGGCCTTATTGTAACTAGTCGGACTACAATTTGTTTTTGATTGCCATGCTCTTCTCACCACACCTAGGGGAATCAATGTCGATGAGTTTGTATTAACACAAGACTGCTTATATTATTTTAAATCTTATGTTGTAAAACTTATGCTTTAAGACTTATGGTGTAAAACCTATCTATTATACCTTCGTAATTCTCTTTTATTCAACACCTTGATGGAATACACAGATTTGCGGCTGAAATCCTCCAAGCCAAGCCTGGTTAAGGTTGATACAGGAAGAAGTATCCTACGCGCCCGCTTCGGCACTGGCACTGTTATAGTCGACATCACAAATTGAGTAAACTTTAAAATATAAATCCAATAATGAAGACAAAGATTAATAAAAATATTGTAAGCCGTATAATTTCGTTTTTTTGCAAAGTTCAAAGTTGCAAATGTGTGACGTATTGTTTGTTTTCATTTAATTAAGAAATCGGGTAGGCTAAGTCGGCACTGAAAATTGGTTTGCTTTGCAACTAGAGGCTCTAGAGTCTATAGAAGCGCCTAAAGAAAAGATGAAATAAATGTAAAACGTGACCTACGTACGTCAGGGCCGATACCTACTGATAAATTCAATAATTAAAAGTGTGTTTATTACCGATTACTTTATTATCTTCATTAATCACTCCAATATTGATTTCTAATTAACCCGGTAATTAAAATAAAAAAAAAACGCGGGAAGTCACGCTCCTGTCGCTGTCAAGTAACAGTTCTTTCAGTCAATGAATGTAGAGAAAAAGGTGTGTGGAGTAGGTTTTTTTTTAATCTATATTCATGACTGTCCATCGTAATCACTAAACAAACTACTCTTATCTAACTTAAAAGTACATAAAACAATAACAAGTGCATACAAGTTCATTAATAGTTTTTACCGCTCTGAATACGAGCTAAGTACATCTGAGTGACAATGAAATTATCTAACAACCAAACATAAAAAAAAAAAACAATTCAATTAACTCCGAAAGTTATAGTAATGTTGATAACTATATAATAATAATTAGATCCGCTTACTGCCGCGGGACTTCTTTCGTGAAAAGAACTACTACAGCGGTGCTATTCTGTAAAAAGATCACCGTGATAACTTAGGTGAAGTGAGTTTAAAGTGAGCTGTCATTGCACCCGACGCTAGGGATTGACACTATTGACAGCTCACTTTAAGCTCACTTCACCTAAGTTTTCACGGTGAGATTTTTACAGAATAGCATTACTGCGGCGCTGCTTGTAGGGTTATAATTCGATACGCGATCTTTATAATTCCGGGTATCAGGTACATTGATGCGTCTCTATTTCCTAGGTGTCTCTCTAGGAGCTAGGCACTAGGCCCAAATCAAGGCAGTTAGTTCAGTTAGAGGAGGCCCAATATTATTATTTAAAATAAAACTTTTCTTCTCATTACTTTACGGACCATCCGATCATATAAAACAATGCATAAGTATATTAAACAACTTAGACTAACTAGGTCTTATGAACACATGCCTATTATTTGCAAATCGTTAATTGTTTGATTGTAATGTCAACACTGTAATGTTAACGAAAAGACTAAACAAGCAAATACAAGTCTTTTACACTTGATTGACTGTACTTTGGGTGTAACCTTGAATTGAAGAAACATTATCCACGGCCGGCGACACACGACCCACGCACGACCCAAATGAAACAAATTACAGATGTTAGGCAGCCGCCACACACTTTTCGTATAATGTTACATAATTAGTATCTTGTGGGTACAGTTTTGTAGACAAGAAAAGTAAGATTGTGGTCAAGGTATTCAGTATCAGTTTTTCCTACGAGCACTGTAATCATATGTTTTATTTTATTTCTTGTTGTTAAAAATGTAAATACATACCTAGCAGGCAATCATGGTTTATTTTGCGCCTCCGAAAAAAACGCAATATTAAGAAAAAGCTTGATAAATGGTCAAAGAACCTAATAAACAGCAAGTGTTGTCACGCACGCTTCCATTATCAGCAGTCGTATCGTAACACGAAAAGTAATAACGAATTCGTATCTTAGCGACCAAACCTGCGAATTAATTAATTTAGAATTATTTTTATTCTTACATCATTGCAAAGTTACATATTAATATTATGAAGAAAATATTAAACAATTAATTTATTTTATTTTATTAAGTATGCCTAAAATAAATGTAGTGTATACGGTTAATTCAATCATGTAAGCATCCCCATTTGACATAATTGATTCTATTCCATGAAAAAAAGCCTTGGTAAAATACTTCAGGAGCGTTTCCATAAATTACCTCAATTTGTGGGATATGCACTGTTTTTCAATAGCTCATAAAATTCTAAAACTTAGGCAGTATGTTTTCAACTTAACCTTTTTAGGGGGCGCTTTCAGGCTGGCGCCGAAAGGTCGCGCGTCGCGCCCGTCTCACCGAGTCGCCAAACTATTCCGATCAATTCTACCCTTGTCTGTCTAATCACCACCGTTACGATTTATTGTTGATACAGATAAATTGCAAATAAAACGAATGATTGTGAAATGTACCACTGAGTATCAGTAGGACGAACAGCAATAACATACCCTCTTGGACCTACTGGTAGGACAAAATAGTAGGACCACGAGAAAATACCCTAAAATAAAACGAGTGTTGAATGTAGATAGACCGACCTTATCTACTTTTTTTTTAATATGAATTGACATGCCTTGTAAAAATGTTTGCACTAGGCTTAGTGCAGATGGTGACCGCCGGGGTGGTTTTAGTGAGGCTACTTTCAGAAATAAAGTAATTTATTATTTATCATTTTATACATAATAATCGAGGTCATGGTCCAATATTATTGGTTACATGCGCGTATAGCAGAAAAGACATATAGCACATACTAGCCAGTGGGTAAAATGTGCTGTCAGTAGGAAAATAACATTCCTACTAAAATAAATTAAACCACTCAAACAAAAACAGAACGCTTTATTTGTTCAAGCTACTCATCGGCGTGATAATTGTTCCACAGTCCAACTTGATACTTTAAGTTGGTACCTACATAATTACTCATGCATTAATTTTATGTCGCATTAAATTCACAATATATTCCTCTATTTATTTCTGGGTCTTCCAGCAGGTCGTTGCGTTTGTATTTACGATGACTCCTGACTAGTTTTTAGGACTAGTGTTAGTTTTACTACTATTGGCTTCAGGTTTCTGGGAAAATTCTGACGAAATAGCAGGTGTCACTTCAAGTCTAGTAGCGTTTTCACTAAAAGCACCTCCGTCGCTACCTTCAGGATTTTCGATTCCTTCTTTCCGTCTCTCTTTGTTCTTTTTTGCATTCTTTAATGCCTCCAGCATTTCTGAAACAAAACATTATGAATGTAGCGATAGGATAATAATCGACTCCGTTTTTCCAGGTTCAGTTTTATTCATTAGATACATGCAATAATTTACCACCAGGCTACCAACCCGCTCTGGGCTTGCGTGGTGGATTACGGCCCACTCCCTCTCACCGAGAGGAGGCCCGTGTCTGTATCAGCAGTGAGAAAAATCAATTTATCATGCCTAAAACCAGTGCCATTTAAAAACATATAAATTCATATAGTAACTAATGATCGAATGATTCGCAGTTATTGAACTAATATCAAATGTATGAGTTTTTATGGTTTATGTTGAGAGAAATACAGGAATAATGTCACAAATTAGAAATGTTTTGGAACAACTGTAATACCCGTGGAAATTCAAAGATCAGGCTGCCGGGTAATCTCTGTCAAAGATCCCTCGGCATTTGAACTTGAAAGCCACGAATTTGTCAAACTAATCTAAGCCCACTTGGGCCTGATTTATTCGAGCAGATTTAACTCATAAATGAAGGTGATTTATCCCTTGTGTTACCGGCGAACTGCTGTAGGCAAGACATAGGTAGACTATGAGATAACTACCCTTTATCGTCTGATAATGTTTCTCGACATGAGGTGTACTCGTGGCAAAGTTTTAAGCAAACCCACTTAGAATTTTATCAAAGCTTCACATTGTTCCCAATGTGCAGCGTATTGTTCCCAATATGCAGTTTTCTACATAGTCTGTTAACCTGGGCATAACCGCGTCGCAGCCCCTCTACGTATGACGCATATTTCTAATTACACACGTAAGTATGTATTGAACCATTCTAGCGCCGCCCGTAATGCGAAAACCTTCATTTCGCCAAACCATTGGAGCAATGGGTCTTTTCATTTAGCACCTCCAAGATAAAGAGATAAGTGACTGTTATGGCCACAGCAATAAGACACACTAACCTCGTCGAAAATTCGCAGAAAGTGGCATGTTTTAAAGCTTTTATCACCCTTTTAATTTATGAAGTCATGTTGAATGCTTCCATTAATAGATATTTCGTATTTTTTTTGCATTTTACTATTATTATTCATTTTATTTAATGCTTCGCTTGTTTGACACACAGATGTTTGACTGTGTTTGACAAGCTTCTATGTGAAGGATCAATTTCCTTTAAATAGTTATAGTTATCTGTCTTTTAATAGTTGTCTGTCTGTTATGTTGTCTGTTAGTGGTACTCTTTGGGATCAATGGTAAAGGTGAATATGCACTCGCACAGAGTAGTGAATTGAGCTTCATGACCCCCACTGCCATTAGGTCGTTTATTTTAGTCATTGATATGTCAGAAACTCAAGCACTCAATGATGTATTCCTTTTAAATGTTTTTAACGGCGTATTCATTCATTTGTATAAAAAATCTTGTAACATGAATTTATTACTTTTTCAAAGTATTTTAATTGCTTTATTTATTCTTGTTGATCACCAATTTTATTAAAGCTCCCACTATAAGTGGTGGGCTAATTGACATCGTTATGGTTCCACCCGCCATCATGGGCAGCCGTTGTGGAACACAAAGATTAATATATAAACATGTTGTGGAACACTAAGCGAAGTTGTGTAAATTGTACCGCGGTGAACAATAAAAGTTATAAGTTTATTACCTCACGTGTTTTATTCCTGGCCAAAACTGCGCATTTGTGTCAGACTTTCACTTATTCCACAGAAGTGAAGTCACTCCTTCTAGTTCCTGCATTGACTTGGGCTACTAAGATTATTGTACACCAAAATCACCAAACAAGTCCACTGCGACCAATCTAAAGAATTCATTACAATTCCCAATTTAATCCCCATCAATTTCTAAGTTGTGATACGTATAATGAGCGTAGGTAGGTATATTGAAGGATTGTTTCAAGATGTCATGCAAAGTGTAGGGAAATTCACTCGGTTCGGTGCATCTTGAGTTGCAGTTCAGTACGTGTCCACCTTTATTAGCTCTGAGACATTGTCAAACTTGTTGAGGTGTATGTATTGAGGTTTTACGCAAACAAAAATATTATTATGATCTTGCCCAAAAAAAACTATGGTCATGCTGTGCAGGTCATACAACCATTCAATTAATATGTTTGCAAATTTGCATAGAATACATCAATAAATTGGGTCTTGAAAAAGGAAAATTTCAGTAGCAGCCATGGACTATGGTAGCGGCACGGTGCGATGGCGTTTTGTTTGCCCGAGAAATATGTCATTATTTCATGAGGTAATTTTGTACTAGTTACTTTGTTTTCTAACAAAAACATATTTTTAGTTATTGCTATTCTTTGATAGTTCGGTACATCGACTATCTTTATGATTATCAAAGCAGCATCGTGTATCGGTTTGTTAATCGTTATTTACTATTCATATTCAATAGTAAAAATTTACACAGGTAAATAAAAACACGAAAAATATTCAACATTGGAACACAAAAGAAAAACTTAAGGTAATTGGATCGCTGACACTCGAATTCCTCAAGTCGAAATTGAGATAAGCTTACATAATCTAATAATGATATCTTGAGAAAAATAAGCGTTGGATATAGGTACCTAGTACATCAGTAGACATTTACTTCGCCTTCTACATCTAATTACAATTTAATTTCTTAGGTAAATTAGGAGCTACATTTTTTCTGATATCTGGGTCGCCTTTAGGTACATTCATACATACCTACACACATACATTCAACAACACAATAGCTACAAAAATCGCCTTTACTTCATCGACATAAGGACGCTGTCAGTGTCAAATTATTACTAGGTACCTATATCTATTAGTGAAATAAGCTTGCGACTAAACGGTGGTGACAATTCGAGAGAATATAAAAGCCCTAAAGTAATCGATACCTAGAGTATCATGTCGATATTGAGCAAACACCTTGCTTCCGTTCCATCATCATCAGTCATCAAAGCGTCAGCGTCATCGTCTTTGTTCGCTGTTGAACAAAGGGGAAATTGCCATGATCACCTGTCACCACCCATCACACTAGGTAAAGGGGAAGTAGAATGAAGGATGTTGCTGACCTTTTTCTTTTCCGTACCAAACTCCTTGTAAGACAAAAGTTTACACCTTCTTCAAGATATCAAGGCCGACAGTCATCGTCTGGATGCTTAAATTCATCAAATTAATATCATTTCTTGGCAAAGTAATTAGATCGTTACCAATATTTTGTATCATGGACTTGCATGTCACACACTATGAGAATATTTTCTTCACAATACCCGAAGACATACCTAATTAAAATCTCTCATCCCACATTTCGTAGAATCTTATTTGCAGCGGAATGTTGTCATAATTTGTCACCTTCAGTTTTCCACCAGTCCTCACACACTGCAATTTGTCTTCATTACCATTTTCTAAATCACCTAGGACATCAATCTTCTTGTATACGGTTCTCATAAGCTGCGAAGAATTTATATTTGGTAGGTATGTTTGACGTTTTTGCGTGAATCTCTAATGATGCAGTGGTAATTTTCTTAGGTATTTTGCATAACGTCATGTTATTGTTTATTAACGCCTTTCATAACAGTGGAAAGCCCATTTTCTTCAAAGGATGTTTACTAATTCGTATGGTGATTAAAAATGCTCATGAAAGCATAAAAATTTCACCAATAACCTCAAGCAAATGGAAGTGGTTTAAAATCCTCAAGTAATCACACTGCACGTCGCCCTCCATTCCACTTTATCCCTGAAAAATGTCAGGATAAAATATCTCCTATCCGTAATCTCATCGATGACAAGTTGGTAATAAGAACACACACGCTTCATGTATTTCAGATGAAATTCTATAGACAAGACTTACCATGTCTGTTAGGAAATCCTCTTCTCAACTGAGTACGTAGTTGGATGAAAAGGTTCTGTTTTTAAAACGGATTATTAGTCTTGAGAAGTGTTATTGAATTCTGAGTGAGTTAGTACAACATTTCCCAAACTATGGGTCGTAGCTCGTAGGTGAAGCCAATGAAAAAAAGAAAATTCGGCCTTGAAAAATAGAACGATATCAAGTGAAGATCTCATTGATTTATCTGAAGATACGTTACTGAAATATAGTTTCGATCGCAAGCAGATAACGAGATTCTGGCTCTCAGTTGCTGACTTGATGCTTGCCTGTTTGATGAAGCTATGAAAGTCCTCCTCCCCTTCAGTACCTCATACCTTTGTGAGGCGGGATTTTCAGCTATGATTAATACTAAAACTAAATACCGAAATAAATTGAACGTATAAAAGTCATTGCGATTAAAAGTAACTAAAATAAATTGAAGTTGATGGTACAGCTATCATGAAAAAAAATAAGAAACTAATACATTCTTCTCATTGAAATGCACAATTAAATGTTCGATTGTAACTGAATGTTGTTTTCTTATTTGAACAGTGGTTCATTAATTTAGTTATATCCCCTTTTTCCATGACAGCCAAGAGGTGAGGCCCGAATTTGGAACCGCAGTCAACTTTGGGAACCACTGAGTTAGTATGTAAGTTCCTGGGAATAAGCAATTTAGAATAAGTAGGTTAAGTATTTCGCAGGATGGCTGGTAGCAGCTGAATGAGAGTTGCCGAAAATCGAGTTGAATGGCGTGGAAATGGAGAGGCCTATGTCCAGCAGTGGACTGCTACAGGCTGATGATGAGGTTAAGTAATTGCATCAAGTCCGCTCTGGCAGACGTACAGCGATGCTCGCAAATAGGTACTCATTTTAAATCCGGTCCAAACAATAAAGTGAATGCATTATGTTGCCATACTCTCCATTAATAAACTTTTCAGTCCAACCAACGGTGACACAGTGCCGTCTGCCGACACACAGGCGCGTGGCGGTCACAAAACTGCCACTGCATTGCGAAACAACAACGTTATTTAAAGCTATAAAGCTGTTAGTACATTAACTAGGTAGTTTATATCTTTATCCTCTGTCTTTCCTGGAGAGACGAGTATAATCTAGGTCAAAGGAGCAAAATTAGCTGAACGTTAATGCAAAGATCTAGCAAGAAGATTCTGTGAAAGTGATTAAAGTTATAGTCCCCAATAATATCGATACACTGACAAGTCATCATCTGCCTAGCCTTTCTCCAACTATGTTGCGGTCGGCATCCAATCTAAACGGATACAGCTGAGCATCAGTAGTTTACATGGAGTGACTGTCTCCACAACCCAGTTACTGATTAGATAGATAGATAGATAGATAAACCATTTATTTGGCGCATACAAAAGACAGCACAACACACAAAAGTGCAATATTAGATGATATCCAATTACCCACATGAACCTAATATAAAAGAAGGTGCCGACATAAAACAAAAAGAAAAAAAAAACATACATAGGTATCGAAATAAAAGCGACACTATGATGAAAACTTAAATTAAATTAATAACGAAATATACACAGTGCGGTGTGCGTCTCAAGGTTGCACCAAATGGGAGTCCAGCTCAGCATGTGTCAGGCAGATGTACTTGACGCTGATATTCTGCTGGATCGCTGTAGTGACACACGGACGTTGAGCAGACGAGATAAATTGGTGTTGTGACAGGTCTTAAGTGCAGAGTGAAGCTTTGTAAGTATAGGTACCCGACACTTACCTGATTAATACGATGCCCCTTGGTAAAACTGGTTGTCAGACTTTTGGGCTTCTGACAACCCGTAACGACTGTCAGAGAATGACAGCCGGGACCAACGGCATAAAGTGCTTTTCGAAACACGGAGAGGAAAGAAAAAGAAGAATATTGTCACCCATCCACGGACCAACCGCGGCAAGCGTAGCTTAACATGATCGATCGACCCGTGTGGCTGTAATTACTTAGCCACAAGGTCCCCCTCATAGGCTGGCAAGTGACAAGTATAAAATTAACAGCAGGGTCAAGCAAACCAGGATCAGCAAAATGAGAATGTTAACGGAAGTTTTCGGATAATATGATCCCTTCTTTCAATTATTATTTTTTTGCTCTCAATAAAGCCATGGTAATCTCTACAAAATGTCTATTTACACTTATACAACACATAAAAGAGCAAGTTCCCTCCACATTTACTCCCGAGTGTAACTTATTGTGAAACGTCCCCCTTGTCCCCCTGTCGTGGTCAATGTACCAGATAAAGCTACAATTACCGAGCTCATTGCTGGCTTAATGCAGTACATTAGGGACAAAGCGGTACAGTTGAACAGTAGCAGTGAATACAAGGATACCTACTTAGCTTTAAATGAACTTTAGAGGTTGTGCAAGTAACGTTGAAATTGTATTTCTAGTAAGCTTAATTGAAATTGTTTCACTGTTCGGTTTTCAAAAGCTCCACTAAGTTAGTGTGGGGTTCGAGTGTGATTGTTTGAGCTGGCAAATTAGGTACATAACTGTGTGTTTTTATATTACGATCACAATAAATTTCGAGTTTGTATTGGCTATGGGTTTACTTTACATTGGGACTTTTTAAAGAGAAAAGTGTGGGTCAACAAAAGGCTGGCCTAACCTTTGAAGAATATGGGCTGTTTCGCATTATCCAAGGAACGTACCTACATGGTGAACGCTTGCACTGGTCTAAAACGTGGAATAATGTCTACGTTAACACTTTCGCGATCTACGTATTTAACGTAGATTCACGTTCAAGCAACCTCACGGTCGTAACATGATCGCATATCCGCAGCGCAATCGCAACAGAAGGTATGCAAAATAAAACACTTGAAAGATACGTTCAACGATACTGAAATTAACTTTATCGAATGTTAAGTTAAGCTATTGTACGAATGTTAAGTTAAGCTATTGTATGAATCCATTTGTTTGGTTTCAGGTGGCTTTAATTAACTTTTTGCTTTCAAAAAACAAAAAGCACTGGGAAATCCGATTCTGAAACAGTTTTCCG
The DNA here is from genome assembly GCA_914767645.1 of Hydraecia micacea. Taxonomy (NCBI): domain Eukaryota; kingdom Metazoa; phylum Arthropoda; class Insecta; order Lepidoptera; family Noctuidae; genus Hydraecia; species Hydraecia micacea. Next base: position 8,123,544 of record OU611781.1, read on the forward strand.
AGATTCGTAGGTATCACCGATGAACGGTTCACCGACACAACGACTCACTTATGTCGCCCGCATTTGAAGACTCCACGGCAAAACAATTAATGTCAAAAGATACCTAACTAGTAAGAGAAAAAAAAATCATTTTATGCTCTTATTAGATAAATATTGAAACAACGTAGGTATTTATAAATATTATTTTATTTGACTTTACTTAAAAATTATTTGAATAATTATTGCAAAAATTCTGAAATAGTGACTTCAGAGCATAGGTACACAAGTCATTGACATTCCTGGTTTTTGCATTGCATTGACATTCATTAATAGATCACATGAGTGTTTTAATACCTAATTATGTACAGTTATATACAAGACTTTACCTACGCCCTTGATATGAATCCTCTATAAAAGGTTCTGAAACAGTTTATTGCAATACTAATATCGAACAAAAATGGCGGCCGCCGCCGCCGGGATACGACATGAATTCGAATAACCTATAAGTTATTTTTTTTTACGCGCTGTGGTAGTGAAACGCGCGTGCATGACAATGTTCTTGTTTTGAAAAGGAGTTGCATAATGAAATTTAGTACAACATTATAACACTCGTTTGGATGATATTATGGTTACTATGACACTGGTTGTTTTAATGTTGGCAATAAGATAACTGTTCAGAAACTTTTATAGAGGATTTATAGCATGGGTGTAGATAAAGTAATTAACATAAATATTAAAATTGTTTTACTATTGAATAAATCACCTGTTTAAACGTTTTATATTGACAGTAACTTCTTTTAAACATAATTTTGTAGGTTAGGTTATAATTGCAAAGAGTCTATCAAAAAGTACTCTGTGTTGCAAGGTTAGGAAAAAAACGCACAGCGTAGCCAGCATGTCGGCCCGCTGTCAAATTGACAACGACGGTTTTTGATGTTCAACCCGCGGACATTCCTGGTTCTTGCGATGGATGAAGATACAAATTGAACTATTACAGCCGACTGCGACGGTTTTGTATAAAAATAGTACACCAAAAAGCTAACAGATGGCATTAAAAGGTCAGTTTCACAAAAAAGTGACATTCATTGTTTTTCCCGTGGAGTCTTCATTTGATGTCATGTACTCGTCATCAGGAGTCAGGACCTACTAAATAGAATGTTAAGTCAGTCATCATTTAACAATCGATCTATCAATAGCCAGTTGCACATTTTAAGTACTTACCTAATGTCAAGCTAATATCGTTGGCTGATGTGTACAAGAAATATTTTAATTACTTACCCATCATATTATGTGTAAGCATGCAAAAATCCTCCTACCATGAAAAGAGGCACTTTGTGACCGTCCAAATAAACAAGCCAATTTACGCGAACAAAGTTGTGAGAAGGGTAGACCTTATTTTTTCTGCTTTGATTTGACAAGCTAAAATATTGTCATTTCCATACATATTACTAAATTATCATTTATATGAATTTCTTATATTGGGCGTTTTTTCGCAAAATTGGGTCCTGGAACCCGAAGCGAGTCGTTTATTACGGCTCAGTTAAGAAATGAGGATGGAAGAACTAACTCTGTATTGTGTTGGCAGGAAGACGCACATAAATTTTATATGTTGAAATTTTTGTGTGAATTTCGGACTGCAGTGGACATAGTATAAGGGAACTTCGTGTTACGTAAGAAGTGAACGATGTTTTTATATGTACTCGACTAGTTTCATGGCTTCTCAAAGGATGACCTAATTATACTTATTGTAAGTAATTCAGTCAAATGGAGCAGAGCAGTGGTGACCCAGTGATAAAGGTCGCGACTAATGAGTTGTAGGTCTTAGGTTCGAGCCCAGACAGACGTCTTACTTTGTGCAAATTATTTCATCACCACTGCTCTCAAAACGGTGAAGGAAAACATCGTGAGGAAACCGACATGTCCTTGAACCAAAAATTTGAAGACATGTGACATATACCAACCCGCACTGGGCCCGCGTGGTGGATTACGGTCCACTTCCTCTCATCGAGAGGAGGCCTGTGTCCCAGCAGTGGGAACAATATAGGCTGATTATGATGCAGACAAATAGTAGCTATTTATTTCAATACAAAGTGGATAGAAGCTCGGTATTCGAAATTTTCGATGTTACCAATATTGTCGCCACAGAATATAATAATGAAAAGTTCTAGGGGTCCTTAACACTCCCACTCAGTGACTGCCAGTCGATTCCCCACCGAGACAGTATCCCAATTTATTCAAAATGACGAAGCAAACAAGTAAACCCTTTCTCAGTCTAATATCCAGACCATCAAGACGTAGCACGTTCGCTGAATAGAAGCCTATACTTTCGATTTCTTAAGAAAATCTCTAGACAATAGGTACCATCTATCTTTCAGACCCTCGTGGATATTTATATAAAGAAAGTCTTTTTGTTCGAAACGTCAAATCAGATTAGGGTACGCTAATAAAACTTGAGGAAGCATCGACCTTGATTCGACACTAACAAATAATACGAGGTGTGGTTTTGTTCACGTAACCTCTGTAGTATTTCACAGGATCACTTCAAAATTTTGAATTGATATTTGCACGCCATACGGCTTTAAATACAAGGTTTAAACACTACTTCCCGTACCACCATAAAGTACACTTAAACAACAAAGAAACCCGCATACTCGCAGTATGGTGCCTTTCAAATTGTAATAACATGTCTTAACCTCATAAATCAAGCTGTATTTCCAAAGAAGAACAAACGATCACACACATCGTGCTCAAATCCGAGTGTATTGTGCTGATACCCAAACGAGTTGAACTTAAACAAAGCTTCATGATCTTGAAGAAATGGTGCTGAATTAAAATTCTTAAACAATACAGGGAGACAGGGACATTGACGCACAACCTGTTACCATGGATTCAGTACATGATTCTGAACTGAACCCCCTGCGTTGAAATTTTTCGTCAGTTATTAAAAAAAATTGCTGTTCCATACATTTTGACCGCGTACGTATACGTATTGCACTTTTCTATGAAACAGCAGATTTTTTTTTTGATAACCGACGAGAAATTTTTACGTCAATAATCTAGAATTATGTGCTGAATTCAAGGTAACAGTTTCCCTATGTGTAACACTCACGGAATAGGAAACACTGATTAAAACAAAAGTGTTATCGTTATAAAACATTGGCCTTATTTCCATGACATGCATTTGAAATAAATTGATGATAATAAGCTAGATATGAAAGATCCCAATAAATGATTGATATTCAAATAATTCATGAATATTCCATTAACAGTTTAAACTTCAATTTACCACCTACTAAATATATAAACGATGAATTATCTTATCGGGGACATTACCATACGGCCTACCCTGTGTAATGCAAATGAGTCCGGGCTATAATCTAAGTTGTGAATACGTGCTTGTTTTACCAACAGCCTTCCTCATGATCCTCACCTAATTCAACGCGGTAGATACTACCTGTGTATGAGTACTTTAACGGAAAACCGAAACTCAATATCAAATCAATAGCTTGTCACACTCCGAGTTCAAGGAAGTCGCTCGGTGGTAGAATAAATTAGCTACTTTTGGACAAAGATTAAAATAAAACATAAATAGGACCTCCGACAAAGGACGTTTCTCTGAAATGAAAATCTGAACAAAGGGTTATAATGATTATCGATTGAAACTAGACTCAATAAGATAAACAAGAATTCATTGAATCAAGAGTAGCCACAAAACATGTTTCGCAGTGTGTAATATTATTATTTAAATTGTAGTTACACATTGATACAGTATTATGGAACACAAATTGTAGACAATCAAACGAATTCTTGTCGAAGTATATATCTTTTTCAGACTGACTGTACCCACCTATACCCTCCTCCTATGCAGTGCCTTTGCACATCCTGAGTGAGATGACCGAGCTGAAACTGGATACAAGAGTCCCTCAAATCACCGTGAATAAACGAACATTAATTCAAGCTCTATTCTATTTAAACCTTATTTATTGCTGACCCAGAACCAATAACGCATTGTAGTCGGCCTGACTCGAATCGGCCTCTTACCACAAAACGTCTATTAAACATTTCACAGCCAATATAGAGGGCAGATAACTCACTTTAACGGTCTTATCTGATCTTAAGAACTGATATACATAGACATATGTAATCGTACATAAAGCCGGGTAAGCCCGTAAATGATCTTGGAGAAAGTAACCGCAATAAAATAAAACAAAGACGGGGACTGGAATTTATATCGAAAGTTTTAAGCTCTGAAACACGCCGCTACAAACTATTCTGTATTTGTTAAAAGACGACACACTGCGGTCGCAGCTGTAAATCTCTATTACATGAAAATGGTGAAATGTAGTTTAGAAATACGTATGGCTCTTTACTTTTCGACTCCACGATCGATGACAGACATTTTTCCGAAACTTGTTGACTTTACACACAGCCCCGGGTGGAGCAAGCTACAAGATGCACACACATACCTACTCATTTGTTTAAAGGGTAGGTTGTCCTTTCCTCACTCTTATAGTCCGATGGGTAATCCGACACGGCCGGAGAGAGATAAGACGCAGGATCAACGCCTCAACGGCTTAACGTGCTTCCCGAGACACGGGGGTATCACACCGCCAACTTGCAAACTCCGGGACCGCGGGAAACTTTTTTAAAAACCAATCTATCATTATATCAGAAGGCCAATTCTCGTAATTTAGAACGTTCAAAATTTAGTCGCAGTCTCATCTCGGCGACAAACAAATGTCAAAAACTTGTCAAAATGTAGGAAAATTAGAGGTATTTTTTGACAGATTGAGACTGAGATCAGACTGTGAACGTTCTTAAAATTACGAGAATTGCCCCTCAGATATTTAAAAAAGGCAATCAAGGTCAAAGTCGTTTAGTATAAGGCAGAATATAAAAAATATTATTCAATCAGACGATTCGTGAAAAACAAGACCTACTTACCCAAATAACAACAATAATAATGCTACGTGACCAATTCACAGAATGTACGTATTAAGTAGAGTGACCAAAAAGATTAAGCTCACATATAAATGTCCCACATTAAATTTACGAATAGACGAATGTCCTTACTATTAGATAATATGTAGGGGATAAAGATTCATTGGTGTAAGTCACGACAAATGAACGTTTTAATTGTATCCACTATCCATTCGGTGATTTAGGTCTCGTGTTTTATATGTACTGGGGCAAAGTAGATATGCGCATAACAAAAACTAAATCACAGGGTAGAATATTATTACTTATTTAGTTATATTTATATATTTTCTTTCTTATACTTATTTAGTGACATAAGGAATAAGGGGGTGGTTCGAGCATCTTGTGTGCAAATCAAATCAAATCAAAATATTTTATTTCACATAAACCAACATGGGCACTTATGACTAGAGGTGCTCACTGGCAAGGGTTGCTGACTGCTCCTCGGTATATAACTGAGGTCCTGGAAGACCATGTGATCCCTTTTGCGGGTTTGTTGGCAGTGGGTTCATGTTAATGCATGATAATGGATGCTGTCACACCGCCTTAGTTGTAAGAGACTACTTGCAAGAGGTTTAGGCTAGCTCGAAGTCCTGATCTAAACCCTATCAAGCCTCTTTGGGGCGAGCTGAAACGGCGAGTGCGGGTCCGAGACCCCTACCACTCTTCAAGACATCCAAGATGGCCGTCATTGAGGAATGAGACAACATTCCTTAAGAAATTTATACTTATTTATTTTATCGCATTTATTTAGTCGCATAAAAGTGGAAATAAAGTGTGATACCCCACAGTACAAATTTACCTTCACAGTAGAAAAATCCCTACGTATTTCAAGTATTATAACCTACTTAACTTGTTCCTCAAAAACTGATAGAAACATTTCTACAGACGTTTCTTTAATACGACCCTTTCTTCTGATAAAATACACGCATAGGTAACTACTGATATAATTTCAACCCCAAAATATCAGAGACAATGATAGGATTTATTATCATTTAAAAAACGTTACCGTTCAATATTAACCCATAAATAAACGAGCTTTAAGTATAGAATCGTTTACCCACAATATAATACTGCATAATGGCGTGTGTGCCAATAATTAAGGGAGCTTGGCTTTCATAACACTATTTCATAAACATCCGCTACAGCAAAAAGCTTTCTAAACTTTAAACAGTTGGTACAGCGACAAAATAACAAACTAAAGTTGTGAGCATAAAATACTACAAATGGAAAGCACTACATATACAATGATCGGTATTTTCGAATAATAACACAATAGAGTCATACAGGCTATATTTGAAGCTTAGTATCATAAACTTGGGTGAAATACTATGCCAGCACTTATAAGCTATATTTATGGTGAAAATACAGATATTACAAGTTCCCGATAAGTTAGAAAATGGCTCTCATCGAAGTGCAAAACTTTTACACCTAGCGGGGTTTTTCGTTTTTTATTCGTCGATTTCTTTGTCGTACTATATATTACTCTCACATGACCACCCAACCAAAAATACGGTCTTTTTATCATTAGGTAAGTCATGGAATGAAACTTCACTTTTTGATTAATGGTCTCAGTATGCGGATATTAGAAGTGTTTTTGTATTAAACGAAAAAATAGGGGAATTTTAGATATACGGAACTCTCAATACATTGTGTGTGTGTGGGTTCAATGACCGAGTCCCTAACCACAATGTCTAGAACTATATTGTATTTTATGAAAATTGGAAACATGACGAGGCGGTATCCTGAGCAACATTGTTTTCATGAAGGTTGTAAAAACCGCCTGTCACGATATGATTGGAAATTTTCAGCATTCCTTTAAGAACCGTGTCACTTACTGAATCTGTAAATTGATGTGAAAGGAAGGAAAATCTGAAATCGTGAGGTGGAGAGTGAGGTGCATAGAGGGATAGAGTGGGAATTTGTATTAAATTGGGATTAATGATTGCAGTAGATAGCAGTCATGTCATTCTTCGTTTGTTGCGCAAGATCTGTAAATTACAATGCATATTTATAGCCTCTAGTTTTAAGTTTACACAAAATTGTTGTATCCATGGAAATATTATTCAAAGGATATTTCTAGGTCTCTCTTTATTACGTTAAATGTCAAATTAAAATCCTTTGTTGCAAAAATATGGGCTCTCATTATTTATGAAAACATGAAAATTCTCGTTTCCAAGCGGAGAGGTCGCCGGAGGAAATGAATATTTCCTTTGACAAACAAAATTGAACACTGTAGGTACAGAATGCAAATGTCCTCATGTCGGATAGTTGTTTTTTAACATAAAATGAAAAATGCTTGCGTTTACTTTTGATTAATAAATTTAAATTTCAAAGTTAATTTGCGTTGCTATCAAAATAATTAAAATAAATGACTCAATTGAAAATGTTTCCTATTTTATACATCACGGAAAATCCCCGATTTCTAAACATTATGAATATAAACTTTAATTTTATGTATAATTTCGTTGCAGTATTTTAACCCGTTTAAAAACGATGCGCGAAAAACCAATTTACTAATAATATACGAGCGTCAGAAGGATAACGGATATTCAATTAAGGTTTTTGTAATCTCTAAATAGATTTTAGTTTTATGCAAGTTTTTTTTTTTCCTTTTGTTGTGGGTGTTTACATAGGGTGATATGTTTCCGATCTGATGCAACAATCTATGCACTCATCAAAAAATCTGATTCGTTATAAAGCAATAGGTCCTACCTACAAGGTTACTGCAATTAACAAGAGTTACGGGAAGAAGATATTCTGCTATTAATTAAAAGAAACCTACAAAAAATCAAGCATTTTATTTATTTAGATATTACTTTTCGTGTCTTAGAAGCAAGATAGAACTTATCTAATGTAATATAGACAATGATCGGTCACCTCGGGGTCATGATTGGGTTATTTATTTACCAATAGAATACATAATTGTATCACGTGTGTTTGCGGTGCGTGGACCACTAACATGCAACCAACGTAAACATTGGATATATCAAGATAGCAATAACACGCGTGTTGTCATATTGCTAGCGTTTATCGGGCAGTACAGGCACGAGAGACGTCCCACGGCAATAAATGGAACCAATAAATTAAAATAATATGTAGTCAGCAACATTCCTTCAACAACCCTTCTACCCAAGCCACCTTTCTCCGTTTAAGATTGTGTATTGTACAAACCAGTACCTGTAATATTATGATGTTTAGATATTTAAAAAAATAAAGATGTTTGATTCCGTCGCATGCCTATGTCGCCATATGTTCGAAACTTCTTTGGTGGGACGGCCTTTTGTTAGGTAGGTACTATGTTCTTCAAATCCAGTGAATGAGACGGTTAGACTGACGAAGGTATTATTATCGTTACTGATTCCTATAGCTTTGGAAATATCTTGTAAGCTTCTTTTTAGATACTAAAACGCTACGCATACGCTCAAGCGCCTACTTTAAAAATGTTTCTTCAAGAAGGCATCCTACGCTGCCAACACGTCATTTCTCCACACAACAATGAATACTCGATACTCGAGTATTACTAACTGTAAATAGACTAAATAACGTGAGAATAATAAATTGTGTACCTACATGCATGATGTCAAGAGGAAAGCTCACAGAGTACTTTTTGATAGACTGAAAGGAAAGCTTTTCCACTTCATGTCATGCAAAATTTTCTTTTCGGGAAAGTTGTCTATGATACGTAGCTACTTAATTCGAATTTCCTGCTAGCTCGGATTTTTCAATTTCATATAGCAATGTCGACTTCTGAATTATATTACCTCATCCTTAGAGGTTTCTTTTCAGTTCGTATCATCATCATCATAAGTCTACATCAGTCTACTGCTCGACATAGCCCTCTCCTATATCCATCCATGGCATTCATCTCCATATTCAAGAAGAAATATTATGAAGGACATCGTTGTGTTGCAATTTTAATTATCGCCCTTGAAATCGTTGCTTTCATATTTTGAAATGAAAAATGTAGAAGGTATTTATTGGTTTTTGTGCGCAATGCAATGTTATAGTACCTATTGGAAATATTGCTTTAGGTAGATACTTTATTACCTAAAGCACCATTATATTGCCATGTTGTACCTACTCTAGTAATATTTAGAAATAAAGAAGACAATGTTTCATTCGGGTGAAAAATATCGTATATACACACATCAAAAGTGTCTAGGGATCAAGCATTTTTATGCGGATTTCTTGAGATTGAGATGTGGCTTTGTAATAAATTTATGATTTTATAAATTTATATGGATCCTTTTTGGTGCATTTCATAATTTGAATCAGGAACTGTGAATCAAATTCGAGTAAAAGATGAAAATCAGCTGTCAATATTTTCCCTATAAAAACATACAACGCATTGAAGACATTATTAGTGCTACTGTTTCCCTACTACTGATTAAAACCAACGTTATTATGGAGCGGCGACGTCATTTAAGCAGGGAAGAAATGCTCAGAGCCGTGGGAATGATAGAAGCTGGTTCCCGGCAACGTACTGTGGCTTTAGCTCTGAATACAAGTCAGAGTGTTATCAGTCGACTTTGGACACGTTACCGAAGCACTGGTACCGTGGCTGAGCGCCATGGAGGACGGTATCGCTGCACCACACGGAGACAAGACCGATACATTCAAATCTTAACTCGAAGAGCTCCAACAATAACCGCCGTGATGTTAGCCGTGAGGCTTCATCACTCTTCAGGGAACTTAATTAGCGACCAAACAGTCAGAAACCGCTTGCATGAAGTGAACCTTCATTCCCGAAGACCGCTACGGGTACCACCTATAGCAATGCACAATCGTAGGATTCGATATCAATGGGCTCTTGAACACAGAAATTGGGCAGAAGAACAATGGCGTTTCGTGTGCTTTTCTGATGAGTCTCGTTTTGGTATGAGACCGGATACAAGACGTATACGACACTGGAGAACCCCTGGACGCCAACAGCGATTAAAATCCTGCCAGGAAGTCCATCCTTATAGTGGTGGAACCATCATGGTATGGGCGGGTATTTGGATCGGCGGAAGAACTGAGTTGATTTGGATCAGAGGCAACCTCAACGCTCAAATTTATGCTGAGACGATTGTATCAGACGTCATCGTTCCTCTACAAGTGCAAATCGGTCCCTTATTTCAGTTAATGCATGATAATGCACGACCGCACACCGCAAGAGTTGTAAGACAGACTCTCGCCGCAGCTAACATCAATGTCCTGCCCTGGCCTGCTCAGTCGCCAGACTTGAACCCGATTGAGCATGCATGGGATATGCTACAGAGAAGAGCTCTGCCGAATATGGAGGGTATCCAGTCGCAAGAAGACCTTTTTTTGTTGTTGCAACGAACATGGGCTGCCATTCCACAGCGTGATTTGGATGAACTCATTTTGAGTATGCCAAACCGATGTTCTTGTGTTGTTAGTGTTCGCGGTAGAAACACGGATTATTAATTGTTTAAGTTACCCAATAAAATTTTAAAGAAAACTGTTATTTCAGTCTTTTTTTCGAACTTTTGTGTTAGTGGTTCAAATGTCAAAAATCCCTTTATTAGGAAAATGGCAAATTTCTTTATTAATGCAAAGGTGACTTGGTTTATCGTTACTGTGACAAACGAAAACACTTTATTTGATGAATCCTTAAAGAAAATTTTAATTAATATCAATCAGGAGAACAGTTATTGCAAAAATATATGTTGATCCCTAGACACTTTTGATGTGTGTATATAACAGCGACCCCGTTTTGTGTTCAGTCTGAAGTGATTAATGAGGACAGAACCAATGGAAGCCTTGTCTGTAACAAATAAATCTGTAAATATTTTTTATGTTTATTTATTCTACAGTAGGGAATCATAAAGTATCTGTTCTATTTAATTTTCTGCGGGCATACATACGAATTAATTATTATAAATTTTCCTAATAAAACCTATTACGTTATAAAATTAAACCTTTTTGCGTTATACAGGCCGTTTTTAGTCAAAATATTTTATTAGATGCCATTAAGTTTTTTTTTTATTTTGTTTTCTATATGCAAATGGCTTGCATTTTTTTCTTTTAAGCTGGCCAATATTTTATTTATATAGATTGTATTACACTTGAGTTAAACCTCTTTAGTCATTCTTTTCCTTTTAATGTTTTAGTCGATTTTATACGGTTATTGTTTATCACGGTCAAACCCTATTGTATTTTTTAATATGTTGTTGCCTTATTATTTTTGTTCTAAATGAGGACCAATTACATTTTCGAACTCAAATATAAAATTTCTTGCAAATAGTTTTACCGTACGTACCTTTATGTTATTGCCTAAATGCCTACATATTCACATTGAAGTTAAAAAAATAACAAAAACATTAATATAAACACACGATCCACCAATAAACCCATAACAAGCAGGACGGTCGCATGTTTATAAAATAGTCCATTAAAGCTGCTAATCAATTTACACGCTTAAATAAGTCTTATTTGTTTCTTAGATCATTCCGTGAGATTAGTGCTATAACATAAGGAGGCTAAATAGTGACCTTGACTCGATAAATGGAATAACTTGGCAACGAGCTAGTATTTCTAGATTTGTTTGAGACGAAATGGAGCAGACAGCCTCAGTAAATGTTTATTGTCAACTGTATTTTATATTGATTAAAGACACAGTTTATGATTTATTTATAAACAACGATTTTGGGATTAGCTGTCATGCTCACTGTTGAAATGTCTCGCTGATGATAGCGCGTGTGTTGGATCATTCGGTTTCCTTCAAAAAAGTTGAGTTGGGTGTTGCTGATTCACGTGTCAAGTTCGTGAACGGGTGCCGTCAGTTGAGACTGGTCATTTCTTAACTGCCAGGGCTTATCTTTAATCTTATGTTTAGAAATTGTTTTAGGTATATAGTTTTTTTTTAAGCTATTGCATAGCTTTTATCTTGGGCTTTGAGCGCGGCGACCGAATGAAGAAATTCCGTAACGAAAATAAACCTAAGCATCGTCTAACGTCGTATCAGTTCGGCAGACTTCGGCACGGTGTTTGTGTGCCAACGCACACAAACACCGTGCCGAAGTCTGCCGGGGACTCGGGGACTGCCGTGGTAAAGCTATTGCATAGCAACCTATGCAATAGCTTTACCGCGGCAGTTCCCGAGTGCCACACGTATTTTTTCATTGTTCTCGCATAAAGAAGCAACAAGAATAATGTACCCAGGATTTTGTAACACCTTGATTTAAAAGAGTGTCCTTGGAGTTTCTTGCCCGTTTTTCTCCATACATACCTTATAAATTATACCTTTTAGAATGGGCAGCTTCAACTGTCTGACTAACTGACCGACTTCTCGACAGTTCAAAAGTGCCTGTAAATGGTAAAATGCTTTGAGTTTGAAATTGAGGTTACAAAGTGCTTTGCAATAACATAAAAAGCTCGCCCATTTGTTAGTTGATAGTTGGCCCATTTTGCCTATCCTCCTTAGGTATCTTATACCGAGAGAATAAAAGAATTGCAGGGATCATCAAATTCAATTTTCAAATAATTATTATAGAATATTACTAACATCAGCGGACAACCAAGGAACTACAATATACGAATCCTATGATTTTGTTCCAATTACTTAGGTACAGTCAACGAAAAAGATAAGTATGCAGGGTCGTCGGATATGGTTGAAGTTTAGTAAGAAACCGATGGATGTTCTCGAATAAAATTTAATTTTATTAATAGAAAACAAAAAGCTCATTTATCAAATTCAGTCGACAACATCTAGGTATCGGTTTCTTACTAAACTTCAACTATATCCGACGATCCTGCATACTTATCTCTTTTGTTGACTGTACATGTCATTTCATAAACTCATGTTCAGCTGACTCGGCAAATATATTTAAAACAAAAACACACCTAGCTAACAGTAGGTACCTTATTTGCATATACATAGGTACCTACAGTAAGTTTTATCTTTTACTTTATTCTCTTAGCAATAATCGTAAAATACAAAAAATATATTTTATGAGGGCTATTTGCTCTGACGAAGGACAAATTACTAATGAATTGGAGTACGTATTCCTGAATGACTGTGTATTTGTGTTCATATTATCCATACTATAAATGCGAAAGTGTGTCTGTCTGTCTGTCTGTTACCTCTTCACGCTTAAACCGCTAAACCGATTTAGATGAAATTTGGTATAGAGATAGTTTGAGTCCCGGGAAAGGACATAGGATAGTTTTTAACCCGAAATTTCCACGGGATCGAAACTTATACGGGTAAAACCGCGGGGCGCTGCTAATCTGGTTATATTTGAATAAATGAAAAAAAACACGTTTTGCAGCAAAGAATTAAACCAACAGAATAATAATATAATGTGAAAGTAATTAAAAATACTATTAAAATTAATACAATACCAATCGATCTAAAAATATTCTATTACATTATACGTTACATTACATTACGTGTCAATGCTGCCAGCCTTTTGGGCACGTTTGACAACGATGCGGACGAATTTTTTGATGCCATTTGATTATTTCCCTTTCCCTTTTTATATACTTGTACATATTATTATTTTAAGACAGGTTTTTAAATTATGTAAATATTTAAAGTAAGTAAGTATTTCTAATGGTTAAATAGGTAATTAAATGTTTGAGCGCAGTTATGTTGTAAATAAAATACTTAAATTTAAAAAAAATACATTATAAGTAATGCTAAGAAAATTTATTAATCTTCCTAAGTGCAGAACATATTTTTCCTCGAAACATATTAAGGAAAAGCCATATCAGCGCGACACCCTGTGTAGCCACATAATAGTGAAACTTTAACCGAACTAAGAACAAAGTTTCCACAATCTTTGGTATGATAGCTGTCAGTAGCGTTAACAACTTCATAATTAAATTGCGCACTGGAGCTTTCATACTATTATATAAAATTGTACAAGAAAATTACATTGCAGACCAAGATGGGGAGAGGGCGAATAAAAGGCTAAATGAAGTCTTATTTAATCAAGGTTTTAATGTAGAGTGGGCGCTAAGACCATGTGGCTCTCAGACTGAGAAAATAAAAACTACTTAATTTTAATTCTGGCGGCCAGTCGACGTATTTTAAAGCTTGCATTAAGTATTGCGTCGGGACCTGTCTAGTTATATCTTAGACAATTAAAAAGCAGACTTTATTACTTAATAAATGCTGTATTTCTTACAAAAGTAAAACAAAAAACTTCAAAATATTCTGCCTTACCTACTTTCTTTCTATCTACATACTTTTTTTTGCTTTATAACTAGACTAGCAGCGCCCCGCGGTTTCACCGGCATAAGTTTCGGTCCCGTGGGAATATCGAGTTAAAAACTATCCTATGTGCTTTCCCGGGGCTCAAACTATATACCAAATTTCATCTAAATCGGTTCAGCGGTTTAAGCATGATGTAACAGACAGACAGACACACTTTCGCATTTATAATATTAAAAAGTATGGATTATACAGAAATATTTTTTTATCACCATCCACATTTTTACAGGATGTTCTATCCGACGAAAAAAAAATCTGCTGTTTAATACAATAGTTCAATATCTACCTACTTGACCAAAATGTATGAAACAGCAGATTTTTATTGCGTGATTTCAGAGTTGGTCCCATAGCGAAAGTTATTCATATTCATGGGTAGAACATAACATAACATAATCAGCCTATAATGTTCCCACTGCTGGGACACAGGCCTCCTCTCAGTGATAGGGAGTGGGCCGTAATCCACCACGCGGGCCCAGTGGGGGTTGGCAGATGTCACATGTCTTCGAATTTTTGGTTCTAGGACATGGCGGTTTCCTCACGATGTTTTCCTTCACCGTTTTGAGAGAACACCCTGTAAAAATTTGGATGGTGATAAAAATATCTTCCTGTATAAGTATCATAATACAGATTTTCCAATAATGTTGTCCGCCATTTTCCTTATCCGAGTCAACGGTCCACTTACTAGACATTTTGCGTTGCCAAAAGCTAACAATAATAATGCAAGGAGTAATAACAATTCCCTAGTTCAACGACTGGGGTGCTGACTGTCGATCGAAAGGTCACGGGGTCGAAACCTGCCCCATTTTATCATGAAGCGTCTAGCACCAGTATAATATTTAGTTTAGTCGAACGGGACCTATGAGAACGTAAAGAAGCAAAATATTGGAAGAACGTGAATCCATTTAGAATTCAATTCACCACGCGAATGCAATTCCAAACTTTAGAAAATGTTTTACAGTTGTTATAACATAACTTTCCTTTCGGCATTTAAATACGAGATACTTTTAAAATACCACTAAAGCGTTATTTAAATTATCATGGAATCAACCAAAACGTTGCGATCGATAGCCTGATGATATTACAGCCATTATTTGTGTAAGCGAATGTTTACAGGAGCATCTCTCAGATAGCCAAGTTTACGCAACCGGATGATACTGAGCAGGGATTCGACGGGATTCAATGCTGAGAATTAGCTGTGTGACGTCAGTTTAATTTGTTTCGTAGTGCGATCTTAGCTTTGTTCATGACGTATCTTGTATTGCTTATTTATCTATCAATGAAAGCACGATAAAGTATGGAATGTTTTAGCTAGCTGTTGTACTAAACTATAAGAAGCACGAAGAGTATCTCTCTATACAAGAGAAGGCGTAAGAAGCAACTTTTCCCAGGCTGCCTTTAATAACTTATGTTTATTTGTGAGACAAAACATTCTCGTACTTTTCCTGCACATATTGCAAATTATCTTTTGATAGAATATTTTTTGTATACTGTTACACACTGTATGCACGACGACATATCAAGCTATACCAATGAGCTATACATTTCCAATATAAGCTGACTTCTCATTGTACGAAACCCTATACAATGGGAGGTCAGCTAAAACTGGAAATGTATAGGTTTATGTCGTCGAGTGTACCTACTGTATTCTGTATAATGTTCTGGTTGCAGACCAAGAGCTAAGCTAAGTTAGTCTAGCTTAGCTCGCATAGCTAATGTAGTTTTTCATACTTGTGTACAGACTGCAAACTATGAACTGCAATGTATGAAAAATTACCTCAGCTATGCGAGCTAAGCTAGACTATCTTAGCTTAGCTCTTGATCTGCAACGCGCTAAATTTGCCCAAAGTCCTAAATAGAATACAATTTAGGTTCACGGGTTATAGGAACAACAGAACAGAACAGGATTAAACCCGGCCACATTTGGTTAAGCGCTTACACAGATTGACATCCATGTCCGCTCCGTTACCTATATTAAATCTTTCTTTCAGCCACAAAACATGTGTTACTACGACAACAAACACGACTCGGCTATAAATTTTTAATTAACTTTGCCGACGTTTTTTTATCATTTTACGACAAGTTCGCAAACGTGATGTTTATGCGAATATTTATTTATATAAAATGGAATGTTGTGGCTTTTCGAGCAATGCGGAATTTATATCTTTCATTAAAAGTTTTTGCTGCTAACATTTTTCGTACAGAATTCCTTCCAGTATGGACATTCTTAAGAAATTAGGCTACATTAAGACTGCGGTTTGCAGTTGCGCATACTGATTATCAAAATTTAAGTATATAGGGAGGCGAGAGCAGTGGTGGCCACTGGTAACGGCCCCGATTTAAGAGTTGTAGGTCGTGGGTTCGAAAACCCACGACCTACAACTCGTAAGTGCAACCAGGCATACGCTTTACTTTGTGTAATTTATTTTATACCGGTTGCTCTCATAAACGGTGAAGGCAAACATTTTGAGGAAACCGATATGTCCTAGGACCAAAAAATCGAAGAAATGTGACATCTACCAACCCGCACTGGGCCCGCGTGGTGGACGGAGGGAATGGGCCGTCTACCAAGCGGGCCCAGTGCGGGAGGCCCTCAGAGAGGAGGCCTGTGTCCCACCAGTGGGAACGTTATAGGCAGATTATGCTATATAAGCAACCTGAAGCAAGAAATAAATATCTGTCATTCAGAATAGCACTAAGATATACCTCTTTATATTATAATATAGAGCTAGAGCAGAAGCTATGAGAAGCTAGAGCTTCTCATAACATCGCGTAAAACATGAACGAGCAACAAAATCTTTCACTGAAAACATTGTTTTGTCAACTAAAAACAGCAACAACATTATATCAATGTTATGAACGACCCAGAAACATCATTCCATTGTATAAACGTTTCCGGACATGTGGTTTAATTACAAATCCCGCGTCGTGTGTACTCGGCGACAATTACGGCAATTTAGTCGCACCCTTGTTAATTACGGACGCACCTATCTATCACACACGAGTTAATCGATGTACATCACTGCCCGTTGTACAGTAACTCACCAAAACTGAGATACCAAGGGAATTTAAATTGCCCTTTCATATTTCCGGAAAAGCCGGCTTTGTTCAGATGACAAAAACTAAAGGTAGCCGCGACATTGCAACTTGTAAGTAGTCGCATACGTCATGATTGGTATTTTTAGTTTAAAACTAGCTGTGCCCATAACTTTGTTCGCGTGGATGTCGGAAAACAATAATGTGTCTCTTTACAAAATTCTTTTTAAAAGAGTTAGTATAAAATCAGCTATCTGCTAGTGAAAGTCCCGTCAAAATCGGTCCATCCATTTCGGAGATTAGCAGGAACAAACGGAGAGACACAAATTGTTTTTTTTTTGTCATGTGCCGTATCTATATACTTTCATAATTATGCGTTTAGTAATAAAAAACTGTTCAAACACACTTAAATTTTAATATTTATTTGTATGGATATAGATAAATTACCCAAACATTTTTAACTAGGTACAAACGCCAGCACATCAAGCTACCCGAAACTGTCAAATTTTCCCAATCAACTTTGAACCTTATGCTAGCGATGAAATTGCAAATCTATTAGTGTTTGGCCAGACTGGGCGCGGGCGCGGGTGCGGGAACGCGCGCTGGCTGCCTATCCGTACTGGAGCGCGGCTGCGTTCTGCGTATTATCGTGTCCAATGTTTGTCAAAATATAATAGGGATAAAGAAAACTTACTTTTACTAGATAAAAGCTTGAACTAGTTTGAGAACCCCGGTCCCGGCGCGGGCCGCCTGCGCTCCCCGCGCCGAGCAGCCCGCTCCGCTCACCGCGCTCGCGTGCCTACTATGGACACTCTATAAGGAAGTTCATATGTTTGAGTTCGCCACGCCGCGCCCGCGCTGCCAGTCTGGCCAAACACTTAAAGGAATTTGACAGATTGTAGTAATTTGATGTGCTGGCGTCTACGCGTCTGTGCTAACTCATCAACACACTACATCTTTCTCTAACCTTATTCCAGTTAATTTAGTCTTGGACACTTCTAATACATGCTACATACATTTTTCATGAACTTACGTAACGAATAGCTATAAGTTGTATTATTCTTGTGAACTCATTAATCTCATTCATCTATTAACACCTATGTTAAAAGTTGCGCCACCGTATGTTTACGACAAAATACAGCACGCAGTCTCGCGCAAATCAAGCTTATCTATTGGAGGATGGCGAGTTTGGACCCACATTATTTATAAATTAACTAAGTGTCGTTCACTTGCAAGTTCATATTTACTATAATTAAGAGTTTGTAAGAGGATTATATAAAAAATATTGAGTCACTAGGTGATGGGAATTAAAAGTTAGAATAGATTTTTATTTACTTAAAAATAAGTCATCATGCAGTTATTAAACGCACCGTGTTTCATATTACATTCCAAAGTACTCATTCATTACCTAGACCGTACATGATTTACGTTCTTACACTTGTAGACGTTTACGCTTGTCAATTTTTTTTTTAAACGAAACATGTAAACTATGAGAAAAACATACAAAAGTTAATATTAAAAATGGATTTACATTTTTTATACAAAAATGTATGTACAATAATATAATTATTACGATTATTTGGCTGTCAGTGTCTAATGTCATTCCATTGTTTGTTTTCAACGGCTAAATGGGATATCTATTATTTTCTGTGCGATTTTGTGGATTCTTGACGACTTGGCTTTACCTTTGGATTCCGATTTGCAAGTGGTTTGGACTTAGTTACCCATTACAATGCGTTGTGTGAATTGTCAATTGCGCATTGCCCGATTACGGAAATATCGTTTGTCCGACGAAAGTGCTCGGGTAGTCGAGAGAGTTCAGAGATGCGTTTATCCGCGTGATGTAAGTATTGTAATACCTATAAATAAATTGGTACTTAAGCTCATTTACTTCAGTAACATCCCGTGGCGTGGTTTTTTTTCCTTTTGATTGCAAGACTCGCACTCGTATTATAAGGAACTTAAACGTATAACCGTCACCCACAGGATGATAAGAAGTGGTCACATTCTTGATTTTGAACCACTGACATGATTATAACATTAACTAGGTGTATTTGATAACTCTCAAACCATGTTCATAATTATTTTTAGATGACGGGAGACGACTTTATTTGTCATTCCAGTTGGGAGTTGATAAATCATAACCCAAATGAAGATCCTGAACATAACACCCGATAGCAACTTGGCCATCGTAAGATCTATTTTGAGAATCAGGAACAGACTGGTCCTCAAACCAGAGATGTCTGAAACAGAAGTCCAAACGAGGTATTCCTCGTAGCGCTCCCGTTTTGAAACGCTCCCATCTAAGCGCTCCCGTTTTGTTCCTCCAAGCGCTCCCAAAAAGAGCGCTTCGAGGAACGATTAAAAATATTAAAATTTATTTCCTCGAAGCGCTCCCATGATTAATTTTCGGATAGAGATGAGACTATACTAACTGAAATTATCGATAATAAGTAGAACACATTGTTATAATATACAACTAGAAAATCACATAATTATAATAAACAAATATTTGATAAAAATAGAACTCAAGTCAGTTTCAATACAGGTGATATAGTATATGTAGAGAATGGGAACAAATTAAATAGAAATAAATTAGATGAGCTAAAGATTGGTCCATTTGAAATTATTGAAAAAATATCAAATTCAATATATAGGATTAATACTGGTCATAAGAAGTTAGAGTCAAATCTCTTTCACATTACAAAACTTATACCAATACCAACGTAAAAACAGAGATAGACAGGGAAAAATTGTTTAATTAATTGTAATATTGTGAAATGTAAATTAGGTAAGTATAGTTGTGAATATTTTCGTAAAAATATTCTTCTTTGTGGAGGGAGATGTAAAGAAATGAACATTTCTTTAATAATTAGTTTGTATAACGCACCACTGTCGAGGAATAGTCAACCAAGTACATAAGTACTTCAATAGATGGTGCTGTTCGCAAGACAGCCAACTCTGTGAGTAAAGCAGGATGGATGTTAACAAGTTGTCATGTTTTCACCGTGAGAGTGATTTTATTCATAAAATATAATATAAAGGAATTGTTATTAATTAATAAACTTTTAATGTCGTTTCTTTGTTTTACAGGTAGGATATAAAGTTTACAGTGTATTTATTAGTTTATGTATGTGAGTACTAAAATAAATCTTTGTTTTACAGAGCAATACGATTGTTTATTTTAAAAATACAATTCCTGTTAAATTCAGAAACATTGTCTTATATTTATATTAAGTATATCTATGCGTTTTATTTATAACATCCTCTTTGAATACCTACACAATAACATTGGTCCTTGTATACACATAAGAGTGCCGAAAGCAAAAAGATATTATTCTCTCAATTTCGTAATTTGGTTAAGCAACTTCGGTGTCGATGATGCACACATGAGTTTTTAAAAACTATCGATATAATTCATTACTTCATGCTTTTCCCTATTTTTAAACGTGGGAGCGCTTCGAGGAAATAAATTTTAATATTTTTAATCGTTCCTCGAAGCGCTCCTTTTGGGAGCGCTTGGAGGAACAAAACGGGAGCGCTTAGATGGGAGCGTTTCAAAACGGGAGCGCTACGAGGAATACCTCGTCCAAACAGGAAATGTTGTGTCTGAATGGATAAGACTAATAATGACGTGCATACTCAATAGATCTGTATTTTTATTATTTTTGTGATTGTTTTCACTTTTATTGTTTCAGTTAACCAACACTGATGAAATATGTGGGCATGGCCTTGCTATTTACGTGCACATGGAGTATTTGATAGCTTTCACAGAAGTTCTGCCCCTGTTGCACCTTCCACATCTAGTGTAGGAGGTAGCGCACAGCCTATATCTTGGTATTTATTATAATCATCATCCTCCTGCCCTTATCCTATTTTTATCACAACCTGTATTTTATAATCACAAATGAAATAAAAGATTTTCTAAGTATGTATTGTTTTATTCAACAAACCTCTTGTTTAAAAATCCAAGTTCTAGTTCTAGTCTATAAAATCGCGTCTTTGCTAAATTGCTTTTCATGAAGGGAGTTCCAGAAGTATCTTATGTATGTTATTTATGTAGGGTGGCTAGATATTTATTCCTAGTACCTATATTTTGTTTTCGACTGCTTCGTTGGTCTAGTGATCGTAAGCACGACTGCCGAACGTGGGGTCCTGGGTTCGATTCCCAAGACAGGCAAGGTGAAATTCTCAGTATCAGCCCGAAGTCTGAGTATGTGCTCGGTTAGTAACAGTTGGCTCACCCCCCTTTTATCAATCAATCATGTAACTGGCAAAATGTGCGACCCGACTTTAGAAGGAATCTCAGTCGCAAAGACACGTCGCGCCAATGGGAGCCTTAAAACTACATAATCTGCTAGATATTTGCGCTTCTTTCAGCTTAGTTGTTGTTGTTAGTTGTTGGCAAAAGCCAATAATGATTATAGTTTCATCCTAATATCAGTCTAGTCTATGATTACACTGCTTACAGTAGGTATTCATTTCATATCTCGTTTTGACCAAGTCACTAGTTCCTAGCTCCCAGACGTATTTTTTATTTTGAGTACCTAGGTAAGTACCTATATTTGGCAAGAGAGATGCAGAAACACGATGGTAGTGTTGGTAAATATTTCTATTCTGTTTGATCACCTTTTTGAAACTACATAATACATAAAAAAGATATTGTATTATTTAATAAGCACTATTAGATTAATTTTAGGTTATAATCTTTTACATTGCATATCTTTGTTCTCCCAGCCTCTACGACTTACTGCCCATTTGCTTTTTTGCTAGTTTTATATAGTTCTACAACTAGTTATAAGTTTCCATAGTGAACGATACTCCTAACAGTGGGTCCCATTGTACATGCAACCTCGCCATCCTCCTTTCAAAGACCTGACTGACTGATCGCACAGCCTAAACCGCTGGTCCTAGAGACATGAAATTTGGAGGATGTGTTCTTTGTGAAGAGTAGGTATCCACTAAGAAAGGGTTTTTCGAAATACCACCCCTAAGAGGGTGAATGGGGGGAGAGTGATATTTCACGCGGACGAAGTCGCGGGCAGAAGCTATATTAATAACATTACAGAACATATCAAAACGCCTGTAAGCTCCGAAGAGTTAGGCAGAGGTGTACCTATAGTACACCAACATTACCCCAGTTACGAAGAAGTCCCATGTTATATAGGAAGCGAGCCTAATGCCATCAAACGGGCACAAATACGCAACACAATAAACTCAGGGCTGCCACTGAAAAATGCCTGATGGAGAAACCCAATAACACTTTGCCCGACCTGGGAATCGAACCCACGACCTCATGCTCAGCAGTAGCGCTTGCGACCACTAGACCATCGAGGCAGTCAAGCTTATATTTCTCAATAAATAGTGCCAGAAAGGCAATTTCTTTAATAGCAACAATTATAGTCTTATGATATCTAGCTATCTACCATAAAAAATATACAAATCACACTAACGACTCTTTCATTTAGGCTAAAAGTATTATTTAAACTGTTTACGATGTCTCATCAGACATCTGTTGACCCATAAATCACAAGTTTTACTACTTTTCACAATGGTCATTTGGCTAATTTTATT
Organism: Hydraecia micacea; assembly: GCA_914767645.1. Taxonomy (NCBI): domain Eukaryota; kingdom Metazoa; phylum Arthropoda; class Insecta; order Lepidoptera; family Noctuidae; genus Hydraecia; species Hydraecia micacea. The sequence goes on from OU611781.1 coordinate 8,146,333, forward strand.
TAACCATTATTCTACTGCTGTCTGTCTGTCTGAAGAAGCGGCGTGCCTACTTCAGGATTCTTCGCTATTTGGCGCACCAGTACTACTGCCGCATTCATGACCTACATAAGAATTGAGAATACCTTGTTCCGCAATTCCCAGAATAAACTAAAGGTATCAAGTGTACGACTGTATTATATAAAAAAAGCAAGAGGGCGCTATATATGGTTCTCCTGAGACTGAATTATACGAATGTCAAAACAATGGAACAGAACGAAACGATAATACTTTCGTATAACTTTCCTGTTTCTGCAAAGGTTATCGTTCTGGTAGTTTAATATCAAAATGTTAGTCTCTCCTCGCTTCGAGCGGTTACAGAGCTTCCACGGAACAAGTTTACGGCTTCAGACTTTAAGGGCGCGTTCACACTTGCCACAGCCACACCACATCGCAGCGACAGAATGTGGACAAGTGGTGGTTACGTGTGAATAGCGTCGCTGCAACTTCTTGTAGTTGCGTTGTCGCTAATAGTTGCGATGTGGTTACATTGTGGCTAGTGTTTGCAGACAGACAGATCGTTGTGTTTGCGATGTGGCCAGCCACAGCCACTAGTGCGCGGTCTCGCTGGTCGTTGAGTTGTGGATGCCATGTGGCGTTGATGTGGTTGGTATCGCCCACACTCGTTGATTTTGAAGGTCAAATGTGGTCCGTGTGACTAAACTGTTTATTTTCATAAAAATTTGCGCCCGTCTTAGTGTTATCGTTGTCGTGATGTTGTGGTACGTGTGATTGGGCACTTACTGACGTCGGCTTTCAGAAAATTTCGATTTGTCAAGCGCTGTTCGAGCGAAGTTCCTAAAAGCATTTAGCGAACTTCGTTTGAGTGACAAACAAAGTGATTGAGAACATGTAAATAAAATATGATATCATCATGAACGTTTATTGACTAGTACAATGTGTGATTTTCTAAACTAAGTATTTTAGAGACTATTATCATAATATTTTTCTGTTAGTTTTTTGAAGAAGCCGTATCTAGGGCAATCATGATCAAGATTTTCATTCAGAATGATACATAGTTTTCAAAAGAGCGAAATATAACCAGGATTTGCTTAATATCTGAAAAAGGAAACGTATCAATTAATATCTTTAGTTAAATAATGCTATTGGTACCAATATTAATGATTAACATTATAATGGCTCGCGTACACTCGTGGGCAAATTAATTTTGAAAAATCCATTCGCCGTTATTTCACAGGGCTTTTGGGCTCTGAAAAGAATAAAAACCTGTTCATTGTATCACCAATAGTAAAATAATATGTGCATTACCTAGTAATACATGTTATAGTACATTACCTAGTAATACATGTTATAAATAACAACACCTTATTTAAAAAAAATGAGGAATCCTTTCCTCTCTGCCGCTCCTATATTATAGCACAGGCTGTTGTAAATAGCGTCGCCCACTTGCATGCTCTGAAAAATAACGTGAATCCAGAATTCGAAAACCTCTTTATTCTACGCCCTTTTTTTATAAATACTTTTGTGAGGTAATTGCGTAACACACTGACAGTAGCAATGGCCTTCATTTTGACAGTTCAACGATATTCATTACGTTATTTACGTTGCTGAGCAGACCAATTATTCGAATATACCTAATTATAAAGATTACTTAACAATATCCTTCAAAATGATTGTGATTGATAGTCTGTTACGTAATTAGATGCCGGTTTAGATCATGTTTAGATTTACTAACTGTTGGAAGCACCTGTGTGCCATAAAAATGAAAAAAAAATGTGCCTTACCTTACCGATATCATAATAGTATCGGCATAATAGCAAGACAGGAATATTTGAATCAAGCCAAAAATTAAAAACGCAGTGAACGGATCCGTCAGTATTATACTATATTCATTATTACTTCACAATTACTTCTTTAACTAACAATACTTTTAGGGTGATACTAAAAAATTCGTCTGTATCGCTGTAAATTGGATAAGTGCCAAATGGGTGGTAGCATTGCCACGTCGGATGGCAATGCTGATTCTTTGGGCTAAAATATACCTAGTTAGACATGAAACGGACGTATAGTTAACTTCAGGTATTTACTAAACAAAGAATAATAAAACTAATGTTTAAAATCATATCTGCTAATCAAAGCATAGTAAATGATATGTTAATTTCGCACATTTATCTACCTACTATCTACTACAATATATTTGTAAAAATACGGTATTTGAATCATGCTGTAGAAAAGAACAATTAATGTGGAACTATGGTATGAACGTGCATTGAAAGGTCTAAATAATTAATTACACACAACCAACACTAAAAGAAAGCAAAATATAATTTTACACCGACATTAAATAGAGTTATTACTACGATTGATGAGTAGGTGAAACAGAAGCAAAAGTAGTTATATTTAAACAGGGCTGATCTTAAGCAGGTTTTGAAAATAGCTAATGTCTGTCCTCATACTGAATATTTATAAAATAAGTAGGTACATACCAATTTTTTTTGTTGAGCTAGTTTTTTGCTCGGTTATAATTGCGGTTCTATCAGTAGGGCCTTAATTATTTGGATAATGTAATATTACGCGTGGGTGAGGGTGTGTGTATGTATTTAAGGGAGGGTGTGTGCGTGTGTATGTTGTGTATTAATTATAATAAATAAATTAATTTAATTGTAATACTGTCTACTTTATGTGGCTTGTTAAGAGTGAAGTAAATAAATAAATAAAAAATTACTGAAATATTAATTGTACATTTGTTTCAGAAGAGCGAAATAAGACCAAGAAGTACTCAGAATCTGAAAATAAATATTTAAATATTACTGTAAAGATATTTTTGCCTGTTTTCAGTAAATATATATATATTATTTATCATTTATCTTACCCGAGTAAATGCTGTTAAATTTATTACAGTAAAACCGTAAGCTGTTAACCTGCACGGTTTTTGAGATCTGAAACCAAACATAAAATAAATAGTTAAACAAATAAATATAAATTACGATAGATAGAAATCTAGTCGCTACTTTGTCACTAATACATTAGTTTTTCTTAAGTTTTCCTACAATGTCACTTACAAACACTAAACCAACAAGGCGGTCTCAAAGTAATTAACATCAGTCTGATAAGGATTATTGTACGAATAGATAACTAGCTATTTATACTAGGTACTAAATTAAATTACTAACTATACAAATAAATACAAAAACAAAAGAACAGTTAGACGTCGATGTACTCGTCCGCACTGCTGTCATCTGGAAACGTGCCCAGAAGACTGGCAGCATTGCCATTCAAAGTGGCAATGCTAATAATGACTTTGGCTTCTGCTTAGTCAACAACTATTCACCCTAATATCTCATAAAACTTTATTACATTGCCATATTTAGGTAATTCGTTGACTTATAGTTAACTCAAGTAATAAAAACAAGTCTCATAACAATAAATTATGAACATTCTCCCCTTCCTTCTTCATTTAAACGTTGATTTCTAAAATTCCTAATAATGTAACACTGACCGAAGTAAAACAATCAAAAGATATTTTCTCTCGGCCGCTCTTGATTCATACCAAAGACTCTTGTAAACAGCATCGCCTACTCCGATACTCTGGAAAAATAAAAAAACATTATAACAAAAACAAGACTAGAACAAATAATACCTTATTTATGTTACGTTCACTTACAGATCTCATCACGTAATCACCGTAATAACAATAAAAGAATATCTGGAGCAAGCCAAATGTAAGGAAGGCGGTGAAAGGTGCCATTAGAGCCAGATTTTTGATAGCCTGAAATAAAGTGTTTGTACAATCTATTAGAGACTCTTAAAGTCTAGAATTGAAATAGGTTTAAAATATATCAGGCATTACCATCAGGTTGAATCCTGTGGCACATATAATCAAGGAGCTGGTCCCAACGTTGAATAAAGTTGATTTAGAGTAAATGCTGTCCAATAAGTTGACACATCTGAAAAGAACCACCAAAGTTAATGGGTCAACAGGCTATATATAAATCGTGAGTTCACAATTTGTGCTATAAAAATAAACAATCAAAGACAAAGAAGTGAACTGAAAAACTTTAGGTCAAAATAAATAAATTAGCCAAAGCGGCGACGAACTTCTGACTCGTTTTGGCAATGTTCCACAGTGACTCGAAAAATGAGGATTCAAATAAAAGTCCGTACGATCTGGAAATACCCATTTTTGCTGTCAACAGCAATGAGATAGATATTTTGCAGTGTTTGTAATGGTATTGAAATACATTCCTAAATGTCTATTTTGAGCTTTTATAGAGTGTTGATATCCACATTTTGTTGATTCAGCTATTATCGAATATAATGGAAATTCCTTCAGTAGGTACGCTAGTAACTAAGGAACGTCATACCAAAATAGCTGATCCCGCAAAACAAAGCGATGTCGAGCGAAATTGACTTTCAGTAATGCGAAATCCATTAAGTCCATGGACTATTATCGTTTGTAGAGCAGCTACATACCGTATCAGTTCCCGATGTTTATTGACAAGTTGCACAAGCTCTGCCTTAAATGTATCTAGTGTGATGTCACTTCTGTGCCTCGCGTCTTCTTTCACAATCCGCTCCATGTCGTGTTGCAGTTTTAGAAATTGAATTTGGATAAACGTACAGCAAGTTAAAAAGAAACAATCTGGCCCGTAAACAGAAAATACTGCCAACAATGCTGAAAATAAAGTCTGACATAATATGGATATCAAAATATAAAAATAGACCGACTTCAATTTCTATAAACAATCAACAATACAAATAAATAAAAATTGAAGTGTCTTTTGTAATGCTAAAATAAAAGCCTTTTACTAAATCCATATGGACCTACTGATAATAAAAAAAAACAATTTAACTTTTTTCTGTCTGTTTCTAATCACCGAAAAGGCTGGACCGATTTTGACGGGACTTTCACTGGCAGATAGCTGATGTTATAAGGAGTAGACTTAGACTTACTTTTCCTTAAGAAAAATAATTAGGGTTCCGCGCAAATAAAATAAAACCCGTGAAATCCAATTAGTTTTCCGATGCACGCGAACGAAGTCGTGGGCACAGCTAATCAATAAAATGTTGTAAATAATCAATTTTCCACTAGCTCGATATCATTTCAACACTTCCATGTGGAACGGCTGCCAATAACAAAGCCGTAAGAACGATTTATATGAGGTCGCGGTTTCGCTATAAATCCACCATTATGGCAGCTCATATAAACCACTGATCACACGATCGAAATTCAATCACTACGAGAGAAGTGTAAAGTATAAATATTATTCCAAATGGATTTTCCAAATCCGTGCATTATTTTATGGAATTGCACTATTTATGTTTCCATGCCCTTGCATCTTATATGAGTAAAATTTATAATTATGAAAAAAACATCTGTAAGACGAACTCACCAGACCACATTTGATGAAGATATATAAACGGCCAAATTCTTATATCCAACTCATCAAATGGATACCATATAATGAAAGGTAGGACGAGTTTAATTTCACCTGTACTTAAATAATAAGAGCCAGTTATCACTAATGGTCCCAATGCAAATGCCAGAACGCCAAGAGAAGTTAGACTCAACAGTAATTTACATATCGAAGACAAAAACGTCAGCCATTGCTTCGATTCCTCTACAATTTCTTCGTCATCCTCTGCAGCCCTAGTCTGCAAATTTCTCAACACCTTGACTAGCTCATTCACGAGGTGCATGTGTCGAACGAAGAAGTAAACTTTAAAATCTCCAAGTAGGCACAACATAAGGCAAGGTAACAAGTAAGTCATTTCCCACAGCGTGCAGCCAATGACCAACCCTTGTATGAACCATACAATTTGACCAAAAACGGATAAGTTTAACGAGATCGCGTGAATGAAAAACATCCAGTACTTTCTGAAACGTTGTAGCGTAGTTTTATTACTATCATCACTGTCTATAGTCAAACCGATTAATTTCAAGAAAGTGTTTGTTCTCTTGAAACATGTTTCGAATTGCAGCAGCATGCCAATTAGTTATTGTCTACGAACGGTTTAACAGGATTCCAACCAAAACTTACTGCTTTATATAAATACGAGTATCTGAATCAAAACATTACCAATCCATATTGTATTTATACTAAGTAGGTAATTACACCAGTCCAAACGCTTAACATGTTATTACAGAAAATACAAGGTGTTCAAAAGCATTTCTCACACCCTTATAATGCCGTGAAACTTACAAACAATCTGTAAAGATTTTTCTGGAAAATATTTTGTAAAGACTGCACTATATTTTTCTGAAAAATCTACATATTATATGGCTTCGTAATGATTAGTAGTTTATTTTGCAAAAGCCAACATACGTTTTACTTGTTCAAAAGTCAAAATCTTTTTCGGCTATTGCACGGCAGTGTATTTTTAAAATCAAACGACGAGATTTTCAAGAAAATATATATTACTTCTGAATTTCCTCGTAACTTTTACATCAAGATATTTATCATTTTAAATCGAGTCCACCTGTATACAATGTAAAGGCTATAACTAAACAAATTAAAACACAAATTGCTTCATTACGTCGTATGAGTAAAAACATAATTACCGACCCATTAACGTAATGATGGGTTAAGCCATTGTTTAACTTGAAAAAGTATTATGATGCCTTACAAGTAACATCTGCAGTAGGTACCTAGCAAACTCGTAAACAGACTCACGGAACAGTTCGATTAGTAATTCTTGCAATCTAGGCTAATATCCACGGAATTACTGTTAAAATATTATTTATCGAATATTTTTAAGCATCTACACATTTACACACTTCAACTTAGCCATACCTACTTTATCTTCAATATTTTACAACTCATCAAGAAAGTCGTTAATCACATTGTTATTGTTATCTAAATGGTGTTGAACGCTTGTTTTGAGCTCAAACTCTTTGATGTTACACCTGCGCCGTTGAACATTTATACTCAACAGTAAACGCGATCCGACGATCACTCCCTAGACGTAGATGATGCTAATACATCACAAGTGTCACGAAATAGTATAAATCGACACATTTACTGAATGGGGTCATAAACCAAGCAAATCGCGAGGGCGCGGCGGCAGACGTGACATCAAATCTGAATGCGAGCATTGTGGTTATGACAAATTGTGTCGCACCCCTGCAACGAACTACAGTCAACGTAGATTTAGTAAATGGAAGCGTCCCATTTGTCAAACCCATTGTGGCGAGATAGAAGTTGAAACCGGATATAACAAACGAACATTGTGAAACACTGAAAGGAAAAAAATAGCCGTTACGTAATAACACTGAGTTGGGATTTGTTATATAAATAGGTAGGTGTCTAAGTAGGTATAACACGAAATAATTTATCAAAGTCAAACTTGTCATACCTAGTTGAAAATTACACAAAAATTCTGAGCATTCTGAACATTCCATTCGGGCGATTCGTTCATTGTTGTTTGGCGCCATCAATACTCATTCTTTAATTTTATTTCAGCGCGGAAGGCCTGTTCTATTTTTCACGAGAAAAGAGTTCAAAGTCTTTTGTTGTATGTAGCTAGGTACCTAATTTATTTACATACCAAATGTTTCACGTAACACTACACTCAACGCTTCGTCAACTCCGTTTGGCACGTCATTCTTCAGTTTCTACAGAAGATTTCAAGTCAGACGTTAAAAATACTTACAAGGATACATCAATATTAATTTTCACAAAGATGAAACTGAATCATTTCAAACATTAGGCACAGAGCTAAATAAAACTCGATTTATTCAGTTGAACCATAATTATATTGAAGTACGATTCTATAATATTTATATTACTCCAATAAAATCGAATGTTATTCCATTTACTAACCAAATACGATAATCTACAAATAATTTATCATAAATAGAAATAGATGTTTCCGATAAACACAAGAAGTACATCATAAAGTTTCTACATTTTCCCATTATGCCATAGAGGCTTCCGGTAGTCAATAATTCTAATATGATTTATTTTCTGTTCTCAGTAATCGTAAGTGCGAAGCACTAGTTTCAATACCGATATATTTATGAAATCAATATTGGACCGGCTTGAATGAAGCACCGACAAGGAAGTGAGTCACTGACACAAGCTTACAACAGAGGTATTATACCGAAATAGAATGCATGATGGCTGTTTACTAAATATAACATTCGAATAATTATAAAAAATTAATCATCAACAAACTCGCCGTCAGTAATAGCTTCCGATATTCCCAACGCAGTAACGTAAATGTATGAGTGGTTATTTATTAAAAACAAAGGATTTTCTGTCAAGACATAATTATCTTTTCCATTATCGTTTGAGTTGGTTTAAAGAATGCACGGAATCTTATTTTGTTTTGTCTACAGATATTAATAATCCACTGAGGTAGTATAGCTCTAAAGTCTGCCTACAGTCCATTCGCAGTTAATTTACCTCTGATTTTGCATCACTGTCAAAATCACAGTGGTCTTTATACTCCTTGTAATAAGGTTGCTGTTGGATTGTTGCTACTGACAAGTCTGTCAAAATCATAATGGTCTTTATTCTCATTACAATAAAGGTTGCTGGTCTCAGAGGTAAAATAACTGAGAACGGAGATCAGAAACACTCTACTTCTTTTGTGGTAACTTTTGATGCAGCTTTTTCCTTCAGAAACTATACAGCATTGTTGTGTATAATCGTTTTCAAGAAAATCTCTTCAATAATAAAATATAGGGTATTTTTCGTAGTCTTGCTAGTCTTTTTTGTAGGCAAATTGAATACATAAATCCCGCTTAGATAAAGACTCATAATAAAGCTCTGACAATTCAAATAAGTAATAGGATTGTGATAAATTAAAGCAGCTACATCGGTAATGTTGTTTTATGAACTAACGCGCGCTTCAAAAAACATAAACATTCATTATGAATTATAATGGCGATAAAACACGAGTATTCGTTAGTATCTCAACGCTAAGCGCTCTTTAGAGAACACGATTATTAACAAGATGTTTTATTTCGGACATTGTATAAAATATCGAGCTATCGACGCTGTTCGATATATAGTAAAAAAATATTTACGTAATAAATTATAATTCAGCACAAAACTATCTAAGTATCTATACTAATAATAAAGCTGAAGACTTTGTTTGTTTAAACGCGCCAATCTCTGAAACTATACCAGTCGAATTTGAAAGATTATTTTTGCATTTGATAGCCCAATTCTTGATTAAAGCTATTTAACGTCACGGCATAACTCTTAGGACCCGAGCAAAAAGAAAAAAGTCACAAAGAACACTTAGCAAAAACGAAGTAATAGCGCGGACAGGCGATGCAATGCGACGGGATGGGTTGGGGGAACAAGATATTTTGACGCGGACGAAGTCGCGGGCAGAAGCTATAGTTCGCGCGGAACTAGTTGGCCGCTGAGGGGGGGACAGGGGTGAGGCGGCGGTTCGCAACGCACGTACTGAGTAATGCGCCCCCGCCCCTCCGTCCCACCGCTCACATACCTAAGGCGCGGCCAACTTCTTCCGCGCAGACTATAGTAGAGAGATATATTTCATTGGGCTACGTTATAGAAGAACACAAATATACCGCATACGCCAAAAATACCGAGCATTGATACAAGATGGTTCAACGCCAAGAAGAATAAGAGGATATTACCAAATGAGCGAATAGTTACGAGTAAATACATGTGGTTCACATGACATTCGCCTTTATTAATGACTTGTAACGAATGCTTGGTATAATAAGATTTATCGTGCGGCTGTCCGAGGAGTGGGTGATCTGAGTATGGATGACCTAGCTGGAAGAACAGTTTATGTTGATCGTATTAATGAAATTCTTCTTTCAATGTATGAAAAGATAGATGAATATGTAAATATATTCACAGGCTCCTACCATTTTGCTTCAAACAACTAATAGATTGCATAGTTGTATAACGTAGCTTTGAGTAGTTTGCATGGTCTTCATAATGTCTGGACTTTAAAAGAGACTGTGACCTCTGAGTTTGTTTCGGCCTTTCTTCTCAGAGTAGTCAGATAGGAAACGCTAACCTCATCTAGTTTTAAAAAATATGGTTGACGTGTAAAAGTGTTTGTGCAAACCTACTTACAGAAATAAAATCATTTATTATTTATGAGACAAGTACATAAGCATTATCTTAAGCCAACAGTTGTATCAACAACCCAAAGCACTGAGGCAGCGTTGATAAGCATCATCAGTCGATAGCAGTCAATTACTAGACATGAGCCTCTTCAATTCTCTTCTCAGCAAGATCCTCCAGGATTGGTCACCAGCGCGTCGCGATCCCTGAAAATAATGTTGTGTTGTTGCGGTTTTATTTCGGTAGTCAATTAAACCACCAAACCAAACCACAAAATACTTATTCCAGAATTACAGGAAGATTCAGGCTAGTAACAGCAAAAGGAGTATGCATGAATCGTAGCAGGAGGCCGGGGGAGTCGTTTCTGCCTACAACCATGAGAAGAAGGCGTGAGTTTAAGGCTTATATCTCACTGGGACACCATGATGGCGTAACCATGGTTGCCCTGCCAGCAAAATATCTAGCTAGTAGCGTTAATCGGATGCGCATCCAACTACCTATACATTTTTTTGCAGTGCGGCCATGGTTGCGCCGCCATTGGACTGTCCTAGTAAGATAGGACCCTAAATATGTATGTGTATTTAGGCCACTACCTTTGTGATTACACTGTCTAGACCATTTAATCAATGTAGTGTTAGTAAATAAAACACGTTTGAAAACGCAAATAATTTATTGAACAATCGTTTGTTTAAATTCCAACTTCAGTTCATAGTGTGTATGTAAAGTAAGAAACTGCATTAAAAATACGATCGTTATTCTATCATCGAGTATAGATAGTCTACATGTTAGGTACAGTCAAAAAAAGAGATAAGTATGCAGGGTCGTCGGATACAGTTTAGTAAGAAACCGATGGATATTCTCGAATAAAATTTTATTTTATTAATAGAAAACAAACAGCTCATTTATCAAATTAAATTTCAATCGACAACATACATCGGTTTCTTAACAAACTTCAACTACATATATCCGACGATCCTGCATACTTATCTCTTTTTTTGACTGTACATGAAATTACAACATCTGCCAAATTGCTTACACTATTACAGGATGTGATATTAGTTACAGTTACAGCGAGATATGTTGCCTTGTGTTAAATTTTAAACCATCGAATGTCTTTTCAAAAGATTCTGAGATGTGTGAGAAAAGCGGCCATCTGTTCACAGAGGAAACCCATTAGATGAGTAAAATGATTTTATGAGTGACTGACTCATAAAATCATTTCACTCATCCACTGGGTAGCGAACACGCCATTCACTAGCTTCCAGCATTTGGCTTGGCATATAACTAGCATCATTCTGATAATGAAACGGGTAATCGACTTCGAAGAAAATTGAAGTCCATCCATATTTATCATGATATTTATACCGACGCTTACGTACTTTGGGTTTGAAAGGTCATTAATGTAATACAATTTCATATAGGTATTCAAAATTCTAATTATATAAGGCTTACGAAATAAATGTTTAAATATTAATTGCACATAATTTGCTATTGAACAAAATAATACTAACTTCAAAGTAACATCCTTTTAATTTGGTTTCCAAATACTTTTGCTGTGCAAGCAAAAGACATGTAGGTACATATCACTTTTACTTATCTATGTATAATGTTAACTCAAGTAAACCTAAATTCTATACGTGGATATTCACTAACATACATCCTAATACCTACATGACATATTATTATTTCGTTACCAACCTTATTATCTATTCTTCATAAACTCGGCCTGACACAAGCTTTACCTTGTCGACTTATCTCGCCGACTTCTCTTTTGAGTTTACATACTCGTAAATATCCGCCACTTTTCCAAGAGATTTTACAAACTCCTCTTTGCTTTGAAGATAAAAAAAAACTTTATACAAACCCAATGTAAAGATATCTTATGTCTGCATAAAATACTGAATAATATGACATCATGATTTTTGGAATCAGCCTCGAAGACAGAAATATGATATATTTTGTTGGATTCAAATGCGGATGCGATATTCATTAATCTTCTACACGATGCCGAGTCAGACGAAATAAATTAATATTCTAGAACTTTTAATTAGGCACTTGCTTAGTTATTTATTTCGCCTTTCAAATATTTTCCACAGTTTTAAATACAAATTGATCTAAAAACAACTCTTAAAATGTAATAAATTATTCTAAACAAATAAAATTAAATACCATTTCCATAATTCTGCAATAAGAACATCATCGTTCGTGTATTAGTAATGAAAACACATTCCTACCTAAACTTATTATAAATAGTTTATATTACATTTTTCTGCTCCGACTATAAATGAATGCACCAATAAAAATTAATGATCGCTATTTCGACAAATTACACTTACAATTTTTAAACTAACTGAACATCAATCGAGTTATCGTGTAGTCCTAAATCTCACTCATAGAATACTACTACTGCTCAAACTTAAAGAATTTTCACATGATCATTCAAAAAAAAATGTCGGTCACGATAATATTCCTCGTGTCTTTTTTCAGAAGCACATGTGTGTTTATTATCTAAAGGTGCAAGACATCACGTTAATTATCGCAAACACGATTGCAACACTACCGACAAGACAGTACGACGAACTGCACCATTTATTATCCCAGAACACAGACAAATTCAAAGACGTTGCAAACACTAAATAAATTACAACATACGAATTCTTAATGTAACGAAACACATGCATCACATAAACACTTTTACAAATCATTAAAGAGTGTAATCTATAAAAATAAATGTATTCATCACACTTGTCTAGACAATACGCCGCCAGTCATATCGTCTTAACAAAAAAACCTCAAACAAAAAGTTCAATGCGTATAAACGACTCACTTCTTTTTCTGACATTGGCACGCGAACAGAACCACATGCTCTACATAGTTTCATAGTTTCGTATCACTTCTCTCATAAACTGTGCCCTAACAGTATTCATAACGAGCCAGTATTTTAACGGTGAAGGAAACCATCGTGAGGAAACCGGCATGTCCTAGAACCAAAACTTCAAAGAATGACAACTACGAACCCGTACTGGGCCCGCATGGTGGATTACAGCCCACTCCCTCTAAAAGAGAAGAGGCCTGTGTCCCAGCAGCGGGAACATTATACGCTGATTATGTTATGCAGTATTTTAACTTTTATGTATTGAGTGCTTTAATTCGAGCGAACGAGGGTAACTAGCCTTGAACTTTGACGCATAATGTCTAAATATCACGCGGAACGAGAGCGGCCGTGATCAAGCCTCGTATTATAATTGGAAATAATGGCAACAGCTGTGTCAATAATTAAAGCATTTCTTCATTAATGTGTGGACTGAACTTGTGTCAATTAAACCCAGAAGTATTCATTCAGACAGCAACTTCGAGCTACTTTCAAATATTCAGTTATTCTACACTGATGACTCGTAAATGACAATCTGAACTATTGGGGGTTTCTGAGTGGGCACTGGGGCTGTGATGTCCCTGATGACGGCTTCTACTGCTGCCTCCCACTCCAGTCTTCGTTTGTCAGTGAGACCATTCCCACCGGCGCTGCTTAATCGTGGCATAGTCACCTATAACAAATAGTCTCAAATTAAATACTGAAAATAAGTATTGGAAGATTGCTTTAAATTCAAGCTTGTATACTTAATTATTATTCATTTTGTGAAAGCAGCAGTAGAGCTAAATAAAAGTTCGGAATTGGACTTGGCAACTCCTTCGTTCAAAAAATTCAAACAGCAAGCTTAATTGGCACTAAAAGAAAATAACTTGACGGCGAGCTCCATTTGTTACCCTTTGTAACAAATGCTTTTGTTTTTAGTTCATTCATTTGGTTCAAGAAACGAGATTAGGCACTGGAACCTACAGAATGCTATTTTGTAAAGCTTTTAATTTCGCACGGCTGTAGGTTTCAGTTACGTTTCATCGTCTTTTAAAGTACTTTTTTGTCTACATGAAAAAGCGATCGGAGCTTTTGACCATCATAAAGAATATATCGCACTGCTAACACAAGACTGTATCAACTCAAAATGAAGCTTTTTTCAGAAATGATGGAAAACTGATTACTCGATTCCTGTTAACGATTGTAAAAAGTGAACGCTGTTTTAAAATTAGTGATAAAATTAAGGGGTTTCTTTAATTATGAGTAATTTCAGAGATTGCAGGTTATCAAGTTATTTCCAAATTTAGAGTTAATACAGTATTGTGTGAGAAATTCATTTTTGAGTTGATACAGTCTTGTGTGAGAAATTCATTTTTGAGTTGATACAGTCTTGTGTTAGCAGTGCGATATGTTTAATAGGAGGAAACATTAAGAAAAACCTTGTTACTAGAGAGGAACACTTTTCTAAACATTAAATTCGTAGATCACCTTTTAACCAACTTTATGACCCCACTACTATTCGTGTACCACAAAGTGTTATGTATCTACAATGTTAGTAACCGCATGTTTTGCATGAAAGCTTTATGTGTTTTATCGGCCACATTTAACCAACGAGGAACACTAGAATTCAATTTTACTACTAGCCCGCTATAACGTAGCTAACTATAGATATACATTATACATTATGTGTAGGTGTTTGTGGAGAACATGCAAACTGAGCATATAACAAAGTGTTCATAATTTAATATTAACTTACATGACTTCCTCGGAAGTATCATCAATATCATTTCCACTATCAAGCAAAACTACGGGTGAAAGAAAAACCCTATCAAGTTGGGAAACAAAATCGGTCAACAACGACGAAACTATCGGATCTTTCGAACGAAGGTCGCAACGCTGACGCACTTTTATAATAGTTCCCAGTTTTATGACCACTAGATCGGAAACTATAAAATAAAAATACGCTAAGACATTCATCTTATGGATTGTAAAATTCAATACTGATATTTTTGCCGCGATCGTAACAGACCCATCTATCTTATTTAAAGCTCTACAGAGAATACCTATAACAATATTTAACAACTCTCAATTTTTTATTTGATCTACTTATACATAGAAAATGGACAGCCAGCGTTTTCAATTTAGAAAAGCAGTAATACTTTTCCCGCAGTTTAAAAGCATTAGAAAATAAGGCAAGCATTACTGCACGAAACGTGAATTTTATTGGGCACTAAAGCTAAAAGGGTGTATGTATCTTGCGACATTGAAGCGGCCTCGACGTGGCATTAGGCAAGCTCTATACAAGTCATCACTAGCGAAGTATCGATTGATTCTCTCATATTATACTGCGCTGGTAATGAAGTATTTCATCAGATTCAAGATATCAAAGAAAAAATAAAACTTATTTCAAATAACGATATTGCAGTACTGGCGTATGGACTATTGCAAGTAGTGCCTCATTTTGTGTTCGTTCCGCATAATGACGCGGTGGTAAATACAACAGCGTAAAAATTGTAAGCTGCAAAATAAGAGGAGTATGTACATATGTATATTTAACTGTGAATGATCCCAAAAGCCAGAAATATAATTACTTTGTCGAAATCTGGCAAAATACCTTGGGAGGTGAGGTCCGAGGTTTTACCATAGTATCGGGACCGGTATAGCTTTTCTGTAAAATATATATTTTGTAAACTATACTGTCCGCTATATCTTTTACTGCTGACAAAAATCAGTATGCAGCCAATAGACACATCCTTTAGTTACCTTGTAGCAGACAAGGTTCTACATTCATATTATTAAACAAGAAGTAGGTTATTCACAAATCCAATTTGTACTTAGTTCTCATTCCAACAAAAACAAGTAAAAAACTAAAGGATGAAGTTGACCTAAATAAACATGACACACTGCAGCAAGAGTCTAGTAAGGAAACATCACTTGGTTAGCAAAACATTTATATCGTTGAAAACTCATATAAATATCTTCCATATATAATATTTATTAGATTAAATATCTTAACTACAGCCGGTTGAATGTTTACATATTTAAACATTTACACACGTAAGCACTTTTTTGCTTCTTTAAACAAGGCATCAATCACGAAGTCTTGCAAGTAGCCCGTGTTTATATTACCATCGAACATCTGTCATCACAAACCTCTGATCTCCCGGCTCGAAGCTTTGAATGCATTTCACTGCAATTTGTATGCCAACAATCAAATAACTTAAGATTCATTTCAGTGACCCCATTTCGCGTCAAAGTGAACATAAATAGCTACTTACCACGGTGAGTACTTTGCGGAGGTCGCTATGTAGCGCGGAGACATCGACCCCTCTGCCGGCGTCGCCCAGCCTCCTCAGAGTGTCTGCCAGTGGGCCGGACAGCGCCCGCAGCTGCTGCCAAGACTGGGCATACTGCCGCCGCACTAGCTCGATAATCGTCGACGTAAGTGCCAAGCCGATTAAAATGTATACCGTACATATCAACATGTACTTTGGTCTTTCTGGGAAAAGCGAGAAAGTATTTTGAAACCGGTTCACTCACTTTATGACAAAAAGAGATATTTAGCCCGCAGAACTTTATAACACCAAATTAAGAGTTAATTTAGAAGGTATAAACAATTACTTAATAAAATTATATGCTTACTAGGAACAATATCTCCGAATCCAATTGTGGTCATGGTGATGAAACAAAAATAGAATCCATCGTAAAAAGTCCAATCGTCTTCCCACATCTTGAACAAGCCTGCCCCGGCTGACAAGTACAGGAACAGAAAACCTACAGCCCCAAAGGCATATAAGGACCTTTGTCCAGCGGGGTTTGCTTCGGAAACTCGACTGCAGCATTCTGAAAGTAAACAAAGATGTCAAATTCAGAAGAGTAAAACCAAAGCGCATGCGTCCTACAATAAGACAGTGCTGTCTTCTACATTATTACCTATTCAAATTATACCTAAACGGTGCTGTTTTGGTAATTTGAAAAATAATATTGTAGACACGTTTCAAATAACCAATTCATTATGTACTATGTATTATGTCCTATGTTACTTAGTTAAATTGTACTTACTAGGCATCGCAGGTAGTTGTTTAGCAATAATAGAGACTAGTGTAGCGAATACTCGTCCCAAGTCAGCAATGACGGTCAACGTTAGAGGTATTCCAATGAGCGCGTACGCGATACAAAATAACCTGCCCCAGAATGTCTCCGGGACTATGTTGCCGTAACCTGCAAACAGTATTGTAAATAAACAACTTATTCGTGATACAGCGTTGATGAAGAAAATGATGAGGAGAAAAGATTTCAAGTGATAAACGTTAAGTTTCGAAATTAACAGGAGTTGTGCCAGTAGGTAGTCGCGACTATACATTTCGGTATTTGTTTTATTATAGCTAGGTATCCATAAAATATAACTCTATTAAATGGTTCCAATATCTGTGTGCAGACATTAGAACAAAGGGACCATTTATCTAGTAGTAATTAGTAGTCTATCGACGTAGGTATATTATCTATGCAATAAAGTTACTCAAGTAGAAAGCAACAAATTGCGACCCGGGAGTATTTCTACTTTTTCTATTTTTATAATTTTTTTTGACAACTTTAAATAGGCTAACGTGCATTTTTTTTCATTAAAATATTATTTTCAATGTTTAATTTAAAGTAGATTGTACAGGGATCGCAAAATAATGTAAACACCTTTATTTTACTTTCTAAGCAAATACATGATTACGATTATGATCCAAGATTACATTGACCATTGCAATTTTTACATATAGAAAGTGTTTCTTCTACCTAATAATAACGTGATTATTCTTAAATCCTTGTTCAAGTGCCAAATAAATAATATGCTTACATCGTCGTACACACCTATTGTGGTGAGCACAGTCGAAGAAAAAAACACAGCTTGTAGTATACTCCATTTTTCTTCTAGTGGTGGAAAATTATTCTCCACTTCCAACGCCAACCCGCTCGAGGACGCTTCCTCCAGCACCTTTTTGAATGATAATTGAGTAATTTAAACATTGTATTGTAGTAGTCGGTCTAAGAAATACAAGATCCATACATTCTAGCTTCTTGGTTCAATACTTTCGTGTTTATGTACAGTACAGTCAGGAGCACTAATGTGTATACATGTAGCCAAATTCAAAAGCGATTTTGTCGTGGAATAAAGATTGCAACTTGAAGACGAGGTATATGTGCCAAGAACCTATGTAGGATAGTTCCCGCTCATCTTTATCTTACGCAATTCAATACCATCTACCAATAGTGTCTTCTAAAGTGGATATACCAAAGCCAAGTTTGCAGTCAAAGTCACAGTATAATAAAGTACTGTGTCAGAGTGAAGGATAATGAATTTTAATTCCATATTACTTAGTACAAATTGTGTGGAAATCGGTTGTCATGGTATGGACATGTGATACGGAGGAATGAGAAAAATGTCGTGAGGAAAGTTTTGAGTATGCATGTCGATCGATGGCTATAGGAATAGGGGAAGGCCAAAGAAACGATGGATGGACCGTGTGAATGATGACGATGACCGAGGTGAGGATTAATAGAGAAGTATGGAACAAAAAGACATGTTGCACCGACCACAAAAAATTGTGATAAGGGCAGGAGAATGATACTAAAATTTTATCAAGGTAACTACATAAAGGTTTTTTTGTACACGAGGGACCTAGAAAGTATGCATGGTGTAGGTACAACGAATTGTTGGGTTAATCGCTGCTCTCCTAGCTAGATTACTGAGTAATCTGTATTTAGGAGAGACAGTTTCAACTCCCTATTTGAGTATCACAATAATCACGTATGAAATAATGATGAATAGTACATTATTTTCCTCAAATTTATTCAATGTGTTTTCTAAATTTTTATACTGCCTACATCATATTTTATAATATGAATGTTCAATCTTGATATGTTAATTTTATTTTTTTTTCCTTCTAATTTCATAATTTATTTTCCCTATTTTTATCGTGTTTACACCTAGTTATAGTGTATCCTTTGTTGGAGATCCTCAATAAATAAATAAATATTTGTCATGGATCTCTAATAACTGAAGCGCATATTTGTACATTGTTCGTAAGGGTTATCATCATCATGCACAGTCTGACTTCACCCCTGCTGGGCATAGGCCTCTCTTTTCTTGTACCCCACAATAAATGGTGAGATAAATCTGAACAGACGAATCAGCTCCAGGTCAGATTGTCCGGATCACGGTCCGAATGCGCACATATTGGATCAGATTTTTTATTGTTACTTCATATTCTCCTTTTTTAAATCATCCTAATAGTAATAGTGCTGATGTTGTATTTAGGTAAGATCAGACGGATATATAGGCATCCATGTATGATCGCCTTTATTGTATGGACACAAGTAACTTACCCTCTCATACACAGCTAAATAATCGCTGAGTATTTTTTCGGCGCCGTCATTGTCCGTGCCATTATTGCTGCGCTCAGATACGAAACGTATTAGGTTCCACCTCTCGGTAAGTAGTCTCTCTCTATGAAACTCCTGCTTGGCCATTTCGGCGGGATACTCCAAAGCTCGGAACACCTAAGCAGAAACAAAAAAATACTGTAAAAGGCTTTCACTGTATAAAAAAGTTTCTGGAAAAAAGTTTTTTTTAGGATATTTTGTGGACGCTGTACCCGGTAGTAAAAAAAATTAATCATCTTGTTTTGGCTGGGTTTTTTTTTCCATTTGTGTGGACGTTATAGTAATACCGGGGTAAAAAATCCTTTATCCTAATACAGGTCATGGTGTACCCGTCTGCCAATCCGTTCAGCCGTTAAGGCGTGATGACCCAAATTCACAAACATCCAAACTAGTCTACTGTTATCAATTTATTATCTATATCCATCTATACAAATAAACAAAATTGTAGTGTCTGTTTGTAATATTAAAATAACCGCTTTTTACTAAATGCATATGGATGTATACACGGTACATATACCAAAATAACATTTTTTACAATTTTTATCTGTCTGTCTGTTTGTCCCGGCTAATCTCTGAAACGGCTGGACCGATTTTGACTGGACTTTCACTGGCAGATAGCTGATGTAATAAGTAGTAACTTAGGCTACATTTATTTTAGAAGAAAAAAATAGGGTCCCACGAAAAAAGTCCAAGCGGACGAAGTCGCGGGTAACAACAGCTAGTCATAATATAAACGTAAAGTTCCGTTAATCCTTTCAGTGGTTCACGTGATTGAGTGTTTCTCAATCACGTGAACCGCTGAAAGGATTCGGATCCACCCAAACTCAAATTCAATTTATTTCAACTACGTAAACCATTTCCAGGCACTTTCTATCATGCCCTATGTTAACACATAGGATACATTTTATCCCCTTTATGCATTCCCGTGGGATAATTTTCGGAAATTATCTCAGGTCGGGCAAAGTGATATTTGATTTTCATTAGGAATTTCTCAATTGCAGCCCGGAGGATGTTGGCAATGACACTCCCTCGTGTCTCGGAAAACGCGTAATTCCGTTGGTTCTACGCTGCTGCTGCTGAAGCTGCATTATGTTATTGTAAGGTAGTGCACGAAGTAAATTTAGGTCCCCCTTTTATAACAGAATTTTTTATGGCATCATTTTATTTTGCATAACAGCGGATAGCATAAACTTCAATACGCAGAAAATCGTTTGGCATACACTCATTTATTTCAAAACTCATAATTTTGTATGGCAGAATCATCTTTTGGCATACATTTAATATCCATAATAATTAAAAGGCAGAAACATTATATCGCAGAAAGTTTACAGTCAGAATCGCCTTTTGGCATACATTTCTAATTAAAAGGCAGAACCATCATATCGCAGAAATTTACTAACCTAACCATTTTTTTTTAATAATTAACCTAATCTAACTATTTCGGTTCCGGGTAGCCTACTAAAAGTAATCTTTTTTTTTCTATTAGCGCAAGTTTGAAAGGAAATCGTTTGGCTTGGTATGGGCATGTGATGAGAAGGGAAGAAACGCATGTGACTTAAAAGAGTGATGAATATACATGTTGATGGGTGGAGAGGGAGAGGAGGCCGAAGAAAAGATGGATGGATTGTGTGAGGAATGATATGAAAGAGAAGGGAGTAAATGATAGCGTGACGGTTGACAGGGGAGAATGGAAGAAGAAAACGTGTTGCGCCGACCCCCAGTTACATGGGATAAGTTCAGGAAGATGATGAGCGCAAGTCGTTTCTGGCATATAAAGTGCATTTTTTTTTTCTGTATAATCTAGTCGTTTCTGGCACTCGCCGGCCGCTGCCGCGGCACGACTCACTTCGCTCGCTCGGCTTGTGCGTAGGGGTCACAGTTTTAAACTTTTTTTTAACGTGAAGAAATGCTCATGCATTCTGCACTACCACGGGAAGATAGTGCAGTTATGTGGGACTCTAACCCACTAAACTCCACGGTGTCCTCCTCTGCCGCCTACGGCGGGAATACGGACACGCGTTAGCACTCATCCGTGAACCCGCTGCGGCTGTCCGTCACCGGACCCTCCTCTGGGGAGTATTCCCCGTCACCGGCGCACCAGACATAGCACGCCGTGACCACCCCAGGGACCAAACGAGCAAATGGGCGCCAGACGACCCCGTGTCTGGGCACCTTTGGTCCCCCTGCGATGGCCCCGCCGCCTGCCAATTTTCGGCTGCTGAGGATAGGGAGAGCGGCCAACGTCATACCAACACTCCTCCTCCCCTGCGGCCCCACCGCGTCCGCCATCAGACGGTGGCGACCCCGTCAAGCCCGCGGAAGGTAGGGAGAGCGGTGCACCGCAATACCGGCACTCCTCTCCCGCCGCGGCCTCCAACCCTCAGCCGCGATGCCTCCCATACGACATCGCGGCCCGACTCAATTTCGATGTCCCTCAAGCGGCACCGCAACCTACTTGTTGGCCGCTACGTCGTCGGCTTACCGGCAAAAGCCCTGACGAGCGGCCCCTCCTCGGGTTCCTCTTCGCTTTACCGACCATGGGTGGCCAAGCCACGGCTACTGAGCCCCCCGCCTCGACAATCCGGAACCCACCTGGGGGGGAATAATATTAACCTAATCTAACTAGTTCGGTTCCGGGTAGCCACAGCCGCGCCGGCGAGGGTTAAAATCACCTGCTTCTAAATTCTGCCATCTTCATAGTATGCCAAGCGAAATTATGCCAAATAAATGCCATATAAACATTCGACCAAACAATAATTATGTTAAATGATTCTTATGCTTTATAAATATTCGTTTAAAGAAGATACGCCAATAGTGTGTTATGCCAAATAAATTTCTGCCAAATAGAAGGAACCCACTTTAATTATCCGGTATATGTTGGTATCCTACGTCAAAAAACATTTCAATTTTGTTGTCAAATCAATTAAAAATACCACGCGCTCCCATGCTATTTGAAAAATATGATTAGACCTTAATACATGTGCCTGCTGGCTTGTATAACAGTATGCACGATATATAGGTATACAGCGCGCGTGCCGCTTTAATGGTGACATTAATTTAATGAGTTATTCCGGTCTGATCCCCTGAACCCCCCCCCCACTCCCCTCCTCGATCCCCTGCACGAAAACGGTTTCGCGTTTTCGTTTTAAGAACTAATTTCATTAAACATTATTGTTTATTTTCAATTTTCTAAAATAGCATCTTGGAGCCTGAAGTACTGTAGCTCAGGGGTAATTTTCCGGGGACGCGGATCATAACTTCGCATCAAAGAATAACGTGCAAAGAGTAGGCGAATTGTTGAAAAAAGAGAGAGCCCCATGTCGGGGAGAGGCGCAGGCGCTAGTTTTCAATTTACGTATTGTTTTATATTGTTATAATTTTTACGATTACTGGCCACTAGCGCTACCCACATTTAACAATCAGAAGATGTTAGGCACAAATGCGCAATCGAGTAGGTACAGTCAAGTCTTATAAACCTTCGTCAGTTTTCAAATTATTTTCTTTATCAAGTCAGGAAAGAAAGAACACGCATTTATTTAGCACGGACTAAAAGGCACACAGCATATATTATGCTATACATAAAAAAATTAAATTCGAATAAAAAGTGTAATGTTTTTTGTAAGAAATTAGCAAGAAAGTGGGCCCCTAATTGCGTAACACACTTTACTTTCAATCACAATCTGAATCATTTTGACGGATATTGCTAATGCATTGCTTCATATGTTCGAAAATGTTGTCTGCTCAACAACGTAAATAACGCAATGAACGTTGTTGAACTGTCAAAATGAAAGCCATTGCTCCTGTTAGTGCACGACGTACAGTTGTCCGTGTGAGAAGCAGCTTGTCCTGACGTTGACACACACAACCTTCAGTAGTAATTTCCCATTGCTTGCGAAGTTTTTCGTTTGTAGTGAATTAATGAACGCCTGCGTTACTGCATATAGAATAGAATAGAATAGAATACTCTTTATTATGTACACCATATAAATTACAGACATAAATATAGAAACTTTACAATGGCATATACTACCTAATGGCGCAACACTGACACACCGACTGATGCATTTTTACGAAACGAACAGCTATCACTAAAATAATATAGCAATAGATTGTGAATACACGGGATTTCTTATCAACAGTCACCTAACCATAGGTATAGTTAATGAGAAATCCCGTATAGATATTTATTTTAATTTATAATCATACATGACAGAAGAGGCCTTCATGTTTTTCTGTGTATGTTATACGAACTATCATTATTAGCATAATAAGCCTATCATGATCCCAATGCTGGGACACAGGCCTTCTGTCTTCGAGAGGGAGTGGGCTGTAATCTACCAGTGCGGGTTGGCAGATGTCACATGTCTTCGAATTTTTGATTCTAATACATGCCGGTTTCGTCACGATGTTTTCCTTCGCCGTTTTGAAAACAGTGGTGATGAAATTATTTAAGTACACAAAGTAAAGCGCGCCTGCCTGGTTAAACCCACAAGTCCACAAGCCACAACCCCCACCTCGTAAGTCGGGGCCGTTACTACTGGGCCATGACTGCTTTCTGGGTTTAGGTTGATGCCAACTCGATAGTGGTCAAAGGGGTGTATGGGCCTATGGTGTATGCTATTTTGATTTTTGTTATAAAGAAATTCAATATAGTCGTCACACGTCATCATGTCAACGCCGGCTGTCGCTGAAAACCAGCGCTGAGGCTCTGTCTCGTATAGGGTCTTAGCATTATGCTGAGCGATGACCGTTTTGCGAAGATGTGGCGCATGTTTTCTCCAAATAGTTATTTTGTTTCTTTTTTTAAATGAAAACTTCTTTAGGCACGTTGGGCATTTTTTGAGATGGGAAAATACTATTAAATTCGCGCCACTGCACTGCACTGTTACCGTAAGCGACACCGCTTCGGATGTGTTCGGCTGTCCTCGGGATGTACTCGGTTTTAATGTATATCCGATATGTCAGTGAGTGATGGCAAAGTATTCTGTTTGTGTTTTATTCACTTCTGTCGGCACTCCCGGAGTGCCACTGTTTTTTTTTTTTTGATGCGTCGTATTTGCCGCGAGTAAACGTATTTTCTTTCTTTCTTTTCTTTCTACAGTCTTCAATCTAATGGTCTGCTGGTGGTGCCGTAGCTTTAAAAGGAAAGAATTAAAAAACTGGTGAAGATATAAAAAACTGTAATGTACTTGCATATTTTCGTGCAAGCTACAGGCATGTGTATAAAGGATAGTAATAGTTACGGGTTTATTCAAAAAATGCGTATATTTCACAGAATGATCTACATTTACTATTTGCTTAAAGCAGACACGATTTATTAAATTGTAAACAATATTATTAAAAGTTGTCTTAAAATCATTAAAGAACCACAATCATTTGCAAAAACATAACTTTAAAAGTCCTTGAATTCCTCTGCATAGAGACATTTCGAAGCCTTTTTAAGTTTTGTTTGGGCTACTTCGGGAAAATTTGTGGTTTCTCCCGGACCCTGCGCATCAGGTACGAACGGAGGTTGTACTTTTTGGTTAAGGACTCCCGTCCAGTCTATTTCTGTGAACCATGGGTTACTTTTTATGGTAAATAATCCGTCTTTTTCAGAACCCAAACGTTTTGATGGTTCCACTTGAAGAAAGCCTCTGAGTAAACCTTTACACTCCTGGCTCACAGTTTTTGGACATTTATATTGGCCATCTAACACTTTTTCATAAAGTTTGCTAGGATCTGATGCAAAAAATGGCGGGATTCCGACAACCATTTCATAAATCAAAACACCGACCGCCCACCAATCGACTCCAAAATCATACCCCCTAGACATAATTATCTCTGGCGCCAAATATTCGGGTGTTCCACATAATGTCCAAGTTTTCTTCTTTATTATTTTAGAAAATCCAAAGTCACACAATTTAATATACCCAGTGTTGTCTATTAATATATTTTCTGGTTTTATGTCTCTGTGAATGATGCGACAATAATGCATGTATTCTAAGGCCATCACTATTTGACAGCAATAGAATTTTGCCAAGGTCTCAGAGAAACTTCCAAGTCTCTGTAAATAAGTGAACATTTCTCCGCCAGAAACATAGGGCAAGATAAAATATAGATACAAGTTGTCTTTAAAAGCAGCGTCTAGGCTTACTATAAACGGAAATTGAATACAACGAAGAATTTCCTTTTCAAGTATTAAGTGTCTTACGTGCTTTCTCTCAACTACTGTAGCTTTGTCGACAACTTTCATCGCGTGGTAGGCGAACGTACATTTGTCTCTTACTAAAAATACTTCCCCGTAAGCTCCATTACCGATTGCTTTGATTCTGTCATAATTTTCTGGTGACTGGCGGTTTTCATCTCCACCGGGATCTTTGAATCTTCTACAAAAATCCTCTTTTAGCATTTCTAAATATCGTCTGTGTTCTTCATGGTATTGTAGAGAGTATTTAGGCATACCTCGTTACATGCAGTTGAATATTCCATTTAAAAATTCTATCCAAAGAACTAAAACGCATCGAAAATGTAAATAAATAATTTATATAAACAACATATAACGTTCGATGATACGTCATGTAACTATGACAATGACCACTGTGAATCATAGAGTAAGTAATGTTCCCTGTGAATGACCAAGTCATGGTCTGGTGTGACGTTGATATACAGATAATTTATGTTTATTTTTATTTAAGTACTTTTTTTATCTACATTTGCTCTTGAATCTGAATTTAGCATGGAATTAGTATGTACTATATTAGGATTGGTAGATAGGATGACTACGTTATCTGTATAAACTTTTATAGTACTTACATATTCCATGGCGTAGCCCTAAGGCTATAAGTCCACGCTAAGGCTAGTTTTATCTGTGAAATTCATGGACTTATTATAATACTAATATAATAAGTCCATGCTGAAGTTAGTGGGTCGCCACTGACGCAAATGTGATTGTGGTAAAAAATTAAACATCCGGTTAAAAGATGAAGAGTTGAATTCGAAATTAGCCATTAGTACCGACATATAGTAGTAATAAAATCTCACCATTACCTACATTATATTGATTGATTTTGATTGATAGGTACCTAATACCTACCTAAGTAAGGAAGGTATAACTTACTAGTAAGTAACAATTATTTGGATTTATATTTATTATACACCTACATTTTATAGCCATTATGCAGCCAAAAACACACGTACACGTATCTTTTTTCAGTACAACTTTCATTATTAGAGTTATTCTTTTGCAGGATTTCAAAGTGGGCCTACTTTGAAAACCTGCAAAAGAATCACTCTGGCGGCTCATCTAACGACATTTTATAACGAAAGCTCGACGTGCAATGCTTTTGAAATGGTTTCTTACTGGGTACCATAAAATTTTAAGTCATCATTGTTAATATCCGAGTAGAATGTGTTGATTCCGTATTTATATTAAATACCTATATCACTTTACTGGCTCACTACCACACCAAGCGCTATCGTGCAGACTGTGCTTCACTTTCTCCGATTCCCGCCATTCCTCGTGACTGACAGACGACATTAGTCACAGCAGCTACCCTGCTTGTATGAATGAGACAGTGTTTACATATCTATTAAATAGATACATAAAAATCTATAAGGAAGAATAAGGGGGTCTCCCTTGCTATGGTTTCAGTCCTATTTGCAAAACAGGAAACAATTCACTAGGATTACTAAATTTGATACTGGAACAAATAATGTAGTTATGTTTGACTCGAAACAAAGAGTTAACTGTTCTGGGGTGCCACAGGGTAGCATCGTAGGGCCTCTGTTATTTCTTATTTACGTCAATGACCTTCCAAGTGCACTCACACATGATTGTGTCTTGTTCGCAGACGACACAACTATTATTATGGACTGTAAAAATATTGATACATATGAAACGGAAATATATAAAACGTTAGAAGATGTTATTCAATGGTTAGACACAAATAAATTAAAAATAAACATAGAGAAAACAAAACTAATTAACTTCAAAACTTATAAGAGTAAAAACATCGAATTGAATATTAGTTATAATAATACACCTATACAACAGATAAACAGCGCAAAATTCTTAGGCATTATTCTTGATACACATCTTTCATGGAAAGAACATATTAATAGTTTATGCATAAAAATAAACAAGTTTATTTTTGCACTTCGAAGGGTAAAAGACGTGACGAGCAGACATACCTCTATTACTGTATAGACATACCTCGCTTACATATGCTCCATTATACGGTATGGCATAGTTATCTGGGGAAATTCTTGTGACATCACGAGGGTGTTCATAGCACAGAAAAAATGCATTCGGGCACTGTACGGCATGGATTGGTCGGAATCATGTAAACCGATCTTTAAATCTATGAATCTACTAACTGTTCCCTGCATATACATTTATGAAGTAAGTAGCTAAATTTGATAAATACCACAGTCATATTTTCACCACCAACGACAATACATTTAAACGTAAAATTAACCACCTGCCCCTAAAAATGCCTGTCCCTAAGCTACAACTGTTTAGAAAGAACTGTGCCTATATGGCACCTCTAATATATAACCCTTTGCCCAAAGGAATGACCGATCTGCCATATAAAAGGTTCTGTTTCACTTTGCGAAAATGGTTAATACAGGAGAGCTTCTATACTGTCAAAGATTTTTTGAATAAAAGCACATGCCGATTTGGTGTCCACTAAGATACTGGTTCAATAATTTAAGTAATTGAAATCTAATAATTGTAATTTAAATTATTGTAATTCAAATTTTCTTATTTAAACAGTTCTAATACTTGTAATTTTATTCATATTATTGTTGTAATTTAATTTATTGTTGTAAAAAAAATTTTACCAAGTATAAAAATGATTTATTCTTACTATAATTTCATAATATGATCAACTTTTGTGAGGCAAAGTAGTACTCGTTCTAAGAAGGAGGCAACGCCAACGCGACCGCAATGAAACCTCACCTTATCTCCGTTGCCAAATGAAACCTCACCTTATCTCCGTTGCTAACTTTAGCAATAAGAAGATTACTCCACTCACCTATTAAAAATATAGTAAAAATTTTCCTCTATGAATATAGGTACAAAGGAAAACTTCAGAAAAAAAAAACAAAACAATGTTCATTTGTTATATCAGTAGATTCAGAGGCATTCAGTCTATCAAAAAGTACTCTATGGCATGCCATTTCAGTGTATATTTTATTGTGCCCCTATAGTAAAAGTACTCTCGTGGTTCGTAGTTTTAATAAAATAGGTACGGATTATACCAGGCCATCTGTATCTTATTTTATTAATTTGTAATATTCCACAAGTATTTGAAACTGCTTGGCTAGGACGTGAAAGCAGCATGGGCGAAGACTTTCAGAGTGGGTATTCAGAAGCAAAACAAGAACAATACACACAATATTTATATAAGCTACATCAAGATTTTGTAGAGTCATGGAATGAACCTTCGGTATGTAATGCCAAATTGGCTGACTTTGAAATATACAAAGTTCTTGGCAATGGAGCCTTTGGAGTAGTCTATCTCGTGAAGCACGCCAGTTCTGGCAAATACTATGCTATGAAATCATTAGAAAAAGAGAAAATTGTTAAATTAAAGCAAATTGAGCACAGTTATTACGAGAAGAAGATTCTGTGCGGAATGAACTTCCCCTTTGTTGTTTACATGAAGTATTATTTTAAGGATAACGTGTATATTTATTTTGTCTTGCCATTCA
Organism: Hydraecia micacea; assembly: GCA_914767645.1. Taxonomy (NCBI): domain Eukaryota; kingdom Metazoa; phylum Arthropoda; class Insecta; order Lepidoptera; family Noctuidae; genus Hydraecia; species Hydraecia micacea. The sequence continues at coordinate 8,175,376 of OU611781.1, forward strand.
TTCCTGGAGGAGAAATGTTTACTCATCTGCGAAAGATGGGAAAATTTGAGGAAACCTCATCGAAATTTTATGGTGCTCAAGTAATCCTCGCTTTGGAATATCTGCATTCGTGTGAGCTAGTCTACCGTGATTTGAAACCAGAAAATATTTTAATTGACAAAACAGGATATCTAAAAATTACCGATTTCGGGTTTTGTAAGTTGATACGTGGCCGGACATGGACGCTCTGTGGAACTCCAGAATATTTGGCACCTGAAATTATACTCAGTAAGGGGTATGGGATGTCGGTGGACTGGTGGTCCCTTGGCGTTCTACTGTATGAAATGAGCGCTGGTCATCCACCATTCTATGCTTCAGACCCCATGAGAATTTACGAGAAAATTGTAGCTGGGAAATACAGGTGCCCGGGACATTTTACTTCAGATTTAAAAGACTTAGTTGGACGTGTTCTTCAAGTAGACGTATCTAGGCGTTACGGCGTACTTAAAGCTGGTGTTTTGGATTTTAAGAACCACAAATGGTTTAAAGAAATTGATTGGGACAGTCTTTTGAATAGTCGGATACGACCTCCATTTGTACCGAACGTGAAATCCCCTGGAGATACAGGAAATTTTGAGATCTTTGAAAATGAAAAACTAAAAAAAAGTTCTATATGTCTTTTCGAAGATGATTTTGCTGATTTTTAATGCGCGCAATATGTCAAAGAATAATTGTTCGTGTAACTTAATTGGACTATAAAAGTAAGGAAATAATTAAGTTTAAGTAGGTACTGTATGTGTAAGGAATGTTTAAGTTTTAGATTTTGACATAAATGTGATTTATTTTATTGATACAGACCGTGTGTATACAACCCCTACTCACGATGTGAAGACATTTTTTGAATATTAAATAAATGCATTACGAGCTGTTTAAACTGAGATTCATTTTGTTAAAGTCGATCTTGAAACTTTTGCACACTGTTAGGAATAATGACAACTTACCCTTTTCAATTATTTTCTCCATAATCCTTTAGACCTACATATAATAATACATTTATCTACGTCTCAATACATATGTGTTTTCCGAATTGACGCTGAATGAATCGTGGGCAAAGCTGGTTAATACATTTACTTCAAGCGTCGTCATCATTCGAAAGAAAGTTGCGCAACTATTGTTCAACATGAATACGGATAACAGGTTTCCAGCAAAACAGCAACAAACCATGTTGCCAGAAACATGTTTTCCGCAACAAAGAACATGTATGTAGCTGAAAAACGAATATTCCTCCCACACGTTTCGGCTAGTGTACCAGGAATGTATGGGTGCCGGATAGTTCTGGAACGCATGCCTTTATAGGTACTCACCTCTATCTTTCACCACTAAAAAGTACCTGGCTATCCCGCTATCCAGGGGTATGTGTAATGTTGAAAAAATGCTATGAGTAGGGTGATAGGTACTCACCAATCCTCCTCCACCCGTGTACAGCATAAGCGCCACGAACAGCCCCACATGGGACAGCGCAGCCCTGGGCTCGAAGCTCCCCCACTTCGACTTCGGAGGAGTGCCCATCAGGGTCTCCGTCTCCCACGACACGTTCTTCACGTTCTTACACATATTGTCAGGTCCTTTTCACTTTTACAAATAACTTCACCATTTCTTGTTTGTGTAGTTCAATAGCACCTGTTGGTCATTTTGTGGAACTGTAAGTGAGCAAAATGGTAGAGTTTTTGTGTCTTCATTGAAATTGGCATTAAAAGAAAGGCTTTAAAACTCTTGAAACATAATTATGTATTTTACCAAAATAAATATTTTGGTTTTAAACAGGTACAAATTATAGTAAAATAAAGTACCTATAGGCAGTTTTTGCAGACAGATTCGATAACTGCACCAGAGAGACTATTTTATCATCATCATCTTTCAGCCGAAAGACATGGGGGAGGCCGATGGCCACTGCTGGACATAGGCCTCCCCCAAGCACCGCCACTTCGACCGGATCTGTGCTTCCAGCATCCAGCGGATTCCTGCAGCCTTCACAAGGTCATCGTTCCACCTCGTGGGAAGCCTTCCAACTTCCAAGCGACGTACGCGGTCGCCACTCCAGAACCTTTCGGCTCCGTCGGCCATCTGTTATGCGAGCAATGTGCTACCCACTGCCACTTAAATTTGGCAATTCATCGGGCCTTCTAGAGACTGTTAAGCAATAATTAAATCAACGACATTTGTCGCACTGCAGTACCTACATAATTTAAATGAGAAGAGTAAATAAGGGGATCCACCGTTGAACCCTACTCAAATATTGAAAACATCGTTCGGACGCAGATCTTTAGGTCCTAAATCTTGTTACAGCTCTACGAAAGCTCTTGATTTATAGCGAAGTCAAAGTCAGGCCTAAGTTAGACACACGACACGATAACGTTTCCTTTAACCCAAGACAAGGTACTGTACTTTAGGATAAAGTCCCTAAAAAGTTACATATTATAGAAAAAAGCAGAAAGTCTGAAAAAAAACCATGATGCAAAGAAGTGACTACTTTATTTCGATTTATTCCATTTCCGGTACTTGTCCATGGTCCCCCAGCATCCTCCGTGACAGTAAAAGTCTTATTTCATGAGTTCTAAATCAAGTACTTTTATCTATAAAATGAAGTCCTATTGGTAATCGTGACCAAAGCATATTCGCTACGAGTTCGCCTACCATTGTTGCTAAAGGGAAAATAATCTAACGCAGTAATTTAACGAGAAAAACAATTAGGAAATGGATTGCTACCCACGTCATAACGCGGTAGGTATTCTTCTTAAAATTCACCTTTGGGCAACACGAAATAAAAAACTATAACTAATAAGAGCCTTAATTAATAATCTAGTTTTCGGACATGGCGTTACTGAGTTTTTTGGGAAAAAAACTTTTTTACAAAAAAAAACAACCGACTTCAAAAAAAAACACTACAAAGTGAAATAGTAGATTGTTATACAAGGAGCTAAAATTACCCATTATACGAGGTAGTTTTACTCCCGAGCTTTAGCGAGGGAGTACTTAAACATAAACCGAGTTATAATGGGTTTTTAGCGCCGTGTGTTACGCTCTACTTTTTACTACGGTTGCGAGAAAATAAAATTATCCAATACAATAAAATTAAATGTAATTTGTACAATTCTGGATATTTAACGACATTTTTTTCCTGGCAACTTAATTTCAGTCCTCTGTGAAGATGAATGTTGAGTTGTCTGTAGGGTAAACGTGGGAGATACACGTAGTTCCAGGTTTAAGGGTCTCGTTCGAATGTTCTGAATAGAGAATCAGCTGAGTTGATTCATCCCTTGATGTCGATGGTCGAAGGCTAGTTGGGAGAATATTGATGCATTCCGTGATACGCTGGGTGATATCAAATTTGTTTCTTTCCTTTCTCTTCCATTTGCAAATTAGGGTCTCCATTCTCACTAGATGATGACATTTTCACAGTTGTAAAATAAATGATGGTCACCAATTCAATTTGCAATTAGAGAAACATTCTAAAAATTTCGCTCCAGTGTCTTTTTTTAATTTCTTCTGTAGCCGAAACGCAATGCACGCATTCTACCGACGAGATAGCCACTTTTAGTTCCATTTTCAAAAATGAAATGTTCTTATTTTTTTATGAAACACTAATAAGTCGAGTCTTCATTCATGATTATTATACTTATGTATAAAGACTTTTTCGTTTTTGTAGGCCCGTCGTTGTTGTACAGACAAAAAAAAAACTTTTTTCCTCTAGAGGAAGAAATGCTGTTTTTTCCTCGCTCTGGTACGCTACAATAACGGTCTTTTTGAGCAAGAGGAGTGAAAAATAACTTTAATTTCGGATGTCAGTGTCGTTGGTTCCGCATTTTCGTTTTTTGACACCTCTGTAGTGTTTTTTTTTTTGGAAGTCGGTTGTTTTTTTTTTGTATGTTTTTTTTTACTTTTTAATTGTATCTACCCCACACAAATTCATGTAACACTATTTGCTATGTAAATGTCAGTGACAGGAAGCTATTAAAACATCATCAATTTACTTATTCGTAGATATAAACTAAGTGGAAAAAATTCCTATTATTGAAGCTAACTCAAAAACTATCTAAGCAAAGTTAATAAAATTTATATGGGACCAACCCTGAGGCATACCTTATCCATGAAAAAATTAGAGATTTTTGCCAATCCGTCCATATGACGGAGTTATGCCCGAACGAACATACATAAAAAAATATATAGGTAGGTCAACCATATTGAGACCCTCCTCCTTTTTCTGCATTCGAATTTACTTGTAAGATTAGAGCCTAGAGGTACCCCAATAACAACTTTGACAAAAATGAGGGTGTACCGTGATCTACTGAACACATCTGCGTACCCCTTCAGAGGGTACAGGCGTGATGATATGTTGTGTGATTGCTTAAACAATGCATACATAAGCGATAGCAGCAGTCGCGGTTGATTTGCTGGCATTTATTGAAGAGTTCCGTTGTCTGTCTCCAAAACTCATCATCATATCTTTACAAAATTTAAATGAAACCATTTCGGAGTAAATCTCTTTCGAACAAAAAAAGATGTTTGCAAATCCGTCTATATATGACGGAGTTATGCCCGAACATACATTAAAAAAATATAAACATCCGAATTGAGAACCTCCTCCTTTTTTGAAGTCGGTTAAAAACCATCAACAGTCCGGAATTTGAAATTGTGAGCGATATGTGGTCACAACGCCGACACTCACTCGCTACGCCTCTCGATACCCACCCCCCAGGGAAATACAGGCAGGCATAACGTGTTCTATCAATAAGAACATACGAAAAAGATTTCATCACAAAGATATACATAGTATGTCTGTAGTTGTGTGTCTTCTGTGTGAGGGTGTGTGTATCTGTGTGTGTAATGTGTCTTGGATTCACAACAAACAAACTGAACAAACTGTGGACATACCCTATTATCTGAGATAATGTGAACAAATTCTCTCTTAGCTAAGTCTATGGAAGCACGTCGTGAATGTATGACTGAAAATTGTATCTGATCTAATTATTTTCCATTTCCACACCGGAAAGTAAGATGATCTTTAATAACAGTGTTATTAATATTGTTAATATTACAAAATAGTTGTCATTTCTTTGTTATCCTGGAAATTAATATTACAATCATGATAAAAACATAACTCCGTAACGGAACCCTTTTATTTATTTATTTACTCAAAACAAAGAATTGAAAACGTGTTCTAACGTTAAAAATACAGTTTTACAAAATAAGTACTATTTCTACAATCGTGTGGGTGAGCACTGGTCTCCTAGCTAGGTTATGGAAACCTGTGTTAAGGAGAAGTCCGGTCCCCTAAGGTACAATGACGTGAAAGTTACATAATGCTTCTGATGTTACTGTTACAATGTCCAAGAATTGAGTTAGACAATTAAAAGTTTAAGGTACGTTTTGTTATCGTTAAAATAAAATAAATTGAGATAAATATGTGTGTGATTGTAGATGATCATCAATAGGTATAGGCTGATTATGAATGTAATTAGTCGATCGAAGGTTGGTCGACTTTTCACGTGACCAGAAGGCTGGCCTATTTCTTGGCCAAAGAATTAGCTTCGCCATACAACGGGGCAATTTAGTTTCGTCATATGACTTATCATGGAGGTTTCAGCTTCAATAAATTCGAAACGGATAGGAAATTTCATAGGTATGGTTATCAATAGTGCAGCATTTTCAATTTCTTTTTTCCGCTGTTGAGTTTGAATAATTAGTCTAAATTCTAAATTCTTTAAACTGACAACTACATCTACAATAACTAACACATTCACCTCAAACTTTGTGCCCCGCCCAACTTGGCAGTTCTAACTAACGAAGTCAGGTAGTTGCCAAGAGTCAGACTTTTTATTGATGTACCTATTCAAAACATTCATAACATATTGTCTGCGTTATAATAACAACACAATGTGTTGTTGAATATTTTGTTCATCGTCATTACCCAATGCGTTCATTTAACAAACATCTACAAGATTTAAATCCACCATATGCACCTACAGTAGCCTCCAAAATGTAAGTAGTTGATATTTTTTCACTTCCGCTGTGTTGATTTAAAATAAATAAAAAAAACAGGTATTCACAAGGGATTAATTGATTATTTTTATGATAAGTCAAAGATAGTTGAATTAGTCAATAAAAACGTTATAGCAGTTCAAACATTTAGATCACTAGAATTTGAAATCATAATGCTGTGTCAAAGTTGAAGTGGAAAAATTTCAACTAACTTTTGAAGGCCACACACATTAACCGTTACCGTTTAATAAATTCGTTGCTGTGTATATTAGACTTTTATAAATGAGTGGCGATACGTTCGAAGGTATTGGTGTGAACCTTTTATCTTTGAGCTGAAATGAGTACTGATGAATAGAGACGTTAATGTAGGTACTTGAGTTCGCCACAAATAAAGAGAATCGCTGAGGCATGGTATGTCTACGTGGCTTGCTTATCAAGTTTTTCTTCCGATTTGTTTGGTGGTTAAGCGGTTTCGTAAGAAACCATCAGGTTAGGCAGATTTAGATATCAGAGTTCAAACAATTTACTCTTGCTGAGTTGCAACTATGGTAAGCGATGCATTATCGCAATTTAGATTTAATAATAATATTATCTAAATTTCTAAGCTAACATACCTACGATACTTATAATTTTTTAAAGGTTTTGGAAAATTATTTAATATTCTTGTTATAAGAAAAAAAAATCCTGGTAAATTAAATAATGAAAAAGCCCGTTAATGTAATAATTATTAGAATTAACTTGTATAAATATATAGATGAATTTAAGTTTAAATTTAAAATATCATCTTATCAGCTATCCCAATCATTTGGAATACGAAAATGGATAATGACTCAGTAGGTACCTGTACCAGATTTTCAGCTACATTAAACACTCATACTTACAAACAATACCATTTTGTGACAAAAAAGGAGCAACTTTAAATAAATAACCTGCAATGCCGTAGAGTTACATAAGTAGAACCAGATTTCCAGTACGTCTAGGTAATGCCATGAAAATGGGCGAGCGGCGGCACCGTGGTGTTTAACATACCAAGCCAATACACAAAAAGCACTCCATTTATGTCCCTAATAAAGCACCACTTCAATACGAATACAGTTTCCTCAAGGAAAAGATCGTTATGTTTGATATATATGTGTTCTTGGATAGCCCGAGTCGAACCTCTATCCCCTTCATCAATATTCAAATGATTAGTTTGCTTACTTACACAAATTCAAATCCTATTTCCTTCCCTCACAGCTTATTTATGACTGAAAAGTACAACGAACCAATTTTTAAAACTCATTTACAATTCCAGTATCAGTATTTCACAATCACAAGTTGACACAAAGTTAGGAAGTTCCGAACGATCGTTTGTTCGGCAAAGCGGGAACGGCGAGCATCCTTTCCCGCCTGCGACTCGCGAATAACTGAAATTGTTCAAGCTTTCACATCTCTGAAACTAGCGAGCGCACACAGGATGGCTATCAGCGCTCCATATAACATCGCTGTAAGCCTGGCTGAAAGGTTTTACTGGACAAGTGCGAGGTACCTTACCTATATGTATTTGTTATAAGACCAAAGCGGAATATAATTATTTCCTACTTTAGTTTTTCTGTGGTGGGCGTTTTTACGATAATCCAAAGGTTTTATTACTTATTTCTTAAAAAGTTATTTAAAAAAATGAGCTAGTAGTATACTTTCTACTTAGGTACACTTATACTATTTAAAAATGTTGTAATGCTTTTTATGAAAACTCCTAAAGAAAAAAATCTATGAGACTAGAACATACTCGACAATGTTTGCTTGTAAAAATATGTAGCTACTTCAATAACATTTCACCTTCATTAAACCTAGATATACATAAGGAGTACTCGATCATATAAAGCTAATTAAGACGACAAGGCCGTGACCACGGCAGAACACCCCAAAAGAAAACTTTATTGACTGCACGCGAGCGCCTGATCATTTAATCTGTCTGAATCGAAACGCACTTCTTTTATTCGTGTGTTTTCCGGCAGGCGTCGCACTACGGAACTTATTCTGATAAATAAGGATAATTTTAATGGAATTACGGAACTATTCTGGTCATACAATCAACTCTGAAGGGCCTAACATTTTGGAATTATTCCGAAGTTTGTAGATTATTATACCTTTGTTATTCTGACCCTTTCGTTAACCCTATTGCTGAATGAACTACTTCCTTAACTTAAACAACTTCGCTTCAGAAATGACGTTTTAAGTGAAACCTACTGCGACTACATGCTATCCATATACCCATTAATCTTTATGACTCATTTGTCCACCAGTTTCCCATATGCATTAAATTCTGTGGAGTGGATTTAGTGGTTAAATTCCGAGCAACGAGTCACAAAATGGAACATAGTTACGAATTTTCATGAGCATTAACTATGAAATTAACATTAAAATATACTTCATTAATTAATTTTATTTGAATAATAATTCTAACTTTCTAAGCATTAGGCCCTTCTGATAATACTCACGAGCACCTAAATTCTAAGTGAAACCAATTTCGATCACTAATGAGGCTTCGTGCCTCCTGGCAACAATACGTGTGCTTAAGTATGATCACATATGATGCAGACCTATTAGCAAGCCACATAATGTGGCCGGCCGGTCCCTGTAGCCTTGAGGGTCAGGTGTCCACTTGACGCAAATGACGCTACTCCAGGTAGTATGTAAAATTATATATTATGTCACCTGAGGGTAGGGTTTTTTTGTTACGGATTGTGGTTTTAGCTGTGTTGGTATAGGTAACTCTCGGTATATAAAATTATCATCATCTGCCTAGCCTTTTCCCAACAATGTTGGGGTCGGCTTCCAGTCTAACCGGATGCTGAATACCAGTATTTTACATGGAGCGACTGCCTATCTGACCTCCACAACCCAGATACTGGATAATACGATACCCCTTGGTGAGACTGGTTGTCAGACTTTCGGACTTCTGACTACCCGTAACGACTGTTAAAGATCCACGAATGACAGCCGGGGCCAATGGTTTAACGTACTTTCAACTTTCCGAGGCACGGAGGGGTATCGATATGTAAAGATGGTCACCCATCCACAGACCAACCGCGGCAAGCTTAGCTTAACTCCATGGCCCATCCTCCTAACTCTATATAAAATCGTCAAATCTAAAGCAAATTCGATGATTTACTGTGATTTGATAAAGACATCCAGAGAAAGGATGCCAGAGATAGAAAATGGAACTTCAATGGGCATGGTACTCGTAAATCACACAAATATTTTAATATTATTATTTATACATGGAATTAAACAGTTGTGTATTAAAAATACAAGGAAAACAGGTTACAATTGTGTGAGCATCATTTGTTTGTACACGCTATCGTATAAACGAATATATTATAATTCGGCATCCCTTACCAATAGCCGTCGTAAATCTGATGAAGACATAATTAAAAGCTATATCTCACTGGGTGTCATGGCAGAGTAAGCTGTTAGCACCGTGCAATATAATATTATTATGTTGAGGCTGATTTATCTTCATATGTACCCATAGAGAAAGACATGATCAGCCGCTGTATATAGGTGTTTTAGATTATATTACAGCCTAAGCTGACTTTCAGCCCACTTTGATGCAACTGAATTGAGTAGGTACCAACTTAGGCTTTCGGTACCCATAGGTACTTTCTTACTTACTGAAATGAAATGAAATTGTTAATTCTGTAAATAGGATATCGGAATCAGTTTAACACGTCATATTATAAAAAAAATAAGCTAGATGGAGTCGACATTTCTTATCTAATTTCAGACCCCTGCGAAGAAATGGCGAAACAAACTCAAGGGACTTCTTCGGTGCAGTCTACACAATATAACTATTACCTACATCCGGTTAGTAACTACTTATAATTATTATATAATTTGAAAGTAGATATGTATAAGGAGATAACTAACCGGATATATAGGTAGTAGCAGAGTTTAGGTGGCATAATAGACTTGCAAAAAATTTACAATATAAGTTCAGTTCAGATGACTAGTAACATATAAATAAATACTGACTCATTAAATAAGACAATGGATAGTCTCATTAGGTAGGTATTTCAACAAATCTCAGTAACGTGAGTTTAAATTGTTTCTGACGAAGCGGAAACAGAATGAAGCTCATAAACCTTCTGTGTCAAATGTCAATGGCGATAATGGAACCGACTTGCACGAAAATAAAGTTTCTTGTAAACCCTGACATACACGATAGGAAATGCTGATCAACAGATTCATTGGGATGTGTGGGAGTAGATTATTACCCTACTTACTACGTACTTCAAGAATAATCTGTATATTCATAAAAAGGATATTCTTAAAAAAAAAACAATTTTCACGTCGGCGTCGGTTTAGGCTGTGCGTTATCTGTCACGACATCCGAATTCGGACAGTCAAACTGCTAGGTCTAGAAGCATGAAGTTTTGCACAATAGTTTCGAGAAAGATTTTTGAAAATTCATCCATCGTAGTGGTTAAATAGGGGATGAAACTTTGTATTATATAAAATGTTCGGCATTTTTGCTGAAGGGAAATCCCATCGGGCGCAAGGATTGTTTTGTAAAAAATATAGGTGAAAACAAAAATATATGTGAGAAAAAATATAGGTCAGAAAAAATATAGGTGAGAAAAGATATGTGACAAAAAATATAGGTTAGAAAAAATATAGGTGAGAAAAATATAGGCCAAAAAAATATAGGTGAGAATAAAATATAGGTGAGAAAAAATATAGGTTAGAAAAAATATAGGTTAGAAAAAATATAGGTGAGAAAAAAAAGGCACTTATACCTATAAAAAATGTGCGTGCAACACCCATCTTCCGTTCATTCATAGGTTCATTCAATCACCAAACCAAGATTGTTCAGTGATCTCTATCCTGCGCTACTTTCGTAACTATAGTCCGCGCGGAACTAGTTGGCCGCGCCTTAGGTATGTGAGCGATGGGACGGAGGGGCAGGGGCGCATTACTCAGTACGTGCGTTGCGAACCGCCGCCTCACTCCTCTTTTTTTTTTTTTTTTTCGCTGAGAAATGCATTACGCATCCCCGCTCGCGGGGGTCGAGACAGGGTATGTGGGACTCCTGTCGGAATGGCACCGACAGTATACCCACTAAAACTCAGCGGTGTACCCACATCGCCGTGATGGGAGGGCCATGGGAAACCGGCTCAGCCTTTACTTCCACAACCCTCCCGCCCCGCATGCCCCCCTGCCCCACCTCAGCGGCCAACTATGTAGTTCCGCGCACACTATAGTTACTACGTTTAGAGCTAGCTCTAAGCGAAATAGGTACTTAGTAGGCCCACAAGGTCAACAGCACAGGTCGCTTCCCGTGATGCATGCACACGACCCACAGGAAGACCCTAAGCACGAAATCCGTAGTTGTATGGGCATTTCCTACTTCATATCACTAACAGACATAAGATTAGTTTGATGCCCGAACTAATAATGAATGACAACACGATTTGAAAGTGGTCGCTACTCCCCGTGTTTTTGCCCGTCCGAAATATTGAATTTGACACTTGTTTAGACGGGTGAATTATTTTCGGACGTGTCCGTATCTTCTTAGACGGATTTGGAGAGTAGACCCCCAGTTCCGGACGTATAGCCAAATCGATGAAAGATACCAATAGGTATATAAATTATTGTTCTAGTGAGTCTCTTTACAACTGTTATTTCATTGAAATTGGCATCATTATTCGAAAATAAAAATCACAATTGGTAAAATTAATTAGGAAGTTTCTCCATCTCACACATAAAATAATTCCAGTTCCGGTTGCTACGAGATACTTAAGATTTAAGAGTGCCCTAGACAAGATCAATTACAATGTTAGAAATGTAGATTTCTGTATCCTAAGTGACCTACAGATTATAATTGTCTAGCTAGAGTATAGATCATATCTGTAGGTCAGACAGTAGTCTACCTTCGTGGAACACCTAATGGTACAGGCAAAATCACTAGGTATAATTAATTACTGCCAATATTCCAATTAAATGCCCTTTACAATATTACGATAAGATCGGTGGAAGTCATTGCAATGGTTTATATATCAATGTTTCCATAAACATGGAAAATAAAAAGAAGGCTCACTATCGAATAACTTCTAAGTACTTTGCGTTGTGAAAACACTTTCCTCTCAATCACAATACATGATTAGCGACTGTTTATGTACCTTTATTTTTTTGGCATTTAAATGTCTTAACTTCAAGCAACGTTTATAAATAAACCACTTAATTATTATGCTTAATTTCCCATCGAGCTACCAAAAATCATAGGTTCAAGGTAAATTAAAGGTTTTATCTTTCTTTGAAATCAATTGATTCCTTGATCTCTTACAAGAACATCAGTTCATTCACACTTCCCCATTTGCAGGTTTAATTGCACAAGTTGACGGCCGCGACCCGTGACTGACTTGTACTGCGGAAACAGGCACTAAAGTGTTACATGCTCTGTGACAGGCACAACTTGAACTTTCTGTGAGTTTTACAACAAAATCTTATGCCGAAATTTATAAACGTTACAAAGCTCGCCCTTTCGTTAAGTGCATTCTTAGTCTGTGGTTAAGTGTTATTCCTGTCACTGTCGCACTACTGTCAAAGTACAAGTGCACGAGAGAGATTATGTTACATGAATGTGAATAGCTTTTGGAAAAATGTTTATATAGTTTAAATGATTTTTTTAATGGGTACAATAACAACTTGACTTAACAAAAAATATAATATTGTTTAAATGTATTAATAATCTACCTGTGTAACTGCGGGGTAATTGCGTAACACACTATCGGTAGCAATGCGTTTCATTTTGACAGTTCAACAACATTCATTGCGTTATTTACGTTGTTGAGCAGACACATTTTGCGATAATTTGAAGCAATGGATTAGCAATATCCTTCAAAATGATTCAGATTGAGATCAATAGTGTGTTACGCAATTAGGATGCTGGCAATATTGTAATGTGATAAGGATTATTCTATACTAATTTTATAAATGTTTGTTTGTATGTAGGGGGTAATCCATAGATATCCGAGGGTAGGTAATCTCTGGAACTACCAGTCGAATTTGAAAAATTATTTTTAATAGCCCAATTCTTGAGGAAGGCTATAGGCTACTTAACATCGCGCTGGGACCCTTAGGAGCTGAGCAAGAACAAAACAAGTTAGAAATAATGCTGAGCGAAAACAAAGGAAAAAGGGCCGGCAGGCGATGCGATGCGACGGGGTGGGTCGGGAACAAGAAAATTCACGCGGACGATGTCGCAGGTAGAAGCTAGTTTTTAACTAACAGTGATACTGACAATATAATAAAATTAATTTACTTAATTAATTTTAATCCTTCTACTTTATCCTTAGTGACACAATTATTTCGTAACTAGGTAATATTTGGAAACCATGGTGAAACATGTAGACCTTTTCCTAATGCATGGACAATGGCCATCCAAGTGTAAGTACCGTGTTTCTAACAAATAAATTACTTTGACTTTGAGACAGGAACATGTCTAAGCCATTAAAGCGCGTAAGTAGTGACGTTTGTAGATCTCGGCCTCAACTCTCAAACTGCCAACTTGCAGAAGTAAACTTGCAAAATTTAAAAATATTGATAACAAATTGCTGATTATATATAAAAATCATTGTTTGTTTGTTCGTATATTATGCGCTGCTATACCGTGTGCGGTCAAACTTTGTCAACTTATTGCTAACAAGTTCAACTTGTGCGAAAGTTAGAGGTATCAATAAAAAATACGCGGACGAAGTCGCAGGCAGAAGCTAGTGTGAAATAAAATATTTTGTTTTTTGACATAGAACCTTGCTTCAGTCGATCATCTTCAGTTAATGTTAACTAAGACTAACTTTATAAGTTAGTTTACAGATCAAGGACAAGGATCTATGATCTCAATGGTAATCGAGTGTGTTAATAAATTCATTAGGTTAGTCGTAGAATGCGTCATTATAGCCAGGAAGTGGCACTGTTAATCTCGATTTACATTATTATTGAACACTAAATTGGTTATTCAGTAAATTTACTATATGCGTGTTTATAATGCTACCTCTATTTTATACATAAAAACAAGTATTTCGCAAAGCTATTCAGCAGACACAGACATAATTGTCTTCGTTGCAAAAAAAATGTATTATTTCTATAATCACGTGAATGGGTAATGTTTCCTGTTGATCAAGCAGCTTTTCGTACAGTCAGGAAATATAACGCGAACATCTGGCAATTGTTTTCATTTTAATTGAAATGCTGACTCCACACAATTAATTGTTTAAATTAAGACAAAGTCACAATTAAATCACCAAAAGTGATTGTGCAAACCGTAGATGACTCAAAATAAATTAACAAATGACTTAAACATTTTGCTACTTAACCGGGTTTTGTATTTTTTTCAGACTACAAGTACCTACGTACTATGGAAAAGCATGTTGCATACATAATGACCTGTAGAGACCTTTGGATGTAGGTATCGGATTTCAAGTAGGTATTTCTCGCGATGGATAATGTGGAGACATGCTTATAATAGACAAACTATAAATAAGCAAAATTCGAATGTTAATAGAATTGTTCGCAAATAAATTAATACTTATTACTCAATAGTTTTTTGCTTTGTACCTTACGGATTGGAGACATCAAATGAGTTAATAGGGGTGACTTTGTACGCACATTGAAACGGACATGAGTTTAAGATCCTCTAACTTTATTGTATATAGCATAAAATTTGCTTTATTAAACAGGTTTCGAAGCAAAACTGTGAGAATACAGTCGCTGGTTAGGTTAGGTTAGAGAAATCAATTCAATTAGTGTTTATTGCAATCCATAATATACACGTACAGGTGGTAAATTGAATCAATTATGGACCCTTTCGGGCACAGCAAAATTTTAAATAATTAGGAGAGAGGAAGAGCGTTTTTATGATTTTCCTTGTCAATCAATTCAATGTAAATCTGATCGACATCATAATAATAACTATTTACAGATAATTAATTTTGCGACCCGTGTAGGATTCATTAGAACATTAAAAGTTCATGTTTTTTTGAACGTAGGTAAACAATTATAAGAAAAGTTGAAAAAATGTTTACAACTAGTGTTTCTTAAGGTTAGGTACCTGTAAACTTGTCCAAAATTTTCAATTTGCAATTTCGTATGTTCGATTTAAAAATAAAACCTACAGGCATGCCTGTAAACCAACGACCATACAGGCCGCCAACTACATATTTTAACATTTTGCTCGTTTTATTATAAACATTTTCCTTATTCAGAAAATAGAATAAATGTGAAATCATATATTGTTTCTCTTTCTTATGTTGATTAATGTAAATTAATGGTATTACACCTATTTTAATACAGTCCACTACTCTTTTTCAATCGGGACTTTATAATAAGAAAGAGAAACAATGAAATGCCCGTGGTCGAGCGCGTCTGTGAGCTGAGTGGAGTGAAGAGTGAAGGGCACGCGGTGCCCTGTCAGATTACCAAATATTTATTTACAAATTTTTACTTGACAAGCAATGATTGGCAAAAACATGATTTGTCATTTCATCATTATACAACAACAAGTTTGCCAAATAATTCACTATACAAAATAATTACCCGATAAACTTTTGTCTAATAACGTGTTATTTGACAAACAATTAATTTTCTTTTCATTTTATCTTATAAAAAAACGTTTGGGATAAAAAAGTTTTAAATATTGACTTATTATTACGCAATTTCCTAAAAATGAAACTCATTCTTTCATCGACTTGCACTAATAAAAAAAGAGTCTATTTTTAGTGGGCTACCCGGAACCGAACTAGTTAGATTAGGTTAATTATTTAAAACAAAATTGTTAGGTTAGGTTAAAACAGTGACCCCCTACGCACGAGCCGAGCGAGCGAAGCGAGCGGTGCCGCGGCAGCGGCCGGCGAGTGGCAGAAACGACTAGATTATATAGAAAAAAATACTTGCCTGTAAATTATTTGACCCAAATGGAAAATACCGTCATGATCACTTTATGGCTTGTTTAGAAAATCTTTACATAGTATAAAACAAAGTAGCTCCCGCTGTCTGTAAACTTAGATCTTTTAAACTACGCAACGGATTTTAATGCAGTCGCTAGTGTATTATAAAACGATAGTTTGTATAAACGTGATTTTTTCAAAAGAATCTAAATATTAAATAAAAAATGTATAAATTATTAAAAATCATCAGAAACATTTGTAAAGAGAAGCATTTGCCAAATAAATGTTTGTAAAGCGAGTGTTTAAAATGTAAAATATTTGCGGAATGAGTTGTTTGTGAAATAAATAGTATACGAAACGTTGGTTGTAAACTAAAAATTTGTCAATGGAGTTCTGGTAAAACATTAGTGAACCAGGGCACGCCGTAGCGTACCGGGTTCGGTACCCTGACGCCCCGCGCCGTCGCGTCCCTTCGGTCAATCACGCGCATATGTGATGCGCCGACAAATATAAAAAAATCGAGCGTACCTATATCAATCATCAAAAACGATCCATCTTGGCGATCGATAAAATTACCATATCAATCGTCTGTTGCTTACACATTTACTCGATTTTGTTTGATCACATGCGTCGATCGTCAAAAATCGAGCAAACCTGTAAACACCTTAAGTGTGACATGACTTTTTAAATTCTAGGGCCTTTAGTTTTATTATTATTATGTGTTATCACATATTTCTAAGATTGCTAGTTAACCTGTAATTGGCGACTGTGTAATTCCGAGGCTATTGTTACCTACAGTACTAAGTTATATTAAAAACACAGAAGCTGTTGAATTAAATTAATTTTTATACAACGCTTCTTCTATTCCTATATCCTAAGACATACTTATGGAATTAACAACATAACCGAAAAACACTTTTGTGAATGACACTAGTACTACGGCAAAAACTAGAGGTCTTGACTAGTCAGAAGACGCTACGAGTGCTACAACCTCGTAGCAACAGAAAGGCTTTCTCTTGCTACGCGGTCGGAGCACCACAAAACAACTCGTACTACGTCTAAAAAAGAAAAATAACTACAGATCGTCCGTGCGTCATCATAATTACAGTCATTTACTTTTCCTATATCTTGTAGCTTCAATCAATATCATTATTGTTGTATCATTGTTGTTGTTGTGTATCAATATCATTGTTGTAGTTAAGATGACCATTATAAAGTGCTGCGTTGCTTTTGCTATGACTGATACACATTATGTACCTCTGTGAGCTCTACAGCTACTCACAGTACCTACACACAATTAAACGACAATGTTTCAGAAAAAAATACAATTATAGACGTTTACTTTTTACAACCATGCCTACTAGTAGCTAATTAGGGCTGTCTTATGAACTAGCTAATAGTAACATCCTTCTATTCTTGGGAGTTATAAGTGTACTTATTATTCGTTTTAGGCAGGGTAAAGACTACAAAGGCATAACCCACTGAAAGAAAAAAAATGGAACATTTCAATATTGAAGAATTTTAAGAATACTTAAAATATTTTAAAACTATGAAGTCCTTTAAAGTACTTGTAATTTGGGACAAAACACAACTTTAATAGTGATATGGGACAAACTAATTTTTTTTTGGAATGTGGGACAAAACTTCGGGACGAACGAAGAATAAATCAGTTATAAATTGGGAATGTCTGAAAACAATAGAGACTCGTAAAAATTTATTCTTTCTAAAAAAAAGTTAAATCTTAATCCGTTAGCTTAAAGGACTTCTTTTCTTCTTTAAAAAATCTTTTCGTACATACCTACCCAAGTCCCTACATGAAATATTCCATCAATAAAGATATACAACAATTTAATATTTTGATAACCCTAGCACAAGCACTAACCGTGTAAATGCACAGTATTATCGTCTTTAAGAGTAAGAAACATCGTATATAATTGCGTACACTATTTTGACAAATAATTACATTGATCATGATATTATATCGTACGGAAAAGAGAATCGACGAGTTAACATAAATAAGTTGACCCGATCCTTGCGAGGCACAGTATGTGTTGAGCTCTTGTGCCAAAAAGTAATAGATTATACGTTACCTGTAGCATTGTTTTAATTTAATTTAAAGCTTATTTTAGCAAGAAAAAAATGTTTGCAGTAAATAGTTTTGTGATTCTTCTCTTCGTGTACATCGCTAACTGCGAAGATGCATTTCTACGTAAGTTGAAACACATGTGACAGACTTTTTTAATTAATTTAAAACAAAAAGTATATAATTAAAAAATACCTTGTAAAATATGGTGATAGTTTAATTAAAATAAAAAAAATAACAGTTCTTATATTGTTCATTCTACAATTTAGATGAGATTTTTTTACTTTTTTTATCATGAAAATCTCAGCATCAGCCTGCGCTGCTACTAAGATTTTCCTGAGAAAAAAAGTTTCAACCAAACTCCAGAGGCTTGATTTGTGCCCGGTTAATAGCAATGCTCGATTTTCTCCCTATTTATTACACTGGTTTAAACACAGTTGGCAACTGGCTTTAAGTATGAATGCGGTGGCAGCACAACTCTCTCTACCCCCCGGAAAAATGCAGGCGTGATGTTACATTATAAATAATTTTCGTTTTCGTTTTTCAAATCAACGTTTAAATGACGGTGCTTTAATGTTTCATCACACATTTTTTTCGTTATCAACAATAGATGTTCAATAGATTAATATCATAACTTTGTTTATAAGCACAGTCACGTAATATGATTCTTACTTAGAATATAATAATTATGTGACCTAAGCTACTAAAGTTTAGCAACAAAGTTAAATGAACACGTGTAAGCCAATAACAAAGTCCTGTTAATGATTTTAAAACAATGTACGAAAACTTATTTATTGCAGTGTAATTTGCACCTTTGAGGCATTATACAGGGTGGAAAAAATCAATGGGCCCTGAAGGGAAACCATTTTTAAATCCTTAAGATAGATTATTTTATTTAAAGGAAACATTCATTTATTTCTAAAAAGAAACAAAACTGCATTCACAGATTTTTCGACAAACTTACCTAAACTGGGAATTAAACCAGTTAAAAATTAAAAAAAACACTCGCTATTTTATTTACTAATCGATAGGATTATTGTCAGGATAAAATCTCTCTAATAAACATTTGGATCTTAGAAATAAAAAAGATCATGAAATATAACATTAATTTTATTTTATCATCAATTCTAATATAAAGGACATGTGACATGAAAGAAAATTGTTACCTAGCAAGACATTGACACTGGAACTATTTAAAATTACAATTTAGTTACACTTAAATAATTTAAGTGATAAGTTGTTCGAAATGAGACCCCTCGTTACGGATACACAACTTAGTATTTTTTTTTATTCACGGCGTGTACGGTGTAGCCTTCTGCAAAGTGTTGTGGTGTATCATATGCTCCTTATAACATTTTCTACCTCAACCCCTCTTCTACCGTCTCATAAGAGTTTTTGTATTTTTTTTTCACATGGCCCTCACCATACCACTGTAGTGCTTTTATTTATTTATTATTTAAATTGCCATTCTTGTTGTTTGAAAAGTAAGCTTCTAATAAATCGAAATGTTCTTGATACGCCATTATTCCACAATTACGAAATGGAAGCAAAACAAAACAAAATCTATAAAAATGTCCAAAATATTTGTTCGAATTTCAAAATTGCAGTTCCGCACCGCAAACAATTTTTATTTAAACTTTTAGTCAGAACGCCTCGTCGGAAAAGTACATAGAATTATTATCACCAATTAAACCATTTTTTTATCTAAGTCTTCAACAAGGTACTTAGAGATAAATTAGGAAGCTTGTACTTCATAGAATGTCTTTGGATGTTAGAGATAAAAGAAAATTATGACGTGTTTTTCCTTATTAAAAGTTGAGTCTAGGTACTTAATGTTGATTAAAGCCCATGTGTACTAAATATTAGATTTCATGGATATCTTGTACGATAGACGAGTGTAAGACCTAATATTTCTTGGAGAAAATTTATCTTTAACATTGACTGTATCGACTAGTGAAATAAAATGCTTATTTTTTTAATTTTTAGCTGGTTCGATTCCCGGTTTAGGTAAGCTTGGCGAGAAATCTGTGAACGCAGTTTTGTTTCTTTTTAAAAATAAAGGAATGTTTTCTTTAAGTAAAATAATCTATCTTAAAGATTTAAAGCGGTTTCCCTTCAGGGCCTATTGATTTTTTCCACCCTGTAGGTAACTTCATGATTCCTACAATATCATATTTTGCTTTCTGTTATATTAGCCAGTAAAAAGATACTTGCAGCTAGCCTCCTAATTACCTTACAACTGGGGATTATGACAGTGAGGACATAGGGTCATGAACATTAACTATTCAAAGGAAATTGAAAGACGCTTTTTGTGACCTCAGCCTCAGAAATATTTTAGATCGCCATAATTATAGCATTACCTAAGTCAAATAACGGAAATAAACGTCACAGTTTTGAGGTAATTTTTCACCTTCACCTTCTCTATTCGTAAACCATTCTATTAATCGGTTTTGTTCTATCAGCGATTTACAGCTGAAATTCCTTACGTATTCATAAAATTTAACAATACATATATAGGATGTTTTTTTGCTTTGTTCATGATAATAATAGCGAATGACAATAATCGACTGAGATGACGTACCTAAGTACATACATTTTTCTACAGTTTGTTGACAGAGAAGTATTTTTTGGCACTTCTATAATTATTTCGCTAACCAAACCGATATACCTACTAAACAACAATCATTACAACCTACCCAAAACAAAAGAGGCGTTGTTGTCCATAATAGTAGAATTATAGTTATACGATGGATTTTTGAGACAGGGCAGCAAGGACAGGTTCTTACCTTAACCGTTGTACCTACAGGAAAACATTAGTATTTATTCACGTTAATTTCTTACGAAATGTGGGTACTTGGGTACTTGGGAAAAACGTTCTTACGAAATGTATGGGAAAACTTTTATGCAATTTGTGGCTTTTCTAGTTCTACCTATGTTGATCTCGAAGAGTCTTACGAACTTCTATTGGCATCATAAAAATAAACCATTGCCGTTTTTCTAGCTGACCGTACCATTTTTTTTTTATAAAAAACACAGGTTTTTTGACTAACTGCATTCACAGGAATGCAGTTAGCAATTACCTACTGAAAAAGTTAAGGACAGTCTCCTAAGAACTTTTTTCGTTAAGGTGATGTTTCCTTAGGGTGGATTTTTGAGATGGGGCAGCCCATCTCAAAACTAATCAAAAAATCTGTAAGGGGTAGGCTGAATGTGATATTATGTAGAAGGAAATTTAAAACGTTGGTTTATATTCGTAGGACCAAATGGAGGTTCTATATGCAAGGAACCTAATAGGTAGGTATACCTATAATCAGCATTTACTAGGGCTAATATTCATCATCATCTGCCTAGCCTTTTCCCAACTATGTTGGGGTCGGCTTCCAGTCTAACCGGATGCTGAATACCAGTATTTTACATGGAGCGACTGCCTATCTGACCTCCACAACCCAGTTACTGGGTAATACGATACCCCTTGGTAAGACTGGTTGTCAGACTTTCGGGCTTCTGACTACCCGTAACGACTGTCAAAGATCCACGAATGACAGCCGGGACCAACGGCTTAACGTGCCTTCCGAGGCACGGAGGGGTCTCAGTATGTAAAGATGGTCACCCATCCACAGACCAACCGCGGCAAGAGTAGCTTAACCTGATCGATCGACCTGTGCGGCTGTTATTATTTAGCCACGGAATATCTATATATATAAAAGAAAGTCGTGTTAGTTACACCACTTATAACTCAAGAACGGCAGAACAGATTTGGGTGAAAATTGGTAGGGAGGTAGCTTAGAGCCAGGAGACGGACATAAGATACTAAAAAAAATCAGAAAAAAAAAAAAAAAAAAAAAAGAATCAGACTTGGAATAACAAAACGCAAATGACAGGGCTAGGAGTAGGCTCGGGGTAGGGCAGGAGTAGGGTAGGAGTAGGGGTAGATTAGGAGTAGGGGTAGGGTAGGAGTAGGGTAGGGGTACGGTAGGAGTAGGGTAGGGGTAGGGGTACAGTAGGTGTAGGGAAGGGTTAGGGTAGGAGTAGGGTAGGGGTACGGTAGGAGTAGGGAAGGGGTAGGGTAGGAGTAGGGTAGGGGTACGGTAGGAGTAGGGTAGGGGTAGGGGTACAGTTGGAGTAGTGAAGGGTTAGGGTAGGAGTAGGGTAGGGGTACGGTAGGAGTAGGGAAGGGGTAGGGTAGGAGTAGGGTAGGGGTACGGTAGGAGTAGGTTAGGAGTAGGGTAGGAGTAGGGTAGGAGTAGGGTAGGGGTACGGTAGGAGTAGGGAAGGGGTAGGGTAGGAGTAGGGTAGGGGTAAGGTAGGAGAAGGGCAGGGGTAGGATTGGTAGAAGTAGGGTAGGGGGTATTAGTAGGACACCACGTGAACGAAGTCGCGCCGGGCAGCTAGTTCTTCATAAAAATATTTTTTAAATACATACTCAACTATTTCAGTGCGTCCGAACTCTCTCCTAAATATAAAAGCAGCATAACAGTTACGATATTGTGTACTATAACAAAAATCGCTGATTCGGATCTCTGATAGGATCGCAAATACGTGCGTCAAAAGAAGTACAGCCTCGCTTGATTTTCAGATAAAAAATAATTTATTGTGACAGATCCTCCGGGGTCGGTTGCATAGCTTCTCAAAGACCGAACCTCTCCCTACCTTGTAAAAGAGTTATCTACGTACATGTATTTTTTATCAACTGTTTTTATATAAACTTTGGATGAAACAAAGCTATGTAGCTAACTTGCAAATTTTTTATTCGTTAAAATGTTTTGTATATTTAATTAGGTTAGATATTTAAGTAGGTATAAAAAGTATAACGTATCTACTGATTTAATTAACTGCAAAAAAAAACTACAGAAAGCGAGAGGCTCCATAGTCGGTCGATACAGGATAGCCAAGTTCAGAATAAAATCAAAAGTTCAAAAATATTGTCAACTCATAAAATATTTACAAGGCAGAATATTAAAATCTGGCCGATAGCTATCCGTGTGCAGTTAACACTTCAGTAAACCCCTTAAAGGAAAAATAACTTTATGCTTTTTATGTCGTGTCAAGACTAAATCCATTGAAAATTTTAAACCTTCCATGGAATTCTGGAAAGCTTTCAACAAGAAGGAACATTCGAAAAATATAAATAAGCGCAATAATATTTCAATGCTTCGCATAGCTCATATTACTAAGCATTTTGTTAGTTTAACACAAAATCAGCCTGCAACAATCAGTACCTAAGCTCTTCAATTGGGAAGACCTAATTTTTAAAAGAGTTCCCTAAGGAACTATTATTTTAATATCACAATAATAATTAGTGTATGTCGACTCCAAATCCAAGATTGTATACAAAGGATTGAGACTGATTAAGATTGTAAGTATTCTTGTTTGTAAATAACATTGTCTTCAAAAAAATATAGAAGGATTCTAAGCAAAGGCAAAAAATAAAAATATCAGTCAGTAATTTCCTTACCACATGGCAAAGGCCACATCTCATACAGTATCTTAGGCAATTAGTATCTATGTACTTAGTTAATGTTTTTATCTTATCTCATAAATGATTAATTGATCTTTGATATTCTAATAAGGAACAAAGTGCATAACAATTAATATACTTACATTTCTTCTAGCAGACGTTCAAGGTTCACTAAGAGTATTGAACTCTCAAATTAACATTAACTAATTAAACTTTATAAGGTGGTAAGATACCAATCAGAAAGTGAAAAAACCTGTTGCAAAAATCGTATTTGGCAGAGACGGGAATATACTCATGAAAACCGGTCAAGAGCAAGTTGGACTCGCGTACCGAGGGTTCCGTACCATCATAATATGTTTTTAAATTTTCATCGTCGGGGGATTTTCGTCAGAGAATTTTAACACTGCATTGTAGAATATTGCAGTTTTAGGTCAGCGCCATCTCTTGACCGACAGTGGAACTAATGTAATTTTTGATGATGATTTCAGAAAAAGTGTGCTATTTAGAGACATCGTTTTATTTTTCCTGTAATCTTTACATAAACATCCATCGCATAGAATAATCACAGATTTTTCTCTATGCAAACTTCGCAGATAAGGGGGGTGAACGGATTTTTTTTTACATTTTTCATCAAAAGTCGAAAATTACGCGGCGTAAAAAAAATGTTTGAGAATGTGCAAACAGTGCTCTTTCATATGATATTCCACATGCCCTAGTTAGCCCCACTTCGAATTTTTAAGACGCCCCAGACACAGTTGCAAAAAAAAATCTTTCTTATTTGCAAAATACTTGGGCAAATGTCATCTAAAACTTTTCCAAATTTAAAGTGATAGGATTAGTAGTTCTTGAGATATCCAGCTATGACAGACAGACAGACTGTCGCACCATACGGGGTTCCTTTTTACCAATTTGGTACGGACCCTAAAAATAGATCTAGATTGTTTACATAGGTAGGTATACCTAGTTAAAATAAATACAATGTTACGTAGTATTGTGTACGCATTCTTTGTAATTCTAATTTAGTTATTAGTATTGTTACATACTTTGCCGTTTTTGTACTCGGTTCCCATCTGACTCTAATTACCAAATACCTTCGTGGTTTTGTACCTAATTTTTGTTGACAAAAATAGTTTATTGAAACTCGAACCAGAAATACGAAAGTTAAAATTGCTCACCCTTTTAAAGAAATATGGCACCGACATCAATATCGTGCTAACAGCGGGGTTTTGTAAAGCGATGGATGCACTGAGCAAAGAAAGCGACGACACGACAGCAAAACTGAAATCGATAACTCAGTTGATTGTATGTCGTGTACACAGGGCTAGGATATAGCTACGTATCTGGTTTAGCTTTCTGAACTGATTGTTTAAAGTTGTACCAATGGGTATTTTATATTTTCTTTCATAAAATGAAATACCTAACTAATAAAATACTTACCTACTTAGTTGATAGATTGATTAAAATATGCACTATTCCTACTTAAAAATTAAGTAACATTTTGTCTACAATCGTCTGTTACTGTCGTCTAATATTGTTGTGACGCACAAACTATACAGTCAAATTTACGACTATAAATGTTCCATATTTAGATACCTAATTATAATAATCATATCGAAATTAGGTCTAGTCATTACTATTTAAAGCATACAATAGGTGGAACTTAAGCCATATGAAGGTATGGCCACAAAGGCATCTACCTAATTGGATTCATTGGTTTAACTAACGTCATATCCAAGTTCCCACTGCCGTCCACACACACACACACTCATGCTGCTGTTCTTGCTTCTCTGCTGCTTCCTCTTCATCACTGTTTCCTCCGTTCACTCATGGAGTACTTAGTTTGTCTCCTCCAATCTACCTATGTCTTTTTTGGTTCGAGATTTCTGCTAATAATTTACTCATCACAGGCCACATTATACCTACATTCGGTACTAAATTACCTTCCTATCCTTTTCCTATCAAATAAATGCCATTAATCAAATAAAATCGTAATTTTGTTTGTTTAATCGGAGTTTGACAAGGTGAACGATACGTGATCGGTTTGACAATCAATCATCAACGTTGTGCCCGTCACGGTTGATATGGACACGGCGCGTGCGTTGAATGTCCTAATATGAGTTATTGAGTCATTAAAATGGAGATATGTACCTATGTACATAAGGAAGACGCCCTTATATATTTAAATATGTTTTCCAAGTTACCAACATGACATGGGCTAGGAGAATATCATAAAAACAACAATTATTTTAAATACTTCGTAATTTTCCATGTTTATGCAGATTTACCCGTGATTTGACCACAACTTGAGGACTTGGGGTTTTCTCACGTTCCGAAGAAACAATTGCATCAATACCACAACGTATTGTCTTCGATTATTTATAAATCAATATGGTAATGGGTAGATAGGTATTATTTAGTAAGCGCCTGAAGCGCAATACTATTAAGTATATCTAAGATACGATAAGTCCGAAACCATTGTAAAGAAAACTATGAACTACTTTGGATTTTCAAATTCAGGATATAGGACTCTCCAATCAACATTGAATAGCTGTAATCCAACGACTACAAGCCATTCTGTGAAGATAGCCGCTTAACTTAGCCTGAGGGTTCTAACTTAGCCGACGACGCGGACGTTCGCACGGACGGGACGTAAAAATATCGTGGCGGGAATTTTCGCGCACTAGATTCCTAATCTCTGCTCAACACCGAGAGTTGAAAATCCAGTACACGATAAAATCCGCTTACGGTTGCCGATTCGCGATATCCACGATGATAGTGATACTGACTGAGTTTTATTATATTAACTCATCTTGCAGTAGATTTGAGTTCCCTACAAGCTACAGCATTATGCCATAAAATATAACAACAATATTGACTAAACGACCAAGATTATCAGAAAATGGTTCATTATGTATTTGCGTTATTATAGTTTATAATCCATAGTTATTTAAGATTTACAACTATCAATAAATTGTTCACATTATTAACTGTATGTACAACATTATTTATTCAAGACAAGCTATTGTTACATCTTTATCATCATTAAGGTTTCCCTAATTATGTCTTTTTATTCTTTGAGTAAAATATGATCACCCCTGTATCCCAAAAAGGCGAGCAGAGGTGGACCTCTGTGTGTGACCCTCACATTCCGCCAGTTATGTTTTATGTATCATGTGCCTACCTAATAGGGGGCGAGCCTATTGTCATCAACAGAGCATAATTCCCGACCCGACAATGTATCTAAGTAGGTACCTAGCAAGTCTTTGTTCACAAAAATAGATAGCACTACATAAATTAATTTTCCATTTCAGCTACCTACATCACACCATGTGACTTCAAGAGCGACAAATTCATCGACTGTCTCAAAGAACAAATTGAGATCGCTCTCCCGAAATTCACGAAGGGCATCCCTGAAATGGACGTCCCATCGATAGATCCTGTTCATTTGAAAAACATCGAGATAGGAGGCAACGGGCTTAATCTGACCTTCACCGAAGCTGCTATGCATGGGATTAGTCAGTGCAAATTGACGGAATTGAAGTAAATTGTTGTTTAAAAATTATTGTGATTTTTGTAGTCCTTAATATCCCATGCCAATGTTTTAAAGGAAACTAATGAGATAAAGAGATCCATTGTTTTCCACGTCCCAGTATTACAGTGTTCTTTGTTCGCTCTCCTTCTGTTAATTATTCATCCTACATAGCTGTTTTTATTTCTGTTCACGTAGGTAATAGTACCTACTTAGTTCTTGTTTCCACAATCATGACCTTGTGTGCTGAAGAGCCAAGTCCGGAAGTATTTTCTATCCTGCATCATTTTAATCGATAGACAATTATCATTGAAGACTACACGTTGTTTGGTAGAAGGGCCAACACAATTTTTTGAGGGATTGAAGATGTCATTTTCTAGCATAAAATTGTTTTATTTTTCATTTTTATTATGTATACCTATAATATAATTTTTCGGCTTTGGGAGCACCTAAGTCATTTTCTAGAACCAATTGTATCTATATACATCAATTTATTATACCTACATTGCAGATAACACCAAAAATGATTGCGCTCTAAAAAAAAACCATAACAACAACCACAAACAAAAAAAATGTGACAATATTTCGGGTGATTGAAATGAAACATATTACCTACTATCTCAATTACTTACCGTGACACTTAAGACGGGTGTTATGGGTGAAAACTAGGATAATATGACACTTCCTATCCCTAAGAAAATTGTGTCGGTCCTTCTACCAAACAACCTGTATATAAGTAACGAAACGCCAAGACCACGCTACACATTGTATGCAAATTTTCGAACTCTTGGATTCATGTGGACTAAACTGCAATGATTGTCTATGTGCATGAGTAACGCAGAATCAATACAATAGGCACAATGCAAAACTTCCATGTCACAAATCATACACGTGTAGGTGCATATAATGTAATGTACTTAATTGCTTATAAACGGGTTCCGCGATGTTTTATATTGGCAATTTGCCGAAGATTGCGTTTTTCTACTAATTATGTGTAATTTGTTGTTGTGGTACCTAGGTACAATGAAACTAATTATAGGTACTGTGGACTTTGATTTTTACGAAGACTTTTTATTAGAATCGTGTCACATTATCATTACATTTCTGAGATTATTTCTTAGGGGACCAGACTGGTTAGAGATTGTCTAAGCAAATTAGATTGGCGACATCCTAATTCTAACTTAATATTAATATTATAAATGCGAAAGTAAGTTTGTTTGTTACCTTTTCACGCCTAAACCACTGAACCGATCATCTTGAAATTTTGCATAAACGTTGTCAGGTGTACAGAAACGGACATAGGGTACCTTTCATCCCGAAAAAAAGTGTTGTTCCCGAGGAAAACAACAATAACGTTATTATGATAATACTTACATGGCGCCACGTGTCTATTGAACTTAACATGTCGCCCCTTACTATGTTAAATATTGGGCATAACAATAGGATTCTACAGCGTTATTTTCAAACTCTGCAGATGCGATCGGTATGGATATTTAAAAACGCTGAAATAAAAAAAATAAGATATTTTGTTTTTTTTGGAAGATCAATGACCATTGTTACTTAATGAGCTGAGAAAAACTGTTTTCTTATGTTTTTCGTTTAAGATATCGATACCCATCGGTTCTGCGGAGTTTAGCTAGCTAATATAAAACAACCCTGTATAACGTTATTGAGGCTCCCATATTTTTTAATGATATTGTTGTAGTAAGTAATAATCGTCGATGACAATGATCTTTGTCAAGCGAATCAATGTCGACGTCTGGTTTTTCACCCTGTATTTAACCGTTTCAGGGCACAGTTCAGTAAAACCGAGGGGGTATTCTCATTGTCATTCAAAGGCAACTTGAGTTTAACCGCTCAGTACGTTGCCGATGGCAGAATCCTAATTCTACCGATTAAAGGAAATGGAGACGCATTAGTTGATGCACGTAAGTACAAACTACTTACGTCATATAAAATTCTATTGAATAATGCATACCTATTATGTGCTTTAACTTTCCGTGTTAAGCATAGTGACAACACATTCAAATTAGTTTCATGTATTTTTCGTAAGACTACCCATATACCTACCTAGGTAAGTTCTCAAAGTTTTGGCGGCCATTTTCAATGCTGCAGTATCATCAATTTCATGAACCTTACAAGGGAGGCGCCTCTGACGCATGCACTCCGCACGCTCAACCTCATAGCGGACTCTCAAACGGACTTACTTTGTTATTCTCCGAGTGAATTCACCAGGAATGCATTGTTTGTAATTTGTTATAATATATAGATGTTAATATCGATTAGGTTAGGATAGGCGAATTTATCGCTTTGGGTTATCCTGTAATGGAAGATGTAAGTAGATAAATGAATGGTCCCTGAACTTAAACCTGGTTTACCTACGATTTCATCTTGCGAGCGAACCTTCAAATGTAGATAAAAACAAGTAACCTACCTATATGAAAAATAAACTATACCTACTAAGTACTAAAAGATATTACTACCGCATTCCACAGAGGGTGTCGAAGTGCACATCGACAGCAAACTGGTCCACGATAAGGACGGCAATGGCGACCACTTCAAGTTAGCTACGCCGAAGTTCAAGTACACAATCGAACGCACCACATTCGACCTGAAGAACCTGTTCAATGGGAACAAGCAACTTGGTAAGTACCTGACAGTTAATTTCTAAAATAAAAGGAAAATACCTACAAATGCCTGGACCGGTCAGGGAGACAAAACGTGTTTAACTGCCCCAGTCTTTCACTTTCGTATTGTTATTCCAATTTTAAAACTACGTTTTGAACTTTTCGTTGTAGTCAGCCAGCACGACACGAAGCACAATAATTCAAAAACACAAAAATATTTTAATGGATGACCCATTTTAAAGCTTGATTGCTGGCGACAGACAAAAGCTTCTAACCTATAACAGTCCAGCACCCTAATTGCGTATCAGATTATCAACCACAATCTGAATAATTTTGAAGGATATTGCTAATCCATCGCTTCATATGTTAGAAAAAAATATCTGCTCAACAACGTAAACAACGCAATGAATGTAGGTAATAAAGAAAAGCCATTCCTAAGTACTGTTAGTGTGGTAAGCAATTACTGCCTCTGTTTTTATATTGAGGCTTAAAATAACAAGGGGAAATTCTCGCAAAAAAAAACAAATAAATAATGATTTTGTTCCTATCAGTTTTTACGTAATAAGGTAACAAGGCAGAAATGCAACAAGCTATAATAGGAATAATTTAGTATGATTATGGACCCTCCACATCGTAAATTATGCCTACTATCAATGCAAACGCCATGACTATATAGGATAGGGACTTTTTATTAAGGAAAAATAACCACAAAAACCAAAGGTTGTTTTACCCTGCAACATCCATGTATCACGAAGTAAGAAAAAGGAAGACCTCAACGAAACTGGTTCAGAATATAGACAATTTTTTTTTTTGTTAGGTACAGTCAACAAAAGAGATAAGTATGCAGGATCTTCGGATATAGTTGAAGTTTAGTAAGAAACCGATGGATGTTGTCGACTGAAATTTAATATGAAAAAAGAGTTGTTTGTTTTGTATTAATAAAATTAAATTTTATTCGAGAACATCCATTGGTTTCTTACTAAACTTCAACTAAGTACATATATCCGACGATCCACAGTGTGTTAGAAAGCCCGATTTTGTTGCATGCCCTTTTTATTACAGAAATCGATAGTATTTATCATTTTAGGCACTACAGTCAAAGTCCGGCATCGATACGACTAGTAGATTATTTTTTAAAAAATCTCAAAGTTCCTGTATAACCGGGTCATGAAAATAATAAAAAAAATTATATAAAAAAAACCAGCCTACATATTTATATTTCCATTATAACTACTAATTAAACTTATAATACCTAACTATCTATTTTTATATTATAGCTACAATGTTCGCCCTGTTCCACAGAGCGCTTATTACCTCTGACCCAGTTATTTCTGATTTTCATTTAAAGGACAGAAATAAAAGTGCAAAGAGGATCCCATTACCAGCAGTAGCTTTAAGTTTGCTGAAACCAGTTAATGTTGAAAATGATTTAGTGGATGATCATTCGTCATTCCCTGAACATGATGAGACTTTAATCATTCAAAATGAAAACCAAGATTTATAATTTTTTAGTTTTTTGTAAATATTTGTAGTTTTTGCAACCCGGATAAAACTTGATATTTTCGAATGAGACAACCCTAGCCAAAATAGAAAAATTCTCATAACTTCTAAATAACGCTGAATTAGATTGTGGTTTTAATATTGTCGATAGACATACATGTAGACAATCGGCTGGTCAAATATCTCTATCTAATACCGCATTATTGCCAAGAAATTAAATAAAAAGTAAAAAACATAAAAATATTAATATTTCGCGATCTATTTGCAATACAGACACGAAAATTTGTCAGATAGTTAGGTATTATAAGTTTAATTAGTAGTTATAATGGAAATATAAATATGTAGGCTGGTTTTTTTTATATAATTTTTTTTATTATTTTCATGACCCGGTTATACAGGAACTTTGAGATTTTTTTAAAAATAATCTACTAGTCGTATCGATGCCGGACTTTGACTGTAGTGCCTAAAATGATAAATACTATCGATTTCTGTAATAAAAAGGGCATGCAACAAAATCGGGCTTTCTAACACACTGTGCGATCCTACATACTTAGATCTCTTTTGTTGACTGTACATGTGTATCTATACCTACCTACTTACTACCTATGTGAGACACTCATTAAATATTACACAATGAAACAATGTTACATTGTTCTATCGTAATGTATTTATTGATTTATCTATTAACAATTTCATGTCTAAATAACATGAGCAGATAGCAGATTTCAGCGGAAGTTTCACGAAATCAATTAATGGTATAGTAACTTGAAAACTTGATATAGGTACTTATAAAAAATCTATAGGTAAGTATCACATATAAAAACTCGAGCTTCTCAGACAGATGACATCGCCTGGCGTCAGGGCGAAAAGTTTCTCTGGGGGAAATCATTGGATGTAATGTTCTTTACTAACTTTTTAGACCTTTGTATCCTGCTTATGCGAATGAAGTATCATTAAAATTGGTTCATTCACTTCACTTGGTTTTAATAGGTTTTTAAATTTTATTTTTTATTTATCCTTTTGATATTCTTATTTTGTGAAAATGAGAACTTTGTAAGCCTTTTTGTAGACTTTAAATCTGTAGACCATCTTTTATTTTATCAAGTACAGACGCCAGCACATCAACCTACCCGAAACTGTCACATTTCCCCAATAAATTTTGAACCTTATGCTTTAGCAATAAAGTTGAAAATTTATTAAAGAAATTTGACAGATTGTAGTAGGTTGATGTGCTGGCGTCTGTACCTGGTACTTGTTGACAGGCCTACGCTGTCCTCCCATACCTACTGTAATTTGAACACATTTTAAAAGCCAATTATTTTTAAAAGAGTAGGTAACCGTGGAGTTTCATGCCGGTTCTTCTCCATAGGAAACGACCAATTGGAACCGTACACCTAGCTTCTGACGTTTCATAAGTGCTCATGTCGGTTTATGTGAAACAAAATACTTATTTTGATTTGATTCTTTTCGAAAAACGAGGGCTTGAAAGTTTGTATGAATTGCCGTACGTCGTAAACGCTCTTAATAAACTTTCTTGTTTTTCATAACGCCTGTATATCCCAAAGAGTTGAGAAGAGGTGTACCTATAGTAACACCCACAATACCCAGTTATATTTAAGTCCCATGTAATGAGGGGCGAGACTAATGCCATCAACCGGGCACAAAACCAGACTCCGGGCTGCTACTGGGAAAATTCCTAGAAGAAAATCCCAATACCATACACATCGGTAATTAGTTACAGTACTTGCAAGTATGATCCTTGATTAATACAGATTCTATACAGGGTGTAACAAGACCCACCACGCAGCCGTCAACAACACATTCTCTACATCAACTTTACACCCGTTATTTTTCTTCAGCGGAAACAACCCTCAAGTTCGCCAACGAGAACTGGCAGCAGTTGATGGACGAGCTATCTCCGCCTGCCATCAAGCAGATTGTGCGAACCGTCGTGAAGGCCATAAACAAGTTCTTCTCCAAAGTCACCATCAAACAAATTATTAAAGGATATTCAGAAGAATAGACTAAGCTGTGATCTAATTTAAGAGGTGTTAAGCAGTAAGCTCGTCATTTATCATATATTTAAGGCGGCTGATTTTCGGTGATTCCCAAGGCCAATTCCCGATGTTCAAAATCTAGAAGCAATCTCATCAGCGACAATCAATGTCAAAAACTTGTCAAAAATTTAGGGAAATTAGAGGTATACTATCTTTAACAGATAGAGATTGGATTGCAACGGTACTTAAAATCACGAGAATTGCCTTTCAGGTGTTTTCCAACGATCTCTGATAAAACAGCATGATAAATGACGAGTTTCTTTCCAGTTAACTTTTTCTCGAATCTTGTTGTGTGCTTCAAACTTTTTGTCACGTGATTTCTTTGGGTTAATAAGATGCACAACCAAATGTTTTTTACCTACGTACAATCATTAATTATTCTATAGGCAAACTCTAAGATAAGATACGCAGTTTTTAGTGTATAAAAAGGTGATGTTATTTGCAAATAGGTTAAACATAAATTAATAAATATTTTTTTGACCAAACGTTGTGATTTTGTGTTATTTTATTATACCTGGAACGACTGCCTAGTTTGAAGTAACTTTTCCTAGTAGCCATAAAACTATCGCAGAAATTACCGATAGATCCAAACCAACTGAACCTATTATGAAAAACATAAGTACCTACTCATATAAGCAATTAAATAACGTTTATGTAATGAAAATGCTCAAAATAATGTATTAGGGCTAATATAATTTTAAAATTTTTTCATTAAACAAATCGTGTAGGTAAATAATGTCAGTCCATTAATAATGTTCAATGCTATCGTAATGTCATCTTCAGTCTCATAATCTCATGCTTGTTCTTGTAATTCGTTGCTGCTGGTTGTGCTGCTACTGCCTCTGCGATATTCGCTTTCGGTTGTTGTTGCTGCCAAGCTGAGGGAATTGTTGTCACTTCGGTTCCCAAACCTTTGTATTGGATTAGGCCAAGACCAAGGTATAGTGGGTAGGGGTCTTCCTTTCTTGTACCACACAGTAACAGCTAAAACTAGAGCTAAAAATGCGACACCTACTGATGTCCCAATTAAACCGGCCCGCAGACGAGGCATCCGCGCTGAACCTAAAAAAAGACAAAAATTTATTTATTGCAATAAACAGCTCAGAAGACCTTGGCAATAAAAACCTCTATAGGTCTATGACCTGACCGGATTCATGAATATTAATCTACCTTTATGTTCTTTTTATCGCCGAAAAGATTTAATTCAACGCACTTCGTCAGAGACTTGAATGACACATCATTAATTAACTTGGTATTGTTTTAATTAACTATAAGTAAATAAACTTGTTTTTATGTGAATAATATCTGCTAATACGAGGAAATTCTAAGAATTAATTCGTGATAATATGTCGGTAATCTTTGTAGATCTATAATCTGTCATCATGGTTCGATAAAAGAGCAACATTTATTCGCTGAAGAGTTATTTTCCTCAAAAAAAGGAGGAAGCCTATAAAGAAAAAAAAAACTTATTGCAAAACCCTTGCGGAAAGTTATACAATGATATTTATTTTCTCTCTCTATAGCTAAGTTTAGATCAATGAATATTATCAATTTTAATGCTTACTGGCGTAAAGGCGTACAATAGCCCTTGACTCAACCACGTGATCGTGCAATAAAGCTGCACACGTCCATTCACCAAAGTCTTCCTCATATACAGGGTTGATGGTCAGCGAGCAGTCGCCGTAGTCCAAGCTTCTCTCAGGGGTGTAATAAAAACGATCTAGAATAGCACTGCAAAAAGTTAAAGCAAAAAACTTTTAAGTTTTAACATTCTGCATTTTGACCACGTGTTTTGCCCCAGAGAGGAATTTAATTATCATAAAAGTTCCTCTTTGAACCCATTTTTTTTAGGTTCTCAACTTCTTTAGGTTATAAATTGCATTAGTGTTTATGTTTGTATATACGAAATCCATCACTAACCTAAGTTAGTACCAATGGATTTCGATTGGATACTTAGGTATCCAATGGTAGATACTTACTTCTGCGCATCCACCGTGGAATCCAGACTCATACCAATATTATTAGGAGCTAAAAATCTGCAGTAATCTAGCGGCCTTGGCCCATTCGAGGTGTGACAGTACAAGGTGACGCTGCCACCAAGCCCAGCACCAACTTCTGGTTCATTAGCAGCTAACGGTCCTGTCACTCGAACATCGACTTGATCCATTTCTTCTACTCCCAGTTGGTACTTGTAACCCATGTGACATGTCCATGTGCCTGCATCTTCTATGGAAACGTTGGCAAACGTGATCCCACAGTCACCAGACTGAAGATTTTGGCCAGTGTACCTGTGCGTGTGAAAATAATACTGAGGTGATGGAGTATTTCAACTTGTTACACGAATTGCATAAATGGAATTCCACAAAAGAAAGTTTACCAAAAGGCCTGTCCATCTTCAATTTGACGCTCCACAGGTGTGAACTGAGAGCCGTTCGGATGCTGGAACCAACAATATCCAAGGGACGCATCCGCGCGACACGTTATCGTTAGGTCGGATTCCTTCTGAACGAACAAAGACCTCATTTCGTACTCTGACCTTAGGATGTCTCGCCTTATCCTTGTACCTAGAATGAGACATGTGCTTAATATGATAAACAATGGGTAGGACCCGTTGGATGCGAGAAGCACAGAACCGGTCGAAGCGGAGGTGCTTGGGGGAGGCCTATATCCAGCAGTGCACGTCTTTCGGCTGAAATGATGGATAGGAGACGTGATA
The DNA here is from genome assembly GCA_914767645.1 of Hydraecia micacea. Lineage (NCBI taxonomy): Eukaryota > Metazoa > Arthropoda > Insecta > Lepidoptera > Noctuidae > Hydraecia > Hydraecia micacea. The sequence continues at coordinate 8,211,290 of OU611781.1, forward strand.
GCTACCGATGTCAACACTAATGATAAAACAAAAAATATATACAGCTGATTAGAAGTCAACGACCTCTTTATCACCATTAGATTATCGAATTTCATTACGTCTGCGAAGTTGCGGCAGTTAATTTATTTTTGCAGTTGTAGACGGACAAAGATAATACTTAAATCTTTAAAAATATTCACCTCCTTCCACAGGAACAGTAATAAGCGCTTGCATTGGTGTCAAGTGATGAATGACATTGCCGACTTTTTTCATAACTCCAAGTGTGCATCTCCAAGTTCCATAATCCTGAGCAGTTACCGACTCTATTGTTAACCCACATTGTTTTTTGAAGACACCATGGCCGTAGTAACTGGAAGAATCATTTTTACATAGGGAGAAATGGGCGTACCAATAGGTCAAACAAAACTGATAAGACCATAATTATGTACCTACTAGTACATCTTAGGCTGGTGCGTAATTCAACATAATCAGCCTGTAACGTTTCCACTGCTGGGACACAGGCCTCTTCTCTGTGGGAGGGAGTGGGCCGTAATCCACCACGCGGGCCCAATGCGGGTTGGTAGATGTTACATGTCTTCGAATTTTTGTTTCTAGACATACCGGTTTTCTCACGATATTTTCCTTCACTGTTTTGAGAGCAGTGGTGATAAAAATAATTTCCACAAAGTAAAGCGCCTGACTTGGTTCGAACCTACGACCTACAACTCGTAAGTCGCGGCCGTTATCACTGGGCTACCACTACTTTCAATTAGACCATAATTATGTAGCATAATATCTTAGGCTGGTGCGTAATTCAAACAAAAGTATATTTGTAAAGCTACCAACCTGTACCGACCATCACTCAAACCGTCCATGACATTAAAACCAGAGACTTCCGTAGTTTTTTGGAAACGGCAAAAAGTAATATTCTTGCTCGTGTGTAAAATATTACAGTACAAATGAAGTTTACGTTCGTCGGCTTCTCGAACGTAGCCCACGTCGAGACGCTCACCTGAAGTAAATTCATAAGAAGGTAGGTTACAAAGTTCAGGTAGTTACCATTATAGCAACAGATTTAAATCTCCTTCTGATAAACTGATCTACTTAATCTAGGCTATTTACTTGGTCATTATAATGATTACAAAGCCAAGTCACGTCCCATGTAGTCTATCTGGCAAAATGGGTACTTATTTACTGACCTCGTGTCTTGGCTATCGAACTGAGACAGATTGATGTCGGTGAAAGCCTTTGTGTCTAGACATGGAAAAGGCTCGGTCACCAAAAATATTGATGCGAATCACGACACTAATGTCAAGATCACCTTTCCGCATATAAGGCAATGTCGAGGACACGACCTAGTCGCGGAACAGGCACAACAAGTGCTTGCGACACGGTGCCCTTAATCGGGCATGGGAGTCATGTCCATGCGTCACTGCGCCGGTAGGATTCATACACAAGCAATCGCCACCCGATAACATTCCGAAAGACACGACATAATCATACACTACACGTTAAATAATCATGATGTTATATGTTTCGTGTCTTTGATGACTTTGCTTGATAAATTATCAAGCAAAGTCATCAAAATAACATTAACAATCTATATTATCAATGATAATATAGATTGTTAATGTTATTTTAAAAATCATCATCTGCCTAGCCTTTTCCCAACAATGTTGGGGTCGGCTTCCAGTCTAACCGGATGCAGCTGAATACCAGTATTTTACATGGAGCGACTGCCTATCTGACCTCCACAACCCAGTTACTGGGTAATAATACGATACCCCTTGGTAAGACTGGTTGTCAGACTTTCGGGCTTCTGACTACCCGTAACGACTGTCAAAGATCGACGAATGACAGCCGGGACCAACGGCTTAACGTGCTTTCCGAGGCACGGAGGGGTCTCAGTATGTAAAGATGGTCACCCATCCACAGACCAACCGCGGCAAGCGTAGCTTAACCTGATCGATCGACCTGTGCGGCTGTTATTATTTAGCCACGGACCTCTCTAATGTTATTTTAAAAATATTTTCTTAATTTTCTCTATTATTGCACCTGCTGTGAATTGTCTCCGCATCACCCTTTTTTTTTTTTTTTTTTTTTTTTTTATCGTGTGGAAATCCTCATGGATGTCCACCACCCTGGGGTGGGTGCGCAGCACACCCTTGAAGAATGCCCTGCTTGGGCAGTGCAACGCCGTGACCTTGTCGCGGCGGTTGGTGCTTCGGATACTCTCTCGCTTCCGGACGTGGTCCAGTCCATGGTTGGAAGTGAGAGCGCGTGGGACGCTGTCGCCTCCTTCTGCGAGGATGTGATGATCGCGAAGGAGGCGGCGGAAAGGGAGAGGGAGGATACAACCTCCCTTCCAATCCGTAGCAGACGCACCGGGCGCCGGAGGACGCGGAACGATCTCCGGCCGCCTTAAGGTGAGGCCTGCAGGCAACGGACTTGGGGAGTTTGTTGCCTGAACAGCGAAAGGCCCGAGACGGTGGCGCGCCGTGTTCTGCGCGCGCCTCTCTCTAGAGGAATAGTGGCCGTTTGCGGCCGCTGAGGGTGACGGGGTCCGCATGGATTCATGCGGGCCAACACCTGGCCGGGGGAGCGTGACGAAATGCGCAAGCACTCCAGCACCCCGGCTAAAGGTAGCCGCAGGACAACGTGTGGTTTTAGTCAGAAGGTAGACTGGTAGAAAAGCCCAAGGCATTAAGTCCACCTTTGTACAGTTTTTACTTGTGCATAAAGTTTTAATAAATAAATATTATTAAACATGCCCAAAATATTCCGCGCACAGCCAAACAAGGTGATTAGAGCGATATATCGGTAATCGGTACCAAAAATAAAAAAGAGAGAAAATACTTTCCATTTCTTCGCCCCAATCATCAACTGAATGAGAACTAAAGACCACCAGGTTTTAACTTTTTATAGAACGACGACATCTCCCTTGTCTATTCCAAAACCCCATGAGTAGAGCGTACATAGATTCATTTTCAAGCTCCTAGATTTCATAAACCATGCAGGAATTTCTCCGACATTTAAATCCTGAAATACCGGGATCCGTTTGCAGTTAAATCGTAAATCGTGCTCTGAATCCGAATGTCTACTGTCCGACTGTCTACGTGTTTGCGACACTGACACTTGATGTATTTTACGACGTGTAGAGGCGTCCTGCATTGTCTGCATGCTGCTGTGCAATACTGATAGTACGCAGAAACTAGTAGTGATATAATGAAGTATGTGTAATTATATCACTACTCTATGTACTCACTAGGTACCTACTCATGGTTTGACCATAAGCTGTATTTAGGCATAGTTAGAAAATTATTACGTCTTCCTGGATGGTGGAAACCACAGAACAGTAAATATCTGTTCTGTGGTGGAAACTATCCCGTCTGCTTTTTATTTTAAGGACAGCTATTTTTGTTAGTACAGGTCAAGTCAACACAACACAAGGGTTTATCTACTGTAAGTTTTAGCTAATAAAATTCTTACGAAGATATTGAAAAACGAAGATAAAGATATACTTAACCCGGTGCAAAACTCACCTTCAACAGCAACGGTCGTATCAACATGCAGTTCAGTCACTCGTCCAGGTATTCCAAGTAAAACGCTCCATCTTCCCTGCACAGCCCTAGTGGTTCGATCCAGGGTCACACGACATTGCCCCGATACCAACGAACTCTCGGAGAATGGCTGAGCCACCAGGCAGTAGGAGTTGTTCAAAGACGAGAGGTCCACTAGTGTGTGAGTCTGACCATCTTGCAGCGATATTGCGTCTGGAGTGTAACTTGATATTTGGTCTGAAATAAAAGTGTGAAATGACTGACATTCAAAAATAATGGAAGCCTTATTTCGTTAACTAAATGAATTTATATAATTTCGCAACTTAGACAATCGTATAACCGCATAGGCATAGAAAAAAATATATCTATGCGCATAGGCTTCAGTCACATAAGCTAATCGCCTAGTAACAGGGGCGGATACAAGGGGGGCAATGGGTGAAGTTGCCCTCCCCCCCTGGGCTTCAACCAAAGTACCAAACTGAGTCTAAAACTCTAAATTAGACAAAAACATAGTTTTATATCCTGTATCTTTACTTTGTATACAGTATATTACTAAGAAAGATGCTCGTCGTAAGATAGATGGTCGTAGTCGGTCATCGGCACATTCTAGAGTTGAGGGAAAATAGGTACCGCAGGTTTTTTTTCTAAAGGCTTTTAAGGCTTGAGAGGGGAGGGGGCTTCCTCAGAGATAAACATTTGCCCTTCCTTGAGCGAAAACACGCATGTTTTTGCAAATAAATGAATCTGAAAACCTAGTTCCGCGCCTGCATATAATAGTAACATCTACTAACTGGGTGGTTCTTGTTTCTAACATCTAATTGTTCTATTTCTAGCGGTTGCTATACGTAATTCCATAATAATGAGTCATCCTATATTTTTATTTGTTTGAATATGTACCAATTACAATAAATAGTCACTGCTTACCTACCTAACAAATTTTAAATCCTAACGAAATGTTGATCCGGATCAAACCGCTTCTGATATACTTAAATGCTACCTATAATTATCTTAATCATGAGCCTCTCGCCACAATGTATGCATATCTACTTATATAATTATATTGATTAGATATTGCAATATATAATGTATCTACAAGATCCAATTGATAATGGTCATTACCATTATCAATTGGATCTTGTAGATACATTATTCCGTACAACCCTTAAGTAATAACTCTTTGTATTGCGTTAATTAGCTGGTGCTTATTTGATTACTTGATTATAATCGTATAGACATACTATACTTATTATAATCAAGTAATGAAATAAAGCAGAGAATAATGTAGGCAGAGCACATTGCTCGCAGAACAGATGGCCGATGGGGCCGAAAGGTTCTGGAGTGGCGACCGCGTACCGGAAGACGTAGCGTTGGAAGGCCTCCCACAAGGTGACTGACGACCTTGTGAAGGCCGCAGGAACTCGTTGGGTGCGAGAAACACGAAACCTGTCGAAGTGCACGTGCTTGGGGGTGGCCCTATGTCCAGCAGTGGACGTCTTTCGGCTAAAATGATGATGATGATAATGAATCAAATAAAAGCCTAATATACCTATTAGGTAGATATGCTTATCAGTAGGTAGCACAGCTCGAGGCTAAATACCTAATAACAACCGCAAGGGTCGATAGAAGGTTATGTTACCCTTGCCGCGGTCGGTTTGTGGGTGGGCGACACCATAAAATGTCGAGACCTTTCCGTGTCTTATAGAGAACGTTAAGCCGTTGGTTCGGGCTCTCATTCGAAGATCCTTGATCTTTGCCCAAAAATCTGACAACCTGTATTGCTCAGGGGTATCGTGTTACCCAGTAACTGGGCTGTCGCTCAAGGTTAGATAAGCAGTCGCTCCATGTAAAATACTAGTATTCAGCTGCATGAGGTGAGACTGGAAGCCGACCCCAACATAGTTGGGAAAAGGCTAGGCAATTGCATTGATTGCTTATCACTAGGTAGAACCTACTTATACAATATTGAATACTATTCAATACGTTCACATCTCTTATTTAAAAGGTTCGCCTGTACATATTACGGTAAGGATGCCTACAGTGAAAAGAACTCTCATACCTGCGACCTGCACTTCAGACCACCCGGTGATGGAGTGGTTCCCTCTGGTCGCAGTCATGCGCCATCGCCCCACATCCGCGGAGACCACGTTCTTCACCCTCACGCCGCAGCCGTCGCTCCAAGCCTCGTATCTTCATACAAAAGTTATATTGGTACAGTATGTTTGTGCTAGCACAGAGAACAAATTCGAATTACACCTGTAATTAAACTACCAATTCAATTTTACCTTGTATTATCCCAATTTATTCGGATTCTCCCTCCCACCGAGACGGGGTCTGTGTCCCAGCAGTGGGAAAATTATAGGCTGATTATTTAATGTTATTCGGAGTCGGCGCAGAACGTAGGTACTTTTCTTCCACATCTACTTATCTAATTACCACTCTCTAATCCCTTTATCTATTAGCCGTGATCAATTTCACCACCCGTGATCGTGATGCATGATACGCCCATGTATAGGTACATTATTCCTGGTACTATCACGCCGCGAGATTGTGACTTCAAGCCTTCCTAGCGTTACAGTACCTAACTGAAGGTACCTCCAAACATAAAACAATAACACTGTAACCGAGTGTTAGGTACCTACCTAGATCTTTACGATTGAAAATGAGAAATATTCAAAACCTATAATTTGATCAGTGTTTCATGGTTTTTCACCTAACAGTCTCCAAAATTACTTAGGTACTCCAAGTTACTTAGGCAGAAAATTTTGCCTAGGGTAGCTATTAGCCAAGAATACACAAGGGGCGCATTGTTTATAATGTGCAAAGTGCTGCACGGCAGGCTTAATTAAAATCACGTCACTTCTAACGAGTTAGCTAAAGTAGGTATAGAGTTAAGTTAGGGCACCGTTGGGAACACCTGTTGCATTAATATAAGGTAGATTTCACGAGAGCCACAGAGCTTCGGCTATTTCACGAGAGCCACAGAGCTTCAGCTATTTTCAGAACACTGGTTTCATGTACATGTTAATTATTGCAGTTAGCAACAAAACTCGACACTGTTACTTTTAGATACATGTCATGTACATTGATACAAAATGACTCTATAATATAAAGTAGTTAATACCTACTCTTTAAATTTGATATCAGTTAACAATATTTTAAGAATGTTTTGGTCTAAAATTAAAATTTTAAATAAACTGCAGTGATAACAGACTTTTATTGCTGATCGCACCTAATCTGCATTCGCAATTTATTTGCCAATAATGTAAACAAATATGCGTTTATGGAAAAATAACTTTAAATCCTACACAATAAAGTTCAGTTTACACTACAACTTCAAACATTTTTATAACTTTTTCATGGTGCTAGTCACTCTGAAATCAACTTAATTACCATTACAATAAAATGGATATTTGTTTAACTTGAAATAATATTAATTTGAAACATAAGTTTGAATAGACTTTATATTACCTATAACAAAACAACATCATGCCTGTACCTACAGTATTTAATTACTAACCTATTACTGGGCGGGTCGCGGACATTAAACGTGGCTCCTTCAGGAGTGGTCACCTCACAAGTCTGTTGGTTCTCCAGATGTTCAGAGAGCCGCATCAAAGCTTCATTACTTTCAGCCACGACCAGGTGTAAGGGCCATCCAATACCCTGCTGCATGTGGAGAAGGTTCCCTAATCGCACATCGTACGTGGCTATCTGGGCATACCCAGTATGCGAGTACAGTAACACTGAAAAAAACAAAGTTAGTAAAAAAGTCCATTGTGATGTTTTATGTAAACTCAACAACATTTTATGATAACTTAAGGTTCTACATAGAACAGTTACAAACCTAGTGAGGCAACCAGTCCTGGCAAACGTTTCTGCCACATTATCACGGAAAAATCGAATTAATTCCAAAAATTCTTGTACAAAATAAATCAAATTAATATGGCTACACTCTTGGGACACTCGTTAAAATGAACTGAAATTGCAAAAGTTACAGTTGTCGATAAAACTCAACTCTATCGGTCCCGGTCACCGATTATTATAGCATTTGTTATGATTGTAATTACTTATTAAGATTAAAATCATTCAACTGAATAACATTATCGGTAGATAGGTAATCTACAAATTTTGAGTCCTGTCCCCTGTCTGTAGGCGCTCTTTTTGACCTTGGACAATTTTTAACCTGCCATCCACATGAATGCATTTATAGGTACATACCTACATAGATAAATGCTGGCGAACATAAGAGCGAGGGTCGATCTCTATAGCCTTCTCCGTTTCATCGACCAGAGCGTAAAGAGCGCGCGTCCCCACTGATGAGGCGTTTGAAATTATTTACACGGGTGGAGTAGCTGCGTGATCGCGTCACCTACCCACCGGCTTACGCAGGTCTATTATCTAAGTCTATATTCTATAAAGAATACATGTATAATTACGAATATACGTGAGTTCTGAGGGCATGGACAAGTTGCATTTTATCAGCGATAACGATGATTGAGAGGTCAAAAATATATTGGATTAACAAAGGTACCCAAGAGCTTATTACAATCCTGTTGAAAGTCGATGTAGAAAAACGAAACGAAGTATGAAAGCGCCAGTCGTCTAGGCCCTAGGTCGTTTTAGAAACAGGTAGATCGATCCAACAATGAGGGCAGTAGTCTTCATCTGTGAGATTATCATGGACCAAGATGAGGCCCATTGAACTGTATAGAAGGGGCTAACCCCACTCGAAATGAAGGCGTCATGGTCGTGGAAGGTAGTGGCGGGACTGACTGGGCACCAAGCCACCTGGGCACATTTATGCTGTTCCCTTCTGCCTATCCCTGCAAAGATTAGCAGGGGACCTCATTTTGCGGTCGCACGGAGTGGGGAGTAAGACGTACCCTCAGCGACTCCCGAGGTAGGAACCAATCTGTGTGTGCCGAGAAAATTCGGGAAAACTGAAAGTTTTTATGGTTATATGGTATTCTGTATGAATCAGCTAGTGTAGAATAAAAACTTTTCGTTTTCTTCAACATTTTCAAGGGTATCATATTTTATAAATTATAACGTTGAAAAAGCTTGTGGAAAAGTCGAAGCAGCTCCTCGATTTAGTACAAATTGAATGAAAAAACTGTAACGATATCATCAAAGGTGCACCATGCTTGCACCCCCCTGACTTCTAAATACAATATAGGTGTAAAAATATTCAGAACTAAAAGAAAAAATAAATAATCTCCGAAAACGATTGCCTACTACATTAATAGAGAAATAAACCTATTGGAGGAGAGATCCTAAAATTTTCGAGGTCGCTTCGCTCGCTCTTGCGTTCTGCAATCTCTCCATTCTAAAGCTTTTGTGTCAACAAAGTACCGAACTCCTTTTTCCGAAAATCTAATTGACCCTAGGCGCCTAGATATCTCTAATTCTTAAGCTTCTTTATACAGAGTTACATTAAATTGGCTAGTTCAACTCCGCAGACGCGATGGGTATAAGTATCAAAACATAATAAAACAAAAACTACTTAATTTAATGATTTATTGTGTGGTCATCGACCGCAGTTATTGGTATAGGTATAACATCAGTTTTTTTTTTACATTTCACAGACGTGATGGGTATTTGATCTATATGTCGCAGAAAACTAGCTTAATTAGCGATTCAGTTAACTGAACTAAACGGCGCCGTTCAACTAGCGGCCTGCATGATATTAATTTAATGAACGGCCTGGCAGATGCTTAGGCCCATTTATACAATAGGGTGACCATGTGAGGAAAAGACAAAATATCTGACGTTAGTTTATCAATTGACTATTCTACACATACCGAATCTAGTCTTTAACTCAATACCCCAATACTGAACCCTTTTTGCTTGGAAGCCCACAAATGATATTCCTAGATAATTAAGATCTAGGTATAGATTAGAATTATATTCTTAGATAATTAAGATCTAGGTATAGATGATACCGATATGGGTATTATATACAGTGAGCTACCAAGGGCTACGGAGCTAAAATTATAGCTATTAACGCATATCTATATTCTGATGAACACGATAGTAATCATAACACACAAAGAAAATGATTACTGTAACAAACATAAAGCGCCATCTAGTGTAAATTATCCAAAGCACTATGATGAGCAGCCTCATAAACTAGAAGACAGCAACTACAAACGATTTCTATAGACAAGTGACGCCATCTACAATCTTCGTGTGCAACAATCTGCGCAAGCGCCACCCCGCGAGTAATCTGCATCACAACTACAGATGACTACGTGTAGTGATTACGCACACATAATTATGTCGACTATCCGCCTTTATAAGCAGAGCTGTCTTCAAACAAATCATCATTCACTAGCTAGAGGTTTCTGAGCGCGGCAGCCACGCAGCCAGCTCTGATCCTTAGTACGACTAGTTCCCTGTTCGGTAGCCTAGCAGTCTTCAGGAAACTAGCCAGCTAGGGGAGGTCTGAATGGAGATAGCCACGCAGTCCCTTTCATCCCTCCACTTAGGGTTGCCTCACGATATATAAATATTGTAACATGTAACGTAAATAAGTTAAGTTGCCAATAAAATATCATCAAGTTCAACGGGGCTTTAATTTCACAACAAGCAACCCTACATTACTTACTTAATTGAAGAGTGATAAAACAATGTCTGGCGTAAATATTAGTCACGTAGGTACGTTAGATAGTTGTGTCGCCAAGGCGGCAGACGGCTTGCACAGCACTCTCACAGGAGTTTATTCTTCGTTGCGCTGGCGGATTGCCGAACTTCGGCGGTAGGTACAGCGTCTTACGTCTTTTTAGAGGGCTATCAGACCGTGCCGCAGGCGGGCGCAGGCCCTTAGATTCCTATCTTCTATGGTAATTTTAAAGACTTTTTAAGTGCCTAATTATTAATATAGATCTACGGGAATTTCCCGCCTAGCTTCTTACTTTGCTTATTAGTCTTTTTTCGTTCTTCAACTTGAGGCTGATTAATTATGTCCAAATTATGTCGGGGGACTCGGGGGGGCTTCTAGCTCCCCAAGACATTAATAGTTCTGTCAATCTGTCCCTTTTATCATGTTTAGTCTGACATAATAAAATTAACGCCCTCTCCCAGCATACCAACCGCGTTACGCCCGGAGGGTACACCGTGGTATGATCTTGAGTTGTCTTTTCTTGTTGTTGTTATTGGTGTGTTGTTCTAAACATTTTATTATACAGTTTTTGAAGATATCTCTTGTTCGAAAGTCAGAGGAAGTATACTTTCCGAGTTAATACCTTCCTTTATAAGGGTGTTTAATAACAAACACTTTTATAAAAATATACTATGTATTTATTGCTGCATCGCGTAAGTACAGTACAATACTGACCTGATTGGTACTAAATTCAGAATCATAAAAATTCATTGTCTTGTGTTAAGTCTTCTAAAATATATTTGGAATCGGAAGCGACTTTGTACTCAAATATTGTCTATTCATGGAGTGGAGAGCCCAGGACGCAGTGCTTCTGCTAGGGTCGCGGGCTGTTCGAAACCGATACCGTGGCCCCTGGCACAGACTGAAGGAACACGGTGGATTTTAGTCAGTAAAAGTCTGACATGCCCTCCCGCTCCGCCCAGAGAGGGTGAAGTTATTTGATGATTTCCCAAACAAAAAAAAGGACGCAGTGCTTGAAAATTTCTAACAAGCCACTGTGCTGTCTTCGATTTGTACACCACAATCTTCTCAACCAGAATAAAATTGTTTAAAAATGCCATATGTCGTAGAACAATAATTCATGGCGCCGGAAACGGATGATTTTGCAGTAAGGATCTTGAAGCGCAGTGCAGAGCCAAAAAAGCCACATTGGTTCGTTTTCAAGTCTGTTGTATATGGTGAAAAACACTGCCTATTCATACACAGACCTTTGTCATTTTATTTATATCCGAATCTGTTTACTTTCACTGTGTGTTAACTGCTCATTATTTGTCCCATTATTCTTTGATTTGTTCTCCATGACCTTTCCATAATACTATGTAAAATTGTGTGAATGATTATTCGAATGTTTCTTTATGTATATTATTATTATTTGAATCAACTGGAACTAGTATCATAACTTCTCAAGTTTCATATTTGTGTTCACTTTTTCTATTGCTAAAATAGCACCACCATATTCAAATTACAAGGCTGTTAAGTAAAATATTTGTATGCTACCCAATGGAACTTGCACTTTATTACAACATTTATAATTCTTAACTTATTTATTTCATAATAATTGGAGATCAAAGCACTACAGCCTAATTGGTAATTGGTGGTATATTCACAATCAATTTCTGTGTTGTTTTTTCTTTCACTGGCAGGATTGGTATCACGTCATCAGCGTCTTTCATGAGCGCAGTAGGCATCTGTGAAAAAAAGTTAAAAGCAATTAATTGGCGAATTACTATTAAATTTTTCTTTCATGTGAGGATATTAAATAATTAGAAGGCACATTTCTTCAGCATAGCTATTGACAACAGTTCAATATGCTTCCGTGTCGAATTGAACATTAATCAATTTTATCAAAAGAGTCCAAGTAATAATGTCTTTATTACTTGGACTCTTTTGATAAAATTCTCAAATCCAAAACCCGAAAATTTTGGCAGTTTTAGAGCTGATTTTTCCATCGCCAGACAACTTTTATTCGAGGAATAAAATTGATGTTTGACAGTTTTTACCAGACTGCGCCAGAATTATTGTATTAACTGCCAAAATTATTCCTTGAATAAAGTTATCAGATGATTGAATAATCAGCCCTAAATCAAATAGACGACCGCCTTTCTTCCGACAGCTATTTGCTGCCGAGGGCAAGGCAAATTATTAGTCATTGAAAATGTGTCATATTTGATTCGACAACCTGTCGAATGGTTGTGAATTGCTATACTGTTCCCTCAACCCATTTAGTGTTCATTTCCTATAAGCAGGGGATTCCCAAGGCAAGCACTTTACAGTTTAACTGCAAAAACTCAAACATGACATTCTTACTTACATTTAAATCTTTCGCTTGTGCCTCCTTCACAGTATACTCTCTCAGAACGTAGTCAGAGTTGAGCCAATGGAACATTCTGGTTTCATTGGCTTTTACCAGCACATCATCCACTCTCAGGAAATATCTTAGCAGCACATACCAATATGAAGGCATAACTCTCTGAAAACATATTTCATAACATTATGTATTGTATTACAAACAGAACTGCTGATCACAAATAATTTCACTGTCATTGCTATTATGTATGAATGCTAACTTTATAATATATTACAAAATTATTACTTCCAAAAGATACAGGTCAGTGACCAGCACCCTAATTGCGTTACACACAATCACAATCTGCATATAATTTTGAAGAATATTACTAATTCATTGGTTCATATGTTCGAAAAAATTGTCTGTTCAACAATTTAAATAATGCAATGAATGTTGTTGAACTTTCAAAATGAAAGCCATAGCTTTGAGTACTACAATTTCAAAATAATCAACATAGCTCAAGTCTCTACAATTTGAAGTTATGTATAGTAAGTACAATGTGCAGATAGGGCAAAAAGGGCTATTTGACATGGCAATTTCCTTTTTTGTTTGGTATAAAAATTCAAAATACTTACTATTTTTACAGACAGTTTAGACACCCCATGGTCATGCAATTCATCCTCAAATAAAGTCAGATCATGATAGAAAAGGATTTGTTCTTTTTGTTTCAGTACATCAAAATCAATTGATTCATCTGTTGCCTCTATGACAATATTGTCTGTGAGTGTGCCTTTGTAATCTGTTGAAAATGTCCAGTCAAATGGCCGCTTTGGTTTTGCTGCATATGGTCTTAAAACAATAAATATGATTATTATTACATTCAGATAGAGAAGTATTATAATTGGAGTAAAAACTAAGGTTCCATGCAGTTTTTTACTAGGTTTTGGTGATTTTGCTTTATTGATTGGGCGAATTTTAACTATAATATATACAACTATTGCCGGGTTTGTGTGCATGTCAGAAAACAAATTGGACTTCATGGGTTTAATTTTTTTTGCACGGAACCATAATTATTTGGAACTACTGTACCTCCACACCCGGCGCATTTTATTAGTAGGTATTTTTTGTTGGATAGAATAGACCCTTTTTAGTGTAAATTTGAAAACCGCAAATTTTGAAAAACCATAGGGGCCGAGAAAAATATTCCTAGTTTTTTTTTTTTTTCTCAAAATATAAAAGTTGCTTAAAAGGCGTAAGTAGTAGGAGGCTCTAGTCTAAAAAAAAATAAACAAGGAAGGGGATGGCGGGGTCTGTTCGCTCGCTTCGCTCGCTCACTAGACCCCTCCATCCCCTTCTAACCTAACCTGTCCGAGTCGGGGTGCCCCAAGTCCCGAGCTCGCTTCGCTCGCTCTTGCATCCTAAGCTGTCATTACTAATGTGTTATTTTTGTCGATTCAATCGTTGTTCTAATAAGAAAAACTGTACCTAAACACTCGACTGTGGGTACATACGACAAGTGACAACTCAACAACTGTCAAACGTCAACGCCCATCACATTCGATTATGTTTCGTTACCTAGTTAAAAATGAATTAACGATAAAAAACTTACAGTATTCATAATAAAAACCACTAAAATCCACTGTCACTTTGTCTGAACGTAAAACAGAACGACCTAGAAGTGAAATTCATACATTATCTATGGTAAAATGTCAATTTTATAATGTAAATATGTTACATTTTCCGTAACTTTAAGATTATTTTACACAAAAAGTATACAATTTCAAAAGTCGGGATTTTGTGAAAGTGTTTAACATAACGACATGTACAACTATTAAAATTGTGAAACTTCGGATCATCGGGTGTGGAGGTACAGTGGAGCCGTAAAAAGCTGTTATTTTGACATCACAAACAGACACTTTAAATTTATTTATTTGTATTCATAGCATAAATATTGCAGAAAATACAAATTATAATATAACTAGCTTCTGCCTGCGACTTTGCCCACATGAAATTTCTTTTTCCCCAACACACCTCTTCGCATAGCATCGCCACCCCATGCTATTACTTCGTTTTCAATTAGCATTCTTTCTGACTTTCTTCTTTTTGCTCAGCTCTTAAAGACCTTAGGGTGGTGTTAAATAGCCTTCCTTAAGAATCTGGCTATCAAATGCAATTTAGTTCCAGGGATTAGCATGTTCAAACAAACAAACTCTTGTATTATTAGTATAGATATATTATAATTATAAATATAATTACCGGGCTTCCTGCCAAGCCTCTGCACATGAAACCTCAATGGCCTCCATCCTGCTGGCCACACATCTCAGGGAATCAAGAGGATTAAAACATATAATTGCACCACTGTTATGAGTCAACTTCAGAACATTTTTAGGAAATACCATATCAGGAAAATGTGGTATCGTCAGTTCTTTGCAGTATCTGGAAATGCATGTTCTCAATTAATAAATAAAATTAAAACACAATCAAAATAAGTTGGGGGTGTACCGTGTATTAAGATACTAGTTGGAAATACACATAATTAGAATACTTTTTTTTTATCACATTTTGTGATTACCCTACATGTATCGTAATGCCCTGTAGCTTCTGCCAGGTAAGATGCTACCTACATATTACAAAAAAAAGGCCAACACTTACATACAAAACTGACAAAATTGATCATCGTCGCGTTCGCAAACAACCTTTGTAGAACACACGCTAGGCAGTATGCAGCTCACATCGTACGATATATTCCACGGCCCAAACTGTATCGATTGCGAATTACTCGCATATCTTCTGGCATCCACACTGTGTACCTGTAAATATAGAAAATTGCATCTTCAAAGCGTCAATAACTTCTCCCGGCATTTTATAAAGTTACGCCAGTAATATTGTTATTACCTCAGCGTTAAACATGTTTAAATATATCCACGATTAGTAACTGTAAATCCTGGCTGTGAATTTTTACATAAACAATTAGGAATTTAAATTAAAAGTAATTAAATCCCCCAACCCCTGACAAAATAAAACCTGCAAACTGCAAAATTGCAAATTCAGTTTGACAGTGGACGTGGACGTTGACATTTAAATGTTGCCATTTTTCGCACTGCTGCTGAGTGTTGCCACTGCTGCCAAAGACAGATTACTCCCTCCCTGCACATAAGCTAAGCAAACAATAAAAAAACGATCAAGTGCGTGTTGGAACATGCACAGTAAAGGGTTCCGTAGTTGGGTTAAATATTTCCATACGCATGCACTGACATGATTTTATCAACCGCAAAAATAAGTTTGGAAATTAGTTGTGTCGTGCAATAGTTCAATGGAACGGCCACGCCACGCCGCGGCGTGGGTGTGACAAGTGTGTCACACCGGCGCGCCGGTGTGACACACTTGTCACACCTGCGTGACGTGGAGAAATTATCTCACTGAAATCCGACCGCCGCGCGGCAGATTTGCCAAAGATGTAAACAACAATGGCCGCTCGAAATTGAATAAAATCGATAAACAAGAGTTTTTATTTTAAGTAATGTTAGTTTTCGTCTAAATCTCCGAGCTAACGAGAGAAAACAAACATTTAAAATAAATCGGTCGGACTTAAGATAATTACTTACCCATAGGAATAGGAATGTCTGCCTGCAACGACCGCGAAACGGGCAAGCAACGCAAAATTGGTTAATTAGCCAAGTTTTCTTCGTCCCTTCTCTTTTTCGCTCGCGATAATAATTGTGACAAGCCGTCTTTTACGTGTCTAAAAGGTTATATGCTCTGTGTCATCTAATAGTGTGACATTGTGCCGTTTTTGAAGATCTAATGTAGGGTAGGTAGCCAATTTACCTTTTTTTTACTTATAATATCATTGTACTCCAGTATAATATAGTAGTCTTTGATTGCACTCATACATATTTGTTGGAGTGTCGTTCTATATTTGAAAGACCGCAAAAATAAGTTTGTAAATTTTAGTATTCCACGAAATAACTATGAAAATCAGTTGTTTCTGCAGTTGTACTTGAACACGTTATATTTTTCCCATTTAGTTATGGAACAATAAAAATAATTGCTAGTAATTTTGCGATTATTCGTATAAAATGTATTTATTTTAATTTATTTATTTTATTAATAATCTAAGTATGGTTTGGATCAAGGTTTAATCTAAATTAAGTATTTAGATGAACGAGATCCTCTTTAGTTTGATCTTACCTAATAATTATTGTTTAATATTTTGGTTTATTATAAATATATAATAAATTATCTTATTTACAAACTTCTAATACTAAATAAATTGCAAAGAATTTGATATAAAAATATAATATCCTAACATTACTAAAACTATTAAAAACAGAGCAAGCTAAATAAAACCGTTCAAACTAAAATATTTCGTCGAAATATTTACCTCTAAACCTATTATTTTAAAATTGTTTCTTAGTAAGCTATGATCATTGAACGAAAGGTACATACGATGAAAGCTTACCTTACTAGCGTTATTTTCCAACATAATCTTTTTTTTACTTTCCTCTTGTCCGTACAAAACCATTCACTATAAAAATGGGAATTCTTCGAAAATGGCAACTCTGTCAATAAAACAGTGTTACCAAATTACAAATTAGACGGTTAAAACAAATAGTCGACTTAAAACGTATATAATACTAATAGTCGGATTAGTATTACGCAGCACTATAAAATTAACGGCAGGCAGGTAGCGGGGTACGGGGTGGTCAAATCAATATGGCCGACTTTCACCGGTTGGTTTGTCTGTTTTGATATTTTGATAAAAATAATCTTTTCGTATTACATAAAACTGTTGTGGATTATTGAAATATAATTTGTGTGTACGCTAAAATCAGTAACTAACTATGGAAGCGCTTATACCAGTCATTAATAAGTTGCAAGACGTTTTTAACACAGTTGGAGCTGATGCCATCCAATTACCTCAAATAGTAGTTTTAGGAAATCAGGTAACCATATTTTTTAAGAATTTATATAAATAATTCTGAAAGACTAGTTGCGATTAAAATGGCAGATACACATGATGAATTTCCTGTTGATATATCTGTAGCGGTTATGTAAAGGTGTCAGTGGAGTTCTTTGTCCCCATTCTATTCAATTGACTACGCTGTCATTGACCAAGACCGCCCTCCCGAATTCCTGATTCACAGTCACTGGTCTCAAGCTACACCAAGATATTTTAACTATACAAACTTTGCGCATAGTCACGCTTCTAATTTATAATCAATAAAACATCCATGACATCATGGAGTTTTACATCACATGTACCTAATTTTGATGTTAACCGAAAAACAAGGATTACAATCTTTATCCCGGAAAACTGCTGGAAAATATAAGAATATCAAATGTATTCATTTTGTCATTTGCTTAATCAAAACCAAGAAATGCGAAGATTGAAAAATTATTATTTTATATTTTGTTTTTCTTACAGAGCTCTGGCAAAAGTTCTGTTATTGAAAGTCTAGTTGGGCGTTCCTTTTTGCCTCGAGGCCCAGGGATTGTGACTAGGCGTCCTCTTATTCTACAACTAGTCTACAGCCCTAAGGACAGTAAGGAACATCGCTCAGCTGAAGAAGGTGAGTCAATTTATTTCTCAACAAATATACAATTTAGTTCTATACTTTCCGCCCCTAAGACGACCCACTGACCTGAATTTGGCTTATGTTTTTTAGGTATTCATAATCTTGTTGCCTTTTTGATGAAAAAAAATTTATTTTATTTTAATTCAGCAGGCTAAGACTTGTAGAGAAAAGACGTCATAAATTCCATTAACATTTATTTTATGTTCAACTGATTTTAATTCATATTATACTATTGTTCAAAATTATTAGTTTTGCAGTCTAGGAATTATAACAAGTTTTTGTGTTTGTTGGATGCAGTTTTCAATGTCAAATAAGTATAATAGAGCATTGATCTTCCTACTGTATGTAATGCTGCTGTATTGATTGACTAGACTACAAATTCAATTGATAATTGGGCAGCTCCCAATGTCACTTTTGTTAAGTTACATTGGCATGGCATTGATCTCAAACTTTATACCACAATTATGGTATTGCTGATTTATTTACTGGTACATAAATGAAGAGTAAAGTTTAAACTTATTTTCATTATCAAAATGATGTAAAGAAGAAAATATTATTCTTTAATAAAGAGCTCAATTAATTTAATAAATATTTTATGTAATATCACCAACGTGAATGTGGCACTGTATTTAGCAGCCTAATTAGTATTGTATTTTTATTTGAATGTATTGCTAGTACTAAAAATCCAGAACACAGAGACATCACCATGGAATCCAATAGCTCAACTTTCCCAAAAATTTAATTCAGGTTTGTAATAGTTATTGACTGTAATCGGTTGTATGAGCATGTCCCTGTTACATGTTTAATTTACATCCTATACCACCTAATCTTATAAAGAACTCTTTTAAGAACTTTTAACTAAATGTAATGTAAAACAATGTGATAAAACATTAGATTAATGCTTTTGTTATTGCCCAAGTTTAGTAATTGATCAGTAACTACTAATCATTAATCAATGCTATTAATAATCTTTGTTTTATTTATGACAAAATTGTTTCCATCTAGGTTTGCAATAAATCAAAGAATGTTTCATGTCTTGACAGCATGTAAAAAATCTTAGCATGCAGCATGACTTCCATAGTAAACATTATGGAAATAAAAAGAGCTTGTTATTTAGTAAAAACAATTATGTGACCTTCTTAACTCATTGTGTTATATGTAAAGAAGAATCCACAATGATGACACAAGACCATGCATGCTTATACAATTTCATCATATTCTTATTTCTATTCCTTATCATTTCCTTACCATGCTTAGACAATATCTCTCCATTGTTACAGGTACTGTAAATTTAGAAGAATGGGGCAAATTCCTCCACACCAAAGACAAGATCTACTCAGATTTCGATCAAATGAGACAAGAGATCGAGCGAGAAACAGACCGCATGGCGGGCAACAACAAGGGCATCTGCCCAGAGCCCATCAGTCTCAAGATATTCTCAACCAGAGTTGTAAATCTCACATTGGTGGATCTCCCTGGTATCACGAAGGTAAACATAATTGGCACACAGTATTGTTTTGTTATTGTAACTCGCATATTGTTTACAAGTTAAGCTTCTATTATCATTGTGGCGCAATATTTACCCCATTTATATTTTTAATTAGGTACCAATAGGTGATCAGCCTGAAGATATTGAAAACCAAATTAGGAATCTTATTATAAAGTACATTGCCAACCCAAACTCCATAATTCTGGCAGTAACAGCTGCTAACACAGACATGGCCACAAGTGAAGCTATCAAAATGTCTAAAGAGGTAGATCCAGATGGCAGGAGGACTTTAGCTGTGGTTACTAAACTTGATCTTATGGATGCAGGTAATTGAACTCAAGTATTTGTTTATCTTTGGAACATGAATAATAGATACCTCTTCATGGAATATTTATGGCATGTCTAAATCTGTACTATCTAATAATTAATAAAAGTAAGCTGAAAATTCAACTAAAAGTCATAAAAAATTAATGTTATACAAGTTATCTAAAACATTTGTGTAAAATTAGTATTAATATCAACTTATCTCCCAAATTAGATTACATGATACGTTTTGATAAAAATATTGTGGGAAAACAAATTTGAAAGTTTCATAATAAAATTAGCCAATGGACCTTCCTCGGAGCAATGATAGTTACTAAAATAGTGATTTATTTCAGGAACTGATGCTATAGACATCCTATGCGGCCGCGTCATTCCCGTAAAACTTGGCATAATTGGAGTCGTAAACAGATCGCAACAAGATATTATTGATAGGAAGTCGATTGGGGTAAACTATCTTATTATTATGAAATCACAAATGCTTTTAGCAATATAATTATTATTTGTCAATTAGGAACGTCTAAGTACCTTGGAAATTGTATTGGTATTTAATCCATTTGGCTTCAACTGCATTTACTTTGTAAATCATGCAGAAGTAATGCAAGTGATATTGAATATTCAAGATGTTAGCTTGATTTTGGACCAACAAGATCTAAAAACTATGTCACAATTTCTTTATTTACAAGATGTCGCATCGCGAAAAATCTAAAGTGTGCACTTTTGGCGCTTTATCAATTATTTTTCAGAGATTTTTAGATAATACATCAATGACAGCTTAAAATGCATACTAACAACAGAATACAGTTCTGTTATTGCCTACTGATCGAAGTCTTTAATAATCACAATAATTGATCTATTGATATCAATTGTTTTATAAATCAGGATGCTCTCAAAGATGAAGCAACATACCTGCAAAGGAAATATCCTACAATCGCCACACGGAACGGCACGCCGCACTTGGCCAAGACCTTGAACAGACTACTGATGCACCATATTAGGGATTGTCTGCCGGAATTGAAGGTATTTAACATGATTACATTTAACAAAATAAGTACTGTCAAGTAGCAAAATTGCATTGGTATTTATTTTTCTGAACTACTACTGAACTGATATGAATCTATATATGAATATTTCTCGTAACATCTCATAAGCAACAACTAACCACAAACAGTACTTTTTTGACATCTCATTGGTTTTTTGCCAATTCAGTAAACTTTGACCAACATTTCATGTTTTAATCTGTCTGATAGTGCAGTTAAAAACGTGGGTTATGATAATTATCTGATTCAAATTCGTATTATCTTAAAATTGTTTTTGAATCAAGATAATTCTAAGCATATAATGATAATTCTTTATCTTATGTGAATTCTGTCGCGGTGGGGTCAAACCATTCCGCCCTTTAAAGGAAGAAAAAAATGATAAAATATTACTTGATTCTGTGACAACTAATTATTTTGCTCATTATTTCCTCTTCATGATGACAGGTTCGCGTCAACGTAATGATCTCACAATTCCAATCTCTTCTCAATTCGTATGGTGAAGATGTGTCAGATAAGTCGCAGACTCTACTGCAGATAATCACAAAGTTCGCGAGCGCGTACTGCTCCACCATAGAAGGTACTGCAAGGAATATAGAGACCACGGAACTATGTGGAGGTGCCAGAATATGCTACATATTCCATGAAACGTTCGGACGCACGTTAGATTCGATACATCCTTTAGTTGGTAAGTTGTTTTTCAGTTTCCTAGTGCACAACACTTCCTTTATAAGCGGTAATAACTTCGTTTTAGTTCCGCGAAGAATCTAAATTCTTTACTTGGGTGAAATTTTTACTTTGGAAATACTTGATAACAGGACATGAATGTGATATTGTTGTTATTATTATGCATAATCTGAGAATGACAGTCAAGATTAGACACTGATTATTTCGTGACTCATCTGAAACATGCATTACACATTTTTATAGTTTATCATTGTAATTTGAACCTTTTGGCTTTGTCATAAAAGTGACACAATGCATCATCAGTGAATGCAAGGAATTGAAAGAATATGCCTTTGTTTGTAGTGTAGCATTATCTTTAAAGTGAAGCAGGAGTTCCCTTGCGTAAAATCTCAACTCATGATGAATGAATAGTGTTTGACGAGTCATTTTTCGTAAAAGATGCGAAATAGGCGACGTCTGTCTAAAAAAAAGTATGGTAATTCAATCACGTCGTGACAAATCGGATGATAGTTGATAATATTATGAACTACGTTATCTAGATTAACTGCATGCTTAGTAGGAAATAATAACTTTGTAGCCGCAAAATCTTGTAACAGTAATAAAACTGCGCCCTGCAATAGCACATTACGACAATACGACATTGTGTTTTATTTATTACCAGGTTTGACGCGCATGGATATTTTGACCGCGATCCGTAATGCAACGGGTCCGAGGCCAGCCCTGTTTGTTCCCGAAGTGTCGTTCGAGCTGCTTGTCAAGCGGCAGATCAGAAGGCTCGAAGATCCATCACTTCGCTGTGTTGAACTGGTAGGAATCCCTTTTGCAAAATTAATAAATAGAATAGATATTTATCATGAATTAAAGGTTTTTTTATGGCATTTTTCAAATCAATAAAAAAGTTTTGTGCAGGTGAAAAGTTTTAACACATTTTAGTTAGTTGCTGGAGCATAATATTTTGCACGCTAACTGATTTAATCAACAGATACTGTTTGCTCACGTAATGTTTGTATTTAGGTGCATGAAGAGATGCAGCGTATAGTGCAACACTGTGGCACAGAGGTACAACAAGAAATGCTTCGTTTCCCGCGATTGCATCAACGCATCGTCGATGTGGTCACTCAGCTACTGCGTACACGCCTGCCAGCTACAAACTCTATGGTAAGTACCTACGTACTAACTTTCTATAGACCAGATTTATCGTCTTTCAACCTTGTTTACGACCTTTCGTGATCATAAGGTGGTGATCAAGTCTCTCAAGTAATATAATAATTTAGTCACGTCTGTATATCATCTTAGGGAATCATTCTCCCACAGGGATAGACAGCACATTTTTGTCCTTGATTCACCATGACTTGCATTTTTCCAACTTGCGTGACGTATTTCATGAGTAAGAGTGATATCAAACTCCACCGAAAGTTTTCGAGATAAGCCTAAATTCAGATAATGTCGAGAAAATTGTTTTATGATATGCAGGGACATTATCATTTCAATACGCGCTCACCGCGTACGACCTTGACTCGGACATTATCATGGCGGGTTTTTTTTTTTTTGCAGGAACCGCATATTATTATTTTTGTACTGGACATTGTGGTTATGTTTGTACCTAACATGTGTGTTTTGGTAACTAGGCTTTTCTCCGTATCGTAGATTAGTAGGTGTCTCATAACATAATTACATATATTTATGTAGACCCAATATAACTGTAAACTACCATATTACCAATATTTGTTGAGTGCGAGAATAAAACTTACGATCACAAGCCAATTGGTCCACCACTTATTCAATCGAGCGACATATGCATTTGTTAATATTCGCACGCTTAGTAGAGGCCTTCGTCTTTATAGATCAAAGTATCATAACGACGATGAACAATAAAAACTAATAAGTGCCTCTACACATACCATACAATAAACTATTATACTATCTTCAGGTGGAGAACCTAGTCCAAATCGAGCTGGCTTACATCAACACCAAACACCCAGACTTCCACCGCGAGGCTGCCCTCGTGTCGGGCCTGTTGAAGAGTACCGATGGCCTGTTAGACGACCACAGCCCCATCTACCGTCAGAAGGCGCCCCGACCCGCTTCCTCACCGGTATTCGCCATGTTCAAAGTATATAAGCTTAAGTTACTATGTCGCTTGTCTGTGGAAACTAATGGCACTAACATGAGGTAAGTAGTGTTGTTGTCTATCTCCTTACAGTTGGCCATCATGAGTACGTAGAAATTTTGTGAGCGGTAAGTGGGGTGGGGTGCATTTATTAGCCTTACGAACTATTGACATCTATCGGATGACAGCGTTCATTATGTTCGCAGCAGTGAAACTTCGCACCTCGTCGCCATGTAACCCTGGACAGTGACATGCGGTCTTAATTTAATTTATTTTTGTTTGTTTATTTTTATTAGAGTAATTGCTGTTAAATTCCATGGGTGACATTAATAGATGCGGTCTATCTGCGAGCTCGACATAGCAAGCAGTCTATACAATCCATTAATAATAAATTTAGTTAGGCGATGAACCACTGTATGGAGTAGATAGTAATAGTGTTGTAGTTTATCGATCTTTGTTGCTTGTGCTGTGGAAAATATTTATGTCTTAGTTAGTTAGTTTCATAGTATCTTATTTAGAAACAAACAGATTTGTTAGCATGTTATGTAACTCGATTAATAAAGAACTGACTGAATTACTTTTTTATGTATGTATAGTAAAATATGCAGTATGTGGGCAATTAATTAACTGTGGTTTTGCTATGTGGAATGTGGCAAGTCGTTGCTATCACTTGAACCAGTGCATTACACAATAACGGCACTGAATATCCTGTTCGTTGGTTGCCTGCCTACTGAACTATTTTGCCGAGTGTACTTACATTGACTATTGATCTACCTAATTTTCTTTTGTGATTCAATAACAACCGATTCTTTTGTAGCTGTTTCTTCGACAAATGGGTGAAAGAGGGTCCACCCTAGTATTCTTGGCAAGTGTATGGGAAGCCCACAATAAGGTAAAATAGATCTCGCACCATAGTGAGGGCTAGTGCCGTAATACTACAGTCTCATGTTAGCCACATTGTCCTACTAAATCATGTGACGGCGTCATGTTGGTGAAGCTTTGAATACTATGTGGGCTCTCTCTCAGAACGAGTGCACACAACACTGTCCACGCGTTCTGCGTTTTGATTGGCTACGCAACTTCGTGACCAATCAAATTGTCAGACGTAGTTCGCATGGACAAAGGCTTTGTGTACACTCTTATGTGTCGCAAGTTTAAATGACAAGTTGAAGCGCATTTTTTAACAGGGTGACAGGGACATTGACGCGCATACTGAAACTATGAATTCAGCACGTTACCCCCTAGCATAGAAATAGCAGTCGGTTAACAAAAAAAAATCTGCTGTTTCCTACAAAAGTGAATACTTTTAAAACGTTGCGCCAAAATGTATGGAACAGCTAATTTTATTTTTTTTATAACACGAAAAGTTTCTACGCTAGGGGTTTAGAATAATGTACTGAATCCACTGTAACAGGTTGTGCGTCGATGTCCCTGCCTTCTGTATAAAACTGTTGATAATGCACTTATGGGGTAAAGTCACGTCGCGTCGGCGCGTATTATAACTGGGTCTTGTCAAGGTATTGTCATATAAACTTAGCTTTATTATTGCTGACTAACCTTTTTCCATTAGTAAACATTCTCACCGACAAACTAATTGCGATATAAATCGTCTGACCTCTTGTACATCCACAACATACACAACATATTGGCAAAATTAACATATTTTTGTTGTTAACCTTTTCACCGCCAAGCACTTCTATAGAAGTTCGGGATTTTCGTGCCACCAGCGCCACAACTTCTATAGAAGTTGTTAATTTTAACTATCTTATTAAAATAAATTTACTGTGATTAAAAGCTTTGTTCCATTTTATTATTTAAGATAGCACTGTCTACTACCCTGTTTTTTATTTTTCTACACAAAATAAGCCCTAGTTTGTCCTAAAATCGGCAAAAACAGAAAATCCGAATTTTGTTACTTTCCTCAGAACGCCAACCACTTCATATCAAGTTGGCCAGTGATGTGCCGTGAAAGGTTGATTTCACCATTGAAATATTTATAAATACAGAAAGTTACGAATATCGAAAACAATTTGAGGTCAATAAAATATGAACTTAGTTATCTACTTCATTACAAAGGATAGTAGATGAATTTCGACCTTCAGGTAGATGCCGATACGTAATTATAAAGTTGTTACCAATTCTTGTCGATAGTTATTTTCCCATCTCTACAAAACAATTGGTCGTCTATGCCCCTGTGCGCCACCGAGTGCCACGAACTACTATAGAAGTTGGTCAGTGACGTCATAGGCGTGCGGCTGTCAAGGTCACTTTGGCATAGTGCAGCACAAAATCGGATTCGCCCGCACGCATCTTTCTTTCTTTCACTTGATAACAAATAGAAAAATAAGTGAAGAACTTGATTCGGACGAACTTCTTAAAATTTTGCAAGGTGTGGAATCGGACTCGGAGTATTTTGTGGAGAACATTGAACCAGAAGATAATTCTGAGATATGTCTAACTGGATGATAATAATAATGTTTATTCATCAAAGAGTAGGAATTCAATAAGTATGTAAAATGTTCGGTGAGCCCAGTATCTCCAGATGCACTGTAATTACAGTAGATTTAGGTACTGTTTTTGTACTCCATACACTATTATGGTAAATACAATACATGAGTTAAGAAAAGAACAGAAACAACACTTAAAAAACAATGCTTTGATAAGTACACGGCTACAAGCGTGATAGAATTTAAATATATAGTTACTTTCCATTTCAAAAAACACTTTAAAAACAATTAAAAATTCTGCCACTTAGATACCTACGGTAAAAAACGTTAACTGAAGTTATTAAAAAAACACAGGAATAAACAAAAATAGAAGAAAGAAAGACCATAGACCCCATCCCTGATCAGAATCGAATTCAACGTGCCCTCAGTGCCAATAACTTGATATGAAGTTAAAGAATGAGATCATGAAACAAATAGAGATGTACCCCATTCCTTATAGTTCTAATTGAGTTATGTATTAGTTTCTTTGATACTCATAATTTATACTGTTTTTTCTTATTAAGGATACTGTGAAACAAAACAAATCTGGAAATATTTAATCAGTTTTTATTTATATTCGTAAAATCAACTTTAAATCTTAACTTTACGCGTACAAATCTTATTCATCGATATGACGATATCCCCATCACTACTGTTTACTATATATTTAGTTATACATTTATAGCTTGGCGCTCGGCGAGGCATTGCGTTTTGTGTACGTTGGCGGCGAAAAGGTTAATGCGTCAACTGCCAATATTTTTGTGTAATTTTATTTTGTTGTTTTTGTACTAGACGTTGTTACTGAATGCATGATAATATCTAGTAATTAGGAACATTCTATATCGGGCACTTTCTCGCACAGAATTCTATGAACGAAGCTCGCCTTAAATGTTGGATATTCTCTTTTTAGCATGTGCCAGCGATCACGGATGGTCAGGAAAACAGGTCTCCAACCAGCAATAACAGTGAATCTCCAGCGACTCCCCAGGTAAAAGAAATGGTTTACTGATGGTAGATTGAATAACAATGAAATGGAAATATTCCAAAAATTATTTGTATGTACTTATATTTGCATGCCTGCAAATATACATGTCGTATAAATTATGCACTGCACCACTACCTACTCCTTGTAACGGATCATCGCCTTTACCACAGTAGATAACGCTAACACATATTCGCCCCATCACGCAAGCTAGATACTATAAAAGTTCACCCGCTTAATTGTCAAGTCCCAAACTGGTGGGGGAAGGGCCTAAGTCCCAGTTTGGGATTTAGGCTCTTCCCCCACCACCCTTGCACAATTCCATTTTATCTTGCTTCCAAGGTAACCAATGCAACGATTCTATCAATTTCAGATGAACGGTACAATGGAGAACAAAGCTATGACTCCGCAGAAGCCAGTGAACCTTCTGCCTGAAGTGCCGAGTCAAACGTCACGCAAGCTCTCTGACAGAGAACAACATGATTGTGACGTCATTGGTAAGTACAGTGCTGTCAACTTTATCTTATTATGCGTTGGTTAACAGTCTGGAATGTTCAGTATAACCATACTCACCTTTGTTGATGGGCTAAGGAATTTAATAAAATAATGGATTTAGCCACATTAAAATTAATATTAACTTAGTTTGGTTTGGATTAGAGTGCAAATAACACCTAGTGGTTTTATACCAGTTTTAATCAATCAAGTCGTAACTAAGTATTCACTATTTATCACAATTAATACATTCATATTTTAACTCAACATTGTATCATTCAACAATATTTTCTTGTGATGCTAGGTGGGCGGAGCGATGAGCCGTCAGTCGTATTACCTAATGAGACAATAGACGGCATCAACGTGATGCAATTGAATCAAATGGGTGACTTAGTGGGTGAGGATAGCGAAGTGGTGTACAGAATGCTTTACTCATTTTGCTCACTATTAAACTTCCGACCACCTACCATCGAACTATTTTGCTTGCTGCTTCTTTACTTTGAATTTTTTGTCATTAAATTGTAACTTCGTTTTACTAATCCCTAATCAATGTATTAATTTTCAATAATGTTTCTTTTATAGTCGTATGTTTAGAGAAATATTTCTGTAATTATATTTTCTAGTTGCGTGATATTGTGTTATAGTTGATGTTTCACTAGTTTAATCCTAACATAATTTTCACAACATTATTTTCAACTAACATTCAACCATTCATCACAAATCATTAGCATTGCGTTTTAAAAACGACCCACTTAGCACCTTTTACTAACAATATGAAGATGGTTGGTTTGTATAAGGATTTGTGTCAATTGACTATCATTTCCTTTAAGAAACCAACATTATATGGTAACAACTAAGCAAGCTTTCTTTTACAGAACGGTTGATCAAGTCGTATTTCTACATAGTGCGCAAGTCGATCCAGGACTCAGTACCGAAGGCTGTGATGCATTTCCTAGTGAACTATGTTCAGGATAACCTGCAGTCAGAGCTTGTAACTCACTTGTACAAGTCGGACCAGGCAGAGAGCATGCTTAACGAGTCGGAACATATTGCGCAGAGGAGGAAGGAGGCCGCTGACATGCTCAAGGTTAGCGTTTCGTTGTTTTTTTTAGAACAAAAGCGGATTAATATTCATTATACTGTGGTTGAAGCAAGCAACGTTTCGCAATTTTTTTTAAATGACGGATCAAACACGCGTTCTCGTAAAATTTTATTCTACTGCACATGAGATTGTTTTGACGTCTGTATTTGTGCCGTGCTGATGGATCGCCACCTATTTCATGGGAACACTTAAACAAAACTGGCGAAATGTAGTTCTACCCTTCGGGGAATACAAGCATGACGTTAGGTTTCGTCTAGGAAATAGGCTGCTGCCATTTTTCTTTTACCAAAACTCAAAGTGGTTTTCAATATCAAATGGAGCCAAAAACATACTACTGATTACTCAATACTTTTGTATAATTCCAGGCTTTGCAGCGTGCCGGTCAGATCATCAGTGAGATCCGAGAGACGCACATGTGGTGATGCTCGCTCGACGACGAAGACTCTAGTCTGTGAATTAGTGAATTTGAGCCCAGAGCTCTGTACATATTCCTTTTATGTAGGTAAATTATGTGCATCAGGCTTTTTACTTACGATTCACATACATTTGCTTTTATCATTTTGACTCTGCAGCTCTCTTTGCTATGTATTAGATATATTAATTTATTCATGACATTTTGTCGGAAACCAAAAATTCGGAGTAAAAGCAGAAAATGTAGAAGCAAATGCATGTTAGATATATTGGACATTTTTAAAATGGCACCGCGTACATGTAAACTGTGTTTAATTAAGTATTCAGTCATTTTACAAGGTTTATTGTAGAAAGTACTTATTGTTGTCATTTCATTAACACATATTACATGTAGCAAGTACTATTTGTATCATTGTGCAATAATTGTTTTAATAACTTGAGCTCAGATCTGTGTGTTTTTATCAAATTGTATCAGACTGCTCACTTATGAACCTTGTTATATTATGTATATTATGCTCTTGACCAGCATTACGAATTTATAGTCATATTAACTTTTTATCTAACCCCCTTATTAATAAACGTTGTATAGCGTCTGTATAGTTACATAACCATTTGTCTTCTTATTTCGAAAGTCAAATTACTGATGACTGAAAGAGAGAAATCGGTGTGTAACTATTCATCTGATATAATACGTTTATTAGTAAGGGGGTTAGTATTTAAGATATTGAGCATGAGTTTTTAAAACACTTCAAAAGATCATTTAGGAAATAGTTTTCCATTTGATAAATCGTTCTGAAGCTGAGTGATGCTAACATAAGCTTGAGCCTAGGCACGTCTTAATTATCACATCTCATCGTTCTGGCTAGACATTTTTTTTTGATATCTAGTATTTTACAACGGTTACGCAATTTGGAGATATCTTAGCTACTCCACATCTTAAATAAAATGTGAACTAAGACGTGTATTTTATGCTTTTATACCGACAGTACTGAAATGCCGAATGCATGATGCAATAAATTGTACTTGATACATATATATTATTACTTTTATATTTTGGTTACGTAAAACTGTGCCAATAAATTGTATACAAGGGTTCGCCTGTGGCTTAAATACAACGCAGTGTATCAGTTTTACTTATTAAAATGTGCACAAACTTTATGATGTTGACTTCAGTTACCATTTCACTATTGTTAAATGTGAAACATGCACATAGGCTTAACATAAAAGTGTATTCATATAAACATTGTAGTTATTAATGCAGTGATATTTCTTGTAATGTCTGCTATATAGACATTTCCATAAAAGTTGGCTGTCCTTAGTAGTTTTACTGTACCCTATAAATGAAATTGTGTTGCTCGTTTTATGGTTGAATGGTGTGTTAGTCAGGTAATATGAATTGACTAGTTGTATATTCTGTTTATCCCCTATTTACAGGGTTGGTTGGATATTTTTTTAAAGTACTTGTCTGTGTCCGATTACAAGGCTTTTTATCATTGATTATGTCGTAAGTCGATAGAGGAATAAATTGCTTTTACAGTATATTTTTAATATAGTTCCTTGGTCATTCGTTATAATTTCGCATGCTGTGTTAAACAACTTCATTCACGATTTCAAGTCATTTTGTGTCATGTCCATGCTAAAGTAATTTATTTGTTTTTATCAGGAACTAGCATAGTGAGTATTCCAATGTTACATGATGTATTTATTGTTGAAGTCCAAAAAGTGGTTTGCTTTATGTATCAAACAAAACCAATTGAATGTTACATAAATAAGATTGTATTTAAAAGTCTGTTAAATATTAAAATAGATTAATTGTCATGGTCAAAGGGTCTTTGATTTCTACAACCACGAAATGATTCCTCCACGTTTAGGATAGTGCAGCGCGAGTGTGCACTCAGTCCGAAATGGGCGATGAGAACTACCCAGCTCGTTTCGCTGCACATCACAATTCCATATTTGGTAAATCATTAGTACTCAATTGGTAATAATTAGTACTCGAACAAAAAAAATGGTACCTACCTTAGTAGTTTTCGAGAAAATCGACTTTGAAGGTGGTCAGCATAAGTGGTAGCATAATCTTACACATAAAAGACATATTTACTGACATATCCATTTTTCAACGTAATTATCGTACCGGTAAGACGGGGTGAATCGGGACGAAACTTTAATAATAAAGTTTATTGCCAATAAGGACACTTAATCGTTAATTATATCTAGTGGTTAGTCAAATCAGTTTGAATGGCTTATCTGATTTGTGATCTTATTTGGTCAATAATCACATCTTGTGGATAGTCGGTTCAGTTAAACTAATCAGCATAGCTATTTACAACCTCTTGATACGCTTCCGTACCGTATCGAACATCAACCAATGTTGTCGTAGCAGTCCTAACGCTGTTCACAAGTAATAAACCCGAAAATTTTGTTAGTTTAGTTAATCAAATAGACGACCGCAGACGACCGCTATTCTACCTGCCTATAATTACTTAATTACCTACCTATAATTAGCCTCTGTTAACGCCTCTTTCGTATCCTAGAAGAGCGGTGGCCGCCACATATCGCCCGCAGTGACGGCCGTCATGAAAATGAAAGAACCGGGATTTAACTTTACGGTGTCATAAAACGCTCT
The DNA here is from genome assembly GCA_914767645.1 of Hydraecia micacea. NCBI lineage: Eukaryota > Metazoa > Arthropoda > Insecta > Lepidoptera > Noctuidae > Hydraecia > Hydraecia micacea. The sequence continues at coordinate 8,243,099 of OU611781.1, forward strand.
CTAGGGAACTACATCAACTTACTTTCATGAATTAATAACGTTTCAGTCACGTCATTCGACGATAAATTGTGGACGCCATGTTGCGGCCACCGCAGTGTTAGGAAACCCTTCACAAATGCCTCTAGACTAAAAATCGCCAAAATTTAGTTTATTCCTGTCAAATGACGATTTCCCATTCTGAAATTGACTAAAGTGACACAACTTTACAACTTAACTATATTTTAGTTTGACAGCACTAAGATGGCACTGAGTTATGAATCTATTGAAAATGGCAAATGAATTTCACGTTTTTCTCCTAAAATTTTGATTAGCTAACTAAATCGAACTAAATTTGACTATTTTTAATCACGATTAAAAAGGTGTGGAATAAAATTAGTTGTCATGAATTCATTTCAATCACACCAACACGTCGACTTCAAGTGCAAAAACAGTACTGTATCTTTTTTTTTTCTTTTGCTTATATCTCGAAAATGGTGTGTCCTATCGCAAAAAAAATGAAAATTTGTACCCCTTTATAACACCCATTAACCTCTAAAACTCAACATGTAGGTACCGTAAAACGGGGTGAATCGGGACGAAACTTTAAAATGGATTTTAACATTGAAATAATATTATTTCAATGTAAAAATCCATTTAAAAAAAAAACAATTTTTTTGCCAAAAAGGACTGTGTTTACTATATTAGCAACAAACTATATAACATCAACGTTGAAATCCATTTTAAAGTTTCGTCCCGATTCACCCCTGCATCCCTATTCACCCCGTATTACCGGTAATCATTTTTCATATTTTCCATACAAAAAGTAAAAAAAATCCTTAAAAAACACGCCAAGGCTGCCCACTGCGCGCCCGCGGCTCTAAAAAAAACATCACTGGGTAGGGCAAACAAGTACCACGTGTCGACGAGTCGTGATTGTTAAATTCGATTTTAGTTGTGTCAAAATTATTTTTAAATTTAGAGATTTTTTATGCAGAATAGCTGTAAGATTCTCATAGCAAAAAGTAAGGAATTTTAGTGATAGTTTAGTTAGATTAGTTCAGTGTACAAGAGAATGGCACCATTGTCAACACCACAGAGTACTTTTTGATAGACTGAGTCAACACTTTTCATACAAACCAAGCGTGTCACAGTTTTCTCGCACTACGACTCATGACGTATAGAAACTGATGGCTATCAAGAATTTTATTATTATTGCCGTCTCTACTCTCTAGACGAGGCGCGGCGATTCCGAGCGCTGTGGATTCTGCCCAGTTCGACTACGGTACAGATTTGATAAGAATTTTATTCTCAACTTAGTCGGTTCAGCCTCGATGCTTAGGGAGCAGGATACAGTGTTGTTTGTTTACTTTACTAGGTTTAAAAAAAACAACGACTTGAGGTTATTTTGTTTATTGAATAATAATAATAACGATGGTATTTACATGTAACATACTGAAATTTATAATAATGGGTTTTAAGGCGGTACCCCGACCAAAACCGCGTTTTTCTTCGTTATTCAGAGGCTATTAACCTTTTAAGCGCTTGGCTAAATATTCATTGCCGTGCCCCTAGCGCCCGGCTACAAATCGATAAAATAATACCTATAATAAATAAGGAGGAGAAATCGTTGTATTGATTAAAAAATAGTCAAAAAGTTTTTTTCTCTGTTTAATAATGGTTTTAGTTGTACAGACGCCAGCACATCAACCTACTACAATCTGTCAGATTTCTGTAATAGATTTTCAACTTTATCGCTAAAGTATAAGGTTCAATGTTGATTGGGAAAATTTGACAGTTAGGTGTAGGTTGATGTGCTGGCGTCTGTACCACGCAGTTAATAGGACAAAAATAAAACGAAAAAATCATGCATGTCTCTGTCGCATAAATACGACACGAGCGGTAGGGGCACGGAAATATGTGTCGCATATGCGACACAAGTGGTTAAAATTTTAACTCAATAATTATGAGAAATAAACTACATCTGAAAGCAAATTATTAATGTTCGATATCCTATCATCAAATTGCACGTTACTATTTGTTTTTATATGTTACTAATACATTTAAAATCTCCTTTTAAAAAGTGACTAAAATTATTGATTGCATTCATATTTTGCTAAAGTTGACGTTCTATTAATTTGAGGATTTCACCAATGAATAGATAATTTAAAAATCTAAATAATTCACGTTTTAATTTATTTAATAAGATCGCTATTCTTTTTTTATTTATTAATATAATTCCAAAAATTGTGCGAGTTCTATGATAAAGGGGCGTGCGCAGGGTGCGGGTATGCTGCATCCTTTCGTACGAGGGAGCCGTGTCGCTCTCTGTCTCTGTCGCAAGGAGGAACGAATGCTCAAGGTTATTTGGTCGGGGTACCGCCTTAAGGGGGAAGTGCCAGGGTAGCCCGCGAAATTCAAATTTTCTTACGTTTTTCGCAATTTTCAGATCAGTGTCAGGTTGTATTTTGATCAAAAGTTGATTCGCGACTATAACAGATACGTATTTACTGAATTATAATCATTCGAATCATTAATACATCTTTCTAAGTTAGATTTGTACCACGACAACAAATCTCTTATGGAAAACTGCTTAGTGGTACAAATCTAACTTAGAAAGATGTATTAATGATTCTAATGATTATAATTCTATAAATACGTACCTGTTATTGTCGCGAATCAAATTTTGATCAAGATACAACCTGACACTGGTCTGCAAATTGCAAAAAACGTAAGAAAATTTGAATTTCGCGGTCTACCACTGCGCATTCACCTTAAAATGGCTTTATTAAAATATACTCCATTTACTATAGCATTAGACAGAAGTTAAAAAAGGCTCTTTTAGAGGCACACTGTAATAAAAGTACAACAAACATTATTACAGTCAAGAATAGTCAAGATTAATGTGGAGTTTAATATAATCAATTTAAATAACAGCAGTCACACTAAATTGTACTTACTTAACCTATCTACCTTCTGAAATTACAAGGCTTTCATTTAATATTATTTAGTTTTTACATAAAATATTGTCGTGTCAATGTTTAAAATTTAAAAGAAGCAGGGGCGGAAAGTACCGAGAACGTTTTTCATGTCACTATAACTCTACCAAATCTAAAATGTTACTTATTCCCTTCATAAGTTGTGGCAGCACGTGTTTTTTTATTTTGTCGGTTTATGTGGATACTTGTGAATGCTATACCTTTTCTTGTTGTTATTGCTGAATTTTCGTAGTTTAGCTGTTATTTGTTTCATTTCATCCAAGCATCGTGACGAGTAGATAAATAGAATATGCTTTATTGTATGCCATACATTTTTAATTACAAAAAAAGCACATACATTATTTATTACAATTGTTTGAACTTTAACTTGAAAATAAAAGTTTTCGTAATCCTGCTTCTGCGAGCCTCTTTTTTCTAATGTTATAATAAATGGAGTATAGATGTGTGTCAGAATAACGAAATTATTGTAGTCATTATTTTTTATCACTATATACCATTAAGATAGTATAATGTATTTGTGTTGATCATCATTAAAGATGTGTAAACATGTATAAAAAATTAATCCAACAATTAAGTTGATTAACAAAATTGTTAAACCAAGGCAATGACACGTCTTATTTAACAGCAGAGAACTAATTATTCATATAATTTTAACAATTAGGGATTTTGAATGACAGCCAATAACAACAACAAATGTAAAATTCGCACTATAAATATAATATTTTTTTGTCGACAAGGGAGTAAAACCTAATGATGCAGACATTTAATATTACAAGAATTACGAATATTTATTTTGTGATTCTTCTTTTTATTTACACAAAACAAGTCTACGGCTAATTAAAATACTATTTGTCATGGCTTCTTAATTTTATATCTTATGGCAAGGAATGAGAAACTTGTGACATTGTTAGTAGAATTTTAAAAATAATTGCTATAATAATGAACTTTTCTATCAAAAATATGTTAGTTAGCCAGTCTATACGGCATCGCAACAAAACTTTATGGATATGTTACATTTAATTATGATTTTAATATCTGTTATATTGCATACACATGTGCAAAATACCTCTCGTATCCAGACAAATCTTCGCTTCAATTTAACCCTTCGTAACGTCTCTACTAATATTTCATACAAATTCCGCACTGTCGTGTTATCTACGATTACATAACCTATATTTTGTTCTGAGATTATCTTTTCCTAGTTAGTTGCCTAACATCTAAACACGGAACAACATCGATTTAAGTCTATCTAAATACTGACATTACCAAAATGCGTAAGGTGTTTGTACTTCTCTTAATAGTAATTTTGAAAAATATAGATCCTAATTTAACGTGAAAAAGGAGTCTATAACTATTGTCTAAGTATTTACTAAAAATATCAGATACAATACGTTCATTTTGTTTTGAGATTATTAGAGATTGTTACATTCGAGTAATAAAAATACACGTCTTTGTAATATGCATTGTACTTTAAGAAGTGTGACAGGAGAGCATCGTTTAAGGCATTAGCATTGTAGTAGCGGCCGCCTAATTACTATCTAAATAGACACTATTTTGTATAAACGAGAAGGCGTAACGTTTTGGGTGTTACAACAATCTACCCTTTTTCAAATTTCAGACGAACAGTGCTGATAACCTAGATTAACGATTTATTTAGAATTTATTATTATTATATTTTGTGAATCAATTATTCCCTCTATCGTTGATATAGTTACAGTGTACTTTATATATGGCGTATAATTAGTGTGTATATGGGGTGCGTTCACACGGAGGTGACGAGGTTGGTGCGCCTGCGCGCGGACCTGTGCTAGGAGACGGGTTGCTTCCTCTCGCCCTCGAGCAGCTTGTCGTCTGAGCAGAACTTCTCCAACTGCTTCACGTAGTATGTGTTGAAGTTTAATCTGAAATTCAAGTTTTTGTTGTTAAAAATATTATTTAAAACAGCAATCTTAAATAATGTGATCAAATCAAATTAATTAAATTTGTTTTAATTAAAAATGACCCAAACTCTGTCCGGCCAGAAGGTACACAATAATTATAACACAGGATTTAATTTTAACTATTAAACAATAATTATCGAAAAAAACGTTTCAATTTCATGGTAAAAGTAGTAAGTAAGTGATGAAGATAATTTGTGTGTATGGAGAGAGTCACCAGAGCAACCAGGTTACCGGGTTGTGGCAAAAATAACTACTCTACTGACAGGACTGGGTCGCATTAGGGTCGGGCCACAGTGATCGACGGTTTGTCCATCATGGCCGTCGATCAATGTGTCCCGACCCTTATCAGAGAACGAAAGTGCGTGAAAAGGAAAAAGAAGGCCCACTTCCTGCAGAGGAATAACGCGTAATAGATAATAACGTAAGTAATAAATGTGACCATCTCAATTAATGTCAGTAAATTAAAAAAATCATAAAGAGGTATGAGGTGGAGGTTCCTCATCCTCCAAAGAGGAGGGAGGTTCCTCATCCTCCAAAGAGGAGGGAGGATCCTCCGACCAGACGGGTGTTGTGTCTGGTGGGCCGACGGTTGTTTGTTCCACGTACCTAGCAGATATATTCAGCAGTTTGTTGGTATTGTTGTCCCTTGCCATCCTCTCGATGATCGCGAGTACAGACAGCAGAGCTGCCGTGAACCGCAGTCCGTAGCGTGACACCGAACGAGAGAACGAGTCCGCGGACCCGCTCGTTGCTGTCCCTCCACAACCCGCGTCCTATACATGATGCAAGACATTTTAGAACAAAATGTATTACATAAAATTTCGTTTTTTTTCAACTTGAATTCCAAATCTTAGTTTTCGAACCACAAACCCTATGTCATCCATGACAAAGTTCAAATTCCAGTGATTTTTTTGAGTAACCACTCAAAAATCGACTAAGACTGCATAGCACTAAAGTAGAGAGTTGAGTATGTGGCAATTTAATGTTAAGTATCAAAATCTAAGATTCTGAATTCGTGTGTAGTTGTTAGCAGATGACATGACTAAGATAGTCCCCTAGGTTCTAAATAAATAGAAGAATATTTTTATGCCTAGGCCTCTGTGTCTAGTATTTTTAGTAAAAGCAGGAACGGGGAAATGAAAATAAAAAGCTACAACATTGATCTCGACATTTTTTGTTTCATATTGTTGGGAAAGTAGCGTGTAATGAGTTCTAAATATAAGGCAGATATTGCAATAATACATAATTATATACTTACTGTAAAAGTCTAAAACAGAAAAGTCATGAAAGAATGATAAAAAAAACATACATTAATGATTTTGATATATCACAAATACTACATGGAAGCAAGATGTATTTATTAACAAATTCATTAGTTTTTAGTACAATATGTAAACACCTTTATCGTTTAGAAGCAATGTGAAATGTTTTTATCCAATCATATTACACGATTTAGTGAGCGCGATTTGTGGTTGGCTAAAAATTTGGCGTTTGATAGGTCGCCAAAGATCAGTTCACAGTGAAATTCTATGATACTTGTGATATTATTTACTTTGCACCAGTGCACTAGTGTTACGGTTGATCTACTCGGTATATACCTCACTATAGTCTGTATTGTCATACGTCGATCCAAGCATACTGTTAAGCTCTGCGTCCACGAAGTACTTGTGCATCTCCTTTTGCCAATTAACGTGATTTGGTAGCGTTAAAAGAAAATACAATAATAAATTAATGTTAGAAATCATATAGGTATACTAACCACTGGAAAGCCTTGCTAAACATCAATAACAAAGGATATAAAATATAGATAATTGCAGCGGAAGAAAATATATAACATATTAATGATTATGTAAGTATAACCATTGCTTACTGCGGGGATAATGCATAAAGGAACCTTCACCAGATTTTGAAAAATACATAATATTGGATACATATTTAATTACTTTATATCATAATAAATACACTGACTACAGTAACTAAAATTACAAATAGCCTGCAAGTGAGTTTCTAAGAGGAAAAGCACTGTTTACTCTTTCTATTTTAATTTTTCTGGAATTCTAAAATGAAAAAATAACGTACAATCACGATGAAAAGTGATTTCTAAATTCTATTAAAGAAGCAAATCATTTCAGTTGTCTGCCTGTAAATATAAAAAAACTTTGTGATTGAGTTTTTAAAAACGTATAGCGTGTCACCTGTATGAATGTACAGAACTGTACGCAGACGAGGCACAACGTGGTGACGGCCTTCAGCAGTTGCGGACTGGTTAGCATGCAGTCTCCGAGACACGACTCCAAGAAGTCGTTGTGACGCTCCAGCACTTCGTCCACATTGTGCACCTGATGAAGATAACAGTTTCAGATACCTACCCACTGTTTGTTTTATGCGCCCTGCATTTGTGAATCATAGACAAATAAACAATTGTTAAAAGGCTGCTTCATTGGTCAAGTGGTCGCAAGCGCTACTGTTGAGCTTGAGGTCCAGTAGTGCTATTCTGTAAAAATCTCACCGTGAAAACTTAAGTGAAGTGAGCTGTCAATACTGTCAATTCCTAGCGTCGGGTGGAATGACAGCTGACTTCAAGCTCACTTCACCTAGGTTTTTACGGTGAGATTTTACAGAATAGCACTACCCATAAGTAAAGTGTTATTGGTGTTTTTTCCATCAGGAATTTCTCAGTAGCAGTCAGGAGTTAGATTTGTGTCCGGTTGATGGCAATAAGCTCGCCCCCTAATACATAGGGTGTGGGACTGTGGGTTTACTAGGCAGACCCCAGGGAAGACGGTGGCACAGTGGTCACGTGCTGCCGTGCATATCGAGGCTCAGGGGAGGCCCCTTTACAGTCTCCCCAGGGATGTGCCTTACAGGCGTTGCACGGGGGGGTTCCGGAAATGGTATTTTAAGAGGAACTGGGACCGCCCCTATGTGCTGATGGTGATCACAGGGGTGGTTTTAGTGAGATAAAAATTCCACACTCCCCGACCTCCCTCCCCGGAGGTCGGGTGCCTTTTGAAGGATTCCCCCGAAAACAAAAAAAAAAGGTACAGCTCTGCCTAACCCTTCGGGGATTACAGCTCAGGGGTTAAATTATATTATAGTAAAAGAAATTATCTCACAAACGGCAAGATATCATTTTCTAACAACTTCTTATAGTAGGGATTGTCGATTGAAGTAGCTAACGAACGTGTTGTCTTCGCCCTTTTATGGGCAAACATAGGGTCCCAAATAACTCTGCAGAAAATCTACCGAGATGGCTGAAAATAATTAATATTTACGCATGAGGGCAGAGTCCTAAGCCTCGACACATGGACTACGACCTACTTACTACAGTTACTACATTCGGAACGGTCTGTACATCTTCATAATTGATCAGGTTTTTGTAAATGAACTCGAGTTTTAGACATTCGGAATGTTCCACCCTGAAAACTTTGTTATAAAGGCTTGATTTTTTACACCTTACATAAACGGCGTCGAACCAAAACAGTGAGTAATACAACCTTGTGTTGTGACGCGACCACTGGTAACTGGTAAGGAGTACCGCCTACAAATTATCGCGAATCCGCTCCGCCCACAGAAAAAACAGAGGCTTTGTAAAAAAAACTATAACGATATGGCTGACCAAGCTTTTCACCTTGCGACCTATTACACTGCTTATTAGTTCATTTATCTTGTCACATTATACCTACTATTCTTGAGGATGTTACATTTACTAGGACCATGGGAGGACATGATTCATGGTTAGTCGAGATGCTTCCACTATGGCAAGACAGGCAAAGATTTAATTGAGTCATAAAAGATAAAATATCTTGAGCGGCTAAGATAGTTGACCCTTCGATCTTCAAACATAAGAATTAATAGTATTTAACCGCAACCTTCGATTCAAAACTCACGTATTACCAATATCCAACAGTTTAAGTTTTGGACGTGATCTGTAATTTTAATATGAGCAATTAAAAACGTTCATGTACATCAGTACGATCTGTATGGTCAGTAATTGCGTTTGGTCAGCACTGTTGCAGGATAAGCGAGCAACTATCGCCTCCCACACGAGCGGCGCGCGCGCAACGCCTCACTCCGTTCACAGGGCCGAGTGGCGCGGCCGTCCACCGCAATGCGAACAACAACCAATAGTCAGTGAAGTGCTTGTGAAGTGAGAACTTTCAGTTGTGATATTGTGATTCTCAGGTGGGTTTGGGAAATATTCAATTCTTAAATTCACAAAAATCATAGTTAACAGTGCATCAAAATGTACACGTATCAAATTAATAAGTCGCATCGCAATTCGAGATCCTCGTATTTCATATCCATGTTTTCGAAGAGTTCCGTATCGGACTGCGGTTTATGCAACCAGATACTTAAGAATTGCAATGAGTGCATTTAAATTCTCAAGTAAGGAAGCTTGTAGTATCTACAAAGTTTTCAGCAATGAAAGTTATGATCAAATGCAAGCGATAGGCAAATAGAAGGGTATACGCCACTGCTGCAAGAGCGTTTGAAGATACAAATTACAAAGTTTTTTTTATTGATAGAAACACATATTTGTGCACAAAACCGATAAACTAACGCTTCGTTATCTAGGTATTGACCGGAATTAGGGACAAACTGCGTAAAGCAATATATGCAATTAACTTTGAAGGTTTTGAGATCAAAAATACAAAAACTCCGTTTGTAAATATGAGATCACAAAGTGGTTCAAACGATCTGTTCAGTCTACATGCAGTAATTTATTGATGAACGTGACAAAGTTTTATTAACTGTACAAAACATATGTGGGTGTAAACATAGAAAAGAGATCATCACATATGCTGGTAGTCCAAGCCCTCGACAAGGTCGGTAGGGGTGACGTCATTATTATTATGATGACGCAGGACATGTGGGTCGGTGAGCCTATACAGAGTGCGGGAAGTTGAGCCATGTCGGCATTAATTGATTAAGTGGTAGACAAATGCATGCGCTGAGCACACCCCAGTAATGCCAGCGAAACGGACGTATCCGGTGATAGTTTGAAAATATATTTTTAAGCAGACATGCAAAACAAATACTGTGTAAGCTACTTTTTGCCAAGTCAAATCAGACCCTTTTCGTATCAGAAATGGGTTGGATTTGCAAGCTCACTCTATGACAGACGGTTGAGACTGTTAAGAGTAAGTGGAAGGAATAGGGATGATCTTTGTCCAGCAGGTTGAAAAAGCAAGACAATGAGCCCGTTAAATTGCAAACTGCATCGTTCATCGAGACACGAAGGTTTACGAACGGTCTATAAGTACCTACTTCGCAAAACTAGTTAGCCCAGGTTTCCTATCCCTCGTATCGACGGCTGGCTTAGTAATGTGAATTTTTGTGCTTTGTGCTTTGAAGTGGAATTGAAAAATTAAGAATTCTGCGTATTGGAACATCCTAATTATGTATGCGACAAACAGCCAGTATTGAGTATGTTTTAGTGACTCATTAAAGTAGGACAAGAGTCCTTATAAGACTGGAGACAGGTTAGCAATGAGTAATCAGACAGATATCGGTGCAGGTAGACGATACTAATATGATATGTATTTCTTGTCACATGTTCGAGTAGAATTGAATGGAAAAATACTTTTCTATTAAAGCTAAGAAGGTAAAGAAATTTATAATAACAAAATGTAGGCAAAGCTACAATAGATGATTGCTTGTGAAGGCATGGACTAATGACTTGAAAGACAAGCAGTGGCCTCCAACCGACCTCTAAGCTAGACCTCTATTAAACAGTTGCAAAGTAGGTACTTATTGGAAAGTTATTTGCGGACATAGAGGATGGTCCATCGATAAAAATAAAACAAATATTTGAGATAATATTTGCTGTTAATATGTATACCTAGTACCTAACCACATAAATAGTCAATCTCAGCAAAGGAGAACCACTTCAACTCACACTACATAGAACTTAAAGCGGGTAAAAACCGTTCTAATAGAAAAGCTGTTTGACTGAAGGTACTTAGATTCTCCAAAATTTGATGTAGGCACCTAACAGTGTATGGATCAAATTCAGTTCCTTTTGTAAAATACGCGTCACAAATGAATCGATGTTTTGTGTGACGAATCCTACGAATCTTGCGTAATAAAACTCACTATAGCCGCACGGTAAACTTTTATTTGTTAGCTTAAACGTTTCCATCATTTTGATTTTTATTTGTGGAACCGATACTACAACCAATTGTATGTGACTATTCATTCGATAAATAAGAACCAACAGCTTTTTGAATCGCTTCAAAACATAAACTCTTCTTCGTGTGTTCTGCGTGGTGTGGCGACACAACTCAGGCCTAAATAAATTATAAAATTGACGAACTTGACCGGTCATCGGACATAAACATTGATGCAATCGTTGACTAATGATGACGGAAGCTCGCCTACATAACTACCATGTTACCAAATACAGAACATACATAGGTCGCAGTCAGACCATCCGTATAATCAAATTCATATTGATTCAGTAAACCGCTTCCGAGGGCGACACAAAAGTCAACCAACGGTACTTCCATATAAGAAAACTATTTACAATAGAAATTAATTTATATGGCGAGTGACACTATTTGTTATGGCCAAATATAGGTTCCAATATATGGAAGTACACTTATTAGAGCCAGTGACTGCACTTGGTGAACTAGGCAAATTGATTAACACATTCGTTAGGATAATTCATTGGCCGAGGACTCTACAGATTTTAGAACAACTAATGAAGAAACAAATAGATTAATCAAGTAATTTTCACTGCATGAACAGTTATTAGAAGGGGCAGTAGTACCTAACCTAGTACATAGTAAACACGATAGGAAGCATGTCATTAAGGCTCTATATTATACATGACTTAACCACAATTGACACAATAAATTGTAATTTGAGCAGACATAAAAACACCCATTACACTGAATAATGCTTCAACATAAGAATGTACATTTAATCCCGTTGTACCGTTTGCACCATTGACCTGCACCATCAATGGTGCAGACGAGACAAATTAGTTTCGTTTGCACCATTAATATTAATACAACTACTTCACCATACTTTTCCCGTGTGCACCATTGACCTGCACCATCAATGGTGCAGAAGAGACAAATTATATATAACTTAAATATGCCATAATAAATGTTATTTAATTGAATTCCTATTGTAAATCTTCATAATATAATTTTATTATATGTAATTTGTATTATTGGACTAGTCAAATATAAAATGAATAATTGGATAATGTAAATGATTGAATATATTTGTTTAACTGAAATTAATTAATGTATAATTGTAATATTTTAAAATCAATGTATTAATACTATTTTTATTTTATTTTTTCCAAGATATTTGCACGCCATGAGAAATGGCAAACATGTCGTGAGCTAATCTTATTTACGACCTTGCATGCATCTATTATTTTAATTTTGTATGTGTACACATGTTTGCGCAAATAAAATTTCTTATTCTTATTCTTATTAGTTTCGTTTGCACCATTAATATTAATACAACTAAACTACCTAACTAACTACCTACTAACTAACTGAAGTAGGTACTTCACCATACTTTCCTAGTCATAGGTAAATAAAATAAAAACCAATAATATGTAGTATTTTGTTTGTGTGCGGAAGAAAATGATAACTTATTCATCTTCATGTAGACAGGTTACATCTGGCGTTCCACAAGGAAGTGTATTGGGTCCGCCTCTTTTTATAATATATATAAATGACCTTCCAAAAGCGACAAAATACAACACAATCCTATTTGCTGATGATAGTACAGTACTATTCACAGGAGATAATAAATCACACATGGAACCTGAGATAAATATGACTTTAGATAGCATTATAGACTGGTTGGCATCAAACAATTTGCACATAAATCTCGACAAAACAAATTTCATGACATTCAGAAGTAGAGTAAGTAAAATAGCAAACATGAACATAAATTACCGAAATAATAAGATCCACGAAGTTGAAGTTACGAGATTTCTGGGTATGAAGATAGATAATAATTTGAATTTTAAAGAACATATCCATACATTATGCACTAAATTGAATACCTTTTCTTATGCATTGTTTAAACTTAAACAAACGGTCAGTACTTCTACAGTCCTTACAGCCTACAACGGCTATGTTGCACCTATTCTAAAGTATTGTGTTATTTTTTGGGGTAATTCTACTAATAAAGAAGCGGTATTTAAAGCCCAAAAGAAATGTTTTATTAGAACATGCAAAGAGGAAATACTTTGAGGAATGGTGCAGATGAGACCATACTATCAATACGGTTTCGTTTGCACCATTGTCAATGGTGCAGATGAGACCATACTATCAATGCAGTTTCATTTGCACCATTAATGGTGCAAACGAAACTAATTGTCTCTTCTGCACCATTGATGGTGCAGGTCAATGGTGCAAACGGTACAACGGGCATTTAATTTAGTGAGTAAAAAAATTTCTACTTAACTAAACTACAAGAAAGAACAAGGAAATTAGAAAACCTATATTAATAAGATCGAAACATATTATCCAAGCGATGCAAAAACTTAGGGTATTTCTTGTAAATTTTCAAGTGTCGTCGCTGATTTCAACCTCACTTAGATTAGTGTCGGCCCGATGAGATACCTATCAGAGATAATCAAGAAAACAACAACAACACACATCTCGAGTGCCTGTAGGTTTATCATTGATAAAAATAACAAACATACATACATAGGTTGATTATTGAAGAATGTTCAAATCATTTTTGCACTGTAAAACGGATGAATGACCAACTTGATTCATCTGAGTGCAAAGAAAGTTATAAGCAAAACTGCAAAAAGATGAAATAAAAGGAAGCGAAACAGTTTAAAAAACAAGACCATGATAAGAATAAATCTATCAGATATAACCAAAGCGCAACAAGCGGAAAGTATTCAACCCAAGTGCGAAGCTGCGGCTGCGGAGATCTTTGTAAAAACTGTTAATCGGCGGACGCGGGACGAACCGCTCCACCGAACTGAAATAGAAACACGAAATGATCTTTCCAAGTACATCAGGGTGTCGTAAATGATCGATGTTGATTTAATCTTCAGTGGTCATTAAGCACTTGATACAGAGTTCATATATAGCCTTCTTACAATCGCGTCCACATTGCCAATTTTATGCGTACTTATCTCGAAATAAATCCAGTCGGTTGTTTTATAGCGAACTCTTGAACGCCTTTAGGATGTAGTCATGAACCCTTCGTTATGCTTCTTGCATAGGAATTATGCATAAGTACATTGTAGACATAAGGAAGAAAGCGAGGCGAAAAGAAACGCGTCTTGTTTTTAGGGCGAAGCAAATTAGGCACAAAGTTGACAAAAAGCGTCGTTCAACGGACCGACTGGCTGTTGTAACGCGCGTCCAAATTGAAATGTTATGTGCGGAACGGAAGACTTTTCACTATTTAGTTGGTCAAGTACCGGATGTGTGGTAATACTGCCTGAGATTACTGCCAATTCTCCACACTTATTTTGACCACATATCTGTGGGTGCATCGACATTACGATACGCATCATCTTCCTCTCATGAGAGAATTGGTCACGTTCGTTCGTAAGCAATCTTTATGGTGATGCATACTTGAACATTGTACGTGGAACAAAATTTGGAATTCTATGTATACCTATGCATGTTTATTTTTGATCGTCAAATCTCGGTTTGAGTTTGTAATAAAAAGTAAACAAGTTCTTGATGAGACTAGTTAAAATTCATAAGAGCTCAAGGAACCGTTACCGCGATGAGAGTAATCTGGTATTTCACAGAAACCTGTTTAGTTAGGAAATTTAATGTTTATTTGTTATGTAAAACCATATAAAGGAATAAAATTAATTCTTCCGAATAAGGAATTTACTCATTAGAATGTGGACAAGACGTTATTAAATCATAGACTAATGGCGAAGTTATTTCAGAAGAAATAATGACCAAATACGATCACTGTATGACAAATTAATACCATAACACACAAGCTTTAAGAAAAGTCGTAATTTCTAAAAATACACTTGATCGATACACTGTACAGTGTACAAAGGACCCGTATGGTATGACGATGGCGATAAGTACTTGTATTATGGCGGGTCAGGTCGGTTGCATCACGTCCAAGGCAGACTGGTTGCAGGTGACAATGCACAAGATCTGCACATACCTTTGGTTGCGCCTACGCACTGTCTGCTTTTAATGTCTACCGATCGATTCATTCATTTACAAAAATTGCAAAACATCTTGTATTCCAATATCAACAGCTCTTTTAAAACAAACCTACTAGATAATTTAAAACTTGAGCGGTGAACGATCTATTATATAACACGAATAATTAGTTATTTCATCACAAAGTCGACCTTCTCAATATTATTGAATATACTTTTTAAATTAAACTCGTCCTAGTCCTACTAGACTTATAATTATTAGATACTACAAAGGGTTAGAAATGATTTTGATATTTCAATGCATATTAAGTAGATTCGTAGGTGTAAATGAGTTCATATATTACATAGATATATTTCTTTCATCACCGATTCCACACTATAACCGCAATATATACGTGTAAATGTATACCCACCTACAACTTGACCATAATACATTTAGATCTCCTAAGCTGTTTAATATTGGATCACGTATTCGATTTAGAGACGCCATTCAATTTAAAAGTTTTATTTAATCTAAAGCTCGGTGATTTCTTCTGTAAGTAATTTAGTTAAATAATCTACATTTACCCTTTCACTCAAATCCAGAAGTGCCTGTCTGACAATTAATAAAGACATTTTATACACATTTTCTAATACCATGTGTTATCAACGGTTAGAGGTTTAAAATTCAAGTTAACTATCGATTCGTGCCTAACTTATTGGAGTTGAGACAATGCTTGGGGCAAGCCTATGTCCTCCAGCAGCATATGTCTTTCGGCTAAATGATTTTTTGGGCGGTGAAGGAAATAAATAATTGTGCGTTCAATTTTATTATAATCAACATTATCCAAAATTAAAGCAAGCGGAACCTAATCTTAGTGAATAAATCCGGAACCGCGTGCGCAGCGTTTTATTTAGTTTTTTAAGCAGTAATTTTCTCCATAAACTAAGGCGTGCCCGGCAATTAGAGCGAAGCGCTCGCCACCGCGCACCGGTAGCGTGCAGATAAAACATATAACTAAAACTATTTCATTGAGAAACAACGGATACGCCTAATTGCTAACACCATTAAAGGTATTTTTTTTAGTTTAGAATAACTTTCTTATGAGTTCATTTTGGATGCTTGGAAGGGATAACTTTTGGTCAAGTGAAGTTGTTTTATTTCGAGAGCTTTCCTGTCTTTAATAAGATCACAACTATGGACAAGACCGAGAAATATGTGATCATAATTTAACTGTATCTACAGTTTGATTAGTTTCGATATGAATTTTATTTATATGGCGGAAGTTAGACCTCTATCATGCTGACTTCTACCGTGGGAAAATCAGCTCGTTAGCCAATGCGCTGTAAACCGGTAGAGTTAGCAAAACAATCAATCCAATATGTTTACTGTGCAAAGCATTCGTGTTGTGCGCCTTTGGAATTCTCTTCCTCACTTCGTACGGGATAGCCCTTCGTTTATCGTTAGAGAAAAAAATTTGGTAACGTTTCCTGTCAACATGACCTATATGTGTGTATGTAGGATTTTATTATTATTATATGCATTATGTTTTTGTATACACACATGTTTGTTTAGTTTATATTTATGTAAATAAGTATTTTAAAAGAAAACTGGATATTGTGCACTTACTAACCATCTTCATTTACAAATTCGCCGTGGCACTGAGGTTTGCTACCAGAAAACCCAATGCTATTTATATCTAAAATAATAAAAACCCTGTTTTTACAGAAATGTTATAATACAAAGATTGTGGAGCACAAAATGAATGCAAGGGTATACTAATATCTACAATTTAAATGGAACAATATTCGTGGATGTATGACCTCAACAGAGCGCTTACATTAGCACAAGAATCACACTGACATTTAACACAAATACTCTCCAATCTCCATATGCAAAGCATCCGATGGGGGTTACTGATAAATAAATGTGAGTAAGTGATTATTGACGTTGCGCTCTGACACGAGGCTTTCGTATTGGAGTAACGTTGTAGCTTTGGACAAGTTTACATGAAATTAAAATCAAGATAGTATTGACTGTGTTCTTTAGCATATCCAGTAAGATTGGAGAACTGATTACAGTATGTTTTGTCTATACTAATATTATAAAGAGGTAAAATGTTTATTTGTTTGTATGTAGGGGTAATCTCTGGAACTACCTATCGGATTTGAAAAACTCTTTTTGCATTTCATAGCCCAGTTCTTGAGGAAGGCTATAGGCTATTTAACATCACGCTAGGATACTTATAAATCGAGTAAAAAGAAAAATACAGAAAGAATGCTACGCGAAAACAAAGTAATAGAGCAGGCGAACGATACAATGCGATTCTGTGGGTCGGAGGAGCAAGAAATTGCACGCGGACGAAGTTGCGGGCAGAAGCTAGTTTTTAATAAAATACAGGGGGAGATTTCTCTTAGTTAAGTACTTCTATCAATATCCATGAATATGACTAGGATCACGGTGAGATATGGGTAACCGTTTTCAGTAGATATACTGTATTTTGAGATAAAGAAAGGTGTGACAATCTTATTTCCAATAATATTGATCCACTATAACACAAACAGTAGCCACAGACAATGAATGAGTTAAACCCAAGATTCGTAGTAGGTGCATCTTAGATAAAAACAAGTTACCGAGATGATCTAAGTATTAACAAAGATTGAGAAGCTTGCTCTATGTGTAGGTATTACTTACTTTCAACATACTTAATTATTTATATGTATTGATGTAACATTAGTTAGTTAAACTAATGTTTTCTTCAGTAACAAGGACGTGCTCGTATATGATAAACAGTTTGTTATTGCGGTCGCAAAACTACAAATAAGGGCCAAATATACTTAATTAAAATCTGTGAAAACCACAATAACAAGAATGATATACATTCATTTTATACCAACCTTGTCCTATGTACTTATAGGCAAACATTAAATAGGTACCTACATTAAACTGACAGTTAAGCCAAGCTTTGACATGCATGCCTACATGATATAGTACCTACTTGTGTTAAAGTATATCGCGGTAATATGCATAATATTGCTATTTATATTTATAGATGACATATACCTACATGCCTTATACATATGTGTAACATTAGTTAAAAGGGGCTTTTTGTTGTTGTGGTCAGCATATCACAAATAAGGGCCTAACATACCTAATTTAAACTCTGTAAAATCCATAACAAACGACCCCATTTTGTAATTTACGTAGGTATCTTAGGCTCTAGACAGACGGACCGCATTTCAACTACAATCCAACCGCAAATTGCAGTTCGGATGCAGTTTGAATGAGTTGAGTTCTATTGCAGTCGTGTCAACTGCATTCAAACTGCATCCGAACTGCATCGGAACTGCAATTTGCGGTTGGATTGCAGTCCGTCTGTCTAGAGCCTTACTTGGCGTTCATTAGGCAAATTAAACGTGACCGTTTAGTCAGACAACAAAAAGAGATGTTGATACCTATTATATGTAATCATTTATTTTAATGGTATGGTATCTATGTATAGAGTGCAAGTCAAACGCCATTAAAGTTTAAACAATAAGAAAGGTCATCCGTACTTTATGCCATGCCCACGCCCGTGGCTATTTCTTTCATGAATAATAAATGCCAAGGATATTCGAAGGGTGTGCTGGAATTTTTGACAAATAAAAGAGGCAAAGGGCACGGTAAGATGTTATCTCAGACTGAACTCACGGCTTTTATTAGCTAAAGAGATTTTGGCTTATCAAGTTAGGTAGCTTTTAATCCTATCATAACATCAGATATTCATATATTTGTTCGTGCAGCCCAGCAATTAATTTTCGCAATGTTCGCTAAGAAAAACAACTAGACTATAAAACGGTACGTTAAGGAACAGTACAAAAATACAATACTGTTTAAAATATCGAAACGAAATTGTTTAACGAGCAGCGCCGGCAGTGCTGGCACTGGCACATTTGTCGATCAATCAATAGCGCACTGAGCCATCGGCTATTCGCCTCCGAACAGGTGATCCCGATGTGGAACACAATAGCAAGCCTCGTTTGTGCCCAAAAGCGACGGGCATGAAAGCCGTGATATCTATATATATAAAAGGAGAACTG
The DNA here is from genome assembly GCA_914767645.1 of Hydraecia micacea. NCBI lineage: Eukaryota > Metazoa > Arthropoda > Insecta > Lepidoptera > Noctuidae > Hydraecia > Hydraecia micacea. The sequence goes on from OU611781.1 coordinate 8,262,214, forward strand.
ACTGACTGACATATCAACGCATAGCCCAAACCGCTGGGTCTAGAGATTCTAAATTTGGCATGTAGGTTCCTTATGAGGTCTAGGGGTGCACTAAGAAAGGATTTTTCAAAATTCACACCCTAAGGGGGTGAACGGGGAGGGTGAAATTTCACGCGGACGAAGTCGCGGGAAGAAGCTAGTATTGTATAGTTCAATGTTGTACAATATAGCCGGCGAACATGTGGAGTATCTCATAGCCGTTCCGATGGGCGCACACACCTATTGTTTGGTGAAAACGCTTTGTTAGTTTCATCTTTATTTTGGACGTACGATGCAGCAAATGGTTCCGTTAAAACGCGTTACTCAAATAGCAAGATTTTTTTCACGAATTTAAAGTTTACGTTTACACTGAAAGTGTTTACGTTGGTGCAGTTTTGATGTTTTCCTATTTTACTACTAATACATTGCTTGAAAATTATAACATAAACATTTAAAGCATTGCATTCCGTTATATTTACAATGTTGCATCCGAGAATTAACTTAGAATTGGATGGAGTCACCTTTTTTTTTAAGTACACAGAACAGAAGCCGTGTTCTCTAATAGGATTATAATATGAACAATGCCCAAGGCGAGATTTAGTCATGGTGTATTCAGAGCAAATCCGAAGATAAATATTATCCCAAGCAGTCAGACAAGCATAACAAATACAGATGTAGTTAGCGGCATTATGTATCTCTTTGTCACGATTTAAACATTTAATAGAAAAATGGTAAGCGGATTAAGTCTCCTATAAAATGTACGAACCACGATCGTCAAACAGCCGAATCAATAGTGTGTATAGGTAGAGTAAATAAGCTAACATGCGGGTGCTCAGTATGTAAATTGTGAAACAAAAAACGCACACAAAGTATTGTAAGTACTCGAACTTCATTGGTTCATTAATGCTCCAAAAATCAATTATGCTGCAATAAAATTTACAAATTGGGAACTCACAGCATTGAGATGGGTACTTTCGAAATTACCACCTCTGCCTTCCATTCAAGGTGCTTTTTTGAAGAACGTTGATGCTAAGTTTTACAATCAAGTATAACATAATAGACAGCGCAAATCAATCCAATTACTCGATTGTAGAGGCATGGGGCATGCTGCACGCGCGCAGCATTAATTTTATGGTAGTGAGAGAAATTCGGAATAATTGCCCCTTCATTATGGTGGCCAGTTAGGTAAACTCGAGTGATTTTGGTACAAAGTAGCTCATTTAAAACGTATGACAGGCAACTCAACATAAGGCTATACTTTTATACTCGTAGCTTGGAAATAATAAATAAATCTCCGTGTAAACCAATAAACCTTGTTCACTGAAGGCAGCAAATAACAAATTAAAGAAGTAGAGATAAAATGTAACCTCATTTTATCTTTGATCACTGAGAATTTTCAAAATAGGACACGACTCACTTAAATGGATTGATTTGTAGTTAACGGAACATACGAGGCAACGATTATCACATTTTCACAAAAGAGTTTGTAGATGCACTTAGCGTAGTTAATCAAATAAACGCGCGAATTTAGGGTATCTTCATTCATTTACACTTCCACATCTTTGAAAATGGTTTAAAGCTCAAATAAACAAGCACGTGAAAGTTCGCCAGATGTTCAATGGCCAATCCATTTCAATTGAACCAATTGTCCCTAACTACTAGTTTTGGAGTAGGTACTACATGAGTTTCATAACAATTTACTTCAATTAGAAAATTGTGGAGACTGATACCTAAAAACAATTATTTTACGTTTCAGATGCCAGTGTTGTGCTCGACATGACGCGGGACACTTACGAGATGAAGCCCAACCGGCTGTCACGCGGGAGCTCCCTCTTCGGCACGGACCCTCAAGTCCAGCTGAAGACGGCGCTACAAACCAACGATTTTGCCACATTTAAAAAGCTTGTCAGCTATGGTTCAGTGAATCTTGAACATGTGTATCAATACCCAGATTACAAGACATGTCTGGAGCTCGCAGTGTCCGAACCAAATAAACAAGAATTCGTGAAGCTTTTACTACAACATGAAGTGGAAGTCAATAAAATGAATGAGACACATGCCGCGGCTCCTATACACTTCGCTGTTGAAAGTGGAAATATCGAAGCATTAGCAGCACTGCTAGAGGACGACAGAATTGATGTGAATATTAAAAGCAAAGGCAACACGGCTTTACTAATGGCTATCAAAAAAATTGAAGATTTGGATGACGACCGAGAGCGTGATTTGGCCACCTATGAGGAAATGGTTGAAATGCTCCTAAAAGCAGGTTGCAATGCTAATAGTCCTGATTTAAAGGGTATAACTCCTGCTTATTCTGCTGCTAAACAAGGTCTGGAAAGAATTGTAACATTGATATTAGATTACGCTAAGGAACCTATTAATTTGGACACATACAAAGACAGAAGAGGAAATACGGCGCGCGACTATCTTAAAGAAGCATTCCCGCATCTATTGGCTAAGTTCGAAACTGAAGAAGTAGAACCAGAAATAATTGATGTCGATAAATTATTTTCGTATCTTAGCAGACATGAAGACGATAATTTTATCCGTGACTTCACTAAACTCGTTAAGAAAAATGAATATCGTCCAGCTTTGGCAGCTAGCAATGGCATGAACACTATGCTGCAGATGGCTACGGAAAAGGGATTACACAAAGTAGTTGAAACTTTACTGAACTCCGGGGCAAATCCAAACGCTACGTGTTCAGGTAATACAAGCAGACCTATAGCAATCGCTTGCCAAAATGGGTACCCAAGAATACTTAAAATGTTTGTGGACAACGAATCTACTCTATTTGACCCAGTGAATTGTGAATCTCTTCTCCAAATAACTGTGAAAGGTATGCGTTCTTATTCCAAAACACCAAAAGCAAATTTCAATGAGTGTTTGGAATTGTTACTAAAGAATCCCAAAATGAATATCAACGTTAACCATCCTGATGTTAAAGATAACACTGCTTTGCACTACGCTGCTAGGAATGGTGACCAAGAAACGGTTTTAGAGTTATTAAGGAACGGAGCCTGTGTGGGTCTTCGAAACAAATTTAATGAACCACCTTTAGCAGATATTAATGCTAAAACATTGGAAACATATTTGGACGAATGTATAACGACTAATGGCGAACGACCAAGTGACGACGATTACGAGATTCACGTGAAATATAGCTTCCTTGTTTATCCAAACAATTCGCTTGAAAACGAGCTCTGCAAGGTGCCTCTAATGGATAATTCTATCAACAACGAAAAGGAATTAGATTCCCTTTTAGCGCCCGAAACAGACGCTTTACTATACATGACAAGAAATGAAGAATTGCGACCACTTTTAAAACATCCCGTCATCACTAGTTTCTTATATTTAAAGTGGCAAAGAATAAGTTGTCTTTTCTACGCAAACATAACATTTTATTCACTACTTTGGCTGTGCTTGATCCTTTACATAATATTGGGATACGTAGAAGAGAAGAAACCACCTGGCTCAATAGAAGCGTTAAATCTTGTTACTCATGCTGGTGCGGTAATTGGGTTATTATTTTTAATATTTCGAGAGTTGTTTCAATTACTTGTGTCGCCGACACGATATTTACAAAGTTTTGAGAATTTGATGGAAATCATATTGATATTTGTTACCGCGCTCATAGTAAGTAACGGCTCAGCGGAAGAGTCTACTAAACAACAATTGTCCGCAGTCGCCATATTACTATCATCCGCTGAATTAGTTCTACTTATTGGTCAGTTTCCTACTTTATCAACGAATATTGTTATGTTGAAAACTGTTTCATGGAATTTCTTTAAATTCTTACTCTGGTATTGTATCTTAATAATAGCGTTTGCCTTGAGCTTTTACACATTGTTTCGGCAAGAAAATCAAGACGAAGAACAGAAAGTACCAAACCCTAATAAAGAAGGAAAGGAGGAGGAAGAAGATGAAGACTTCTTCGAGAATCCAGGCGGATCGTTATTTAAAACGATAGTCATGTTGACAGGAGAATTCGACGCCGGATCAATTAAGTTCAGTACATTCCCAGGTACGAGTCACTTAATATTTATAGTATTTGTTTTTATGATTCCCATCGTACTATTTAATTTACTTAACGGTTTAGCTGTAAGCGATACACAAGAAATCCGAGCTAATGCAGAACTTGTGGGGCACATATCCAGAGTAAAACTAATATCATACTTCGAGAGCGTTTTGATCGGTAACGCTAGATCTTATACCCGACCAAGTACTTGCTGGTCATGGCTGCCCACTAGTTTTGAAAGACTTAATATCATAAAGCCTAAAATGTTTTGCATAAAACCTTTTGCAAAGCGTATAAGTCTGTTCCCACACTTTCTGCCAAGATACAGGATAATTGTGAAACCGAATCAGGATAACAAGATCGAAATCCCTCACGCAGAGCCATTGGGGAAATTCGGGGATGATTATGAAGACATAGAAGGCGGCACAGGCACTTGTTGTTTCGAACGCTGTCAAAACTACAGGTTAGATCGCAAAATAGTTAAGAATGCAAAAATAGTTATTAGCAAGAAGACAAACGTAACGGAATTTGACGAAATAAAGGATCAGTTATCGAAATACGAAAAGAAAATAGATAGTCTTGAAAGCACAATGAAGAAGGTGTTACAGGCTTTGGAATACCGTAACTAATATATTTTAAGCGATATTTTATTACATTTTATTTTAAGGCTTTTAACAAATAATTGTCTATGTCTGCTTTGTTTTATGTATGATTATTTTATTTATATTATGTTAACGTATTCGTTAAGTACAGTTTTAACTTTAGAGGCATTTATGTGAGAGAGAAGAAGTAAACACGAAACTGTTTTTATCGCGTCCAATGTTTTACACTTACTACGTGAATCTAATTTTATTAAATTAAAAATATTCCAATATTTTTTTTCTTCTAATTTAGACTCCATTGTTTATTTCTTATTCAAAACCCCATCATAAAAAGACATAATGGGTACAAAATACTGTCTCCCATTGAAGCCGTGGCAGATATTTTTATAGCACCTTATATGTCGCAGGCAACTGGTTAAATTAGCCGTTTAGTTAAACGCCTAGCCTTTTAACTAAACGGCGCGGCGGTCGTTCAACTAACGGCCTGAATGATATTCAATATTATAGTTTAGGTTAGAACTGTAACCAATCACGCGAGAGCCGAATTGGTCGCAGTAACTAAGCCAGGGCACCCCGACCAAATGGGTTAGGTTAGGTTTGAACTGTGATCAACCGCGTGCAAGCAAAGAGAGCGAAGCGAGGCGAGCACTACTTCCAAAGGTCAGGCGGTTAACTAAACGACTAATTTAACCAGTTGCCTGCGACATATACATTACGAAGTTGTTAAAATGTTAAAGGAATTTGGCATTTTAATACAGTACCTACACCTCTGCTTTACCCTTCAGAAAATAAATGTCTGAATTTGTGTACTATATAGAATGTGCTTTATAATGACAGTAACTACTAGGTCATGCAGTTAAACAGATGCCTAACGTAATTCTGTTACGGTCGGTATATATGCAGCACAACCCATTCCGACAAACAAAACGTAATCAATTCGCTTCACTGATCTCAAGTAGCCGATGCCGTGGTTACAGTAATGTACTTTCAATCGAATAAAATCAAAGATTGCTAGCAATATTGGGTGTAGTGTAGCCACACAAGTGAACAGTATAAAATACTGTGTCAGCCCTTTTGTATTAATTGGCGAATCTTCACAGACATGATGGGTGTCGGCTGTAATAGCAATACTTGTTTACTTAAAATGATGATATTACTTCTTTTTTTATTAAATAACGATATCCACCACGCCTGCCAAGTATTGACAATTAATTACAAAATAACATGTGTAACACATTTTGCATTGCGGTCTAAAGTGGTCGATATGCATGTGCCATGCGGCACTGAGGATATTATTTAGGCGCTAGCAGTCAAAGAAATAATACAATCTATAATGTGAGTCCCACTAACCTTATCAAGGCTTTGTATAAGCTGGCACCAGGAGGGCTCGATGACCTCGACGCACATGTAGTACTGCAGATGCTGTATACAGCTCAGCATGCGCTGGCGCAGAGCGAACGCGTCCGCGTACAGCCGCGCCTCCGAGAAACGCTTCACCACTTTGTTGTACAGCCATACTCTGTATAAACAGATTGATTTTATAATGTTTTATGAGTAAATAATAACCAAAAAGTTTATAAAAGTTCCTTGCGCAACATGGAATTTGATATTATGTGCATTGCTGCACAGACTTCCTCTCGAAACAAATATCAACATTACGCTTGCATGAAAGACAAGGCGAACACGTCGAAAAATTTCTACTCATTGTTTCAACAAAAATAATGTTGATATTTGTTTGGCAAAGGACACCGCGTTGCCGTTAGGGTTATACGTTACATTTATTTAGTTGGTGAAACTTCACAGACATCACAAAACTTTACTGGGTAACGATATTTAATCATAAAAAACCTGCCAAGTGCGAGTCGGACTCACACACGAAGGTTTCCGTACCATTGGACTATTTGACACTAAATATTAAAAAAAAAAACTAAGCTGTTATATGGGAGCCCCTTAAATATTTATTTTATTTTAATTTAATTATTTATTTTTAAAGTGAATATACAACTAAATATTCTGTGAATATTTCAAGCGTCTACCTGTTGCCGTTATTAATATCGAGCAAATAACGGCTAGAAAATCACGTTTGTTGTATGGGAGCCCCCATTAATTTTTTTTTCTGTTTTTAGTATTTGTTGTTATAGCGGCAACAGAAATACATCATCTGTGAAAATTTCAACTGTCTAGCTATCACGGTTCATAAGATACAGCCTGGTGACAGACAGACAGACCGACTGACAGTGGAGTCTTAGTAATAGGATCCTGTTTTTACCCTTTTGGTATGGAACCCTAAAAAATATCAAGGAACGTGTTTTACCTTATGACATCGAGCTAGTGTAATACAGTACTAATCTATTTATTTATACTAATAACAAAGATAAAGAGTTTGTTTTTTGTTTGTTTCAACGCGCTAATCTCTGGAACTACAAGTCGGGTTTGAAAAATTCTTTGTGCATTTGACAGCCCACGCTAGGAGCCAAGCAAAAAGAAAAAAAAAAGTCAAAACGAACGCTGAGCGCAAACGAAGTAATAGCGCGGGCAGGCGATGCGATGCGACGGGATGGATCAGAGGATCAATAAATTTCACGCGGACGAAGTCGCGGGCAGAAGCTAGTCAACTTATAATAACGAATGACTGACCTGCAAAGTAGTCTCTCAACATGTTTGCAGTAGAACAGGTGTCTGAATATCATCTGGTAGCAGGCGATGGCTTTGTGGTTGAGTATGAGCGAGACGGGCCACTTCACCTCCATGCCGAAAGAGAATGTCTCAATGCCAGTCAGCGGTGGACAGTCTTTATTCTGTTTGTACTCTGAAATATTATCACTTGATTAATACACTCGTCGTTGTAATTTTTTTACAAGCATGTATGGTATAGGTACTAAAGGGTATTGAAGATATTTCACCATTTTTTTTTTTTAATAGTGCGTAAACAGAAAACATAATAAGACCAAACCTTGTTAATATCTCGGAAACGTGACACTATGAGGTTTGAGCTTATTATGTTTTCTATTTGCATTGATGTCAGCTATCGATCTATAGGTTTCATGCATGGCTGCCATTTTGAAAAAAAAAAAATAGTGGACAAGTAGGTATGCCACGGACTTTCAAAGTCCTGTCTGCACAAACAGGAAGTTTCAAATACATGTGCTAAAATCGAGAAACACGTAAGTAATTTGCATTCGCGATTTATTTGACAAAAATGTAAACAAATATGAGTTTATGGAAAAATAACTTTAAACCCTATTCAATAAAGTTCAGTTTACGCTACAACTTTAAACATTTTATAACTTTTTCAATAGTGCTAGTCACTCTGAAATCAACTTAATAACCATTAAAATAAAGTTGATATTTGTTTAAATTTAAATAATATTAATTTGAAACAACTTTGAATAGACTATAGAGTGTGTTGGGGTATGTTCGTCGTTAGAATACGAGCGAATCAAATTCTGTGCCATTTATTACAAAAAAATAAATTTTGCCCTCATCGTCTTCGGGGCATAATAAAACAGAACAGGACACAATGTTGCCCGCATTCAAAATATTGCTAAAATATCCGGGAATTTGATTCAGAGGCGAACTTACCCCAACACATAGCTTTATCCATAATAACGAAATCCGAAGTTTTGGCCGATGTTACGAGAGATACATACTCCGTATCTCCTACGGACATAAGATTAGTTTGGGGCCCGACCTAAGAATGAATTACAGCATGATTTGATTTGACAGTTGTTCTTTCTCCCGATGTGTTTTTGCCCGTCCGATAAATAATTACTCGGGTGTAGGGTTTACTCCGATGTTTTGAATTGCTTTCCGGCGCACAGTGGGCCCATACTGAAAATTAGTGGACTTAGGCAACAAAGTTCCAATATCGATGCGATTTTTTTTTATATGACGTGTTATGATATTCCTGACAACTTTTATTCTTATAACATTTCTTCTAAAGTTGATAGTTTGTCTTGAAAAAAATTAATTAGATTATTTTGTATGGAGCGAATCACGTTTAATTTTTTTTCTTCAATTGTACTAATATGTTGGGTGTGTGGCGTGAGTATATGATAGCTAGGGTCATTCTCTATCCACGAAAAAAAAAACAGCGCCGGCCATCTGCGGCAGCGCGAGTAATCATTCGGTAAAAAAAAAATGTTATGTAAGATTTTTTTTTGCCATTTAAAATAAATTCAAAGTAAATTTTTTGTGTCATTAGGCTAATTCACCTTCTCTTTATTAAATATATAGTTTTAACAGCGCATAGGTACTTATAACTAATTATTCTGGTAGAAATTTAGTAATTATTGCTATGTTATCGGTAGCACCTGCATTGTGATTGATGACTCATTTGTTATTGCGCTCGGCTAAGCGCATAACTAATGAGTCATCGAAAAATGCTCGTCTCTGATTGGCTGAATAATTTTCACTCACTGATAACAGTGTCCACTACTTGAGTAATTAACACTGTCTATAAATATAAAGATATTCATTAAGTCCATCTAGTTTCGCTCTTGTCGCTTATTTGTGAACACAGTGAAATACTTTTATTTTTATATTTACATTAGAACTATGGCTGGATTTTGTACCAACCTAGATTTTTTTGTGAAATTAAGAAGTGGCGGTGATCTGAAAAATCATATGTTTCTATATGAAAGTATCATTTCTGTCTTGACTACCGAAGTTTCTGAAGAAGACAAGAACCGAATCAAGGAGTTCTGTCGACTTTTTTGTGTAAATCTAAATAAAAAGTGGATAGAGTCAAGTAGAAACCAAAAAACTTTTATGAATCGTGTAAGTAATCGCAAGTGGTTGGAAAAAAACATCAACTGGCCTGTTTGTGACAGTGTTGACCTGAGAAGTGAGATGGGCTTTTCGGACGCAGTCTTATCTGAACCTGTGGATATAGATTCCCATGTTCCTACTCTTGCAGTATGTACTGCGGAAGCGGGAACATCTACAGAAAAGGAGCACAGAAAACCATTCGAAGAGTTAAGTAAGAAGCAAAAAAAAAGACGTTCTACTTCCATAGTAGAAGAAAATTCCGAAGAAGAGTTGCAGACCTGGTACATAACAAAATTGAAAGACAACGGCAAAACGAATCTGGCAAAAGTGATCGAATACCTTTCCAGTAATCCAGATGCCCTATCCGAAGTAGACGAGCGACTATTCAAAAAGCAGAGCTTAAGTACTGTCTCTGAAGATAACTGTTTAGCTCTTTATACATCACTTGCGCTCTCGAAATGGAAGTACTTAGCTCTTCGACAATTTCTGAAAGAAGAAAACTGTGCTGCCTTTCCATCTTATCCAAAGCTTGTAAATGCCAAGAAAAGATGTTACCCACCACAAGAGAGTATGGAGATTACCGAAAAAGGAGCTCAAATTAAATTGCAAGCGCTATTGGACCACACTGTGGAAAGGATTTTACTAGGTATTAGTAATTCTGTTGATAGGTCTCAAAATAAAGAACTCAAGTTGACCTGGAAATGGGGACTTGATGGTTCTTCGTCGCAGAGCAATTATAAACAGAAAACGTCTACAGAGTTCGATGATTCATCAGTAGTCATGATAAGCATCGTCCCTCTTCGGCTAGTGTCTACTAGCCCATCTTCTGGGAATGAAAATATAGTTTGGGAGAACCCCACACCTTGCTCAACTCTGTACTGTCGACCGGTGAAGTTCACTTTCACTTCGGAGACAGCAGATTTTATAATGTCTGAAGAGTCTGAGATGAAAAAACAAATTGATGAACGAATATCTACACAGTGTGGAAATATTATTGTATCACATGAATTGCATATGACCATGATTGATGGAAAAGTGGCCAATATTATTGCTGAAGTACCATCATATGCAACGTGTCCTATTTGCTTGGCAAAACCGAGCGAGATGAATAATTTAGACGCTTTGACTTCCAAACCACTTCGTGAAGAAATTTACAAACAAGGAATTTCTTCGCTGCATATGAAGATTCGGTGTATGGAATGTCTTCTCCATATATCTTATAATCTGGATTTTCAACGATGGACTGCTCGAGGCGAACATAAGGCTTTGAAACAAGCTAAAAAAAATACCACGCAACAAGAGTTTCGTGAGCAAACTGGAATGCTGATTGATATAGTCAAACAGGTATGTATTTAATTTTGGCTCTTTTTATGTTGTTTGTGTATTATATCTCTATGTATTGTATATTACAGTATTGTTTTCCCATTTTAGGGTTTTGGAACTACAAATGACGGGAATACTGCGAGGCGCTTTTTCCAAGATTACAAAAGATCATCCAGAATAACGGGAATTGACGAAAATCTGATTTTCAGATTTTCCGTTATTCTACAAGCCATATCATCAGGCAAAAACATTGACTGTGAAAAATTTAGAAGATACTGCAGAGAAACAGCTGATGTGTACGTGCAACACTATTCGTGGTACTACATGCCAGTTAGTGTACATAAACTTCTAATGCACGGTGCAGACATCTGTAACCACTTTGGTGTTTTGCCAATCGGTAAGTAAAAAATAAATATAGTTTGATGTATTATTTGACTCAATTGCGTTTTGAAATTAAAATGTATGTACTTATTCGTTTTAGGTATCTTATCTGAAGAAGCTTCGGAAGCCCGTAATAAGGACTTCAGAAACGTCAGGGAGTGGCACACTCGGAAAACGGGGAGAATAGCAACAAACGAAGACATCCTCCATGGACTTCTAATAAGCTCTGATCCCCACATATCCTACATAAGGCCTAAAATATTGAAACAGGGTCATAATGAGTTGTTGCCTGAAGCAATTCAGTTGTTACAGACTACTGAGCCTCCCTGTGACAGTGAGATTATGGAGGAAGAAGAATGCCTCATAGCAGAGTCCGAAAATTTGCCGGACCCACTAGCACTTCTGGAACAAGAAATAATGTGATCCGGCTCTAGATTATCCTCACAAAAGCCCATCAGGGCTAGGTATATGACAAACAGCCCTTTTCAGGGCTACAATTACTTCACAGTTTCATACGCTTGATTATGTAGATAATTATCAACGACTTGCCCGTACAAATTTAAATTATTTCACCTATCATTAACAAAATTAGTATAACCTGAAACTTATTACGATATTTATTCAACAATAGATAACGTGCAGTTAAAAAAATAACACAGCCAATCAGAGACAAGCATTTTTCGACGACTCATTAGTTATACGCTTAGACGAGCGCAATAACAAATGAGTCATCAATCACAATGCAGGTGCTACCGATAACATAGCAATAATTACTAAATTTCTACCAGAATAATTAGTTATAAGTACCTATGCGCTGTTAAAACTATATATTTAATAAAGAAAAGGTGAATTAGCCTAATGACACAAAAAAATTACTTTGAATTTATTTTAAATGGCAAAAAAAAATCTTACAAAACATTTTTTTTTACCGAATGATTACTCGCGCTGCCGCAGATGGCCGGCGCTGTTTTTTTTTTCGTGGATAGAGAATGACCCTAGCTATCATATACTCACGCCACACACCCAACATATTAGTACAATTGAAGAAAAAAAATTAAACGTGATTCGCTCCATACAAAATAATCTAATTGATTTTTTTCAAGACAAACTATCAACTTTAGAAGAAATGTTATAAGAATAAAAGTTGTCAGGAATATCATAACACGTCATATAAAAAAAAATCGCATCGATATTGGAACTTTGTTGCCTAAGTCCACTAATTTTCAGTATGGGCCCACTGTGCGGCGGGCCTGTATATTCGTTGAGACTTAGAGAATAGGCCCCCCTGATGCGGACGAAACTGCCTTACACAATATAAGTAATTGTGACTTTATAATACTGCGTAAAATTCTGAGTGAAAAAAAAATATATTTACCTTTTTCATCTTCAGTCTCAATAGATAGAATTTTAAACATTTGGAATTGCAAGTCGTAGGGAAGTAGTTCAATCTTCATATCCTCGTTGTACGGGTCGTGACTTGCTGCAGAGAGCCTAAAATACAGATGAATCATACAAATATAATATATCACTTAAATTAAAATCTATATTATAGTATAAAGCAGTCACTTTTCGTGTCTGTCTGTTTGTCCGCTTAGTTCTTCTAAACTACATGCTGGATTTTGATGCGCTTTTCACCATAGATTAGAAAATTTATTTCATAAAGTTTATGTGTATTATATACTAGCTGCGCCCCGCGCTTTCACCCGCATAAGTCTTGATCACGTAGGAATATCGGTATAAAGAGTATCGTATGTCCTAATCCAAGTCATGATCTATCCATGTGCTAAGTTTCGTTCAAATCCGTTCAGCTGTTTTAGCGTGAAAGCGTAACATACAAAAAATAAAATCTTATCTCATTATAATATTTGTATAGATTTATATTTCGCTTATAGCACAGAAACTTCGATGTTTTGACATGTCAGAACAGCAATAGATGTGAATCAGAAGCGGGCGGGTCCCTAGTTTTTCATAATAGAAAGCATTATCATTTCAATAACAAAAAGAAACATTACCTCAAACACAATCCCAAAAGTGATTCAAGTTTGGAAGGTATGATGTCATCAATCTTCTTGGACAGCTCTTGTTCAGTAGCATCCATGAACTGTACAATGAAGTCTCCTTGGCTCATTAAAAAGTAATTCTTTACCGACTTGAGTCTTCCCATGAGATCATACTCCTTTAAAAGGAGCTCTAACAACGACTTGCTAGCGTATGCGTATGCTTTCTGTATGATGGCACCGTAGTTCTGTTCTCTTAGGGAGTATTTTATTTCTTCCGTGTTCGTTTTTGTGATTGGTTTACCTGTTGAGTATTGTTTTTGGTAGTAAATTAAATACTGTTTAACATTCCAATGTTATTTAAGTGATGGTAACCACATGATAACTATTCATGCGCAAGTGCAGTTGCGCAACGTTTTCACCTTTTATGATAGTTATGTGCAAACCCTTAACGGTAAGATTACCTACAATGGCCTTCAAAAGTTATTTGACATTTTTACATTACAGCTGTGATGTCTTATTATGTATTTTTTGTAATGTGGTGTCAAAGGGATTACTTGATTATTTTTTTATAATAAGTCAAAGGTTTAGGAATTAGTCAATAAAAACGTTATAGCAGTTCAAAAATTTGCATCACTGGAATTTGAAATCGTAATGTTGTGTGTCAAAGCTAAAGTGAATAAATGTCAACTAACTTTTGGAGGCCACTGTATATTGTATTATGTGCTGTGCAATTAATTGTTAAATATATTTTTTTTTTGTTTAGCCTATACTGTCCCACTGCTGGGCAAAGGCCTCCCCCAAGTCCTTCCAGGAACTCCTTTCCCGCGCCACCTCAAACCAGCCCTCGCGGTACGCGTCCAGGTCATCACGCCACCGCTTTCTGGGCCGACCTCGGCGGCGCCGTCCATCTTCAGGCACCCATTGTGTAGACATTTTTGCCCAGGGGTCATCCTGCATGCGGCTGATGTGACCCGCCCAGTCCCACTTGAGCCTGGCAGCTTTCTTGCCTACGTCTGTTATACCCGTTTTGGAACGCAGCTAATAATAAATATGATGTAATAATAACTTACCACACTGACTTATGACATTCAAATATTTCCCAGTTCTCAATATGATATCAGTGAACTTATCTAGAAACTTTGGCACTCTATCTCTCTGAATACTGTAGCGTTTCTCCCAGTAATCGGCCGAGTAGTCCACTGGTAGCTCTTCTTTGTTGATGAGCTCGTTATCTTCTATCATAAACTCCTGAAACGCGTAAAAATCAACATTATAGAAGACCCAAACCCGAAAACCGATAATATCGAAAGACTAAAAGTAACAGGGTTAATAAATGACAAAGACTAAGAATACTTAGCCCGAGGCGATGGTCAAGCTTTATCGGAGCAACTGCAATGTGCCATCAAGCTACATACTGTGGCAAATTAAGACTCAAAATTGACAAAATAATTATTTGAGAGACATTTAAGGGCTGATTTAGAAGGTGGAAGACAAAAACTGTGACTTATGTTTACAAAAACAGGTTGCTTGCATCTAAATTAATATGGCTAAGCTTTCGAATTCCTTACACATCAGTCAAATGTATTTAAGATTTATTTTAAACAAGGAAACAAAGTATTTACCTGAAAGGGATCAATAATAGTGCCTTTATGTATCCACTGGTCTAAAATACAGAGGTAAGGTCGGCAAGCTCGCTCGGTGAGGAACAAAGATATTTCCTGGGCTCTGGCGTCACCCATCAATGTGTTAGTTTTGTCGTGTAACACTGTTAGGACAGCGCCGCCGCGCAATTGACTCTGAAATAAAAAGAATTTATGCATTAAAATATCAGATCAGTTAAAATAGAAAGTGTATATTATCCATCAGATACCTAGGGTGAAACTTCAGCTACTTTTATGCACATCAATTTGCCTAGCCTTTTCTTTTTCTTCATTGGATTGGCTTCCAGTCTAATCGGATGAATCTGAATACCAGTATTTTACATGAAGCGACTGCCTATCTGAGCTCCACAACCCAGTTACTGGGTGAAACAGTACTTTTATGCATGAAATGTTAATTAATAAAAATACAAACCTTTCCAATGTTAGTGACAATAGCGGCAAGTACTTGCATGGTATGCATAGTAGGCAAGACGAAGTACCACAGCTTTTGTAATGTGAGGTTTGCAGACAAGTGTTCAGTCTCCAACTGTGCTATCATGGTCTGAAAATGGTAATAATTAGCTTTTAATCAATGCACAGAAGAAATAAATAGTTAAAAAATTATTGTTAAAGCAGGATGCACAATGCAATGTAGTATAGATCGCAGAAAGCGATAAGGCCGCCCATTGTATATTTTTAGTTATCGATAATTCTTTTTGTTGTGTATTTTTGTGGTGTACAATAAAGTATATATAAATAAATAAATAAATATAGACCTTTGTTGTATATAGTAGATTTTGGTAAATTACAAATTGTGTTGTTACTTACATAATAATCCTTTAAAAGTATTTCAATGGCTGCAACCAGAGCATGCAGCACCTGGCCGGACCACATGTTGCAGTGTTCAATAAATCTTCTTACTATAGAATAATTGGAAGCCAACGGAAGCATTTGTTGAACAATTTGTTTCAGTGCATCGTCCAAATCATCAGATATTAGGAATGTTCGAGGGTCAAAAGTGTCTTTAACTGGGTGGTGGACTATGTAGTTGCCCGGAACCCCAGAGAAGACATACAGCAAGTCATCAATGATGATGTTCTCTTGAGAAGCTATGGGCACACCGGCTGAAATGAATATTTGTTTAAATCTTAATATAATATAACAATTACAGAACCGGTCGAAGTGGGTCTGTCCATCTAGTTATACTAGTGGCAGTGCTTGGGGGAGGCCTATGTGCAGCAGTGGATGTTTTCCGGCTGAAATGATGATGATGATGTGTCACTATGTTTGAACAAGCCGAAACCACCCAACCAATTTTAATACAATTTTATGAATGTGTATGGTTTTTAACCCAATAGGCAGCGCTCCATGCGAAGCAGAGGCAGGTTGCTAGTACATTAAATAATTCATCTTATTACTTCACACTGTTAAGATTGAGTTAAAATGTAAAAAGGTACAACATTGTGGATAAGGTAGATAGGGTATGTTGTATCAAATCACACTTTTTGGGTAAGTCAGTATGTAATTGTTATTGGAGCGCCCAATTTTGATGTAAGTGTATGTATGCTCCCTAATATTGCATAACTACTCCTCTAGAATATCAGTATAAGTTTAAGCTAATTAAACACTTTAATGCGGTATTATAAAACATATTCCTTTTTAGAATTGACTAAAGTACATTCGATCGAGTTGGTTGTCTGATTTAAAAGACCCTAGGACCCCCAACATTTTGTGGCGACCCTGCCTTAGGGTCTGCCAAGGGGCAGATTAAGCAAAGTTTTTGTTACGCAGCGATTTTCAAAATGTGTAACTCCAACAAGGTAGAAAAGGACGAGGTATTCCTCAATCAAAATGCTGCTGGCGGAAACAATGACACCTTTCTGAAGGACATTGGAGGCCACATGGAGCGGCTGAGCACGATCACTATCATTATTCTCGCTGTCATAACTTAAAACAACAAGACCCTTAATACACCAAAATGGTTTAAGTAGCAACACATGTTCTCCTAAGAGTTGAATGAATGCTAAGGGATATAGAAAGGACGACTCATTTATTTCATGAAGTCACATAATTCAATTTATTATGAAACTAGTGTCATTGTGTAATCCTTGTACTTACACAAGGAAGAAATAATTGGAAGAGGATCCTTTGGAAAGTCCCAGGACATGGCAGGATGGTCCTTTTGCCAGCTCGGCAAGTCCAAACTGCTGTACCAGTTTGGTCTAAGCTTTATTTCTTTCTCTTCAAAGGACTTCATGACGAGTTTCTTACTCTCATCAACTGCTTTTAGGAGTTTGTCCTTGATCTGAAATTAAAATATGATTTTTACAAAATGTTAAGAATGATACCTGTTTTCCGGGAATTGAAATAGTCACATAGGAAGTTGTGTCAGAAAATCTGAAGATCTGTTGTGAAGTCTAATATTAATTGATTTTCTTGTTTTTTTTTTTTTTTTGTAGTGAACATTCAGAGTATTTGATGAAGGGTCTGAAGTTGAACATAAAGTAACAAAATTAACCTTATTGTCAGAGCTACTTTAAGGATAGTTTTAATTAAAATTGTATTCACCATGTGCCACGCAGAATGTGCCATTCCAAATCCACAATTATTATTAAGTACCCTGAAGTAACTCTACAAAACTGTAATATTATACAATGGAAACCATTGAACCATTAACTGCATAATTTTATTATACTTACATCATGTTGTCATGGCAACTATTAGGATATAACAGCATTGGGAGAAGGTAAGAAACAATTTTTTACTAGCTAAGGCAAAAAAACCCATTTACATTTTATGTATGTAGATTATTGGCTATGTATACGACATCTAAAACGGCCGACCGCCGACTACCCAAGATACGAGCATGTCTCAGTTTGGGAGTCGTAGTCTTAAATTAAAATGCCTGTGTACAATCACCTCACTAAAATAGATGAAAAATTTTGTTTCTTGTAACGCTTTTGTACTTTTTGAAGAATAAATTATTATTTATTTTTACTTCTTTACCTATCTCGGGACCATGGGGTTCCGGTCCTTTGAAAGGCGTACGAGGGGCCGAAGCCAACTCGCAGAGGCCCCTTAGGAAATTTGAATGAAATGCGGTCCCAACCGACGATTATCCCTGTCAGCACTATGCAAGTGCACCCAGGGACAATTCCCGGTTGGTGTAGGACTATTGCAAGATATGGAAACAAAGATTTTGGATTATATAGGTTTGGGTGGCTAAAGTGAACTGGTTATTTAGGACTATTGAAATTCTATATCCCCTGCCTGACCAATGCTTTATATAAATTACACAGATAAAATGGCAGGGGGTGGCTTGCACACTCAATAATGGGCCCCTGAAAACGGTTGCTAGCACATGTGTCGTAGCGACAAGGGGCAACATGTTCTGAGGTGCTTATGAGTGGAGAGGCATTCCACGGCTATCAGTTCAATCCCGGAAGTACGGTCAAGATCCACCAGCATCTTACTGGAATACTTCCTTCCTCCAAGCATGTTTGCTCTTGCGAATTTCAGCTGGCCAATAAAGGCAAGAATGAGGTGGGAGCTCTGTTCCTCGTCACTTTTCACTCCAGCCAGCCAATAAAGGCGAGCCAGAGGTGAGGAACATTACTTCTCCCGGGAGATAGGGTCCGTGGGTGGGATCACTACTGCCCAAAAGTTCGCCACATGCTGCCCTGCGGGTTTCTGTATCTCTCTTGTTCTGGCTCTTCACCCTAACTCCTGTTCCAGCAAAGTAAACTCTTCCGGCATAGGCCCAGAGTTCGGAGCGCCCCACCACGACGTCAACATAGAGATACAGCAGTGGGGAGATTATTATTATTATTCAGACTTCGATATGGAAGTAGATTGACAAGTAGAATTTTAGATTATTATTTATAAGTAGCCAGTATTTTCTCATTAATTTCCTCATCTGATAAGGCCTTCCAGAAAGAAATATTAATCCTAATCAAATCAAATCAAATCAAAAATATTCATTTTCTAGAATATTAAAACATAAGGTGTTACTTCAGCACATCCTGCCATACCATGGAGTGCAAATATATTCACAGACAGCCATGTCAATTAATCTAGCTGACAAATTACAGCTTCTATTTGTTTGTCTTCTAAATAGTTGTTAATGGTATAATATCTTTTAAATAGTAATTATGTAGTTTGAAAAGTATTTTTTCAATGATTGTCAGTGGTAAGTCTTGAAAACGATTTGGTAAATGATTGTAAATAATAATCAACATGTAGTATACATTTTTTTAAATAATTTTAGTTTTTTTGGTGGCAGCCGAAGTCTATCTTTATGACGTGTTTGGCTATTTGGCCTGTCAGTGTTAGATTTGAAATTGTAGTTTCTCTTAACAAAAACATAATATAACCTCTATAACATAATCAGCCTATAATGTTCCCACTGCTGGGACACAGGCCTCCTCTCGGTGAGAGGGAGTGGGCCGTAATCCACCACACAGGCCCAATGCGGGTTAGTAGATGTCACATCTTCGAATTTTTGGTTCTACTCACAATTTTTCCTTTACCATTTTGAAAGCAGTGGTGATTAAATAAATAATGTACACAAAGTAAATTGACTGTCTGGGTTTGAACCTCCAACCTACAGCTCAGTCACCGCCATTACCACTGGGCCATCACTGCTAAATCGTATTAATTAATGTTGAATATACATGGGCGCACAGGCGTGTATCAGTGATAAATTATCGTCCTGTTAGCTGGTTGTATAAAAATAATATAGGAACATACTTGTGGAAGGTCTTCCTTAGTAATTTGATGTTTGTTGTCACCCAGTACTGGTTTTGGAGCCACTTTAGGTTTGTATATTTTTGATTTCTTCTCATCACACACTAATTTGTAGAACAGGGCTATGATGTCTGCTAGGTTATCAGTACTGGAAGAAAATAAGAAAACAGATGCAGTTTTCACCAATCACTTGAATATGATGATACTGTTAGCACACATGAAACTTCTGCGAGGTGGCTTCATGGCGCTTCCGTGGATCATGAATCATGCATCATTATGTTTTAATTACATGCACATACATACTGTCAAATTTTAATAAGAACCTACAATTATCTTTATATGAAAACTATTTAACAACAATCAAAAAGTGAATAAACAAAAATAATTTTAATAAAAGAACGGAATTACGTACTTTCTGTTCCTGAGTTCCTCGTATTTTTTCAAAAACGACTTGGCGTTCGAAGCTTTTAGCGCCAATCTCTGTGCATATTCGTTCACTTGCTTAGACGATAAATTACTGTTGCCATAGTTGGGATCGTTCTGGATGTAATCTAAAACAGTATCTGCCTCCAAACTACATCTGTAAATTCAATAAAAAAGACATTATCGTCATTACTAATGCTTATATTTCAGTACATGAGTCTTAGCACAAGTTCTTTATGTAATCAAACTCCTAGCTAACCCTAACGCGTCAAGAAGTTCCTTGATTGTGCCTTGCATTTTATCTCTTGGAAATATCCAGTTTTGTAACATTTATTAGCAAAATATTTTTAAAAATCTGTAAAAGCTTCATTCATTTGTGTTGAATTAAATTTGACAGTTAGTTTGACATCAGACATAATGTTTTTAGGTTGGTAGCATGTTGTAGGGACGTTACGTTACCACGAAGTTACCACAGATAATTTTCAACATTCAATATTAGACTAGAACTTTTTTTTTAAACTGTTTATCAATATACATAATACTAATATTTTACTTATTTACTATTGAACTAGCTGCGCCCCGCGGTTTCACCCGCATAAGTTTCGATCCCGTGGGAATATCAGGATAAAAAGTAGCCTATATCATAGTACTACGTACAGAAGGGACACTCCCTTCCCCGCGGTCATATTATCAGATACCACACCTCACCCCGCACGTCGAGGTATTCGTCGCCGACTCTTTAGCAAGGGCGCTTCTCGTAATCGTCTTACGATGGTTGGATATTGTGATGCTTTTCCGAATTTGTATTTACATAAACTGTTTGTAAGATTTCACATTTTTAATACCATGCGATTTAAATAACCGATTATTTAGAGATAAGTCATTTAACGAAAATATTTTAGTTTTTATTTCATTACGAACCCAACTATATAAATAAACAATTGAACTACAAGATCACTTCATAATAATGCACATGTTCGGGCAGAGCCGTCGTCGTTCGGTTCGCCCGACGCAAATCGCTTTTCGCGCCATTTTTTACGCTACGCGCACGACAGCCAACTCTACTAGAGTTCACGCACACGTTTTCACGTGTGCAAACGTCATTTGGTTGTGTAGTAATAATATGTAATTATTTTGCGAGCATTGATCAGCGCGTTGTATGGAGTGTCCG
Organism: Hydraecia micacea; assembly: GCA_914767645.1. Lineage (NCBI taxonomy): Eukaryota > Metazoa > Arthropoda > Insecta > Lepidoptera > Noctuidae > Hydraecia > Hydraecia micacea. Next base: position 8,283,306 of record OU611781.1, read on the forward strand.
AGGTGTGCCTATATGTGTGTGTGTGGTGTGCCTTTCGCCTTTATAATATTAGTGTGATTATTTCAGCTGAATGTTATTTATTCTATTGTAGTCGAATGTTTATAAACTACAAGCGTTTATAATTAATTAACATGTTCATAGTGCCATGGTGCCACCGTGCCGCGACGCTTCCATAAGTGGCCCCCTTTTTCTTACCTACCCAGAGTTGGTGACCCATGTTACCATGTGCTACTATGCGTTTATCAGGTTTGGCAGTGAGCGAGCGGAGAGGAGCATATATTATGTGTTCTGTGGAGCGAAGCGTGCTCGATTTTAGCACATCGCTTCGGATAATAATATGATAGAATTTCTTTTGAAAATAGGTACTTATAGAAATGCACACACAGTAAGAGCACAGCAAGAGAGCGCGAAGCGAGCTCAAAAAAATTAGTACCCTATCTCGGATTGGTTGATTTTTCTTCTGACCATTTATAGTAGGCTGGTATTAGCTAAATATTTTTGGAATGAGGTTCTTGAGTAAACTTGGAGAAATCGTCACGTAACGAAAAAGCGTTATGCCTCCATGTGCATATTACAATATAATAGAAAGAGTCAGGGAGGAGAGATAGTTTTCATGGCTTTCGAGGGCGCTGAAACCGATAGTGAGGTTAAAATGAAAATACAAGATGGTGGCTGCGAATATTTTAAAATTTTCGCAGCCGCAATCTTGGATTTTCATTTTGAACTTCGTTCCTGCTGGGGTCCCCTGACCCCACACGTTATTGTCTGCATAAACTTTGGACCCGTGAGAACGCTCGTGAAGAACTCAAAACTTCGGCGGCCTCATAGATTAATATACGGCGGACTGTCGCGGTCGGCGCTTTGGGTGACGGGCGTGCGTGAGGCCATAGTAAATGTATGTATCGCTACTTCATCGCCATCATCTCCATCTCGGTGACGTCCCAGTGACGGCTGCGTTGGATAAACGCACTCAGTCTGCCACTGATTGACCACTGTAGAAAAAATGTTTGCCTTGCAGTGGGACACTAATAGGCTTTTATTATTATGTTTAAATTTTAACATCAGAATTTTTTTTCATCATTACCGCGACGATGATGATGCAGTCGCTAAGCCATTTAATTATATTTTGTCGAGTTGAAAAAATAGTAGGACCCAGGTAATAACAAAATAGGCAAGCAGTCTCGAATATTAATGTTTTCGTAAATAAATATTTAAGTTAGTATATTTTTACTAGATACCTACTAGATATTGATTGCTAACGCTAAATGTTCAGGCGTTTCTTATTTTGTGAATGTATTTCATTTAGTTATTTTTCTGAAACGTAAGTAAATCATCAATAAAATAAATATCTTTACTATTCTTCACACGCTGGAAATTCATTTTTATTCTCATAAAATTGTTACACCCACTTACAAATAAGTATTATTTGGTTGGTCGGTGTTAAGATTACTGGTACCTATGTACCTACCTAACCTACTACAAAAAGACACGACACGACGTAATCCGATTTATATAAAAAGCATACAATCCACTGGGAAACGAAATACTTACGTTAAAAAAGCTGTTCCTTCGTAAATGTTGTGTCATAGGCGTAAAACTTTTTTCGTTCTCAGGGCGGCATGTCACAAAAGCTTTGACAAAAGTTCGCCGAACCTAGTACGACAAAGGGGCGCATTCTGTTTTGATTCTTTGATAGCAAAACTAAAGAATCGGCACTTGTGTATAAAACTGTCGATTCATGATCCAAATGGTTTCGATTGAGAATAATGGATATATGATATGTGTTGGCAAAATAAAAGTTGCCGCCTGTGTTTCTTTTCAAGTTCCTCACATCTCAAATTGCTTGAATTGCCGATATTTAACGCAACACACCTTTTTTGTTATTTGAAAGCTTTTTATTTAAAGCAGCTTAGATTTGTTTAAATAGGCAAATATTGGAAATAAAAGTTGATTTGGACCGCCACGCTATTCCCCATTCCTAGTCCTAGTTGTACAGCTATAAATAATTCAACATACCTATATATATAAAGGGTCGGTAAAAAAATGCGAAAGTGACAAACCCCATAAACACCTGAGTTTATAGGCCCAATGAAAAACGACGTGCCTTTGAAATCTGTTTCTGTGATGTTGGACAGGGTACGCCATTCTTTTGGCTTGGATTTATGTGTTTTATACAACCAGTCTATAAATGCCGCACTTTTATTGGCCGCGAGACGTTTACTGATTAATAAAGTGGGTGGAGACGCGGAAGATGCTAACGACGGTGCTTCCTAGAAACGACGTACTGGATCAGTCAATTATAATGTATTTTTAATTAAAAATAAGTAATTTAGCTAGCCATTATAGTTGTCATAATAAATTATGTGTCGGGCAGTTGAGCTGTAAGGTATCTATACATTGATTGCTTGAGCTTGAATTTTATGAATAGATTATTTTAACGTTTTGTCATGTATGAAATTTTTTATATACCATTTAGTGGACATACAGAGAGGGCATAGTATTATAAGTCAAAGTTCGAGCGACCGAAGCATCCGCATAGCTGCATGCCGACTCGTGCGTTTCGACATTCAGTCTGAATTACAATGTAGGGAATTTACAGACTCCAACCGGTCGACGCGGTCGCCCCGTGTCCGTATCCGAGCGGAATAAGAAGCAGCTTTACTGTTAACTCTATTGTTCACGGACACACCAAACAATGTATTTTTGCCGAATAAGGAGGCGCGATTATGTCAACGGGTGTGTTCTGTTTTTAAATAATGACCAACGTTACATCGCAGGCATCAGAAATAGCCGCGGGGTACATGCTATCGGCATTTTAAATTCGAAATGATAGTGATTTAAATATTAAACATGGTAATAAAAGTTTTGAAGAATGAATTAAGTAGGTAGTTTACCTATTTAACGACAAGGAAATTTACGAGTAGTTTACTCTGTTTTTTGTCATAAACCTATACATCTTTCAAGCATGCCTAACGCCTAAGAGAAGAGTCTTACTTATTTGATATTAGATTAGTAGGTACCGTACCTATCGGTTGCTCCTAGCTTAAATCCTTCAAAATGAATTAGCAATAATTGAGAAAAGGCTAAATTATTTTATAGGTTGATTGATGGGTAGGGGTAGATACTCAAATATCTTCAATCAACAGCTGAAGATACGTTCTTAATGTTTGTGATGTGGATGACTCTTATAAGCGAAATAGAGTAGATGTTAATATCTTGGTGTCACCAGACCGGTTTAAACATTCCTGGTAAAAATGTGACAAAGGCTTTCGGTGTTTCTCTACAAGTTTTACGATTCTTTTAGGCAACATCAGGATGTAAAGTTTCTACACATGTGAAAACCATACTTATCTATCAGAAGATGTGTAGGCTTTCAACGTTTACTAGAAAAGCACTAAACCATTTTCAAAAGATCGAGCCATAAAACGGTTGTGAGATAACCATGCAAAAGCTTCAGCTGAAAGAACGTAGGTATTTATTAAAAAATCGCGTAATGCTTAGGTACTATAGTGACCCCTTACCTCTCGCATGAAGCCATCATACATACCTACTCAACTATTAAGTAATCTGTGAAAGAGCCAAAAAACTAGAAGCTAATTCAAATGCTTGGAATCCTTTCGTTCCGTCCTACAACCTTTAACGCATTATGGAGACGACGAAAGCAATTTTTAATGCATGAGTATTTATTGAAGAATGCAAGTTATCTGATGAAATTGCAGGTGAATTCAAGTTTACATTAACATACTGATCAGATTAACTACAACATTAATATATTATATCATATTTTGAATTCAATTATTATTAGGTACAGATGCCAGCACATCAACCTACTACAATCTGTCAGATTTCTGTAATAGATTTTCAACTTTATCGCTAAAGCATAAGGTTCAATGTTGATTGGGAAAATTTGACAGTTAGGTGTAGGTTGATGTGCTGGCGTCTGTACTTATTTTGTCGCTCGTTTGGGTGACCTGCATTAAAATTATAAAATTAAAACAACCTGTACCTACCTCTTAATCTACTTGATACAATTCTGAAGATGGAAGGTTTCTTACAAAGACAGCCGGCCCGCGACGCGTAGGTATAAGCAGAACAAGTAATGAACTCTTACAGACAGTAGGTTAGGTTCCTAAGCTAGTGAAACATGCAGCCGATATATTCTGTAAAAATCACACCGTAAAAACTAGGGTGAAGTGAGCTGTCAATCCCTAGCATGTGGAATGACAGCTCATAGATCACTTCAAGCTCACTTCACCTGTTTTCACGTTGAGATTTGTACAGAATAGACCGGCTAGTAACCATCGTGTGTTGGTTACCCCCAATTTCCCAATTCAGTAGCGATCGGTCCTCAATCTGACGTCTGTCACTATCCCTAAGATTTTACTGTCAGATAGACAGGGTGGTCCTGGTCCTAAGAGACCACCCGGCCGGCACAACATACACAAACGTAATATTGTAGATAACGTAATCTTCACATATTGCATTTCGGAGTGTAATCATAATGAGTGACGTAAACTATTCTAATTATTTCCGTGTCGGCATGACTGACACTGTTTAGATGGAGCGTCAGAGTTGCAGGAACAGCTGGTTATTGCGTCAGCGGAAAGGTTGCGGCGGTACGGTTACATCAAGTGCCTATTGCGTTGGCGCCCCGGCGACTGTTACTCAACGGATCCGGAGGCAAGTTGTGGTCCTGCGCCCTGCTATGAGTTATGGAGTAGTACCTAAGTATTAGTCAATTTGCAGTCAAAAATTATTTTAATGCCGCCTTCGTTAGCTATATTTTAGTACCTACCGAAGGTAGGGTAGTTGCCTACTTATCACGATTATTGGCACTTAGTAAGAACCTGACAAGAAAATACCAAGAAATGCATGTAAAATATCCACTTAAATTGCGGCTTGACGAGCAATAACTCATCAATATCGACGAAATAATTTGGTGAACGTTCAGAGTTCCAGAGTTGCAGGCATGTTCGTGGAAATGATCATTTTCACGGTAAGTATGCGCCGGCGCACGTGGCCTGGAGGCAGCGGGGGCTGGGGAAGCGGGAGGGGGGAGGAGGGGAGGCCGCGTCTGGAGTCGGTGACCGCACATGCGTCGTCGTGCATAAGGAGCCGCCTGTCTTTGTATTCCGGTAAGGTCGCGGACTCCCCAACTAGCGAGAATGGTGCAAAACTATTCATGTTGACACTTCTCAAGTACCTGTTAACAATTGTCATTTTTTTTGTCATTGTCATATTATTGATGAGTAACGTACAGTGTCGTTCCATGGAAGCCGTGCATAATTTATTTACAACATAACATAATGTGGCTTCGCGTCACTTGTACAGCGCATCGCTTTATTGTTAGTTGGCTAACATTTTACCTATCTCTGAGCCTACCAAAACATTAAGGTTAGGAAATAGGAAAATGGAATTAATTCATGGTTATTTACGTACTACCTATATTGTACTTACCTTTATGGCTTTTATTATCTGAAAGTGCAGCAGCTTATTTTTATCAATTGTACACATATTGATGAAGATGATAAAATGAAATTGTCAAGGTAATCCCTGTTGCTTCGAGTACTTACAGTAGGTAAACTTATTTTTATGCACTAAACGGAAATTGTAAATGAGATGAGACATGGCAGTGAAGTCATATAAAACCAAAGAGATTTAAGATAGGTACACACGGCTACACATCAAGTTATACATAACCAGTATAAGCTGACTTTTGATTATAAGAAAAACCTATACAATGCGAGGTCAGCTAAAACTGGAAATGTATAGCTTGATGTGTAGCCGTGTGTACAAATGTTGTAAATAAATTAATGTCTTTGTATAAAACTCTTTTTCTCAAGCGAATCATGATTTACAATATCTTGGACTGGACCACGACATACCACTTCGTCATGTAGATACTTATCCATTTTGAGATATTTTATCTATTAGAAACTCATCATCTGGTAAGTTTAGTACAGAACTACTACCTACCTACATAAACTCTTTCTACCTACGGCAAGCAAGGAAAAAAAGCTCCATCAAGAAGATATTTTGATTAGAATAAATATTCTAGCCAGGTAAGTAGTTACCGAACAAAATCGTCGTTATTGCAACAAATAAGTAAACTGGCTTTGTTAGGTCTTTGGAGTGAGAACCATGATTGGTAGGTAAGTAGGTATAGATACCTAACTCCCAATATGTTTTCATGACGACAACTCGGAAAGTTATATTACCTATCAATTCAGATATCTACAAACAATGTTTTCTATCAACAAAGTTTTCGGCGAAACGTGCTGTCTGGGAATAGAGATTTCTATTAGCCATGCTTTCTGTATGTAGTCGTATCGTACAAGCGTGTTTCTATCTTAGGTTCCACACTCATCCCGCAAGTAGGCTCTAATTACTTACTATGATACTCCATCCCTGTTTATTAAGGTTTAAGTACCAAAAGTTCTCACATTGTCACAATAGGAACACAACAACAATAAAATTCCCCCATTGTAGATTGAAGTGTGCACAGCACAGGTAGGTGAACTTTTTAAAGGTTGCATTCAAATGATGTTTTTCGTACTGGCCTGTTTAGCTGAAGAAATAAGTTAATGCCATTATCTGCAGAAGAATAAATAAAAAATGACATCTTGAATTTATTGACCACTTGTTGCCAGTTAGCAGTTATTAAAAAAATTATCAATAAAAAGTTTGCATTTCAATAAGATTTGAATAAAGTCTGATTCCATAAGGGCTGATTTTTCAATCATGTGATAACTTTATTCGAGGAATAATTTTGAAATGTTGACAGTTATTTCATAAAAAAAACCAAACATCAATTTGTATTCCTCGAATTAGTAATCTGGCGGTGGCGATGGAAAAATCAGCCCTTTAATAGGCAAAAGTAGTGACACTTTTAATTGTGCAATACCTGTTATAAAAACCCGCCAAAACACAAGATTATTTTTGCGAAATACAAATCATAGCATGGTTTACGTTTATTTTGAAATAAGTAGCTGGATGAAGTCTTAAGTGGCTCAAAAAGCTGACCACAAATGAATGAAAAATTCCTTTTTTTTTTCTTCAAGCTGGATTTTTTAATTGCCCATGCTTGTCTTTATCATCATATTTATACATGTGAGGGGTAATGTCTGAGGGTTTACGATTACAGAGACAAAGCGCTGCATCAGTATGCAGCGGGGACAGCCGCTTCCTGCTGGCCGCGTTCCCGCAACCGCTATGGTAATTTAATTGTACAATACGACAGCGGAATGGATTAGGTGCCTCCGACATAGTAACTTCGGAGTAATGGGGGAAAACCGACTGTATTGTTCCTGAGTTGCTGAGTAATTCGATTTGACCACGTAGGCTCTGAGGTTTGGTCAAGCAAGTTATTGAGGATAATGTTCACATCGCAACTGGTTCTCCTATGAGTATATTCAATGAGCAATAAAGGGAACTGTACCTAAGCAGTTAATTGGCCAGGACAATAGTCAGTCTAACTTCCAGATATGGCGCCTCGCCCCGCTTCTCCCAAGTTGCCTCTTAGCTTAGCAGTCGGTTGTCTTTCTACATCTGTTCGTCTGTTTGCCTGTATTCGCTATAGCGGTCGTAGATAAAGAAGAAAAGGAAAGAGTTGGGGTTAGTGGGACGAAGGCAGGGAAAGAGAAGATACTTAGTTGATGAAATGACGAGTCATGCAAGAATGATGAAAATTTCGTCTGTATAATTCTTTTAGGTAAGTACTTAGAGGTTTTTAAATGATCTATGTACCTATTAGATTCACAAACATAAGTCTTATTTTCGCGAAAACTTACCTATGTTACGATTTTTAGGTATGTAATTCCGCTGTACAGCAATCGTAGGTAAGCGCAAGCGCAGCCTTACCACCTAAAACAAGTTCCTCGAAATAAACATGACCGAGTGTTTTCGGCATGATGGCACCGCATAACAAACATCCTGACACTTGCTGACTCATCACATCGATTCTAGCTAGCGAGTAGCGACTGATGACTGATGATACAAATGTCAAGAATGCTGAAGGTTATTGCATAAAAGAAGGGAACTGGAAGTTGGAAGTTACCTATGGTTATTTCCAATAAGTCAATAGTACACTAGCTCAGTGGTCAGAACAAACGCACGGTTTCTCTTAGGTAAACTTTTACAGTTGACAAAATATGGGTACGATGACATCACTAATACTCCATCTAGGTACTCAACAATTTTGTCAAACGCTCCTGTAACACCAGCATAAGTTTCCTCCTTACGCTTACGTGATCTTCCCTACATGATGCAAGGGCGTTGACACCGCGGGCCAAGTCGGCTTTGTGCCAAATGTGAATAATAACTATCTACTGACGACCCACACGTGTTAGAAACACCAAATTGTATTCAGATCCTTGTTTGACAGCAGAATTCAAATGCGCTGCGATATTGATCAGAGCGTGTATTTACAGATACTTACCTACCTACTCATGTTTAGTCATTTAGACTCGGCTACAAGTGCAATTTATACGATAAGACATGACATTCTGGCGCCCAAAGCACTTATTGTTTGATTCATATACTTAATTACCTAACGGTTCTAACCACCTGGCAGGTTCATTTCAAAGAACATAAAACAATAGACGTAGGTATGTAAGTAGGTAGCCATAAACCACTTGTGCCTTATGTTTTATTAAAACACACCAATAAATCGACCATGAAGAAAATTCAAGCATTCAAATTAATTCAGCCGGAATGTTTAGAATGTACATCCTTGTTTAGTGCGTATGTATTACAAGTTATAAAACAATAGGGTACTCACCGTTCTATACGGCGCGAGTACATATAGAGAGAATTAATATTGTTTATTTAAATATTATTATGTTATAATAGACCGACAAAAAATATAGCGAGCCTTATGTGATATGAATTTGCATGAACTATCTGAACTATTTGACTATAAACCTAGTTGATTTAATATGTTGCCGATACCAAAGAGTTCAAAGACCTTTGCTTCTCATATTCGCTTAGTCAACCTTAGCTACATAATTTATTGATGTATCACCAAACAGACCTTTGGAAATAGCTACCGTTTGAAGAATCATACCCGAATAGGTAATCATAATCATAACCTTCAGAATTTCCTTTTGCGTACAAATTCCCCCAGACCATCACTTCGTGATCTAAGTAAATTCTTTATCAAATGCGTAACCAAGCTTAGATATAGGAAAATCTATTTTTGTATGAGTGTTCGGAATATGATAATTGTTATGAACCCTAGGGAAGTGTTTGAAAAACCCGCTCATGGAGGTAAACTCAAGTAGTGGCTTCGATGCGCACTTGAGGGTCCTATGTTGAATACAAATGACGATATTTGGCGGTCAAAGCGGGCACATACTGAAGTAAATTTATTACTTATGTGTACACAGTAACATTACATCTACGTATCGTCACGTAGACGGCATGTGAAAATCAGTTTATAGCTATTGATACCTGGAATGTTGTCGTAATTGCTTCCGGTCACATACATAGTTAGGTATTTTCTTGGAAATTATATTATTACTACCTACATGTGTGAACGTTGGTCAAGGCAGTTGCTTTTTACACGAATTTTTGTTTAGGAAAATTTGCAATTGTCTCGTATAGGAAAGCGATAAACAGTAGATATACTACCCTACTCCGACATGACACAAAATTAAATCATTAGTAGCTATCTTCACTTATTGTCGCTAATTTGGTAACGTACTCAACTGCCAGCTGCCAAGGTCTATTTTGCTTCATTCTGTTCTTTTTAGGTGTAGCATGATCAGCCTATAATGTTCCCACTACTGGAACACACACAGGCCTCCCCTCTGTGAGAGGGAGGGGCCGTACCTAATCTGCAATTTACCACGTACCTAGATTTGGTAGCTTTTTAGGTGTATCTTACATGATCCCGTTTATCATTTTTAGGCAGGTACAGTAGTCCCATTTTACAGTTTTATTGTAAGACCATGTCTGAATGTCTAGTATTAAAACCATATTTTTTTAATACATCGCTCATATGGAAAAACATCGACGTACTTAAATGTATTTTTCCCAAAAATGAGTTAAATACCGATGCTAAAGCACTTAGAAAGCGTATTTACGTTAGGAAAGCAAATACTGAAAAAAGAAGTAGCAGTTACGTCGATGTTTCTCCAAATGAGCGATATATTGACCATCACCGTACACCGTAAGTTGTCCGGGTGAATAGATTACTATAAATAAATTCAAATTCTTTATTGCATTCATATAGCAATACGTTACGAAGTGAAATATTTATTTCAATGTCTATAAAAAAAATGATAATACTGACATCTGTCGCAGAATAGTAGACAACTTCATAAAGTTTTTCCTCTATCTGTCATAAGAGGGCGCTACCGTCATTAAAAGTGTAATGTTTACATTGTGCTGTTCGAGCTTTGTTCGAGGTAATGTTTATGGGCGATGATGAAATGTATAGGTAACTAATTAATTAATTAAAATCAAGAACAAGTTCCTTATCATATCGTGCCTGTATTCCCAGAAGGGCTAGGTAGAGGTGTAGGTACTACTGTTTATGTGAGTTAAGTTCCTTATTTATACAGCCTGATTTTAAAGTGTGTCCTGAATATGTGAGAAACATCTACTATTGATAAAATTACAATGAGGTCCCGACACTTTTGCATAATTTGCATTGAAAAACCTCTGTTACTGGAAACAATTAAACTTATACGAGTTTTACCTCTTTAATTGGGACTTTGTAGTTCACTGGATATAAAATATGCATTTTTAATTAAATTGTTCACCTCTATAAATAAAAAACTGTACAATTCTTTGTAAATAAGACAAATAGTTAGGAAACTGGGTAAATGAAAAGCAGTGATAAATAATCTTAGGTCCCTCGAGATCCCATTTAGTTACATTGTATTAGTTATTTCAATTATTCAGCAAAATTAGGAAGCAAATGATCAGATAAGTTCACATTGAGAAGTGCCCAAACACGATATTTTTTTCCTAAAATAAAACCTACAGAACAGAATGATGATTAATTTAGGTAGGTACCTATGCTGAATTATAATGTCAACGGCACTAAGTCACATTATAAGCACTAAATCCTACTATCCAGTAGGATAGAATAGAATTTATTTATTTGCGAAAGCACAGATTACTAAATACTTATAGTTACGCGAAAGTTTGTGAGTGGATGGAGGTTTGTTACTCTTTCACGCAAAAACTACAAAACGGATTTGAATGATATTTGGCACACGGATAGTTTATAACCAGGATTCACACGTAGGATACTTTTTGTCCCAATATTCTTACGGGATCGAAACATATGCGGGTGAAACCGCGGCGCGCTGCTAGTCACATTATAAATCATAATAATATTATAACATAATGACAGGTATGGGGTGTACTATAAACTAACACCTATTCTAGTCAGTATTGAGAAATATTATAAGTTATAAGTAAGTAGGTAACAAACAGTTCCTATTGTTATGCAAGGCATCAAAGCTTACGTTAGCACAAAGTATTACAAATACGATCAACCATAGCGTACCTACTCCTATCTAAGTATATTAATTCCCTATCTACACTTAGGTGCAACACTGAAGTTTTAAATGAGAATAATGTGTAAATCTATACTTATCAACTTATGCGACAGTCTTCTGGGCACGTTTCCAGATGTCAGCGATGTGGAGAGTAACTTCAACGCCTAAGTGCCCTTTCCTTTATGTATTTATTTGTATACATAGTTAGTTCGTTAGTCGTTTAATTTAGTACCGAGTGTAAATAGTTAGTCGTCTTAAATATTATTTAACAATGGCTTATCTTTCTAATAATATATAGGGTTTCATCTTATACCTAAATATTAAAAAACAAAGTCGCTTTCCGTGTCTGTCCGTGTGATCGCTTCGGTCTTCTAAACTTCTCAAATATTCACGATTTTGACGTAGTGTTCACCATCATTTACATAGAGCATTTATTCCGGAAGGTTTATGTGTACCTATACCTCATAAATTCATATTTAACTTAAATATAATAAAGACATCTCGATGTTTTGTCAAGTCGTAAATGTCGTGGCGCTCCTCTAGTGTCTGTTTGATAGATTTGCCGTTGCCAACACTTTATAAATGACTGAACAATGATGGAATATAGCAGTTGCAGTCTCAGTCCAGAATATATGCCATTAAGCTACCAACTACCAACCTTTACCAATCAAGCCACAACTTACCTGCAACGGCGGCGACCTCTCGCGTCCGGCCCTGGTTCAAGCCATGGTCCGGGGCGAGAGGGAGTGGGAGGGAGTCACCTCCTTCTGCGAAGCAGTCATGCTAGCGAAGGAGGTGGCGGGACGGCTCAGGGAGAGAGACTCACGCCTCAGCCGCCGCGGGACCCGCGTGACGACTTCCGGCCACCGTAGGCGCGGGCCTGCGGACGGAGAGTAATGTTTAGCTCTCCGTCCGATCAGGACCAGGCACGTGCCGGACGGCGCGTATGTGTTCCACGCGGTTCCTCAAAGAGATGTCAGCATTAAGGAAGGGGCCCCGCCAGGGCCGAAGTCTGCTGGGGTAGCGGGATCGTCCGAAAGGGTTACCGCTGCCCCGGAACATAAAGGGCTAAGGAAGGAACACGGGTGGGTTTTAGTCAGTAAGAGTCTGACACTCCCTTCCGCTCCACCCAGAGCGGGAGGAGTCAATAGATGATTTACCATCCAAAAAAAAAAAAAAGCCACAACTTACCAGAAAAAACTATTCAATACTTTGTATATTTATTGCATTCCACAATGTGAATTCCGCTTTTGTTGCCAAACATGTGAACAAATATGAATTATTGGAAAAATAACTTTAATACCTGCACAATAAAGTTCAGTTTACGCTACAACTTCAAACAATTTTATAGCTTTTTCAATAGTACTAGTCACGCTGAAATCAAATTAATTTTCACTGCAATAAAGTTATATTTGTTTAACTTGAAATAACATCAATTAGAAACATGAATTTGAATAGACTTTAGGTGGTTTGGTTTTACAAAAATATAATCATTGTAGACCCTGCAGGGTAGCAAAGTAGGACTGAGAAAGAGAAGAGGGCTTTAATTTGACTAATCAGTCGAGAAACTTATTTAATTATATTTACATAATTTAAAAAAGTTTGAAATCATGATAATGTTAAGTTTATTTTGATTTGATTTGAATGATTCTTTGGCCAAAAAATAGGCCAGCCCTCTGGTCACATAAAGAGTCGACCAACTGCTTGGTGGCGTCTCGAAAAACTATATTATTGATATAGGTACTATAGTATTATATTATTTTAGATTAGTACTAGTGACCCCCCCCCCCCCCTCTGCTGCGCACGGTTGTTACAAGTTGACAAAATATCGATATTTAATTATTGAATTCTCTAAATGATGCGGTAAAAACTGCATAATAATCGGTTGCGAAGGCAACGAAGGTTTTTCTAATAAAAAGTAACAACGCAGTCACACAGACAGACACGAAACGCGAATTCAATTTTGTAATATGTAGGTATAGATTTTTCATCTATCTATTTAGAGTTCATTTTAATAGATTATAAATATCAATCCTAATTGTAACTACAAAAAATCGTTCAACCTGTAACGTATCTTGTAATGCCTGCTTAAATTAAGTATTAATCACAGTTGACTAATAATCTATACTTACCTATGATGCAATGCCAGCAATTAAAATGTCGAGCGTTCCACGACTAACTTTCATCTTAATTGGACATGGACTGTGTGGCTTACAAATTCAATCTTCTCAATAACTGGCTGCTGAGTGGTGAGGCATAAAGGGTTTTTTGAGCGTCATCACATTTTGTACATGTTTTATTTCCTCAGAGCTTCATGATTGAAGTGGTTTTGGTCTACGGGCACATTGTACGCGCTGCGCTTGAATGCACTTTCTAAGGGACTTGCTCAGAGACATCTTATTGACTTTTTGTTTGCTCATTGAGACATCGGGAGCTTTGTTTGATTATTCTATTTACAGCCTCACCAGGAGCGTGTTCTTTATTGGTTTCATTATTTTATTTTTGGAACTATTGCGATGTTACTTCAAACACCTGTTCACTTCACAGATACGAGATTAAACATTATTATTAACCTCATAGTTCATGACGGTCACATTTTATTGAGAAAAAATAAAAGCTTCGTGTATTGTAACGGGTTGTGCCAGTTAGTAACCATGGCAACAACTTGGTGAGCTTAAAGAGGATAAAGTAGCGTCGATATCATTTCTCCCGCTTTAGTCTCGTCTTTGTTTTACGAGTATATCAAATAAGAAGCTTCAAGCTGTCTGTATTCCTTTTATTTCCAAATCAATATGTAAATAATTAACAATTACAGAATAACTTGTAGATGTATGATTAATGCTTGGAACTTCAGTATCGTGGGAGGTGGTACCGTGTTCCTACTTCCTAGCGTGGCGGACGGCTATAACAACATTCGCGACGAGGGAAATGTCAAGGTCACGCCCGTTCACTTCCTTTACCGTCGAGCCTCCGTGAGCCTACGATATTCGCGTCCCCCACCCTCTACAATCGATATACAGTATTGTATACAGTTTCAAGTGAAAAGCCTGCACTTTGTATACAGTTTCGAATTGGATGTTGCTTCTGTCGTTTTTGAGAGCTTTTGCTTCCACCAAAAGATTTCCATAAGTATATTGTATTTACGTTGTTTGAATACTTAATACTGTTTCAATAGCTACCTTTTATTGGATATTTCCATTAGCTTCTTGTTTTTTATTGCTTGTTGCGAACGAACTTAACTTTAAAGAAGTCGTTTAGTGTGTAGTATAACGTTTTGTTTTGTGTGTTGGTAGATATGACATTTATTATCTTGTTGACCAACTATCTACATTAATTTATTAACTTTGCAATGTTGAGTGCAATAAATACTCTCCTATTGTGACGTATTTCGCTTGTATAATATTTGTAGCTTTGTACCTATTAAGTTTTTGATTGCAATGTGTGGCGAAGTATCAAACATCTTAGTTATGATAATGAGACCAACAAGATGAAGGTACCTAATTTGGTGGCAATTATAGTTTACTTGTAATATTGAGTTCGGGTCCCAAGATTGAACCTTGGGGGACACCGCGAATAACTTTTGGTTCCAGATTCTTTTACTCAAATTAAATATTTAATAGAGGGAAAGTAGTGTTTTAATGAACCAGTGGAGTATTGAAGCTATCGAGAAGATTTGGTTCATGTTTAAAATGCTGCTGATTGACCTACTTAATAATAATAATAATCAATGTGAGCTCGGCTGTCATTGTGGTGGTTATCGTATCGGCCAATGGCCTGATGGCCGAAAACCATGATCAACATTTATCGAGGCGGCTCGTTAGGCGGTTGGATCAAGGTCCAGCGGGGCAATTGCGTAACACATTATCAATCGGAATCGGTTTCATTTTGACAGTTCAACAACATTCATTGCGTTATTTACGTGTTGAGCAGACAAATTTTTCGAACTTATGGAGCAATGGATTAGCAATTTGCTTCAAAATGATTCAGATTCCGATCGATAGTATGTTACGCAATTAGGGTGCTGATTCAAAAGGCAGTACCTACTCCTCGACACGGATCACATTGCAAGGAGGTTCCTGTCTCTGGAGCCCTTACCACCGGTAGCTTGGACCCTGCTCCCGACACCGGCGGACCACATTTATTTTTTATTTTTAAATGTTTTCTATACTTATTTTTTCTATTTTGAGAAATATTTATAAAAATGTATAAGATAGGGAACTAAATAAATAAACGAAATAATAATCATTCTGTATTGTCCCACTGCAGGGCAAAGGCCTCCCTTTCCTTATTCCACTCAACTCGATACTGAGCCAATATCGACCAATCCCTCATACTTAGGCAAATGATTTTCTGGTTGTCCGTGTGTTCGAGCAAAATGATGATGCGAATCAATAACACAATAATAACTTGGGCTGAACTCTAGAAGTTAAACTTATGGACATGTTCACTTGTAGTTGGCACTCTTGCTGACCAAAGACCACTTCAGTTTAAGTTAGCAGTAGTTCATATTTATTTGGTTTTGCTTGCGTTTAATATTACATGGGCGTAACAAACGAGAGTTACGAAGAAAAATAATTAATGGCTGCTCCTAATTACCTATTATTTACCTTTAAATTATACCTATTCAGTATTCTAAACAATTAAATTCACATAAAGACTTGCACTTTTTATTCACAAAACAAAATAATAATGTCGGCTTAAGCCGTCAGATGGCAGTCGTGTCGAAGGGCCCGGGCGTAACGACGGCGCCAATGGAGCGCGATTCCCCCAAGCCTTTCTTATTATGTGCTCCTGTGATTTAAAACAATACAACAGTGGAGCCGCTTTAGTGTTAATAATATTTATAAACATTTATTTCATGCTCACATCAAGTAGTTATGGAATACTTAATGAGATTTAATAAACGATACCTATGTCATCATTATATTTTTGAAAATATTCAGAATTTAAAGACTATAATAACGGAGCTATTTAATTAATAGATAATAAATTGCGGAAGCCTTGGATATAATATTAAAGTTCCGGTAATAAACGGAAAAAGTTTGTTAAATGTTAACAAGATAAATTCTGTAGAGATTAAAAAAAGATGCAATGATAATAACATAGTTATCTAATCTGCTAATCATAATGAGTATTAAGAAAACGGTTCCCAAAAAATAAACTGTTCATCACTGTTCAGAATGATTTATGTGTCTAAAGCTATTTGTGCAGGTATTCGGTATGTAACTAGCTAATCTAGAAATATTTTGACACAATCATTCTATTTTGTCAGCAGGTGTTGGTAAGTATGTCTTCTAGAGTACTTTTTCTGGGCGTTCATCATAGCGTGTGCTCTGCGCTCTGCTAGAAGTTATGTAGGCTTCACGTAGCACGGCGTAAACGCCGCGTAGCATGGCGTAGATGCCGCGTAGCATGGTGTAGACGCCGCGTAGGAAGGCGTAGACGCCGCGTAGCAAGGCTTAGATGCCGCGTAGCATGGCGTAGACGCCGCGTAATAGCATAGCCTAGACACCGTGTAGCTCAGCGAAGGCGTCGCGTAGCACGGTGTAAACATCGCTTAGCATCGGTTAGACGTGTGAAAGTTATACGTATTATTTAAAAGAAGAATGCGATAACAGAAAGTGACTCGACGAGAAGTAAGTAATAAGTCACATCATTTGTGGCGCGATGTGCTGCCTACGCGTTCGAAGAACGTCATCTAAAATCATAAAACTCTTCACCACGAGTACTCCATGTTTTATTGCTCTGGATAGGCAAGGCAGTTTTCGTGGTCGTTGGAGCGTCAAGTGAGTCCAAACGCCTACAGTTTTCCCACCGGGACGATCCCGCACCCCGTCACCCGAAGCCTTATTACAGACTAATTAAGTCACGCAACAGATACGTTAGAAATCTGTTTCGAAAATAACCAAAAACCCCGCCGCATGACAACATTTCGGTTCAAACGAGATTGTTTTTTGTCACATCTATGTTCTTGATCTAAGGTGCTCGTCGAAAAATGCCTAATAAATCGACCGCACGAGCACATACTTAATCAATAACGATTTACATAATGACTAACCTTATAAGGAGTGTATAGGTGATAACCCTGTAATATTTTTCAAATACTTGAAGTTAATCTGTACCTAATTATCCGTATCTTTCACTTTCAGCACTTATATCGCTTTTGAAATCCCATTTCTCTTTTAGATATAATAATATGATTTCTTTCGATTAGGTACTATCTGAAAAAACATGAAACTGGGTGAGTGATTGTTTCAGAAACTTTCTGCAATGATTAAGGAGGTGAAATTAAAATAAATTAGATGATGTTTTTATAATGAAGCCGCGATTGTGTGGCTTGCGTCACTTGCGTGCAAGCGGCAACCATTGAAGCGCGTGCAAAGCAGCGAGAGTGCATTCCCAGCTATCTAATGACAATGACAGAGCATCCCCGCTTTCCAAGTTCATTGACAACGAAAGTGTTGCGCATGCGTGAAAACTCGCGCCAATTATAAGCGCAGGCGGGTGCGGTGGGCGCGCGCGGTGGCGGCGGCGGCGGCGGCGGCGGCGCGGCGGCGCAAGCGCAGCGGTCGTTGCGCGACGACGCGCCCGGCTGCGCGCGCTTCATTGCCAAGGCCGCCGTGCTTTCTCCACGATCTACAAGCTATTACGTGGCACTCGGGTCCGCTTGTATAATGTGATGTAATTGGAATTTGTTATGCTTTGCTACCGATAAACGGAATTATGAAAGACTGACAGTGTATAGTAAACTTACGTTATCACGATAGGACACGACCTCAAACACCGCTTATTGTTATTGTAATTGAACAATGTTAGCATTTTACGATGAATACTAATAAATTCATTACATTAAAAGCGTTATCGTGTATAATTGTGTGCCACCATTAAATGGTATTTCCGTCGTAATCATTTGAACTGATAAATGATGATTACTCGTTGTTCTTGACCTAATCTCTCGATGTCACTCTGAGTACCAGTGCGTTTCCGCGTCACCATGTCACTGATGGACTGAGCAAGGAGGTAAACAATGCGGACTGTTATGCTCTAAAACGCGGAGTGAGAAAACATCCTCATAGTATATCTTTCGTATCTACTTAATTTCATGGAACTGAAGGGAATGCAAAATGAATTTTACATATTTTCCGGTTCATCGTAGGCACCACAGAATCGTAGCATACATTTTGACCATATCTCACAAACCCATCAATAAATATTAACGACCCAAAATGTTGTAATAGGTTCACATAAATAACTTTATGCAAATATCCACATTTTTATTAGACTGTTTCGTGTTTTATGAGAAACCTGTTATGTATAATGAAGAAGACCTCAAAAGGAACCAAACACTACGTCACACTCACAGAAAAGTACTTGTGTTGTTGACACAGAATATGTGTTCAAATGACTAGACGATTCTTCGACAAACTGATTTATGTAATTTGAAATCCACAGTGTGTCTCTAGACGGGACTGTATACCGGAAGCCACAGGTTGTTAGCACAAACTCAAGGTTAATACGTAACAAAATCATTTAACTTGCACAAATTGAGGAGGTGAAAAAAAATAATTGATTCAATTCGTCGAAAGTTACTCACGTGTGACTACCATTCCCCATATTGAATAGAGGAAATTAGGAAAATTTCAGGCTAACGTTGCCTGAAATTTTCCAAAAATCATATCGGCTCCTAGACAATTGTCACCACTTACAGAAATAGGCCTTCTGGTCAAAGTTTCTTAGGTATTAAAGATGTAGGCGAAACTCAGGATACATCAAAAGGAAAGGTCTCAGAAGCTTTATTATTTATTTATTTATTTATTATTACAAAATCCACAGCTCTTTGAAAATTTTTCTTAAAATATTTAAGAAAAATTTAAGTTGTATGTCCAAATGTTGTGGGGCGACATGGGGAAGACCCCCAGTTGTGGACGTCAAAATACTGGCCAGAGTCCAAGAAATACGATAATGTACGCGATTTAGCGGAAGGAGCCTCAATTTACAAATGGGTTTTTATTTGCAAAATAAAATTACCATACTGAGTTATCATAGCAACAATTAGTGCGCTCTTCCTTATCGAGCGTAGGATTTCCCAACATTCAGAAATATCTGTGTTAATATGACTGAAAGAGGCAAGCTTCCTACATGGCATAACTGAATCTCCCGTGCACGTAATCTACCTAATTAGATACAGCACTTCCACAGCCAGTAGGCGTTAAGTCATAGTTTGGTATGCGATCTCATTGACGAGCGTTGAACCGGGAAGTGTCTGACAACTCGACTTGTACTATCACAATAGATATTCCAGACTTGCAGGACACAGTGATACTCGTTGCATTAAACGTTGTATTTCACTCTGTGTTATGCTGGATGTAGAGCTCTGGCTAATGTGTGTTTGTACCTGTTGAAGTGTATTGAGGAACCTACCTAGTCAATTTGTCCTGTTATTAGTTAAAGGAAGGCACTTAGGGCACTTAGATCCATTTAATGTTAATTGATGGGGACGATAAATCAAAAATGCATGCTTCTACGTCTTTAGCCGTCCGTTAAAGCTGTGAGGGTCCAAGGTCTGTTTTACGAGCACTTAATTGATTATTGCTCAGATGATTAACCACTTGAGCGGTCATATACTTAGACAGTGATATTGCTGATAAACTGTTACAATTAATTGTCAAGCACGTAAGACAGTAGATACTCGACCACGATCACGATACTTTATGGTGTGTACTCAGCAGTAGCTAGTGTACTACGTCATCTCGTGGCAACCCTACTAGTACAGTGTAATAGGAAGTAATAGTTAGGCTGAGATTCGATTCTGACGCAAGCGGACGGTCGCTGTGGGCGTTTGTAGGCACATTTAGCTTCCGTGTCAGTCTGTCAAGTTGTGTGCCTATCGTTCTACGTCTGGCACCCACTACTGGTTCAACTTGCTAATTTATGACATCCTTCGGTTATGCGATTCGCAACCGGTACGACTTTAATTCATGCCAATCTCGTAAAATTATATTTTAGCAGTGTGCTCTGGTTGTTTTGTTCAGACTTCTCGGCAAAAACTTCAAGAGAAGTAGAAATATGTAGAGGTCGTTACGGTTCTTCATGAAGCTAATAGTTTGAAAAAACTTAAATTATACCTATATTTACTTTGAATGTAGGTACACGGCTGATAAAAAAATAAATGCGGTAGCACATACACGCAAAAACTTGAGTTTTGCTCTCAAAATACGGAAGTAAAGTATTATTTGAATTGGTAATGATCGTATAATCTCGCATATATTTGTATATCCTCCTTAATTCAGAAAGGTCCCAAGCGACAAAAATATGGTTAATAGATAGCTCTGTATTTTTTCCACTCTGTATTTGTTCTCATTTTAAATTGATTTCCATTTTGATTTCATTTAGGGCATTTACACAAAGCTGCAATTGCTGCAAATGTAAAAATCTGAAGTTGTGAATTGATTTTGAGTTTGTAAATGTTAGAAGCAGGCGTTTACCAAAAGCCAATGAAGCAACGCGTCACTGGGCGTGTTTACGTAGCATGTTTGTTCATTCACAAAGCCTACGTTATTGCGCATCGATGAACAGAAAACGTTCTATCTACAAGGAGGCATAAAAAGTGCTGCATAATGCGAGCGCGAGCCGGACACCCACGTCGCGAATTCCCGTCCATTATCACTTCAATCCCACGGGCTCATGTGACGTACAGAAGCCAAAGTTGGGCGGTGCCAAAGCTGAGATTTAGTTTTTGTGAACGAAGACATTCTTCCCAGCAGATCACGCGAAAAAGTATTCACAAGGGGATGCGAATTCAAATGCCTTGGAGGCGGAAAGTGCATGACAATGACGTTGACGAACACATAAATATTGGTAGGTACCTAACTCAACTGGTTGTAAACCAAAACAGTGCTATGGTAAGAACAGCTTCAGTATACGAGACCGTAAAATTAATGTATAAAGACCGTTATATCCGAAGCAGTATGCAATTCGGTATCTTTTTTATTGATTACGATAAAATTATAGCACCACAAAACCCGACTCTTCTACTCAGAAAAGTGCAGTATAATGAGGTAATTTTATTCTGCGGTAACACGATTAACACCATATATGTAGGTGGATTCCCCGTTCGTATCGTAAAGTCTCGTCATAACTAAGATAAATAATGTTCCGCTCTGTTATTCTTTAGGGACCACCAGTCGGGGGCTGATGTGTAGGTGTGTAACTCATCTCCCCCGCGAAGTCTCCTCATAATCTCTGCACCTTCGTCTGTATTTTGTTAAATATTATTTTTAAACATCCTAAACAGGAGTGCACCACATGTGCCACCTGACCTCACTGAGCTTTCCCACGCTGCGACGCAACAAGTCCTTGAAACATAAACGCCTTAGTTAACGTTAAAGCTCGGGTAACATCTTCGAACAAACTCACTTTGAACTGTGGACTGCGTTTTCATTCCTTAGAGACTAATAGGTTTGTTTTCGGGAGCAAATGTCTCGGTGGCAGCGAGGCTTAAAGCTTTTTTCTGTTTACTTAAATGATCTGGTGATTGTTTTTTAATTTATTTTGTCGTTCAGCGACGTCATGTGGTTCCAATCAAAGACCGTTGGGGTCTTCATTTTTTTCAAATCGATTATCGATGACTTAGTGGGTTCAGTCGTCATTTTGTTAGTAATTATGTTTTAAAATATTATGTATGCTCCGCTGCTTTTTGAATAAATTGGATTTGTTTTGTTTGAATAAAGTACTTATAGGTAAATAATAGAGTTTTTGTTTTCTTGTCTTTTAATATGTTAGGACTGGCCATTGAGGTATTTAATCGTAATTAATTGTGTAGCTATAGGCTTACCGTGAACATGTGCTCTTACAAAGTTATTTGACACCTATTGACATAATCAAAGAATAAAAGCATTGAAGGGTACCTGATACTGAATCCAGCGAGATAAGAAAACAATTCAGGTTCAGATTTCAGAGACTCGCAGTTTCTGAACTAAATATGAATTTCAATACCTACATATTTAAAACTAGACAGGAAAGCAAAACTTAGCCTGCACAGCGTTTACTTACATTACATAAAGCATAAGGATAGCGGTACACTATCAGTCGGGAACGGCGCACACTTGCGCACAATTCCAGTTCAAACGACAATTATTCACTTTCAAAGCGTCAACTTGTAAGTCAGGAACTAAATGAATTTAACTATTAATTACTCTCGAGTCGTTATTCCGTCGGACAAGGAAGCAGCGCGGGCGCAGTCGCCGGTGACGTCACGCACCGAATTAACCCGATTCTGAGAATTGAACCGTTGTATGTCAGTGCACTTGTCTTGATCGGCGCGCACGTGTGGACAATGTACATAAGTACATGGATTTGTTATGTTACGAAATGTATGTTTAATACAGAAATGGTTAGATTCTGTAAAGACGAAACATTGGTTATGACTATTAACTTCACAATATTATCGTCTAACTTCGTTCGATGATATTAGGTACAGACGCCAGCACATCAACCTACTACAATCTGTCAGATTTCTGTAATAGATTTTCAACTTTATCGCTAAAGCATAAGGTTCAATGTTGATTGGGAAAATTTGACAGTTAGGTGTAGGTTGATGTGCTGGCGTCTGTACCTATTTCCGAAAGTTAGATAATAATTTTGTAAGTAAAACAGTAAGTACTAAATTTACTATGTAGATTCATAGAAATTAAATACGTTAATATGATTAAATACAAATTAATATTAATAATCATATCAGGATTATTTAGTAGGCAAAGCAGACACCTCGATAGAGTACCTAGAGATCAAGAGATATGTAGTTCTGGTAGTTCTCTAATTATTAATTAGATTATTTAGGGGTTTATATTGTGCCAAAAGTACATCCTAGTTAAAAAAAACTAAAGCTTTGTTCGCCAAAACCAAGTTTATTCCAAGCTATGTCCTTACTATTGCAAACGCCTGACATGTCGACTCCCTTATACGCGAATTGATTACATCATATCTGTATTTCATATCTTCTTCCTCAATTGAATATTATGTCCAGTTCAAACAAGTCATTACGCAACAGCGAGATAGGTACTTGTTGCCTACTGAGCTGATATTGATTAAATCTCACATTTAGTTTGCAGTGTAATGACCCCTAGCATCCATGTACGTACATTGCCTATTAGTTGCTCTTGCTATTGACGAAATAACCATAACATAAATAGTAAAAGAATCACGTCACAGCTCATTCGGTTACGCTGTGGTTATAGTGTGTCATATTATTAGGTAGCTATTTGCTCTCCCGCCGAGTTCCTTATGAAACTTGGGCCTTGCCAAGTTTTTACTGTACAAAGAAAATACGCATACTGCAACGAAGCTGGGTTCTCTTGAACTTAATATAACCGCTTTAGTTTACATAGAGTAGCCGTAAAATTGAGATTTTATTAGCAAAATAGAGTAGCCATTAATATAAAATGTACCATAGAATCCAATACTTTTATCTTTATGAGTAGACGATACTTTACATTTAACTAGTTTATATGCCTGTTTTATAAGTAAATTATTAATGTTAAATAAATTAAGTGGGTACTAAATAATATAAATGTGTTTATGAACTTTTAATAAATAAATATGATAATAGCATACAGTAATGTTAAGTAACATTGTAGATATGTTAATTTTAAGTAGGTTCCTATACATAAAAAGTCCATAAATAATACATAATTATGTATGTATTTAGGTAACAGTACCTCCTACACCCGACTGCCACACATTTTTGTTATGAAATGCATTATGGTCAATATGGTATATTTTTGGCCGACTGGTCCAAAAACTGCGAAATAACACATGTGATGGGCTGACAGCATACACTTCTGGTTTTTGTAATTAATTATGATTAAACAATTGCGCCTAAAGGCACTGCTGTAAAATATTTCCTTATCGTTAACACATTTGTTGCATTCCCGAATTATTCTAAATTGGTAGGACTATGTGTTCTAGTTACATACTGTATGTCGAATATCACTACATTATTAAAGGATGGATTTGAAATAATGTGTGCAGGCTAACGATTCCATCAGAAATCACCGTTGTTCTAAAAGAAAGGATCAATTCTACAACGATCCAGTCTCCAAGAACCAATCTCTATATCACTGTGCTGAAAAGAACAATAATTGATCCTAAGTAAGTATTATATTCCTAACTCGAAGGACCTGGAACTCTATATTAAGTACATTCTTACCTATATAAAGTTATAATTGGTAAACTTATAAGATATTTTCGGGCATGATGGTTCCTGAGCGGAAGGCCTCACGCGGCGACCGCTCCGCTGTCCGGGAGTCTCGTCACTCATCCATCCCATACGAGTCTCCACAATCTCATACACACACAATGTGCACGTGTATCGGTACTTTATAATGAGTACGAAAACAAAAAATATCCCAATGACACGCTACTGTGAAAGCAGATTGTAAGACACAGTTAAACGCGCATGATCGATGATTGTTTCTTGGCAATCATCAGCGTCTTTAATTTGGTTTGTTTTTTATTGTTTTATTTTAAACTTAATGTAATTTCTGGCTCACATAATGCATAGATACCTGCTGTGTAGGTATAAAGTTCAACTCCTTTATTACCTATATTGAACTGCCGTTGATAAACTTACAAGTTGCACCTGAGGCACCTTCTGTGAATGCTGTAATTAAGTAATCGAATTCGATAGAGGAACATGACCGGACCTTTTCAGGTACCTAATTCGTTTCTCATAAGATAAAAAGGACACCTTTACCTACTTAATGATTTCATAATATCATTTTGAATTACCATCGCGCAAAAGAGAAAATCGTACAGAACCGGAAGTCAAAGTCGGGAAAGGCAAGGACGTCACCGGATGCCCCCCGAGACCCCCCTCTCCCCACTATACTCCCCTTCTTCCGGTCACGGGACTTCCGCGCCCAACTTTTCAACTAACGTTAGGCGGAAAACACATAAATAAAATTGCAAGCGGAAAAATTGTACCACAACACATATATACAACTAACGTGTGGGCATTAAAATATTCACGTTTTTCCTTGATCTACTGACGATAAACAATATAATGTAGATACGCTTCTTCCTGTACCGATTTGTGGCGTTGATTCGCGTCTTATAAGTTATATTGGCTCGATAGAAAATATGTTCTTCCATAAAGTAATTCGTCGACTTCGAATGATTAGAGGAAACGAGATATTATTTGTCTACTTGACAGGGTTTTACCATTTCGACAGTTCTCGGAACTGGTAAATAGAGGAAGTTGTGCACATTGAACATACCTACTCATAATTAAATAACAATGGGCCTATCTTAAAACTGTAATTCGCATTTCGATAATCTCTTCATTGAGCGATACGCTCATGAATCAGAGATAGAAATATGATAGGCACGATGTGTATTGAACGTAGCCCATCCATTTATGTGTTTATTGAAGCTGACTCATTATCAGTTATTAAGATTATTACCTACTCATAAATTATGGATTACTTATATTAAGTACCTACGTACATTAATATTTTGTTTATGTAGTCATTTGCAATTAATTTATTGACAGCGATACATCAGAGCACCATAATTACTGTCGCTTCTAATGAACATGAATTTAATTCATAAAATCCATTTTGTTCAATAAATCAACAGCCATTTTGAAAACCGTTTTTTGTGCCAATTTGTTTTTTTGTGCCAAGTGAATTTTGAAAGCTAGACTAAAAAGTATAAGTACATTTCATAGCAATGACGATAATTCGGTATGTAAAGAAAAAAATCCTACGCTGATTACAAAACCATTTAAGTAGAGCTTTTAGGTTTCTTAACCTTATTTTTCTATTATGTAGTTACGTAAACACATAATACTACTTGACTTTCATTTGACCTCTAAATGACGTCAAAAAGTAAGCAGATTGGGAATAATACTTTCGGTGCCTCCCATGACAAAAAAATCAAGTCATATACCTAATTGTCAACTTTAGGGATGACCATAAAAATATAATGCAGTCATGCGGCCTTTGAATCGATTCAAATCAAACGAAAATCAATTCACACAAAAAATCTAAATACCGAGTTCTGAATGATCGTTAATCAATATAATGATAGCTTAAAGAAAATCCATTCCCTTTACATAATAAGTAATCATTATAAAATCATTCGAACTATTTTGTAACTACTAATGGTGTTGGAAACTTGCAAATATAAGTGACTAATGTAGATACTTGTAGATTGATTTGATAATAGTTTTGAAAAAAATCATTCACAGTCGTGCACGACTAGGTGCTGGTGCTGGTGTAAAACTACGCTCGTGCCAAAATAAGTATAATCTGTTAGACATTTCATTCCAACATGAGTATCTACGAGCTCCAGTAATGCATGAAAAGAAAACTAAAGAAGATTTCAAAGCGATCATTGAAGACGTAGTCGGTGTAAGTTACAAGCCTTCACTGTCTCGGTTCGATTTAGCGTGAAAACATTTCGAAGTTGAGTCGTGAGTTCGTCTTACATTTTTCTTATTAAGGAAGCCTTTATCAGTGTGGTATTTGATACCCTACAGGCAGCTGGCGCCTACCGCTTCCGTAAAATGGGTGCATTCGACTCCAATCGCGGAATTTGATCTTTTGTTGATGGAGGCGAGATTTGTGCATATATCTGACAGGGTGATCGGAGTTGTCTCGTGCGCATGTCATCTTCATCGGTAACCTGAGACGTGGGCGCAGTGGGCAGGCTTTTGTGGTAGCGATACAAAAGGCAGCTTGAGCCTAAAATGGTATGATAAAAGAGGATTTTGGATTGTCATCCTCATCAGCCGCCGTGTCTAGTGTCTACCTGACGTATTAATTTGCCAGGTGAAACCGTATTTGACGTAAAATGATCTTATTAAAATTCTCCTACGTGAAGCATCAGGCAAGAAGCACATTTCGAAAATAACATTGAATAGCAGAACACAACTTTGTAAGTGTGCGATTTGCCTACATAGAAATATGATCAGGAACAGCAATAACAGTATAAAATCGATAAATTGTCTATTGCGAACAAAGCTAGCGCGCAGTGTCGGAGTCGTCGACTTGCGCCCTACATGCATAATGCGCGGTGTTACGGCGCGTTACGTGTGCTGCGCGGGCTCAGGCCGTTATGCAAGCGGCGCGGAACCGGCCGTGAGAAGCAGCGCAACACCTGTAATACACCGCCACCGCTAAACGCGCATGAGCACGCTTGCAAGTCGCCTAACGGCAGCACACCAGAACAGCACACCTCGTTATAACCACCACTGATCAGCCATTGTGAAATCACGTCATTGAATTAATTACAGGTTACGAGTTGTGTGCAGTTTATAGCAACAGTTTCCTAGCAGCATATTGTCGCTCAGTTTACCGCTACGACACCGCGGAAGCCTAAGAATTGAGGTGACGACATTTCAACGGAGAATCTAAAAAGTTTGTTTAATGTCTTATTGCCTGCGGTGATAACCAAATGTTGCATCGTGTTCTTGTAACCTATCATGTTAGAGATGCATTATACTGAGAGGTTAGCTGCTTACAGAAATAAAGCTCCTTTTGGCCAGCTGTGATGACCACAATAATCATCAGCAGAGTAACACAGTTTCACAGATACACACACACACTTTACATTTGAACAAAATACTGCCTACAATAGCACAGAATTAACAAATAGTACTAACGTACAATAGATAAATACGTAAAAACGCGTTTGAAGAATTGCGACACTCACAATATTGTCCCTGCAAAACTTCACCAATTCACTCATAGCTCAAATATCTAATACAATAAAACGTTAGAAATAAGTAACGTCGCCAGACGCCAAAAACTACTTGTAAAGAAGACGCGTATGTTGAACAAACATGTGCGATGCAGTTCCTTTAAAAAACTTTGGTGGCCTGAAAAAATGGAAGAAAAAAAAACACTCGAATGCTGAAGCTTGCCCGCCTGACAGGAAATATGATATTTTATTTTGGGCGTGGGATCAAACCGAGTCGATAATTTGTGTTCCGAATAGAACATCACAAGCAACGGTGAAATTAAATTGTTGAAAACGTTTTATGTTAAGTATTAATAAAGAACAGGAGAGTCCTCAACAATAATAAAATGTCTTTGAACATAACTGAATAGGTAAGATGTCTGTATTTCAAAGAAAGTGTCACATTATGATATTGTCTTTTATTTATATTTTTATAGAACGACACACTTTATAAAGATCAAGTCTATTTAGAAGATATTCCCGAGTGGATTATATCCTTGCACGTTTCATTTGACAAGTTCCTTTGTCCTCATTTTAGCACGACTTTTAAATGTAAGTACCTACTTATTATATGTTCCGCACATATCTATTCGTAGTCCTATCTCGATGAATATAATCTGTTCGACTGTTGTCGGGTACCATACAAGTGCGGAGAGATGTCCGGCGGGGCGCAGGCCCGGCTGCTCGAATCAATATCAATCAGCATCAATCAGCACCCGGAAGCCTTGTAGCTGGACCAACTGATTGTTCGCTGGCGACGATGCGTGCCACAAATTCACATGTTTATTCACTAACCGTCCAATTTCCCGGCTCTTAACGTTTTTGCTTCAGCGTTTTTGGCTTCACTGATTTTTGGCCTTCGTAGATAACAACATTTTAGCATAGTTACCTATAATAATCTTTATAATGTCTTATTTTACGGCAATGATTATCTGAACTTGATTCTCAGTATACCTATGGGTTGATTTCATCAATATCTAGGTACAATTCAGAAGACCTATATAAAGAAAGCGCATATATGTGACGTTAGAGCTAGCGAGTACTTACCTACTATTATTGTCGCTCTTAATTAACAATTACAACTACTACTAGGTATTGGTATTACCACGATACTATACTATCATTATGATTCATTAATGTCCAAGACATCACCATCAATGAGTTTTATAGCGTCGTGATATGAAATTGTGAAGTCAATTTCAGAATTTCAACTACTCACTACTTAGTTGAAATTTTGCTTTGTAGCTGTTCATTATTTTGTAGTTATACATATTTTCACCAACCCGCACTGGGCCTGCGTGGTGGATTACGGCCGATTCCCTCTCACAGAGAGGAGGCCTGAGTCCCAGCAGTGGGAACATTGTAGGGTGATTATGCTTATTATTATGCATATCTTGTAGGAATGTAGGAAAAACTTACCGGATACATATAGAGTTATATCAAGATATTCTCGGAATATTCTTTTGTTATGTAACTTATAATGATAACTTGTAGGTATACCTATACTTGCAGGTACCTACAAACATCTCCCTCATATCTACCTCTTATAGTCTTATAGGAACCTTGAAATACGGCACCAACGTCCAAGCCATCGATTATGTTCGGTCGGTTAACGGCACATTTTAATACAAGTAATTCGTTTTACGACTTTATAGCTTCTAGGAAGTCCCTGTCCCTCTGAGGAACTTTGTAGAATCAAACAGAATCTACCTTTTGGAAAAAGGTCAAAGATATCTTGTAACTTAGAAGAAGGGTATCAATATGAGATTTAACTTTAAAAAGTCCTGCCTGATGAGAAATTATAGAGTACTTCAACCAAATAAAAAAAACACCACCCTCTTAACTTGACCGAGAGTAAATTAGAATTTACTTCCAGCAATAAAGATATGTACCTGAATCGGGCACGGTACTTAAGTGTAGCAGTTACGTAATAACGCCGTGGTACTAAAGAGCTCCTTATATGTTAATATGGCACATGACGGTGTCGTTGCGCCTATAAAATCGTCTGAAGTGTAAACACACGTAAATATCGCGCCACACGCACTCGTAAAATCTATTTCTCGCGCTATTGCGGCTCGTAGGCACTATACAAATAATTTTATTCAGAGGACAATCAACATTAAAACGAAAATATCACTGGAACTGATTTATAAACAGAACCAGTTAAATCTACCACTATGTAGAGTCATATACCTGCTGTGTTCCACCTATGTACGCAAGCAAATATCAGTGGGTAGTGTTAGCTACCTATATAAGTTTATTATAAGAAGGAATTTCGTGCGTTAATGCAGGTATTTTTATAAACCGTTTCTGAACTTTCTTGTTCCAAAGCAAAACAGCATTACTGCAACACCCACGTTTTTCAGTGTTTAAAAATAAAGGCGTCTGTTCAACATGAAATCGCTGATGAAACGGCTGAAAATATGTTTTGGTGGGTTATTCATCAAAGTCTCTCGTAATAGTTTTTGCCTACGGTTTGTGTGTGGACAAAGGCAGTGAGTCACCGACCAGATTATTAGGCCTAATATTATAGCAAGCAGCACGGCAACGAGTCGACTCCTGCGCCGTCACGCCGCGCCCCACGCTGCGTGTCTGTCTCTACGCAGACAATGCATTGATTACTATTCCAATCTGTAAGTCATGCGACATTCTAAGGATATACTAAAGACACGATTGACGCAGTTCTTGAGGAAGTTGTATGAATATCTTTATAGCTTACTGGAAACCGCACAAGGAAATTCTTCAACTTAATTCTAAACTCCCTAGTGTTGTCAGAAATTCCCCAATAGAAAAAAAGACTAAGTACAATATCGTGTTATGTCTAGGTAGCTAGAACTATTTATTAATTATCTAATATTCAAGTAAACGATAAAGTAATAACTTACGTCGTGTACTTCTTTGCATAATAAAAAACATGAGGCTCCCGTAGCTGTCTCTTAGGACATTTTCAGGACAGCGATCTCCGGCGGAGTAAGTAGAGTGATTCGGGCTTGGAATTTCATTATTGGGAATAAATTATGTCTCGTTCAGTCCTTCAATGGATTAATTGTAAGTAAGACTAGACCTATTAACACGCTCACTGCGTAAGTCAAATTTGATGACTTTCAGTTGGTGCGGCATGGGGTCTATTATATCCGAAGCACGATTTGTTTCTGGTGCGTTGCTGGGTCAAAAAGATCCGTTCGACTCCCATTTGTTTAGGAGGACTTATCTTTATAGGTATAATGATTAAAGCATATTCCTTTATAGCAATATGTTGACAAATAAACACTCAATAAAAGGCTGAAATCGTAGGTAGATGCACTGAATGGTTTGTTTGTAAATAAAGTAATTGCCTGTCGGATCTTAAGGACCCGTTATCCGCACTGGTTAGCAAAAGTGTCGATACGTTTTTAGTGTTGTGGATGATAAAAAAAAACATCGATATCGATAAAATGTATATATTTTTCAGAACTCTTCATTAAGTACATATAAAATTAACTATACCGTAATATTAGACGTAAGATTTTCATTATAGCATTCTCGACATAATGTCTTTTTACATGCGTTACACATGGTTTTAACTTTTTTAACTTTATTTCCGGCTACTTTGCTACTTAGTGTTACCCAATATTATTTGTCTTGGAGGACCTTCGCTTACTTTATTTTTCGTTAGCTTTTCACCCTCACATGACTCAAACAACATTTTCCTGGATCGCTTCATGTTCCATACACTTTCTCTTCTCAGTTGCATAAAAACTCATCTAAACACACGGACGTCACTAACTCAACAAGCATGTAATCTAGTGCTTCTATCGGGTCATCGGGCATCAGGTCGTTTAGAACCGATAAACGCACTAGACGTAAAAAAATTTGCTTCAGTCGGCATCGGGTCGTAAGAACCCGATGCGATTTTTTCGAAGCTATATTATCTATTTAACGAGGCAATTCCAAAACACTAACCGTCTCATTCATATTCATAGGGAGACCAAATATATCTGTCCCGCACCAGCGGCTGGCACAGTAATTTTTACCCCGCACCGGAGGAAAAATGAGCATCGGATATAATCAACCCGATACCGCACCGAACGTGTTAATAGACTTACTAAAAACATATCTCATGATCTTAACCTGGAAAAAACGCGCGATCAACAAGTAGTAGGTAAATTAGTCTGACAGATTTTCTAGAATCTAGGCTATTAAATGGCAGAACGTAACATTTTGCTGTCCCCAGCAACAGGTTCCAATGCTTATCCGGGTTCCTTAAGTACCTACAAAAATATATTATTATTTTAAAACGGTGATGATGACGCAAATACGTTAATTTTATATTATTATGTTATCAACAGGTTACTGGATTATCATGGCGCTTATGTCTACGGTATTTTAATAGATGGACTTAATTTACATTTTGGAACTAGTTCCACATACTTACTTAATCTTTTTTTACTTTATACCTGTCTACTTATAAGAATAGTTGTCACAGTCGAGGCAAGAATATCCTCTTTTTATTTAGGTAATAACAAATACTTAGAAAAGTGCGATGGTTCCGTAACCAGATCGCACTTCTCTATGTTTTATTACCTAAAAGGACAATATTCACAAACCGTGTCCCCGGTCTAGTCTACTCCTTGGTATGCTGATACAATGGTCGCTGTAACACCATGAAACATGAGGCTACAGTACAGGGGCTAGTGCGAATCTTGGGGTTCATTCGATTAATCGAGTCTGGTCAAACCACGCTGGGGTCGGTGCATTTCATTCACCTAAAAGTAGGATATTCACAAAAATAAAACCGATATGTTTTTTTTTTTTAGATACTTAGGTGTTTCATTTTCATATCGGTTTTAATTCTGTTTTTACTTCCTTCTTACGTCAATGCTATTACCGTCACAAGCAAGAATGGAAATGTACTGTTGCCATCATTAAGAAAAGTTGACATAAAGGTAACAAGATTTTGCCTTCTCTTAAAAAAAATTATATAAGGTCCCATTAAAATAGATGGACAAACTTTCAGAAATCATTCAGACCACCAAAATAAGGACGATGATAAAAAACATATAAGAATAACGCATTAGATACTTACAAGAAAAATAATCAGCTAACGAAAATACACTAATGTAATTTATTGATATAATTAATAATCTAATATTTATTATTTTAGGTAATTTATTATTTTAGGTCAAAATAAAATCACTTTAATCAGTGTTTTTTTTGCTTGGATATCCTTGGTGAGACGTACTGAGCACTATGTTAAAATTTGTCCATATATTTTAATGGGACCCTATATAAAAATATGAGAATAACTTGATTCTTCGTTTTGATTGGCTTGTTAATACGTAGGTACATAAATAGGTACCTATGCGAATGTATTTATTAGCCTAGTTACATGAATGATACCTATCATAATATTTTTACCAAAATAAAGTTATTTTTTATTATTGTTACCTAGTTATTGTACTTAGATTGGTAAGATATAGAACCACCAATGAGTCAATATGATTAGTAGCAAGTTTTCATTAATTATCAGAGGTAGGTAGTGCCATTCACAAATGTAATAATTTATCAATTAGAAGGAAAAAAAATACCACGTTGCGTCATACATCCGGTGTTTTTAAGACGATTAGGTGTTTTAAGATATGTTCTTATCATTAGATTAATTTCGCAATGGGCTACAATGTAATTGTTACGAACAAACTAGGGGATTCAAACAAGGAAAATTATTACGAACACGAAAGAAGAGAAATAAATACACACGACGACATTTATTAGGGTGTTCATTTCCAGATTTAGCAGAACTCGCATTATATAGGCTTTTCGTACAATAAAAAGTCAGCTTATACTGAAAATATATAACTTGATATGTCATCGTGCGTACAGAGATGAGGAAGCTACATGTAGCCTTATAATCATTCATTTTAGTTTATAATATCGTTTTTCGCTTAAAGAATGTAGAATTGAGTTTTGGCACTCAACAAAGTTTCAGAAACACGAACTTTTCTATAAAAACAGAACAACTTGGTATTTATTATTAACTTTATTCGCCTCCAGGAGATGGAATCGGGATGTATTTCAAAAATTTCGCTTCTATCGGTATCGAAAAGTAGCCAGTAACGTTGTCTCTCATATGCCCAGCAGCTATCTGTATGCTGGCCATGGCGCATTCGATCGGAGCTATTTCCCGAGGGGTTGCCTTGACGATCATTTCTGCCCACAGTCCCGAAGGCAGCCAGATCCTCGTGCGAGGGAAGCAGCACCAGCTGGCACCAATCCGCGCCCTGTCACCCCACAGCCCACAATAGTGGAAGTACATGGAACGGTCGGAGCTGTTCCAAATCCTAATTTTAAAGAGAATATTAAGTTAGTGCTAGATGCTGTCGATGATAGTGCTAAACTTGAAGAGACGTCACTATTTAACCTTCGTTTAAATCTTCTTGCATATTTTTGTTATTCATAAATCATACTAGACCGTATCTCTGCACATCTAAGATCATTTTTAAAGCACTAGGTAATCTGTACTCTCCCCTGAATAAACTCTCTATTGAATAAAAAATAGGTAAGTACCGTACGCAAAATACGCGCATTGACGTAGAGTTGCGGACACCAGCCCGTATTACCTAAGTAGGTAAGTACTTACTATTTAGTAAGGTATGTACCTATTAGGAACATCCCTTTCTTACCGAACTCTGAGTGTAACAGGTTCTTCGTCCAACGCAAAATACAACATCTTTGGATTCCATGTCATTTCTAGTGGATATTTCGGTATTGGTACAGAAGGCAGTTTCACAGGGTATGGAACCATCTGATTTTCATAATACTTCTCTTCTTCGTCTCGTAAGACAAATTCTTCGAGGGATACCTTAGAAAATATCTTCACTTTAACACATAACATCAACAAAGTTCTAAAGTAAATTTCAAATTTCTAAAGTAGGCAGGCTACTTTAGAAATCTTTATTTGAGTTGAGTTTAACACACGGCACAGCAGGATCCTTCTGACGGCAACGATGCCGCGGTATCCTTGGGCATGCCGCGACGTCCTATGGCATCATCATTGAAATTTAAATTTTGTTGTGATACCTACTATTAAGTTACATTTCTATTCGTCGCATAAAAATCTCTCGCGGTATTGTTGGAACTAGCCCACACCTTGCGCACTAGGGAAGCGTACCTTTGGGTAAAAGCAAGCTCTCATCTTGCGGAAGCGAGAAGGTTTTGGGAGTGCATGTTTACCTGCTCTGCTTCGATTTTCTCCCGAGGGTTGAGGATGAGCATCATAGGGAGAGTAGTGTGCAGGGATTCTTTACTAGATGATTTTGATGCGGACATAAGAGCTTATTATGATGTCCTTTGTGTTTCCGTAAAGTATTTCTATTCAGTCTATCAAAAAGTACTCTGTGTTTCTATTTACAGGTGGATGTTGCATAACGTCAGTTTATCAAAAAGTACTCTGTGGTCTGAAGTTCAAATCACAGAGTACTTTTTGATAGACTGTAAGTTCAAATCATAGATAAAGCGGAAGACTATCAATTTGTTGCCGCGATAGGTTTAAATAGATGCAGGCAAACCTCTTTACTGCTTTCTGGGATACGACTACAAAAATAGCCATGTATTGTAAATAAAATATTTTTAGCAGAAAACCGCGATAATAAATAACGTGTAAATGAAGGCCAAATAACGTTAAAGATAAATTCACTAGTTTAGTATATTATTGCGTGCAGGTTCTTCTATTGCGTTCGTTGAAATAAATTGTGTGAACTGAAAGTATCAGTAAAATGTGTCGTTCTTTATCGCCCCTACCTCTGTATTTAAGACCAGCATAATGTTTAAATCAGATATTATATTTATTCATAGAAATGGATATCTATTGTGCTAATATACAATCCATGATCACTCCAGCCAGGAATCACCAACAAATTCACGAAATCACGACTTGTTGAATTAAAAGCTGTAAACTGAGATTGAACGAATGAAATTCTCTTTATTTCATACTTTAAAAAACAAGAAAATGTACGCAAGAAATACCTACTTACTGTTTGAATGGTACATAGTTTTGTAGCACCTACCTATATTTTTGTTCTTTCTATTAATTATTTTATTTGTACACAACACAGCAACACTAATAGTACAAAACTATGTAATCGTAGATTACCATTTACCTATCTAATATTATTGTAAGTAGTTTTAAGTGGATTTGAATATTTTCGCAGAATGTTATTAGATTAGAGCCGTAACAGCAGAAGTGTGTTCCCTTCGTCTTGCTTTTGCAGAGGTCAGCATACTACAAAACAATAATTTACCTAGGCTTGTGTGTGCTATATTGTTGGCTAATATGGGCTACCGACTGGTTGTGAAGTCCCACTAATGCCGGGGCCACACTAACGGGAAACGCTGATAATTATCGCGATAAGTTGTGGCTACACCTACGACTAACGTCTCTTCGCCCGCCCGTCATCGCGATAATTATCGGCGTTTCCCGTTGGTGTGGCCCGGGCATAACACAACATGCCCGGAACAGCTTTGCCGTTGCAGTTGGTTCGTCGAACATGCTAAGCCTGTTATTGTTGTCTTGTGTTATTATAAAAATAATTTGCCTAACAGACCTGTCCTTATAACTAACTGACTTACGCCTAAGTTACACGCCAACCTAGTTTAGATTAGAGCATTTTATCCGACTTCAAAAAAGAGGAGGTTCTCAATTAATCCGAAACTTTTTTTACGTATTTTTTAGCAACAAAATACGTCTGAACTAAGGGAAAGTTGCAGAAACGTAAAGCTCGTACCTACACCAACTAATAACTAAACACACTAGTTTATTACGATAGGGTTCAGTTCGTCAGCGCGCTGCGCTTCGCCACTTAGCGCGCACATTTCCGATTTCAAGTTAACGGAGATTGTTTCTATCAGTAAAATCTAATTACTCTACGCTTATACAGGGGTTACAAGATTTGTTAAGTGGAGATACAAAAATAGCAACATTTTTGATGGTATTAAATGTAATTGTAAACATTTGCTCAAAATTTTCACGGAGACATTGTGAATTTCGGAAGACTGGCAAAATACAATTAGCGGTGAACTGCGACTGGAATAACATTAAAATATTATCTGTATATTATTATTATTATAGGTACCCAGTGTACAGTGCAACGAACACGGACAAGATTCCTTGGTTAAAGCGCTGCGATCTGTAATCGTAATCGTAATCAACCTATAATATTCCCACTGCTGGGAGTGGGACACAGGCCTCCTATCTCTGCGATCTGTAAGTTATCAAAATTATCAATAGCAAGCCGCATCAGTTAGACGAAGATATACATTATCTTCGTCTAACTGATGCGGCTTGCTATTGATAATTTTTAATATCATCCATATGAACATCCGTGATATGAACAGTAATCTACCTACCCACTTAATATTAGCAGCGTAGTGTGTAATAGAGTGTCGTGAAAGCCGCAGTTGGTAAGACACGGTTGCGCAGTCGCCGCGACGCGTGACGCCGACTCCCGAGGGAGCGGAAGTCTTGCGCACTTCCGGCTGCGCATACGCCGGAGATCCGGTCCACTTGTACGATCACGACGTTCCACCGACTGACGGTTTAACGAACATTACTATTTTTTTTTTTTTGTAATTAGGCTTACTGATTTAGTGCTGTGGTAGGTAGTGCTTTTGTCAACGTAGAAACAATATATATTGCTTTTTTTTGAGTGAACAGAAGGTCCATGCCGACTCCAGCTATGTAGTGCTTCCATTAATTTTGGTGACATCACCCATATTTATCATTTATAGTCTTTCGGTCCTGCGGAGTCGATTTGACTAGCCGGTTCCAGACAATTTCGTCGTACTAATAAACGTTGCTCTATTTATACTTCCCACAATTTCATTAAACTTTGTATCCTAGCCGACACTAACAGCCTCACCGCCGCATTCCATATAGCACAGTTTACACCAGTTACACACACATAACCAATAAATATCGTCGTGAGTAATCACATAGCTTTGTAATCAGTTTTGTTAGGAATTAAAAGCGTTCCTGGGTAGACTAAACAATGAGATCAGCTGGACGCTGGACCTGTTGCGGGTATGGCGTTAGGCGGCTAGTTAGTCGACAAAGACATCGATTCTATTCGGGCCGCCGCGCGATCGTGTCGGGTTTGTAAACAAAAGTCAAATTATCCCTGACTATTGTTATGAAGTCTGTAGCTACGCCAAACACACTAGTAAAAAAATCATTTGAATTTTAAACTCGGCTCTTGAGATTTTTCGCTTGAATAATTTATTAAGTGCAATTCACGTAGGATTTTTGACACAGCGAAAGCGTTAGTAGGTCAACGAATCATCTTCCGGAGGGATATAAGGAAGTAATTACCTAATAAGATGGTCGAGGTAGAAGTAGGTATGTGCAAACTACATCATCACCTTTAATTTCCTTTTGGAGCATTCTAGATTGTGTCTATAGGACCCAGATTAGCGGTCGATTACATAATCAGCCTATAATGTTCCCACTGCTGGGACACAGGCCTCCTCTCTGTGAGAGGGAGTGGGCCGTAATCCAACACGCGGGTCCAGTGCGGGTTGGTAGATGTCACATCGGGGCGGAGGGTGAGAGGAGAACGCCCAGCCCAGGAAGAGCGGGAGGCCGTCCGGCAGGAGGCGAGGGACGCCATCGTCGTCCATTGGACGGGGGACCTCGCCACCGCAGCCTTCGGCCGCCGAACCCTCGACGCGATTGGGCCAGTCCTGCGAGACTGGCTCGAGCGGTCGCATGGATTCCTCTCCTTCCGTCTGGTGCAGGTGCTGTCCGGACACGGTTGTTTCGGATCGTACCTGCACCGAATCGGACGGGAGGAGACGCCGTCGTGCCACGACTGTGGCGCGGCGGAGGACGCGGCGCAGCACACGCTCGAGGTGTGCCCGTCGTGGTCCGAGCCGCGCCGCAGTCTCATCGCGGTGATCGGACCGGACCTATCACTCCCCGGTTTGGTTAACGCCATGCTGAGGGATGAGAGGTCCTGGGCGGCAGTCGCCTCCTTCTGCGAACATGTCATGTCCCAGAAGGAGGCGGCGGAGCGTGCGCGGGAGGAAGATCCTCACGCGGCGCTGCTCCGAAGGCGGAGGAGGGGTCGAAGAAGACGTCAGTTTGACAGTCATCTCCGACTCCTCCCAGATGGAGGCCAGCAGGCAACGGGTGCGGGGGCACCCTTACCTGTATTGCACAGGCCTCCACCAGTGTCGGACGGGAATGGCCAGGTGTCCCCGGCCATTCCCGTAGCCCCCCAACTTGGGGGGCATGCGGGGCCCGCCAGCTAGGCGGGCATGCGCCGGGAGGGTTGTGGAAGTAAAGGCTGAGCCGGTTTCCCATGGCCCTCCCATCACGGCGATGTGGGTACACCGCTGAGTTTTAGTGGGTATACTGTCGGTGCCATTCCGACAGGAGTCCCACATACCCTGTCTCGACCCCTACGAGCCATGCGTAATGCATTTCTCAGCAAAAAAAAAAAAAAAAAGATGTCACATGTCTTCGAATTTTTGGTTCTAGGACATACCGGTTTCCTCACGATGTTTTCCTTAACCTTTTTGAGAACAGTGGTGATGAAATAATATACACAAAGTAAAGCGCCTGTCTGGGTTCGAACCTACGACCTACAACTCGGTAAGACGCGGCCTTTACCACTGGGCCACCACTGCTCATAGGTAATATTATTAATGAGAGGATTTAATTAATTAAATTCATCAGTAAATAAATAGTACGAACTGAGTTGTGCTTAGTACTATTACTTATTCTGGTTGTTCTCTAGTCACTTTCTAGTATATATTTTTTAGAAGTGGCTCTGTTGGGATG
The DNA here is from genome assembly GCA_914767645.1 of Hydraecia micacea. NCBI lineage: Eukaryota > Metazoa > Arthropoda > Insecta > Lepidoptera > Noctuidae > Hydraecia > Hydraecia micacea. The sequence goes on from OU611781.1 coordinate 8,323,377, forward strand.
AGTGGTTAAATTATATGACAACTAGCTTTTGCCCGCGACTTCGTTCGCGTGGAATAGTGACTTCCGGCAGATTTATGGTTTTACCCACATAGTTCCCGATCTCGCGGGATCTCTTCAAAAATGAAATGTGGAACCCAACCAAATGCGTGTAACGAAACCATAGCGCGATCTATTTCGATCCCAACGCCATCTATCGAGCATAGTGACAACTCGGATTATTTATCTATACCTACTCCGTTCGGGCATTTTCTTTGTACTAAAAGTTTTATTATATTGATATTATTTTTTTCATACCTTTTTACTATTTATTTACTTTTTTCCGATGAATTAAAACAATAACATGAACCGAACTCGTGTAACGATCGACACCATTGCGCGATCACCAACTCGACATTATAGTACTAATAGAATTATCTATACTCCGTTAGAGCATTTTCTTTGTACTAAAAGTTGTATTATAATTATTATATTTTCATACCTTTTTACTATTTATTTACATTTTTCCGATGAATTTTCAGTACTGAATTGATGCCGACTCTTGACCAATAGATGGCGCTATATGTCCGGAATAAATTTTATTTTTTATTTTATTTTTTGTAATAAAAACTATCCTATGTCCTTTCTCAAGTTCCAAACTATGTCTGCACCAAATTTCACACAAATCGGTTCAGTAGTTTAGGCGTGAAGCAAAGACAGACAGACAGACAGACAGACAGAAAGACAGACAGACAGAGTTACTTTCGCATTTATAATATTAGTTAGGATTAGTTAGGATGTTTCCATAGTAATTGCCCTTGTTCCACCGTAATGTTGATCGCCTTGATTAATGGTGGCGCCCTTGACCGACATTCCACCATCCAGCTATCCTTATACTTAAAGCTTCTATTTTATTATTATTTCCTGTGCTCCAATTTAAATTTTAAATAAGTTCGTTCATCTTTGTAACCTGACCGATTCATTGTGGCCTTATAAGGTTGGTTAGTTTGATTTGAAGCGAAAGTTTCCATATCGGGAGTAGAATCAGTCTGGTCTGGGCGATGTCCGCTGTTTACGTTTCATTGTTTTGTTCGGTTAAACCCAGATCTTCTAAGAAAGTAATGGGTGGTTTAAGGAGGTGTAGTGGGGTTACAGTAAAGGGGGAGGGGGGGGGGATGTACGACGAGGTGAAGTAACGGATGAATGTCCGTGGGAACGGTCGCCACTTCCGCTCCGCTCTGCTCGCTCGCACCTCGGCACTCTCAGCTATTTCCTTTATGTAGGGTGACCTTAAATATGATCGAAGACTAATATGACTCGTCTTATATTTTATGAAGGTAGGTACCGTCCTAACACTTTTTTACATACCTAATACCTATAGGTAAATGGGTAATAATGTTGTGTATGTGTACATAATTTCAATTTTTATTCGTGTATTAATTCGAATGCGATTTTAAGTTTACTTGGTTGTCTATCTACCTACTGTTATAGACTATTTTACCAATTTATAGTCTACTGCTTGACATTAGCCTCTTCCAAGCTGTGCACATCTGTTTGACTGCTTTTCGCATACAATGAACCCTAATCAACTAAACACCCTCTTGGCATTATAACCCTAAACTTCACGAACCCCACGGGAGAAGGGTTGCACATTTTTGACCAATATTCGGATGAACTTCTTTTTTCCAATCATGGAATGGTGAAAACTTTTGGTCACCGCGCACGTTTCATTGAAGCAAAACGTTTGGTTCCACTACATTTATTAACGGACCGTCTTAGTTGCACAACAGGACCGTGTCGCAATGTCCCCGGTTGGTTTCTCTGGAAATTTTGCAATATTTATCAACAGCTATCGACACACAACAACTAACAAGATACCGTTGTTTGTGAGAAATGTTATTCATTATAGACATGCATTTCTTGCTTCAGCAGTTTTCAGGAAAAAAAGTCATCCATTTGTGTGGATTCGTATCTTTTCTTAATATCTTCAATAACTCACTAATTTTGGTCTTTCCGCAATGTTCGATAAAGAAAGACATATCGAAATTAGTCAGAAATTCCGCATAATAATGTAACCCTTATCTACTATAGGTGCCTAGATTACTTTCACAAAATTCTAGAAAATAAAGACTAATACAAAGGTAGGTACAGTCAACAAAAGAGATAAGTATGCAGGATCGTCGGATATAGTTGAAGTTTAGTAAAAAACCGATGGATGTTGTCGACAGAAATTTAATTTGATAAATGATCTGTTTGTTTTCTATTAATAAAATTAAATTTTATTCGAGAACATCCATTGGTTTCTTATTAAACTTCGACTATATCCGACGATCCTGCATACTTATCTCTTTTGTTGACTGTACATTATGTACACATCTCCCAGGAAGTAGATAATGTAGCTGCATAGTGTTATTACTTCATTATTGCATGTGCATATTGTGCATCCATAGCAACAACGCATTGCATTATCGAGGAATTAGTGAGCGCTTGCTAACTGCTAGTGCTCATTCAAATAGACCAGAAAAACCAGGAAAATCATGGATAGAATGGATATTTTTCTTTTGTTCTAGACAATAATGGTCAAAACTGGGTTTTTATGAAATGCTAATTGCATTTTACCAATGTAGGTGATACTAGAAATAAGAAGGAATAATGTATGTATGTGTGATGAGTGTGTTTATCATGTGATGTGTATGTAGTTTTCTGGTGTACAATAAGGTAAATAATACCTATAAAAATATAAATAATAGTATATAAATAAATAAGAAGAGAAGGAAAACAAGGAAGAAGATAAGATTAAATTAAATATTTTTTAATTATAACAGAAAAAGAGTATTAACTTAACCGTATGTAAAACCAAACGCAGGTATTCTACATATACCTACATAGCAATAGTTGTTAGTCCGGAATATTCGATTTGAACGTCCGATGTGGCGTTTGTCCGGTCTAAATAGCATAACGAGCGTCTAAGTAGGTAGTATCGAGCATTGAGCAAGTCCGTTGACCGTTGTTGTAACTTCGTAAGTTCGTAAGTACCACTCGCAGCAGTCTTGCTGTTATCGGCCGGAAGCCACGACGGAAGCGCGCAATCTCGACCAATTGGACGAGTGAGTTGTCACGCCGCGTGACCATGCCCCTTGCTCTCTACGGCGCATTTCTAACTCGTGCGCATGTACTCGTGACACCAAAATAAATATTGAATGTAAATTGTAAGTTATTTGTTGATATGAAAGGTTTGAAACCCTCGTTTCACACAAGCGGTGTTTAGTGTTTAAGTGGAGCCTGGTTGCTGGTACACTATTTTCAGATGTAACCGGGAATGACTTCATCAGTGTTGCATGCAACCTTTCATTATATTCGGTACCAGAACGCCAGACAGATGAAGGAGGTCGCAAGAGGGCCCTGCTGTTCTATTTCAGTTCATCATCTTAATTGGCGTTATGAGGCGCTGCTGTAATATACAGAATGCTGAATGCCAAGATTCACTGGGATGATTAACGAGACGTTATAAAGTATATTCTTCTACCTCAGTAGATTCACGAGGATTAATGTAGATTAATTAATTTACATTAATCCTCATGAATCTAAAAAATCTGAAAATTATAAATTTAGAATTCTCTGATTTTTATGCCCGGACGCATGAGAGGAGTGGTGCAATCATTTTGACATCCACGTCTTAGGTTTCATATTCCACACGGAGACAAATGATCTCAAAACTAAAATACAGGTTTAATTTTATGTTTGGTAACGTTGATGCTTTTATAGTTTCAAGCTTTAATTTAGTAGCATAGCAATAGGACTGACTTTAATCGCTGAACTCAGAGTGGAACTAACTTTATGCACAATGACAGTCACAGGTCATATATATGTTGATTTTCGTCAATTACGTATTAGCATAAATCATTTAATTGAAGAAAATTGGGTCATGACACTCATGACTGCAGGATTTTAAAATCAACCGCTGCCGTTCAGAACTGCAAGAAACTCATAGTTCAAACCTGAATATTAAATCTTAGCCCATTTGAAATAGGTATTACCTCACCGAAAAATTGTCTACGTAGGTATCATGACAGCATTCGATGCACAAATTATCATCTTCTAATTACAATAAATAAAAAATGAAAAGCTCAAAAATAAATTGATGATTTCGGTCTGGTAACTGCTCATTAGTATGTAGATATGTTTAGGCTAGATTCGATAGCAATAAACCTAATGAAAAGGTATAATATTTTATTTTAGAAGTAGTACATACATTAGCACCACAAAAAAACAACAAAATACAACAGAGTCTAGGTTAGTACTATTGGAAAGAAAGAAAGAAAATACGTTTATTTGCGGTGAACATGACGCAAAAATTAACATAAACACAAATCTAAAATAAAAAAAGAAGGTAAGGGAAACATGCGTCAAATCCACGCAAAACGGCTATCGCTCAGCATTATGCTGCGACCCTATGCAAGACAGAGCCCCAGCGCTGGTTTTCAGCGACAGCCGGCGCTGACGTGATGACGTCGTCCGATGCAGCACACAATTATTAGAACACTGTGCCGGTATAGCGTACTTAAAGAAAAATAATTTAATTTAGATGTGATAGAATAATATTATATTAGTTATTTTGTGGTCTAAGGAACAAGGGTATTCATAGTAATTATTTTAATTTTAACACTTTTTATGTTACATATTTTATATCAAAATTTTTTCCCAAAAAAAAGTCAACCACTTCCAAAAAAAAGACCTCGATTCCGCATCGAAGAGCTAAGCAGTCTGCGACGTGAAGATTAGCATCATGCAATCTCCTCCTAGCGGTTTGGTCACTGATGATCACTTGGGTGGACAGCGTCCGCAGTTTTACGTTGACCGCGTCCTGCTTCCAGCATATCCACAGCCTTCAGCATCTCTTTCCGTATTACATGACGACATGACATAACGCTCCAGAGTCACAAAAGTTACAAGAAAGCTGCGAAAATGATTTTCACAAGAAACACCGTACGCTGGGCCCAAGTGAGGTTTTCCCTCCTTATTCCAAAATGCTTTTGTTTTTAAGATTTTATTTTTAAATCTTTTATGCAGGTTCAAACAACATTTACAAATTTTTGTGGCCAGTACTTCTTCTAAAGATATTCAGCTTGTTCCCTAGACTTTGTTGTATACGTGTAATATAGCTTGTATGTATATTCTCCTATTGTATGTTTATAATCAAATTAGACAGCTGTATTTAAAAACTGTCTTAAAATCATAATATGTACAAATATATAAAAAGGGAGGGGAAATAATCAAAGGGCATCAAAAAATTCGTCCGTATCGCTGTCAACAGGAAACGTACCCAAAAGGCTGGCAGTATTGCCACGTTGTATGGCAATGCTGATTCTTTGGCCAAAAAATGGGCCAGCCCTCTGGTCACGTGAAGAGTCGACCAACTCTTGGCGATGTCTCGAAATACTAATTAGTGGGCACTCGGGCCCCATGGCCCTAGTGTTTCAACCCCAAACGGCTCAAACATATAAGTTCCAAAGAGATTGGAGTATTTGCGCCGTTTGAGGTTTTCCGCTCCTGCAGCAGCCGCCCCAGCACAGCTCACCGTGCTTGGAAGATGGGACGGCGCAAGTGTCGATACGCGTTACATACCACACCACAGGGCTACCTACTTTCCAAGGCATTATGGTCATTCCGTCTGGTCTCTTCCCATCGTCGCGTGCCAAGCCATTGGGTTCTAAAACAGCTGGAACCCGAACAATACTATTATTATATAATTTAATTTAAATTAATACACTACTATTAAAATAAAATTATTGTAATGCAGCACAAAAAGGGAAATAGATTCAAAACATTTACTTTTTCAGATTTTGTTTACTACCTAGCTAGCCGAAAATGACTTGCGAAAAGCATTCACATTATTTAGAAATTATGCAACACATCTGTCAAACCGTTATAGGAGAATACAAGTGTTATAATTATGCTATATTTAAACTAGCAGTTTTTATCTACTTTTTATTTGACTTTATTCCTTATAGCGAAGATTTGGATACGCCTGCTGATTGGCATTCAGCTTGGTTACAGTGGAGTGTCACAAAAACTATCATGAATAGCTGTCGAGTTTTTGATCAATACTTATACATACATAAACCCAAACTTAGCAAAAACTTTTTAAGTTAACAGCTGCTAAGAGTCTATACCTAGATGTTGATACCTACTATAGGTACCCATGTATGTATTTATACGAATTTTTTTGATAAGTAAATAGGATACCAAGGTAATCTTTAATAATTATTCAATAAACAAGTGATACAGTTTGTTCCTTCTGTCTGTGTGTTGAATACGGGTTAGACACAGATTGGTTTTTATTATTTAAGCTTTAGACTTTAAATTATGTTTGGGTTAAATTAAATTAATGCCCCAATAGATAGGCATCTAGATGTTTTTGTGGACTTCGAAAGGAGGAAGTCTTTTTGTCAACAATTGAACCGGTAATTTACGTTTGGGTACAAAATAAATAGTCTTAATTAAATTTGTGTTTTTGGAATAATAAGCTGTAAGCAAGTAGGTAGGTACTATTATATTGAACTGCTGACTTATTACAGTTTTGGTAATTTTCGTCTTTACTATAATACATTTTGGTTGAAATGAAGCGCTAATAGTTTCTCTAGTCGGACGTAGCGACAACATAGGCATGGCCAAAACCGTCGAAATACATAACCACACCTCCTTTTGTGGACAAAGCAATGCCCGATAAGTATAGTCATGAAATAGAAAACGTCGCAGAACCAAAGTATCACGACTAACAAATATTTTAGCAGAGCGTTACTACTGAAACTCATCTCAGGCAAGTATATAACAATATGTGATAACTTTAGGTGTATTTACACCAAGCGGAACCGGTAGTCTATATAAGGCCAACATAATGTGAGCCCTCGTATTTTCTATAGTGCTTCGTAAATGTAAAAAGAGAAAGGGAAGTAAACTGCCCGCGAAGGTTCTCACTTGAGTGGTCGTATCTTTCAACTGACATTGACCTCTAGAGCGGTCGTCGAGGCCTCTTCTCGGTGGCCATACATATTCATTACAACTTCATCTACATATTAATGAAGCTGAGATGAGAATAAGACGACGACATGTTTATCTACTCAGTTAAATATCCTGTCCATTAATATGCCTGAAAAATATACATGACTTGATGGCTAATACGATCTTCGAACAGAGTATTAGTTAGATGCAGCTTTTCCAAACGCTATTTCGTGAGCGGTCATAAAGAATGTTAAATTATTTAAATACCGAACAGTATTACATTACTCATGTGACTTAATGCAGGTAAAACGTTTTATGTCTATCTTGCTTTAGGTTACCTCCTCTTTAAATATCTAAAAAAACTACTTACATATTTAGATTTATAACCTGTCGGATACGGATGCGGCATAATTTGTTTTTCACGGGCTGTGTCTGAGGATTGAGTAAAGTACCTACTTACATAATACAACTAGGCTTTTAATATACATAAAGGAAGGTTCACTCCAGTTGTATAAATTGCCATAATGGAGCTGCATACATAAAATAATTATTGGAATAAAAAATCGCTAAATGTTACCTGCTCTATCAATTCTCTCATTCAGTTTTTATTACTTCCTTCGTAAGCGAAGCAAAAATACTTCTCGTCGGGCAGAGTTGGGCAAATTGTAATCAGATTAATGATTAAGGATTACGATTACATTTTGTAATCATCAATCAAGATTACAGATTACGGAAATTAATCAAGAAAGTAATCATATCGGTGATTAATGATTATTAGTTTGTAATCGTTATTTTGATTACTTTTTTGATTACTTTTTTGATTGATGCATACTAACTACATTTAGGAATTCGAAAAATAAAATCATTAACATTGGTGCCGATTCTCTTGTACACCGAACTAAACTAACTAAACTATCACTAAAATTCCTTACTTTTTGCTATTAGAATCTTACAGCTATTCTGCATGAAAAATTCTCTAAATTTAAAAATAATTTTGACACAACTAAAATCGAATTTGACAATTGCGACTCGTCGACCCGTGGTACTTGTTTACCCTACCCGTGATTTTTTTAGAGCCGCAGGCGGGCAGGGGGCAGCCTTGGCGTGTTTTTTTAGGGATTTTTCACTTTTTGTATGGAAAATATGAAAAATTATTACCTACATGTTGAGTTTTAGGGGGCTTGTGGGTTTTATAAAGGGGGTCGAAATTTTCATTATTTTTGCGATAGGACACACCATTTTCGAGATATAAGCAAAAGAAAAAAAAATACTGTACTGTTTTTGCATCTGAAGTCGAGGTGTTGGTGTGACTTTCTGTTCATTTTTTTCTTCAACGACAACTAATTTTATTCCACACCTTTTTAATCGCGATTAAAAATAGTCAGATTTAGTTAAACAATCTAAATTTTAGGTGAAAAACGTGTAATTCAGAATAGCAAAATTGCAATGTTCAATAGATTAATTAACTCAGTGCCATCTTAGTGCTGTCAAACTAAAATATAGTTAAGTTGTGTCACTTTAGTCAATTTCAGAATAGGAAATCGTCGTCTGACAGGAATAAACTAAATTTTAGTGATTTTTAGTCTAGTTTAGAGGCATTTGTGACAAGAGAATCGGCACCATTCTAAATCATCTTTATTTTTTGATCAGTCTCATGAATTAAAATTTTTTAATAATTATTAAGTATACTTAAGAAAACAATCAAGAATTATTTTTATGTGTGCCATGTGTGGCTTAAATTAGATTTTAAAAGCACCCTCTTTTCAAACATCTCATCCGAAAGTCTGTGTGATTTAGGTAAATTGGTCATGGTCGCATATGAGAAAAGTCTTTCGACAGGACCCGATGACGGAAGAGGTGTGTTATATTTTTTTTTTAGAGGTGTGTTTTATTTTCGAATTTACTTAAGGATTTAAATTACGAAAGAGTACAAAACGTCCATGACATCCAAATTGGATCAGAAGTTTTTAGAAAAACGCAGATATACAAGATACATACTGATTGAATATAGAACCGCATTTATTAAAAATATGCTTAAAAAATTAATCAAATCTACCCATGTAATTAAGATTACTGACTATTGTAATCAAAACTAATGATTACAAATGTAGTCATGATTGAAAGTAATCAAGATTAAAAGTAATCATGATTGAAAGTAATCAAGATTAAAAGTAATCATGATTGATGTATTCATGATTACTTTCAATCAGATTATTAATCCGATTACAAAAGTAGTTGATTACGCCCAACTCTGTCGTCGGGCTAGACTCAAGTTCCGTGTGACCTTCGATTCGTCCGTCAGTAAAAAGTTGTTGTAGTCCTCCACATATGAGCGACACAAAAAGAGTAGGTAAAAAATTATGTGTGATTGGAAAATCCAGAGTCATCTCGTTTACAGAATAACACTTGTGGAACCGGTTGAGAGCACGACGCCAAATATCAACTTGTTTCCTTCCTCGTGCGGACACCCGGTAGGTTCTGCCTAACATTTAATTTGGTAAATTGGTAGGTACTTGATTAGTTTTTTGTTTCGCACAAACTTGTTTGGAGACTTTTGTAAATTAGCTTAATCAAAAATGTCTTTTAAAAACTAAACTGAATTGGAATATGTAATTTAAGAGGTCGTTGTACATTGCCTGTGTTGAGAAAAGTCAAGTTGCACTCTTTTTACCGACTTCACAAAAAGGAGGAGGTACTATGTTCAGCTGTTTGTATGTTTTTTTTTTTTTTTTTTTTGTACGTTTGTTCATCGAATACTCCGCCAATTGTCGACAGATTTTCAAAATTCTTTTTTTGTTCGAAAGTAGACAGTTCTGAGGTGGTCCCATTGTCACCAAGTTAGGATCTGATGATGGGATCTTAGAGAAATCGAGGGCAACCCTCAAATTTTATAGGCTTACTTATGGTTTTTCGCATATTTTATGAAGTATCTTGTGTATTTGCGTATGGTTGTCACCATCTCAGGTAGCTGGGCTGATGATGGAAGGTACAACTCCTTAACAGTAAGAAGTTACTCGAACAGGCAAGGACTGTTTTAGTAAACTGTTTTGATGTTTGATTGGGCATTTGCCACATTTGGTCTCATGATCATCAAGTCATGACCTGATGCTGCAGTCAGGATAGTCTGCGGAGTACCTAACTCCTCGACAACTAACAGCAGATATATCGTGTTTAGGCTCATTGGAAAGGGCTCGATGTGTGGATAAACGTAATGTTAATGAGGAACACCGAAGTACCTACATAGAGACCTGATGCTGAAGCCAGGAGCATCAGAAAAAGTACAAACCTTGAAATTACAGCACCGTAGTCGTGTTTGGGCTCATTTTAAACAGGACTAAATTTTAAGTTCATTGCAATGTTGACATAAGTTTGGCCTGATGCTGCAGCCAGGATTATCAGCATCTAGTCTAATTAATGAATAAGGTATGCTTCAGAGGTGGTCCCATATATATTTTATGAATTTTGCTTGGGTAGTTTTGGAATTAGCGTCAACAATAGGTACGTTTGTTTTCCACTTAGTTTATATTGATGATGTTTATCTTCCTGTCACTAGCAAGTAGTGTTATATGAATTTGTATGGGGTAGGTACAGACGCCAGCACATCAACCTACACCTAACTGTCAAATTTTCCCAATCAACATTGAACCTTATGCTTTAGCGATAAAGTTGAAAATCTATTACAGAAATCTGACAGATTGTAGTAGGTTGATGTGCTGGCGTCTGTACAACTAAAAAGCGAAAAATAAAAACTTTTTTACAAAAAAAAACAACCGACTTCCAAAAGAAAAACACTACAAAGTGAAATATAACTTTAATTTCGGAAGTCGGTGTCAAAAAAACGAAAATGTGGAACCAACGACACCGACTTCCGAAATGAAAGTTATTTTTCACTTTGTAGTGTTTTTTTGCTGAATGTTTAGATGTCTTTTATGGTGATTTATTGGTTGGTTTGTTTGCTCTTTAACTCGACTTATGGATTTTCCCGGGTGTGATTTAAATTCTCAAGAATTTAGTCTGCACTTCACGTAGCTATGATATAAATGTTTTTCGTTACAGACCTGCGTGTTCCTTTAGTTCTATCTAGGTAGGTAAGAAGGTATTAGATGCTTTCCAAGTCCAACTCGATTATCTACCTAATAAAATCTGTGTAATTGTGTAACTAAGTTACAATGGCAGTGCCATTAATTTTGACAATTCAACAACATTCGTCGCGTTATTTACGTTGTTTAACTAACGAATTTCTAAGCAATGGATTGGGAGTCTCCTTCAAAATCCCTCGGATTGTGATTGAAAGGATGTTACGGGTGTTACTCAATTAGGGTTCTGGGTACAATTGAGTTTCAATATTAATGGTTAACACCTTCGGCAATAGTTTAAAATATACAATTTGGGTAAGTATCTAAAATATTCGAATCTAAAGTCCACCTCAGACTCTTGTGGATATTTTAGTCATTATAATTATAGATAATGCAACATGCTAAAAGCATGAGAACAACAGATAGTCCGGGTATAAATAAGTTTGTAAATGTTTTGGATAAATTATGTCCGCTTCCTAGAATCGGCGTGACTTAACACCTCTCTTTACACACACGTTCGTAAACATTCGATACATTTTTAACAATAATATATGTCTGTGGTTCAACTACACCAAAGCCACGTAGACAGTGATGAATTAACTCTTTTCTTCTGCTCACAGAGCCTCGCAAGGTTAAAGGCAGCATTTCAAGACAAGAATTACGACCTAAATGTTAGTGATGGTACTAAATCTAATGATAGAGTAGTTCATTTACTGTCGTTTCGCGTCGTGAGAGATATATATCTGTCGTCAATATAAATTGAGCCTAGATCAATTTGCATTGTTAACTTTTTTTACACGGAGAAAAATTTACTAAAATAATTTTTTTTTTTCAATTTGAGTTTTAGGAATAACTTAGGTAAATTAAACAATACAAGACTGTTATTAAAAAATAAGAATAAAGGCAAAATAGAGTCAAACATTGTTTACTAACACTATAACTAAGTAAGTTTTTTCCCCAAATGAAAAACAGTTAAAAGTAGGTATTTAATTTCGGATGGTAATTTTTCTCTGCGTGTAGATTAGATTCTAAAATAAAGTTTGCATAAATTACAAAATCTTGCAAACGTTTTAACATACCAAAGATGCAGCAGAAATCACAAAACGTCACATTTTTCTAAAAAGCTTCTACGTGAATCAATGTGTACGGAACAAAATAGGTAGGATATAAAATCGTATGCGGAAGACTCCATTAAGGAAGTAGAGGATCCCCCTCAATTTATTTGTACATTTCCGCATTTATTCTCCCAGTTGTCTGATAACCTATGTTATGAGGTTATAACAGCTGACAGCGGAATTTTCCGTGAACGTTTCACCAAGTAGGTACCCAACTACATTTTTAGTTTGTTAATAATAATGTACAAAAATACTGTCATAAGCAGCACCCTGCCTACCTTTATGCACTATGAACAGTTATATAGTATTTTTGCGACATAAATGTGAAAATACGGAGTTTTAAAGGGAAAAATTTTCCGAAACTTTTTTAGCACTTCCGTTGTTGGTGTTTTGTCCTCGCCCGTAACGTTAAGAGTAAACAGGAGACGGAAGTCGTACGTAAGGAACATGCAAAACTGAACGGATTTATCGATTGGAGTCCGGCAATATGGCGTCGGTTTATTTATCTTCTCTCTATCTACCCACCTTCCTGGCGCCGTACTTCCGCCGGAAACGGGCGTCGTCTCCGCTCTAACCCTTACCGCGGTTCCGGTTTCCGGCTGCCTTTGAAGTCGGTCGAAGTTTCCTCCTCGCTACCCTGTCGTGGAAGAGGCTTTTTGGTTCAGTAGATACGATAATTACGTCAATAATGTTAATGTCAGAATACTCAAGCATGTTCATGCGAATTTTACAATCTTAACCTATTTTGAATAACATTTTGGTAACAATGTCATTGCCAAGTACAGGCGACGACCTATGTTATTTGAATGTATAATTCCGTCAGCTTAAATCTCTATCAACAATAATTCTATATTGATTGAGTTCAGAATCCTTTTTTTTCCATGATCGCGGCCATACAGACCGGGGCTTTTTAGCAATTAATGATAGCGTAGTGCAGCAATTAGAAAAATAAAGCGACTGTACTAACATTTGACTTGTTAGCTGAGCTAATATGTTTGTTACGTAACAAACGTTTATTATCTCGCTAGACTAAACAGTTAAAAAGTTATTAGCGACAAATGGTAGGTATGTTAGAAGCTAAAACAAAGTGATAGTACTGAAGCAAATAGGATAAACAAAGCATAGCAACGAAGCCAGTAAGCAATCAGCAGTTATTGAATACTAATAGGAGTAGTTTCGTAGATCCTTTTTCCTCTTGTCTTACTTTTGATTGTTGTCACTCACTTGTTGTGCTCACAGAAGGAAAACTGCGGTGCAATTTTGACAGTTCAACCACTTTCATTGCGTTATTTATGTTGTTAAGCAGACGAATTTTTTAAAGCTATGAAGTAATAGATTATAGTCCGCGCGGAACTAGTTGGCCGCGCCTTAGGTATGTGAGCGGTGTGACGGACGGGCGGGGGCACATTACTCAGTAGTCAGTACGTGCGTTGCGAACCGCCGCCTCACCCTCTCAGCGGCCAACTAGTTCCGCGCGGACTATAGTAATATCATTCAAAACTCTCGGACTGTGATTGAAATAATGTTACGCAATTAGGGTGCTGGTGGATTTTTTGCATGAAAATTCGTCTTGACTTCTTGAACACTAGAAGAGCTTCATTTATTTTTTACTTGAAAGAAGCAGGTTACTTTACTTTCGTTTAATAAAGCAATGCATGCCATTTCAGGAAATGTAATATACTTATAGATTGGGTCAAGGTTTTCAAGATAACTCATTTATGCTGTCTGATTAAACTAAAGTATTTTGTTTAAGGGGGATGCGCTTAGGTAGCCCGCGAAATTCAAACTTTCTTAACTTTTTTTGCAATTTGCAGGTATAAGGTCAGTGTAACGTTGTATGTTGATTAAAATATGATTCGCGACCGTAACAAATATGGCTTTTCAGAATTAGAATCAGCAATACATTGCTTCCTTAAGCTAGCTAAATAGGCCTCAAATGTCATGATTTCATGAAATAGTTATTCGATAGGGCAAATAAGTACCTATGAACTTAAAGAGATGTATTGATGATTCTTATGATTATAATGCTATAAATAAATACCTAATATGTTACGGCCGTTAGATCAACATACAATGTGATAGTTCCTGAACTGTAAATTACAAAAAACATAAGAAAATTTGAATTTCGTGGGGTAGGTTAGGTACCCTGACGCTTTCGCCTTAAGACTTAGTCACTAATTATTACAATCATTAATACATTAATGTTACGATAGATGGTGAAATCGCGATACCAGATAATTTTTGTAAGACCAAAATCTAGGTCTCTACATAAAACTTCTTATTCGCGAAAAATATGAGAATAGCCTGAAAAATATTAGCCAGTCAGTGGTCAGGTGACGGTGGTGGCGTAATACTCACCGCTAATTATACTGCTAAGATAAACTGCATAAAACAACTACTCCACGACTGCTGCACCCATTTACGTAAGCCTCCCGCAAAAAGTGCTGTTCCCGGGGAAACAAAAATACACGTGGCGCCATCTATTATCATAATAACGTTATTGTTGTTTTCCTCGGGAACAGCACTTTTTTTCGGGATGAAAGGTACCCTATGTCCCTATCCCTATGTCCATTTCTGTACTCCTGACAATGTAATAAGCAAATTTCAGGATGACCGGTTCAGGGGTTTAGGCGTGAAAAGGTAACAAACAAACAAACTTACTTTCGCATTTATAATATTAAGTACCAATAAGTTAGGATTAGGATATGTAAACAGACGAGCTACTAAAATGAAAGCATACTTTTATAATAAACTAAAGTTGATTTACGACGAGACGATAAACCAAACACTTTCGAGATTAATTTTCAGTCTTTATTGATGCTGCTCTAATTAGTCTCGCACGTTTTGTGTACAACGTTTTCACTCACAAAAAATGCTCTAGGTGCCTATCTCCTTTCAACAGTTGGCATAAAATTGTTTAGTCTCAATGCTACCCGTTGTTTGATTTGTATAACCTTAAAAGCTTCACTAGAACAAACAAACAATGCTCAACAGACGTGAAAAACATCCACAATTAGATGTGACAATTGAAATTAATTTTAAAAGTCTAGATCTGTTTTTTAGTTTCGCATGCTGTGGCTGTGTGTGATCATGTTTCATAAATACCACGTGATTTTTCTCGACCATAACAATTTACCTCATTTTAGAATTATCGTAGAATTCGTAACACCTGAGATTTCGCAAAGCGAGCGTCGTAGTCTGTCGCAAGCTCATCAGATAACAGCACTTCCTCCATTGCGCAGAGCCGCCGGGCGCCGCCCAATTTCTTCAGCGGCGCACGCGCATCGCCCCCGCCATGGACGTTGACTGTGCCGCCGCCGCCGCCATCGACTTCCTGCATACTGATGCAATGGATTTGCGGTTATTTTTTAAATTCCTATTCATTTTGAAACAACGAACTACTCTTATAATTTTGGTTGATCAACTTTTCCGAAACTCGATGTTCCAGTAAAACAATTCTTATTCTCTTACAGTAATTAAAAATCGCTTCACATCCCGACATTACCCAATGTTTATCTAATTACGAAGTTAATTAAATTCATGTAAACCCAAATGCGCACTTGCGGGGTCGCATATTGCGCAAACGATAAGTTTCGGCGCATCTTGAATCTCGGCCTAGTTCGCGGCGTGCTCGCTCGTTGCGCGCTGCTGCCTTACGTCATAGAGCAAGCGGATTGGGTCAGCAGCGGCGCCTGCGCCTTGTCCATACGAGTTATGTCATACGGACAGCGCGCGTAACATACATACGTGCTGTCTACGCACCCTTTAATAGTGTTACAAAATAACGTTTGTTATAAATCAATTAAATACACAATCAACCTATTTCCAGACAGTTCATGGAAATCTTGGTTGTATAACGATTAAACGGATTCACCAGAAGTCCTTGGGAAATTCAGAACTGTTGTAATAAGATACATAGTAATATGTTAAATAACACATAGTAATTTAAAACAATTGATTTCCGATGCCGCAGGAAATACAAGATAACCTAATTTGAAACAAACATGGATCTTATAATAATCCGAATGTGACATTTTTGTCGATTGGCGGCGTTGTATTCACAGGTGTTCGTATCGCAACCTATATAAATATAGTAAACATCAGTATGCAGGCGCGTTGCCAATTACAGCGGAGACCTACTTTCTTACCTTCGAACTTTTACTTCCTGCGGGCCAGGCAAGGCGGCCGGTCGCACCACGCAACGAATTACGAAAGTGGCGCGAAATGCTCGGCCGACATTCGCGTACCGCTTGCGCCACCTTCAGGAAGTGCCGTTGCTGCGGGATTACGTAGTGCGGCGTGTTGCCTGCGCCCGCGCCGCTGCCGCCGCCGCGCCCGGACACTATCCTTGCTTGAGAAACACGTACGGGAGTCTGTGGTCGCGACCCGCGTGTTACCACACACCATGCAACGCCGCGTGAACAGCCGGTTGCCATCCTTTCTCTAATACTACAGACGATTGCTCTGTTACGACAATTGCTCGCTTCTGGTTTGCTAGATATCAATTATCTTTATTAATATTTGGAAACAGAACTGTAGGGGCATTACATTTTGAAACCAAATTACATCATGATACAATTTAAATGCTCCTTACTCGTTTAGGAGTAAGTAAGGAAACATTTTTAAATTACCAGGAGGATCCACTTCTGGTGGGTATAATATTTAAAACATATTTTTTAAATGGGTAACGTCAGAAAGCGTTATATTGCGATAAATATCTAGTAGAGCGTAAAGCACGAGGGAACGCCTACAGCTATTAAGAAACAAATCTTATTGCCTTCGTCCGCAAAGCAGGATGTATAATCTCTCTCGGAACTATGGCGAGTTACCTAAGCCTAAGGCTTGCTTAACGTACTGTATTACAGCTGTTACGAAATGGCTTGTTACTTGCAACATTAAAGGATGTGTTTTTTTTTCGGCCAAACTTGTACCGAGGTACAAATTACAAGTAAAATTCCTTGCAATAAATTGTGTTATTAGCAGTATTTAAAATCCCCCAATATTTGATAGATTAAGAAATAAGAGAATATAAAAAATCACTACCACACATCGTAACTGCGTTCAACGAAACGTTTATAACAGCACTGACAGCTGTCAAACTATTCCATTTGTCAAAATATTACATATTGTAGTTTGTGATTATAAGGATTACTTTATGTTTGTGATCATATTAGTCCTCAGCGAATACATTAATTCGTTATCGATAAAACGATGGAGCCATTACTATAAAAATTGTAATTGGACCATAGAGGAGGCATGGATCAGTCTATCAAAAAGTACTCTGTGTGCATGGACCTCCTATCAGTGACGGTCATCGGCCTTTAAAAAGTTGTCCGACAGTCAGAGATTTTTATGATAGGCTGTAATTTCTATCAAAAAGTACTCTGTGGCTGTAATGTCTTTGCTGACAGTCTTTCAGTCTATCAAAAAGTACTCTGTGGTCTATCATTTAGCCCTAAGACCACAATAAAGTCAGAATACTAATATAAACACATCAATTATTTTTGTGTAGCCATATCTATACCAGCAGCTGCTAGTATGCTGCAGGTTGTTTTTCATTGTGAAGGCTAACTGAACTGTGCGTTTGCATTTTCGAAACATTCACATAAAAACATGTTGAAATCTCTGGTAACTGCCAATAAAAGTACGGTATGGATACATTGACAGTTACCAGAGATTTCATCATGTTTAGTTTAGTCGTCAAGATGGGAGAAATCAATCGAAAGTCCAGGGAAGAATAGCTAAATCAACAATTATGAAATCATACACGAAATAGCACTCCAAGAGACGGGAAACCAACGAACAGAGTCGGGGAACCGAAACGGAATGTTATCACTAGCATGGTATAATAATATACTATTACATTATTATTATTATATTAATAATTATACCATGATCACTAGGTATTGGTAACAACAAACAACTAATAGATAATTATCGGCCTTGGAGCACAGTCTTTTGGCCTTTCAGAAAGATAACCAAACGCATACAATAATCTGATAAATAAATGTATTTTTTTAGTTCTAATTCGCTAAATGTTTCACAAAAATAATGTCTTATATTAACAAAAAAAACTTTTTTGAATACAAAAATAAGTTAATAATCTATATATTTTTATGATAATTTCTTTATGTTACATTTATAAAACGTAGTAACGAAACGCATCATCGGAAGAATATATCATGAGATTGCCAAATTAATTAATGGGTTGTAAGTTATTAATATCTTTGAACGACAATTTCATGTGGTACAAATGTATAAATAAATCCAATATATATTTTTTCAGAATCTGCGATTTTTTTCCTGTATTTCAGTACTTTTGTTCATTTGGTACATTGTTTGGCCACAGTTGTATGAAAAAAAAAACACCTCCTTACTCAATCTTTTCTTTTAACCATATCGAGAACCTATTTAGCTTTAAACCACTGCGTTATCAATTAACAAATGCCCATTATTTAAGAAAAGAACATTTGAAATTCCTCTACTATCGAACACACCCTTTTGTTTAAATCGTTCTTCGTAACCGTTAATCGTTTGACTGGAAATGCAATCCAAATATACAAAGTGAAGTAAGAAATCCAAACTTTGATTTTGGGAGTTATCTAAATTCAAGAAACTGCATTGGTATCTGATATTTGGAAAGATCATGTAGGGCTCGTAGGGTATCAAATGAAAGCTTACTAAAAAGATAATTCTCTGGTAAAGTGTTTTAAACATTACCTAATCCTAAAAGCTGTGCAGAATGTTCAGCACATTTCCTTATTTCCTGCGCAGCTCGCAACTCGTAAAGGAAGTTATAGCGGGTAGTAATGTCCGCAATCCTAAAAAAAAAAACGATGGAAGACCTTCGATTACAAAACATCTCAGTATTTTGACAGTAAGACCCGTTGTATACACAACATTTTCTTGCCGTGAAAAACTACGGTTGATTTGCTGTGTGTAGGCTCGACACTATAGAAGCTTTTTGACAAACACGGGAGAAACGGCGGTACTACGCCTACGGCACGACGCGGCGCCGTCGCCGTATGCGCATGTACACACGGCTACACATCAAGCTATACATAACCAGTATAAGCTGACTTCTGATTGTATGAAAAACCAATGCGAGGTCAACTCAAACTGGAAATGTATAGCTTGATGTGTAGCCGTGTGTACAAGCTCACACGATTTTTCTACGGACGGTTAACACGCCGCCCGCCGCCGCCGTACCGTAAAGAAACCGTGCTGTGTACAACGGGCCTAACGCACCTAATTTAGGGATATCAGTTGTGTTACGAATTTATAATATGACCTAATAAAAATAATTAAATGAGATAGGTCCTACCTAGTCTACCTACTTAAGTCGTGTTATAGGCATAGGTAAGTACTTATGATCAAAAGTTATCCATTTCTTTAATAAGGTTTTTCCTTGAGTCGAAAGAGGAAATGTTGTACTTACATAATTGTTTGTGTAGGCATCAATTATACTTAATCCTCAACTCAAAACAAAATAGGCTCCATGCGTACTTTTAAATAATAACTTCGCCAATTAAGTTTTTCTGTCGTTTAATCATTGCTGGGTTTTTATTCCTGTTGTAAATAACAACCTTAATGAGATTTAGGTACTAATGAAGTTCCTATTCGTAATTGCTGATGTTGTTAATTTTTTTCAAGGTTCAATAAGGGTCAGTCTGGTTGCTTGACCCCTACACCCGGAAACTAAGAAGAAATCACGTAATTGTTAAGTTTTTGTGTGATACATTAGGAAATGGAAAACTTTTTACAAAAAAATACAACCGACTTCCAAAAAAGACACTACAAAGTGAAAAATAACTTTAATTTCGGAAGTCGGTGTCGTTGGGTTCGCATTTTCGTTGTTTGCCACCACAGAAATCTTAATATTTAGATTTCTGTGTTTGCCACCGACTTCCGAAATTAAAGTTATTTTTCAATTGTACCTAGCGTATTTTTTGGAAGTCGGTTGTTTTTTTTTTGTAGTTTTTTTTTCACTTTTAAGTTGTACTTACCCCTCACAAATTCGTATAAAACTATTTACTATGTAAATATCAGTTACAGGAAGTTATTATAACATCATTAATATACATAACCTAAGTGGCAAAAATACGTATTATTGAAGCTAACTCTAAAACTACCCAAGCAAAGTTACTAAAATTTATATGGGGCCACCCCTGAAGCATACCCTATCCATTAAAGAATTTTTGAAATTGATTTACAATTATGGCGAAATATACATGACATACAAAAAAAAAACTGTCGAATTGAGAACCTCCTCCTTTTTGAAGTCAGTTAATTATGTAAAGATACGGCATTTATAGCCACAATGCATCCCATGACAATTCCACTAAGCCACCAGTGAAAAGTCATAGGAAAGCAAACGACGCAATTTCGTTTACTTGAATTTTTACTAGTAATTTTGGTTTAAAAACCAAACTCCGAACCGATTTTGATTAAATTTCTATGGGACCAATCTGAAAACATATCCTTTCAAATAAAAAAATAATTTTGTAAATCGGCTTATAAATCACGGAGTTCTGAGGTAACAAACATGAATAAAAAAATATTCAACCGAATTGAGCACCACCTTCTTTTTTTTTTTGAAGTCGGTTAAAAGGCATAAGTACAATACGACGAGAACACAATACAGCTGATTTGGTTTTCGCGATATCAGGGTTGTTCCCATAGTAAAAGTTGATTGTAATGATAAGTTCAATGACCCCTTTTTAGGTTTTCAGTTATTTCAATTACTTGTGAATAATATCAAAGCTCATTAATTTTGGGAGATTTAATATTTGACCCACTGCCGATGGTGTCGGTTTAGCTTTACACGCGAGGGGCTATGTTTCGACGCTAACTAGGTATGGTCAGAACCATGTTACCAGAATTCTCTTCAAGAGGCTACTCATTACATTGGAACGCATTGTGGCTTTGCTGAAAAACAATAACATATTGCTTATTCAACATTTTTATCTACAGTTACTTACAATTTGTGACAATAACAAATCAATAATGTATGGTATGTCTATGTAATAGCAATAACACGGTTACAAAACTCTACGTAGGTGTAACAAACAAACACGTGCCTACTTTTTCAACAACCAATCTAACCTCCTTTGAGAAATTTATGCTGAGATTTGAATTGCAGTCATGTCAACCGTTCGTTGCTCAAGTGCCGTCGCGTCGCTAACGTTACAAAATCGGAAAAAGTACGCAAAAACGGTATTAGGGCGAGAAAATTCACATCGGTTGTGTTCCGTTACACCAGCGCAATTCGCTCAGTGCATAACCCCATCTTCTAACACGTAATGTGTGCAACGGTGCGCACCCGATCTCGCACGACCGGTCCCGAAAGTGGGTCATCTCTTTTTGTTCCACCAAGTTATTCCGTAATTAGAAAGAGAGGGTGAGGGTACTTACGCTGATTTCACATTATTATGCAGGAGTATATCGCATGTAAATTAGCTTAGGTAGCAGTTTGATTGCAAGAACACGTGAACTAAGTAAGTATTGATGGGCTTGTAAAATTCCGAATGGACACTATTATGGTACTTAATTTCTTCCACAATAAGGTGGCAAATAATAAAATAATTTAGGTTAAAAAGTAGGCGCCACACATCGTGTAACATAAAATGTAACGATTTGACAGATTAGCATTTTATAAGCTTCTCTTTGACCTTACGCACATAACAGCGATTTAGGATTTGAGGTCATTTACGACATTATAACTTTGACATTTTAAAATACCACTATTGTTCGAATAACAGCGGTAAATCTGCACCTAATCCGTTAAGAAACAGGCGAATCTCACGAGGTGTTAGCCAAGATGGCGGCACGCGGAAGTGTGTGCGACTTCCGCGTTGCCCTGCGCTGCGCGTGCGCTCCACTCGTGACTGCTACATACATTATTAACCACCGGCTCGTAACGTAATTATGAGACATCCAAATGGAAGACAATTATTATCAAATGTTGTAACACGATATGTCTATGTGCAAACATGTGACGGCATTTTCTTAGAGGTGTTTAGTGCTGAGTTACAATTCATCACAATCAATCCTAACTATCACGTGTTGCCTAGTCCGTAAATAAAATCAGACCACCGGGACTTTTGACAATGATTATAGATATCAGGTAACTATCTTTGAGGCTATATTTTCCAAGTCAAGAAGGTAGGTAACCTACCTAATTAAAATTACAGGTTTTAGTCATATAGCACTTTATAAAACAAGATCAGACATGATAAAATAATTGTAAGTTTTTAGTTAACATTATAATTTTAATCAGGTCAATTATGTTAAACAGGCAACATCATAGTAAATTTTGCTGTTTTACCATTTATCTGCATTTTTATCCATCGATGAGTTTATCAAATTAATTTAACAATCGTATACTTAACTACATTGATTTACAAGATTAATTATAAAATTAATAAAAGTAGGAAGTAGGTACGCAATGGTTTGTTAGTAGGTAAAGAAAATTGTGATTGTAAAGTACGGTGGAAAATGGCATACCTACCTATTCAGGGCAATGAAAAAGAACCTATTTAACTTTGGGTAGAGTCAATATGTGGATGACAATGATGGGGTAGCAAACGTGAAAAGTTAAAACAAACACATATGAAGTCCTAACGTTGACCTTTGCCACTATTGCCAAATATTTGAAACATTAATATTGAGATATTTTGTGTGACTGACAATACGTAGCGGTTGAAAACATTGCTGGACTCGATTTCATTTTGCGAAACACCATTTCTTAACTACGATATGATTAGTTAAAATGCTCTCATATTTTATTAATCGTTTGCTACCATTATGGGTACCCACAATATACATGATAGTAATATTTCAGCTATCAGAAGTTTGGGTAAGAAGAGTCGTGACAAAAGCAAGAAATTATTTATTGCCCATAACCCAACCTATGAGACACGACCGCGACGGCGACGAACCGACGCGACAGTGTAAATTCCTGAAAAACTCAAAGTATGCTCATGAATGCAAGTTCTAATTCGTTCACAAACATTGACTTGTCACATGCTGCCAAAATAGCAACAACTCAAATTAAAGCAGTAAATAATCACAGCTGCCCTGACTTTGATGCATGTAATTTTCCTGAATGAGCAGAGTCCAGTCTGTAACGGGCGAATCATGGACTACTGCAGTAGCATTAACCGGTACATAGGTGCATGACTATTTTTCAGCAGTCAGGCACATAAGAGATTACATTGACACAGACTGATAGGTCCAGTGGATCCTTTTATTCATGACAAACAGGAACATGATAACTTGCGACTTGCAACTGATAAATCAATGACATCGTCATAATCCCGCAGATAATAATTCTTTGTTAATTCTAAAAGTAAAGCAATCGTTAACGATAAGATGAAATAAAGTAATTGGCAAGTATCATTAAGTATAAGTAATTAACCTCCAATCGTATGGCTGACCGAAACTCATGAAGAATCCAGACATAAGCAAAGATGATCACAATTTAATGTAGGTATCTACTTACCTACTGCAAATTGTAAAAATACTTATATAAGAAGTTTACTATGAAAACTGTAATAAGGTACGTTTAGCAAACGGCATATAGGCTTTAGGCCTATCATTTTAACTGAACGTGTGTCAGTCAAGGAAAACATGATTGAAATCTCTATCCAATGCGTTTACCTAATGATAGACCATCGGATATCTATGTACCTTTACGTTTTATTTTAGGTACTACGCAAATTGGAAGCTTAACAACACATGGTATTTCCTCTTCCCAATCTACATAGATTTAAGATTAAATATGTACCTATTAGCAAATTGTCATAAAGATTACACATGATCTTTTTCCAGTCTGTGACGCGCCGGCGGCCGACCGGGGTCGCGGCGCGCCCGGACATACCGCCCACAATTACTGCCAATTGTGCCAATTGACGACACTGCCACCCTTCCGCTTTCTATTCCACTAGCATCATCGTCCAAACATCTGCCATCTGTCCTCTCAATATATGTTGCTGTTCCAATAACGACATATACTCGTATAAAGGACAAATCGTTTCTCCGTCTAGTCCTTCAGTTACGGTTGCTTCGGTTATATCGTCTCGCCGCCCAGCTAACTAGTGTACGTTGTGCAACATAATGTTACGTAAATAAATACCTGTTCCTTTATCGGTATTAATTCTATAAGGCATTCCTTGCGAACAAGTGCGTAACTCTTCAACGTCTGCGATTCACGCCTCTTGATCATTAGTCGTAGATTTCCGCCGAAGAGAGCCTACAGATTTAAGTAGCTTCGCATGTAGGTAATTTAGGCGGTAAATTGGTTTTTATAACACGACTTTAATTAGTGTATTAAGGTCATCGTATGTATGTAACATTCGAGCAATTTAGAGCTCGTCTGATGATCATGAGCGTTTATTGCTAGGCACGCACACAGTGACAGGTTGTTTGATTTCTTTTCGCAAACGTAACAATTGCTTCAATTGGTCGCTGTCAGTCACCCATCCGCTTTTGAGATGTGCTCTTATATCTTGTTATCGCACGTTTGGCTTATAAAAGTGTATGACATAATTCCTATTTACTTACATAACACGATAATGGAATCCTTAATAAAAAAGAGTTCATTAAATACTTGATAAACATTACAATTTCTTTATGAAGAGACGTAGTTAAAGCAAATACGTTACGTTGTTTCCTTATTATTATTGTTGGAAAACTAATTATTCTGAGGAAACGTATATGTTAATTTGTTTATGACGTACGTAAATGGTTAGTAATGGCATTTAAATTTTTAAATAAGAATGATTGATTATAATGAATCAATAATGTAATGTGTAAATACAAAGGTTTACGTCCGCTTTACTTTGTATCCAGTTGCCTATACCCAACAATTCAACATAGTCGCTCGTTTCCGTGTTTTTATCTTCCTACACGTGTCGTGTTATATTATATAAGACTCGCATATAATGTGATATGATGATGATAATTGTAAATGACTAATATGGTCATGATATACTTATTTACACAATTATCTATTAATTTTATGTGTAGTGCAGGAAATGAAAAAACGTTGCAAAAGTCCTCCGCGTAAGATGCAACACAGTCTGCTGCAAGTTTTTCTGTTGGGAATAACAAAAGATAAAATCATTAGGTCGCCTTTTGTTTCAGTTTATATTTGATGCCTTTTTAAGGTGATCTATTCCAGATTTAGGTACTGTTATTAAGTATAATAGTATATTTTAAAGAACATACGATAGCGGAAAAGTTACTTGTACTTAGTAGGTACTTGTGTCATTGTTTATGTTAATGTTGGAAGATATTATTTTGCTATGCTAATTGGCGGTTGTTGTGTACGGTACTGCGATGACGTCAGTGTTGATATTCGCGCAGTTTCCGGGACAGCTGGCCGCGGACGTAGATAGCTTATCAGAGCCACACAGAGGTGGATGATCGATATATCGTACTGTTTGTGGAAGTGCACCACTTATCATTATGTTACACATTTAATTAAATGTATCTAGTATAGTAGGTATAGTAGAATTTGCAATATACGATAAATATATTTTTAAACCAAATATCAAAACTGTACTGCGAAATCTGTATATTTTTGGATAAATAAAGATTTTTATTATTATTATATTAGTGGTTTGTTCTACTTTACCACTTTTTATTTACTATAATAAATGTAAACTGCAGTGCTCAGAAACAACAGACCTTAAAGAGCACAAATAATTTTCAGGTATCGCGGATTATTTGGTATCTTTGGTCAGCTAGAATTTTTGCGATAATGAAGATAATAATATAATCATCAGCATAGCCGCAAACATGCAAACACCAGATAACCTTACGACTTGGCAAATAATAATTAAGTATGTAATAGATAGGTATAAGTACTAAAACATAATTAAGTAAGTATAAATAGTTACTTACAATAAAAATTTCTGGTAGGTACTTAAATTACTAACCCCCGGTTTTTTGTCATATTCAAATTAACTAAGTAGACCTCGTGTCAATTGATTGGCTATTATCATATCGGTCAAATAATCACAACAGTTAAATAGTTTAGGTATTGAACACACAGACTGAACACTTGAACAGAGTCTTGATCAGGCTTCCAAAGGGGGGTGTTGGTTAAAGCCATAGAATTTCTTATATGTATGGTTAAAGCCAAACAGTAGATATTTAATTCGACATAGCACGAATAGCTTTTCACATCGGTCGCCTTCATTAAATTTCAGGAGCTCCTTCGTTCCTTTCCTCTGTGAACTGCAGAGACCCTTTTGATAGCAATAACATGCAACTAGCTAGATACTCAACCACAACCGCAAGAAACTCCTCTAGGAACATTATTTTAGAAACAATTTGCTGGTTTCTAACCAGACTACCAGACCCTGTCAAACAAGGAATATCACAATTTTATTGCCAAGAATTCTTACCGAATCTTTGAATATCCCAGAGAAGAAATAGGCAGGCTACGTGACTGATAAATACAAAATTTCTTATACATTCAAAAGAGTCTGATTTAAACAATTGAGGAAAAAGTATCGAGGAAAACCACAACCTATGAATAAGCAGCAAAAATTTCTAACAGTGAATCTCTCATGAACAAGTACTATTGTGAAATAAATAAAATATCATCGATAGCAAAAGTTATTAACATCGCATTAAGCATCTCGAGATTGGTTCGCATGATATTTTTTTGACGAAGAAATCACATTGTTTTCCTCTCGGGACGGTGGAGAGTGACAGCGGCTTGCGTGTGCCGCAGTCGACGCCCCCCGGGTTTCTAAGCGCAGCGCGCGTGACCAATTGGTATCATGTGTCTTCAATTTAGATCTAACTCACTGTGTGGATCGTATTACCTATTGTCAACATGATTACGTATTTTTATAGCCCCAAAGACGACCATTTTCGTCCATTTTTTTGAGTTTAGGAAAGATTTACAAAGCCGTAATGTAGTATTTTACCTACCCGACGATAAAGTGAGATGATGTAAGATTTGGTCAATATGATAAACGACTAATTTTATATCTCTGACGCACCTGCCTATCAGATGTTTGTAATCATCCAATTAAATGATTTATTATCGACTTAACAGGCTCAAAGAGTCAATCCATCATTTTATCAACACTATTCATGAAAATGCGGTTAATTTAGCATACCTACTTGCGGCAATCTGTAACATATAAGGACAAAGCAGGAGGTATTACGCTTTATCAGGTAACATCCGGGACATGGCAGTTCGTAAAGAATTAATTTAAAGCCTGTTTGTATCCTGAATCTCGAGGAAATTCGAGGAGCGGTTGAACAGGTGCCAAGTTGCAAGCCATGAAACGCCAACTTGCATCGAATAATTAATCGTGTGAACAACGATATCCGGCTTGGATTCCATTCATTTTCCTCTGGCTCGCAGTTTTTCTCAAGTTGCGTGACGCAATCGCGGATGTTCTAACTCTTGTAATGGCTATTGTACTGACATAATAATTGCGATAGGTACCTCATTAATGGTCAAACACTATCTCGAACGAATACTTACGTAATTTACTACTTTAAATATATTTCTAGCGTTTAAACTACGAGCAGCAACAAACCAAAAATAATTTTCATTGGGTGTAAGGTTGCTCTTGTTTGTTGTCTTTGAACTTGCAGATTTAATAAATTATATCTGATAGTTAAACCAACGTGTATCTATGTTATGTAGATTAGTAGAGTAGGTGAAGCTAATTATGATCCTTTATAAAGAAATCTCAAATATATGCTATTAAAAACTTACCAAAAATATTAAATTAGGTACCTATGTATAAAACATTTTAAAACAATTTAAAAGAACTTAATATTTTTTCTTAGATACTGACTTGTTTTCTTAATAATATAATAATACAACAACATGAAGGGTGTCTAGACTTACCTATTACATTACATCCACAGGTACCTACCTACTGTATACCAATAATACCCGTAACATTGTACTTGGTCTGTCTGTTAGTCTGTTTAACTGTATTGTAAGTTTTTGTGTTCGCCGGTATACGGTAGAAAGTCGAGACCTTGGCATTAGCCTTGCGCGTGGAAAACGATTGACGATACGGAAGCGCCCGCGCATTGTTTTAACGTAGATTACGTAGATCGGCGCGGGGGGCGGCGGCGCGGGGGAGGCGACGCCGAGGAAACGGATGCATTATGCGACTAACGACTTGTATTTACTGAGTTAATGGCACTTCTAAAAACTCGTTTACCGTATTGGTTAATGAATATCTCACTGTTTAACGAACTAAGTCTTATTGGATATCCTGTCACCTGTGATATTTCAAATGGAGTGGTTTTATTTAAGTTTTAAAATATGTGCTTATACTCGCACTCACCTACTTTCAAAAATTACTTAGGTTTATGATAGATATTCGAAGGCGAACAAGTTAAAAGTATTTATGTTTCATCGAATTACAAATTCAAAATTATTAATAAACATAAACAAGATACAATAAGACAGTCAATAATAAACATTTATCGACGGAAATTGAGATTACGCTTTGTTATTTATAACAATTCATTCTTGTATCAGTTTACGAAAACATTTTTATTTTATTATATTACGTTAACTTGGAATTGTAACAAGTGCTCTTGTTACAATTCCAAGTTAACGTAATATTAAAATAAAAAAATCTCTCAATCTCTCTCAAATATTTTAAATAAAAAAATCTCTAGGTAACTTTTATTTGGATCACTTGAACCGAGTTAATTGGAGGCTGAACCTGCACCCTAATTGAGTAACACACTTTCAATCACAATCTAAATCATTTTGAAAGATATTGCCATGCTAATCCATTGCTTCAAATGTTCGAACAATTTGTCTGCTCAACAACGTAAATAACTCAATGAATATTGTTGAACTGTCAAAATGAAAGCCATGGTTGTTACGCAATTACCCCGCTGTTTTCAGTTTTTTCTACCCTCCATGTATAAGTTAGAAAGATGTTGTTGTTGATGTGTTGTTGTGATGTTGTTGTTGATGTTGATGAGGTGTGTGAATAAAGTATATATAAATAAATAAATGTTAATTTTTTTGGAGATCAGCAGTAACCAATGACTATACATTGGCAGTAACAAATGTTTTAAAATATTTAATCAAGAATCTTTAAGATTTTGTTATATTTCAGTAACAAATATTTATTTTCACTGAGCGTGACACAGAGCTACTTTTGTGAAAGTATGTACTTAGGAAAGTCATTAGAAAAATACGTTAGTTCCCATTGACTGCGTAGGTAAAAACCATACGGTTCTAGCTTACACAAAGAATGGTAGAGTCGCGCCATAAACATCATTATAGCGGGATCGACGACTCCTACAGGTACCTACTTAATTCAACTTCAACAGTTCATACGGACTTTTATTAACCGATTTCAAAAAAGGAGGTTCTGTATTCGACCCGTATGTATGTAGGTATGTATGTTTGTATGTCCGCGATTTTCTCAAAAAACTAATGAACCAATTGTGATGTTTCTTTCATTAACGTGATCTAAATACTTTTAGGAAGGTTTTAGTATATAATACATTAGGTAATTATTCTTATGTAAGAAGTTATATGCATAAATGTAGGTACTGCATCTCCGGCATTTCTATGCGAATTTTGATGATTCTTCTAGTCGGTGTCTTCAATTCTTCAATGCACCTTAGCTTGGCACCGCTTGGCTGCAATTGTATATCTATGTATTGTTTATAATGGACTAGCTTTTGCCCGCGACTTCGTCCGCGTATATGTCGGTTATCGCGGACGCAGACGAAGTCGAAGTCGAATAAAAAGTAGCCTATGTCCTTTGTTGGGGTTCACACTTACCCTGTACCAAATTTCACACAAATCGGTTCAGTAGTTTAGGCGTGAAGAAAAGACAGACAGACAGACAGACAGAGTTACTTTCGCATTGATATTAGTTAGGATAAGGTATGCCTCAGGGGTGGTCCCATATTTTGATTAACATTGCATGGGTAGTTTTTGAGTTAGCTTTAATAATACGTACGTCAAAAAACGAAATTGCGGAATCAACAACACCGACTTCCGAAATTAAAATTATTTCTCATTTCGTTGTTTTTTTTTTGGAAGTCGGTTATTTTTAATTTAAAAAGTTTTTTCAAAGATGAATCAATCTTTCTATTTACCCCTAAGTAATAACTTTGATCATATTTATTTCTGGTAGACCCCCCTTTAGAAGTAATTTTCCAACAAAACTTTACGAAACAAGTTTTAATTAAGTACGTACTAACACATTTTGCATCACTAAAACGGACATAGAAAATTGTGGTATATTTATGCGTAACATTATCCCACGAAGTAAAAGAACACTTGCTCTAACAAAACAAAAACTTGAATTTATAGCAGCCTAATGATAAAATACGTGCTCAGTAAAGCAGTGTGTGTCGCTATTCCCAAAGGCAGGGGCTGCTCGTGTTGTGTTACAGTGACCGCAGCGCAAGCGCAACAAAAACAAAGCAAGAGCAAGAGCATGTCCTCAATCGTGCGTGTCCTGCGGTCCACTCACGCGCAGGGCTTACTGTCACCTCTACTGACAAACAATACCAAGTTTTAGGCGCCTGTGGACCTAAGTAATGCAGAAAGTTATTCAAGTGATGCAGTCTTCAAAAAAAAAATTACTTAGGTAGATATTGTAAGAAAATCGAAAAATCGTCAACCTACAAATCTTTTCATGGTCATTACCAATAAATATTCTATCGTATGTTCTAAAATACACGTGTAGGTACAGACGCCAGCACATCAACCTACTACAATCTGTCAGATTTCTGTAATAGATTTTTAACTTTATCGCTAAAGCATAAGGTTCAATGTTGATTGGGAAAATTTGACAGTTAGGTGTAGGTTGATGTGCTGGCGTCTGTACAATCAA
The DNA here is from genome assembly GCA_914767645.1 of Hydraecia micacea. Lineage (NCBI taxonomy): Eukaryota > Metazoa > Arthropoda > Insecta > Lepidoptera > Noctuidae > Hydraecia > Hydraecia micacea. The sequence continues at coordinate 8,354,415 of OU611781.1, forward strand.
CAAAGTAGAATATATTGAAATAGATATGGTAGCAAATGATAATTTTATTCTCTACGTCACTCCACACATAAATTGATTCACACTTACGAACTAGAAAATTGACCTATCACGGTGTCAAAAATATTTTCATTAGAGCACAGTCTACGTTGTGAACATAATTATGTTAGTAAGTCCGATTTAAAAGGCACGGTGTCTATATAAGGCTGATGTTACGTGGCGTATCACCTATGTGCTATGCCTATGTGTGAATCATGACAAATTTTCTGTATAAACTTTGGTGACGTTTGTTTACAATAGGCGCGATTTACCTACAGTAGTTGCTGTTCCTAAGTCAGTGGTAGCGAACGTACTGAATCGCACTTTTATTATGAGTTCGAAGGTTGAGATGTCTAACCACACCTTATATTGGCTAAAAGGACTTGAGGAACTGAAGAATTCAGAAACAAATTCTTTAGTTTGTAGTGGCACTTAGGTTACTATCATATTATGTGCCAAACCTACGTAATTATCAAACCATTTTCAAGAATGATATAGTGCGTGTTTTGTTTTGGACACAACCCTACTCACACCTTTTTCTCTGGCTCTGCGGTGGGCGGGGAAGGGGGCAGGAAGCCGCAGGACATCCGACACGTACAGGAAGCAAAACCAGTTCTCGAGGCTTTGTCCCTCAACAACCTCCCGGTCCCCAGGCCGCCTCTCCCCTCCCGCTTGTCCGACCACATTCCTATAGAGCCTCCGTGCGCAGGCGCACCCTTTCTTCAAATATCACACTGATGATAACTAATAAGAAATAAATTACTAATTAACCATAATATGGGTATAGGCCTGTAATTTTCCAATAACTCGTACATTTTAATAAGATTTATTTCCACGAAAACGAATCCGAACATTTAATTATAAAATCATTAAACTTTATAATTAATCACGTGGCCAAGCTGAATACGTTCTGTCCAGCTATGCCAAAATTGTACGTTTTAAATACTTTAATACCGGTCTAACAATGAATATTCACTAACGTCACGTTTAAATTAAATTCGTACAATTTATTTATACTTATGCAAATAAAGTGATTTACAACAAGATTCACGTGTCGTAATAACATCTGTCATAATACTTAATTGTCTTAGAGCCAGGAAACAACTCCAACTCATCTTTATTCATCATTAATACTTCACGTTCAAGAAAAATGCACTTAATTAATTACGAAATTATGTGATCCAAACAAACATTGTGGCACACAAACATCTACCCAGACAGAAGTATGAGACTCTAAATCTAAATGCGTCGCAGCAAGCAATTTTCTCTATAAATACAACGGGCTCCGTCGTCAAGTATATGATTAACTCCGGCGAATGTCTCCGTGAAGCGGAAAAACGTCGGCACCCAAAATAGATGCTGAATATTTCCGACTCGTATTCCTCACTACTTGTGAAAATGGTATCTAAAGACGGTCGGCGCGCGCGCAACTTCCGGAGCGCCGATAAACATGGCGGCGGCGAGCCAACATGGCGAAGTTTCCGGCCGCGCTGATTCACATATGATGGCGTCTGACTTTGGCTTGCTCACTGCATATCTGTATTATGATTCAACCTTACACAACAAGTAGGTGTCCAGACTAACATCTTTTGGAATTCGCTGTCTAGCAAATATCTATAAATAAATATATGCCTATTCAAAGTCTATAGAGTTTGTTGTTCATTACCGAACAATATATGTAAACATTGATGGAATGTACAGAATAAAAAGAAAATAGAAAACATATCGATAAGAAATTAACATAAGTAGAATTCAAATTGATATCTAGATTAATTTAAAAGATACTTGTAACTAGCACAATCAACATTTCCTGACTGTGATCGATTATATCAATCTCACTAATGTGTTTCTTCAAAGTAGATAAACATTATGTGTGTAAAATGATGAAGTTGATGCACTGATTGTCGCATTTACATTCAGAACACGTGTCTGTCTACAGTGTCTACTATCGAATAGCGCGTCAGTGCGTCTGAGAATCTCGTCGATCCTCGTGATTTCAATTTCTTATTTGTATGTGTACGAATTGGAGTTAAAATCGTACATCGTGCGAATGATTCATATTTCTATCAGTTAAATTGGAAATCGAATGATGTTTTTATTACTTGATTGTTGTTCCAGTCCTTTTGTGTCAGTCGGATTGTTTAAATTGTACTCACTTGACATTGTTCGCTTGGCAGTCAAATAAAGTATTAAGAAATGACGTAGGTGTCTGTTTGAACCTAAAGACATAGGTGTCTGTTTGGGCAAGAAAGAAAGAAAGTTGCATAATTAATTATTAGGTACATGTCAGTTATTACTTGTAAAGTAATTATTTTGAAAGGAAACCATTCAACGAACTACGGATTGGAGAAGTTGCAAAATAGGTATGAGTAATAAGAAAAATGTTTTATTATATTTACGTGTTCTATTCAAATCCTTGGCGGGTCTTATATTAACTTTACAAGCTACAAGGAGTAGAAAGGGCTCCTAAATAAAATGTTAACTTAATTCAGTTGAAATGGAAACGACAACCACAAATAATGGGGCCTCAAAATGAAACTGTTTCTGGAGTAGCTAATTGGCTTTTTTACTAAACAAAATGGTACAGAAAAGTGATGATATCCCAAATAGCAGTAAAATAAATAAGGGTTATAATGTTCGCGTATAGTGGAGTGTATGAACCGGATCCAGGGACATTCCGCAAAGCACCGGTGCGCGTGCGCTGGGCTGGCGCCAACCTCGCGCCGGAGTAAGTGCGTGCCTGCCATCACTTCCATTACAACCTTACATATAATTGTGGGTTAACACTTCGCAGATAATACCAAGATATTATTTACTTGCTGATTGCATTTTTGTGATGATTAGATGATTAGCTTCATCAAACTGATAATTAACCAGAAAATTTTAGAATTCACCAACATACCTATTTTGAACTACCAATCATTGTATTCATATATTGTAAGAAAGATATGCTTTAATATTAGATAAGTAGGCCACAGTTGTGTAACTGCCCCTCGTAGACCTTGATTTCATAACAGTTATCTGAATGTGTAAATAATGTAAAAGTCGTAATTTGGCAGTAGACAAATGTTACGTTACGATGAGGAACGTAGTCTCACAGCTAGGGCTGCCAAACATCCCAACACTATTGCGCTTGTTTACATTGATATACTCATGAGATAAAAATGTTAATTGCTTTTATCGTATAATTTTAGTCTAACAAAAAAAAGACAACACCAATCAGGAATGTACAAATGCAAAATATTTAATAAATCAGGAGCTGTTTTTTACCAAATTCTAGATGATTTAAATGTAAACCAAGTAAAGAGATTATATATTATTCACACTGGGCGTTTGTCTAGCGTAGCCGTAGACGTCGCGTAGGCGTCCGCTACGCCGGTTTTGCGTAGGCAATACGCTACGCCGCAATCGCGTAGCCGTGCGCTACGTCGACATCCCGTAGGCGTGCGTATCGTAGCACTTGCGTATGCGTTAAGTGATGTCGATTAGACGTAGCGCAATCGCAATGTTTTTTCGATGCCATCATTAACGTATCATCAAATCGGTTTCTTTTCTTTGATTTCTTGCTTTCCTACTAAAAAGAAAACCATTACAAAAATTACAAAAGAGATATGTGAGGAGTTTTCAGTCAATTAACTTGTAAAGACTATACCTATTGTATCTTAGTGTATCATACATTATATTTTCCACACATTTCCGTCATCAATTACACATCGGTAAGAAAACTAGAGGTATGCAAAGGAAATTAGACAAAACTTTGGACAAACAAACGTTTATAACATTTTGTTTTGTTACAGACAGTGTCGACAAAAAGCAGTCAACCCTGTGTGAAGCAAGGTTGTCGTACCGCGCGCGGCCGTGGCAGTGAACTTACTTTCTTTGGCTTGCGCTTGCGCACAGCCTGCGACCGGCGACCGGCGACCAAGCGTGGATCGTGCTCGTTTAATAAAACCCAACCTGTCGCACACACTAAATGAGTTGAATCTATTGCAATTATAACCACTCCTGAATTATTTATAAGCGTTATTTCGATCGTGTCTATTCTGAGACGATTGTGCGTGCTACTTAAAGATGCTAGATATTATCAAGTAATGAAAATCTACAACGCTTCGATGATTTTATAAAACTAGAATAAGAAATCTAAAATTTAAAGCTTAAGGGGCTTAGAAGACCTAAACGCAAAAAACGCAAGTTTTATAAACAATAAAAGTATATGATAAACTACAGTAAAAAAACTCAAAAAAATATATGATATTCTTCAGGATAAATGCGAGGAAGCTAGTGTGTTGAAAACATAATACAACTTATTTGGTACGATAGAAAAAAATCATGAAGATACCTCTAAAAACTTTTTTTTTACAACAAAATTCATACTAATATACATACAATCATTATGATTTTTTGTCAGATTATTCTACAAGCAACATACTAAAACTATAGTGTTTTAGTTTTTTTGTTCAAACACTAGATTTTTCGTAAATCGATAATTGCTTCATATTTTGCAATAAATTACCAGCGTTGTGGCATCGCGCTTCTCTTTCTTTTCTATGCAGTCCGACAAAGACCGCGCTTTAGGTCATGTAGTCCTCTTAATATACCTAATTTACATGCCTACTTGGACAATGGAACATTTTATACTTAAATACTTTAACTGCAGTTAGACACTCCGTAAGTAGATATAATAACTTCTGTGTGTTATGAAGTAAACTTAAAACCGTATAAGTTGCATTCAAAACTATATTGCTGTTTCTAAAAATAAACGATAATCACGCTTTATAAAAATAAGTAGGTACTCATAAATATACCCAATCGAGCATAAAACTAACCAAAATTGCGCAGACTACGTGAGTTACGTGCCACAATTTGAAAAGCCAGATATTTCATAAAAAAGGCAATTTTCACATTACGTCATGCCATGAAAATATAGAACACAGATTACGAAGTAAAAAGTCACAAACCAAAAAAGATATAGGTTTGTTGTTGTTATTTCAAAACGCAGCAAAGTTATATTCAATACAGCCACGAAGGCTTTAATCATCTGGCATGAAAATATAGAACACAGGTTACGAAGTAATGACCTAAGTAATAGCAAAAAAACCGGCCAAGTGCGTGTCGGGCGACGCACAATTTAGGGTTCCGTAGTTGTAATGAATTTATCCCAAGTACAAACTTAACATTGTAGTTGAAAATCATGTTCTCCCATACATTGCAACTGCAAGTCGACTATTACTCGTAAACTTGTAACCTTTTGAGAGACCTATCCAACGATACCCCACACTATGGGAAGGATGAAAAAAAATTATCATCCCCACTTTACATGTAGGGGAGGTACCCTAAATAATTGTTTTTTTTTTCAAACTTTTATTTTACCACTTTTTCGGCGTCATTAACGTGTATACTCATGCCAAATTACAACTTTCTAGTACCAATAGTTTTTGAGCTAAACCGCGGACAGACAGACAGACGGACGTGGCGAAACTATAAGGGTTCCTTGTTGACTACGGAACCCTAAAAAGACAAAACAAAAAGCTAGAAGTATGTTGTCGTTATTTCAAAACGCAGCAAAAGTATATTCAATACAGCCACGTAGGCTTTAATCGTCGTCCGCAATCCTACTTCCGCGTAGTTCATCCCGCTGCGCGACCTAGGCTAGGCTAGGCTGGGCCGTTATCATCGAGCCCGTTACGTGACGAGCCTGACCCGGATCCAGCCGCGCGCTGTAAACGCGCACCACATGGAAAAATGCACTAATCTGTCACATTACATACATAACAGTATCGCGAACGATGCTTGCAATACTGTTACCGCTTTGTGCGATTTTACCGCCCGCTAATTGATAGGTTTAATCAGTGGAATAGATCCCTAGAAGTTGGTATCTATGTGCTTCAATCCCGGTGAGTTTCAAGTATGTAATGAAGATTTTTCTGTGCCTTCTAAGCCAGCCCTGGCCTTCTGTAAATATAATTAGATATCGGTCAGGTGTTTTATATAAATCGTTTGAAAAATAAACAACGTAGGTCTTGTAAATACTTATGTTGGATTGAGTGATGAAGGTATTATTTTCATAAGGTATTGCTGAACAGGTTTTGTAAGACTATTATTGCGGCGCATATTTCTTAACTTCTTATTATAAATATTATTGATGCTCTAAAAAGATTACATCTATCTATATATAGGGTCCCATTAAAATAGATGGACAAATTTAAACACAGTGCTCACGTCTAACCAAGGATATCCAAGCAAAAAAAACATTTTTCTTATATTATATTTTTTTACCATCGTCCTTATTTTGGTGGTCTGAATGATTTCTAAAAGTTTGTCCATCTATTTTAATGGTACCTTATATATAAAATTCAAAGTCCTGACTGACTGATATATCAACGCACAGCCTAAACCGCTGGTCCTGGAGACATGAAATTTGGAGGATGTGTTCTTTGTGAAGAGTAGGTATCCACTAAGACAGGTTTTTTCGAAATTCCACCCCTAAGAGGGTAAATGGAGGGAAGGTGAAATTTCACGCGGACGAAGTCGCGGGCAGAAGTTTTATAACAGATTTAAAAAAGGAGGAGGTTCTATGTTCGTCTGTATGTTTTTTTATGTAAGTATGTATGTTAAATGTTAATCGATATTTTCATAAATAGTGAACCGATAAAAAAAAATATTCATTTGGGTGAAGCTCGTGTGTTGGTCCCATATTTTATTAAGTTTGCATTGGTAGTTTTTGAGTAAGCTTCAATAATACCTACATATTTCAATCACTTTAAGTATGTCGATGATGTTACAAAACTTCCTGTCACTGTTGTTTACATAGCAAGTAGTGGTATACGCATTCATGTGGGGTAGGTATGACAGCTAATACATGAAAAATAAAAACTTTTTTTACAAAAAACAAAACCAACCGATTTCCGAAAAAAAAACCCTACAAAGTGAAAAAAAAATCCATCATTTTCGTGTCTGGGGCATAAAACGAAAATACAAAACCGAAGACACCGACTTCCGAAATGAAAGTAATTTTTCACATTGTAGTGTACTTTTTGGAAGTCTAGATCTATGTTGTATGGTGCCCCATAGTCAACATAGATCTAGCTTTAAATAATGATTATACAGGGTATCCCGTAATTAATGGATAACCTCTTAAGAGGTCATTGTACTTATGATTATGAACAACTATTACTATGGGACCAAACCTGAAATCGCGAAAAAAGAATCAGCTGTTACCTACATTTTGACGAGTTATGCGAACGTAAATCTAGGGAACAGCTGATTTTTTTTCGCCATTTCATGTTTGGTCCCGTAGCAAAAGTTGTTCATAATGATAAGTACAATGACTCCTTAACAGGTTATCCATTAATTACGGGACACCCTGTAGAATTAAATTCATAACCTGTAATATTAGCATTAGTTTTATGATCGTAGTGTCAAATATTTCATCTTACATCGCCTCTTGACATTCGACCATTACCAATGTCACAATCACAAGACTCTTTTTATTAATGCACATCAAAAGGTTATCAATTTAATAATACGGTTTCTCCTTATTATATACTACTTATGTAGGTACATAACACGATACATGGAAACATGGATTTACCAGTCTTTGATATGATGATTAAAAATAACGTAGTTATTCACTCAAGGACATAAATGAATGTCGACTATCATTAAAATTTGAAGTATCTGTCTCTTGATCAACAACGGGAATTCTCGCTAATAACACCCTTAGTAGACGAGCATATAGCTCGGTACCAACTTGGCGGCACACCGACATACCAAGTAGAGTGCCAATAAAATGTAATTAAAATCACAAGTAGAGTGCAAGATGGACCGCTAGTTCCCCAGGTGACACTTATCAAGCGGACTGGAAGCGAGCGGCATCGGCGCCCGCGCAGACAACGTCGCGGCCTGTTGGACGAGTCAATTTTATATTCTATTTGGGTAAATAGCACATGCACCCGGACAGACAATTATACTGTATTAGATATCTATAACTAATGGGATGGTCAACACTGTTCTGTTGGCTTTACTTACACTTACCTATACTTGCCGACTATCTGACCTGCAGATGATCAGCGTTTTTCACTAGATTCGAAATTGAACATCTTTAAATCCGATTTTGAACATTTTACACCAATAATTTTTATTGTGTGAAAAACTAAGAAAATTCTCATGAGAGTTTTGAACATAAGTACACAAGGAAGAAGTTAGGCAGCCATAAAAAGGAAATTTATTACTTTTTTGAGTATTTTTTATCTACTTCCAGTACCTACGAATATCTAGATACCTACTTAATATTTTATAATGTAATGGTGACACTTCATTATTTTAATCACGACACCGAATCCTTTTTGAACAACTGACAACAGCCGTATCTGATTAAACGGTTGTGCGAAATTATATTGAATTAGTATTTAATAATGGCAACTTAGTATTCTTATCTTACAGTACCTATCTATTTCTTTTATAAAAAAAACTGTTTAAAAAGATAAAATAATCACTATTTCCATGCGAAATATAGGTAAGGATTACAAATTAATTAGATTAACTACCAAACTATTTTTAAAGAGCAAGAGAGGCCAATATTGCGTAACGTGTTTATCAGTCAACTCTATCTAGATATCATCCTAACTGTAACAAATTAGGTACATAAAATACATTCCAAAGTAGCTATCTATTTAATCATAATTGATCGAAACTATTGAAAACTTTTAAGAAATATACTGTAGGTAAGGAAAAAATCATTGACGGAATAATATTTCGATGACCATTTCCCGGAATAACAATTTGCTCATTATCATTCCCGCCAAACAACAGACCGCTAATAAAATAGTAGGTGAATCGTTCGTTGAGTTAATAATTATTTCTATTTTTGATACTTATTATTTGAGTTTCTGAAAACAATGCAAGTTCGGTGGAGAGGTTTCAAAAGTAAGTAACGTACGGCCTTCGCAAGTTATGCAATAAACAAATATTCTCAGTGTTTTACTAATGAGGCACGAAAACAATACTATATTTCGGGATAAATCGTTTCGTCATCACTTATTATTATAATAGAGCAAGTACCTATAAACCCACGCAAGACAATGCTAAATCTCCTGAAACGGGTAATACTTATTTATTAATATCGCATAAATATTAATTTATATTGTAATATACGGACATGAAGTGGGTCCAGGAAGTACACGCAAATACTATGTAATGTCTTAAAAGAACTTGTAAGGTTTTTTTCTCGTGTACATCGACTCTGCGAGCTCAGCCACCGCTGCCGGTCGTAACTGGTCGACAAAAAGTATGCATATATTTGAATTTAATTTTGCGAACAGGAAATACTGAGACGAGCAGACAAATTAAAGAACAAAAAAAAACAAAGGCGAAATAATATCTACGTATTTACGGAATGTGACGCGGATTTTTTTTTCATACAAACCTTGTCACTATTCCATTTCGTAAGAATATTTATTATGACATAAAGCGCAATCTTCATAAGTCTGAAGTTCCTCCATTAAAAATGGGGATCATTCCAAGGGAAGAAAATTCCACCTTGTTCTCCGGCTCCAAAACGTTAAGTACTAGGTACGCCAAACGTAATTGCTACACTTTAATCCAACAACGGTTTGAATTATAGGTGCCCACTGCTCATTGGCACTAGGCACCAGGCATAGACAAAAATTGATTTTGTAGGGGTCAACGGGAAAAGATAAAATTGAGATGTCATGATTTTCTAGAGCGCCATGGATAACTTTTAAAAAGAAATAAATTCATTAAGCAAAGAAAAATTAGAACTCAAATGTTAATTTATTCAAATATAGCTTAATTTGAACACAATAGTCATGTGCTTAATTCCAAATGACATCAAACGGAACATATAGCATAAAAATAAGTGATTTTTTACATGATATCTTATCACACCTACACAAGAAACATTTGTTTAGTTAGTAGTTTACTCCACTATTTACATTATCAAACGTTACTTGATAGATACGAAAGACTCATTTCTCTCCCACACTAACAACAAACGCGAGAGTGCAAAGTCATTCAGTAGATGTAAAGCAAAAACAGTCTATAAACGTAAAAATGTGACAATTGCAGGGAGTTCATCAATCTTCGCCATTTGAATGGGACGTAGGTGCGGCACGATGGTTTAACAATGACTTCGGTCATCCAGAGAAATTATTAATTGGCCCAAAGGCATGACAAAGAAGCGGAAATATAAAACTTCTGCACTGGAACCCCGCAGCGCGAGGCGCTTTACCTGACTCTTGCCCTGCCATTGTATCCTGACTCAATAGAAGGTATTTGCTCTTGAGATGCTGTGGGAAATTGCGCAACGACCGTTGAACGTTATAAGAAATTTTTCGATCCATCATCTTGGAGGTAGTATCATGTCAGATAATGACGAGCAGTAAGCGTGAAATGGAGGCTTTTATACAACCCTTTCATTTTATACCTGCAGAGGTAATCCTAGATTATAGAAACAGTTACGTGCAGAAACCAGAACAATTGATTACAACAAAGGCATAGAGCTAAAAAAAATCAACCAAAAAGATATATGTACTTAACAAAAATCTTGCTAAAGAGAAGGCTAAAGGACATTCAAGATATTTGTTTAGTAGTTACTATTTTTGCAAATACCTAAGTTTGAGCTCGAAAGGTTTTTATTTAGTAGGTAAGTGTCGGTTATGAGTATCTTAAGTTTGGTTCAGAATACATAATCATCAACATCAAACACATTCATCAGCGCTATCATCTAAAATCTTTACGTCCATATATAATATGATCTATTTCTTAAGTGTGCAAAATCGTTAAGTTGTGAATTCACACCTCTTTGTCCCCGCCGATGTCCAAACCATCGCAAGTGTCCGGATTCATCGAACCAGCCTGTCCACTGGCCGTATATCTCACAGACGAGTGTCAAACAAATCCGAGGCCGTTTCCTAGAAGGGACACCGCGGCGCCTTAGAGACCCTATCATTTTTTGTGCCCTTAAAGATAATAAATGATGCACTTAGAAAAAAAGAATCCGACCTGTTCACGAAGATAACGATCACGATTTTTATAAAAAAAAAAAAATAAATAAATAAATAAATCATTTATTTTGGACCAAACACTTGTACACATATCATAAACCTGCCAAACTGCGTGACAGTTTGTCGGCAGGATTAGCGCTCGTCTTAAATATTTGGTATCAACAATCTGATTAAACATCTAAGTAGTTAAATACATATACTTTCAATGGACGGTAAGAAGATTTAACAGTAGTGCAACTAACTATTGTTGCATCTTGCGACAATTTCATTAAGCAGTTCAGTTTTTAATTTAATCTTTAGTGTTCGCTTACTCATGCCACCATTATCTTTTCTTAGCCAGTCGATATTATTGAAAAGTGTAGGGAAATGCTAGCCGGAATTATAACGAACAGGAATCCTTTTGGGATGTGGTGGAGCGAGCAGACAATGCGTCGGCAAAAGACGCGTTATAAAGTGTAGTTGTAGATTGTACCCATCTCATTTCATATCTGATCGGATCATAATAATTACTGTAGATGATACAGAAAAAAATATTGGTTTAGGTAGAGTGGAATTTAGGTAGTGGTTCTTATGCCTCTAATCGATATCTTTTTCAGTTCCCATTTTATGTTTATTCTAAATGTTTCCATTTTTTTTTCTTATGGATAAGTTGAAAGGAGAAAGTAACTTATACCGTAACAAGAAAACAAAAGAAAATTCGAAGCACAGAAGTTAAATTAGTAGGAATTATGACGTCATTGTCATAAGAACACTTAGGTTCTTGGATTCCTAAAAAAATAAAATCTTATTTCGCGAAATCAATATTTCATGTAAAAGTTCTTAGTGGCCGCAAATCTCAAAACCGCAGAGAGGTAAACAAAGTTTCTTGTAAACTATAAAACTCCTCTTCGTATCGGAATATGACAAAAGGATCAAGATCGGGCTTACTTCATCCCAAGCAATAGGCTTCTGTAAAATTGTTTAGAGCTTATAATCTAACGCCGGCGTCTATTAGACAATGTGCTTTTAACTAAGAGGAATTCCTAACATTTCAAACGGATCTTTTGTATTTGTACAAATAATAAAATGGTTGTAAAGCTCTCGAACCTTTTATTTCCTCGCTTCTTCCATGGTTTTGTAAGTGAATAGACCTCTCAATATCCTATTTAAAGCTTTGGTTTGCCCACTTTCCACGAAAAGGCTTTTAATAGAATATAACTGATTATGTATTGTGTAGATATTTGCAGCCATTAGAAAAATATAAGCACCTTATAAACATAAAGTATTAAAAAAATATATAAAAAATAGTTGCCTATATTGGCTTATTGTCATGACTAAGAATTATTTTATGGAATACCAAAAAATCTACCGAAGCTTCCGGATCTACGATCCAGAGCACGATTTTTCTAAAATGTCATCATATACTTCTACAAAGCTAATGCTAAGATTCAAATGTTTGTAGGTACAGAAGTAAAGCAAAAAGTGCCACAATCCATTATAAGTGCCACTGAAACTGATATAAGTACTAAAAAGAGTTCTTTACAATTCCCCAAATCACAATCACAAATAAACAGAACCTAGATTGAATATAATTATGCTATATCCTCCAATGGGAACATTCCATACACACCGCAAAGAATACAACAACAAAGTCGGATGGTCACCACACGACACGATGCGATGGAACTGGGAAAGAACCACTGTTTACCACTTCGTTTCCCATTCAAGGTATTGTTCGGAAGTGAAGAAGTGCTCCATACTTGGAAGTATAATGTATCCCTTTGTATGAAAGTTAATATTTTAGCTGAACGAAATTCGTTCCCATTGTGTACCGCAAACGTTACCTGCTATTGAAAAGAATAAAAGTACGGATTGCACATATATTATGAGAAGGTTATAAATAGTGCAAATATTCACAAGAGATCGGATAATACATCAAAAGTGTAAAGCAACGTATTGGTAGAAGTTTTATAAGTGGGATGGGCGATGTAATTGATCGCAGAAAAAATAGATGCGTTTCTAAATTCAAAAGAATAAAATATCATTATTTCTAGGAAAACTTAAACATCCTCATACAAACTAAATATGATTACCAAATTGTATAGGTACGTAAGTAGGTACCTAAGGCTCGCAATTTGCCAGCCTTCTATATGCAAATTCTTGGGAAGTCAATACAATTTTAATCAGGCAAAATCTTTTGTACGTATATTCTGAAATATACCGAAACTTAACTAATTACAAAACAATGGAGGTTTGTCAAGCGAGGTGCCGCTAATAGCGAGCGTGGTGGATGTAGCTCGTCGCGTAGTCGACCTTGGATGACGCTAGAACGTTTTCCTACTTCACTTCCTGCTCGATACCATCTTGGTTTGGTTTGAATCGAACGCCGGCGCCATACACTGACTCGACTGTAGGTACATAATTATTAAACATTAAGAATGTAGATAGTACCTAGTAGGTATAATTATTACTCTTATTGTATTCATTGTAAAAAAGCAATTTAACATAAAACTTCGTCAAAATTATTTCATTGACGTCATAAAATATGAAAGTCCCCAAAAACTTATTAGAAGTGTAGTTCGCCGGCGCGCGTTCCTATTTTTCCTATATAGCTGATACCAACCTACTTAGTAAAATTAACACTTTTGCTTAATAGTGTCTTTAGACGGCATTAAAAATAGAGTTGGTGCTAAAACCTTGTAGTTATGAGACAGCAGCAGTAATTTCAGTAATGGACAGCCAGGTATATCATCCCATTTATAGTGGTTGAATCTGTCTAACCCCGAATGCACTTTCTTTTATCCTACAATACAGCCTCGTTTCTTTTATGCTGAGAAATATAAACTTCCTGAGCACAAGCTACGATGTAGCGTTAGAAACAGTAGAGTACTAGGCATAGACAATGCGGGAGCGCAACCACGCATAGACAGTGTTTTGCATCGCTCCGCGCCCTTGCAATCTTCCTAATGAGTGAACCCTTTCACACTCTGGACAAAGCTGGGGTTTCACGGGTGATGTGACACGTATTCATAACATCGTTCTTTGTTAATTCCAACTGAAATGAAATTTTGCTCTTTAGGTAAAGTGAATGAAATTGTGAAATTACGCTGTATAAAAGGTAAACATTTTTCGAGAGTACGTTCAATTAAATTCAGCGCGAAAGCCTATGTCTATGCCTAATATGTCGTCTGTATAGACGTCACGTATGGTTTAATATAAAAAAAATGTTTTTAAAAAAGCTATAAAATGTTCGAATAAAACTTTATTCTGATCAATAAACATAATTCAGACTAAGCCACAGTTATAATCATATAATTTGCTATGCATATTTACTACAGCCATATTGGATGGGGAGTTTTTACTTAATAAAATTAGGGTTGATCAATTTATGGGCTCTCGGTGAAGCGCGTGTGCCAGCCACAAGTTTCTAATAATACCTATACTTTAATTTGACAGAAATAAAACTTTTATATCTGTGACACGGAAACAACTATAGGATTCGTGGATTAGTAGGTACAGACGCCAGCACATCAACCTACCCCAAACTGTCAAATTTTCCCAATCAATCTTGAACCTTATGCTTTAGCAATAAAGTTGAAAATCTATTAAAGAAATCTGACAGATTGTAGTAGGTTGATGTGCTGGCGTCTGTACAATCCGGGGAATACGGATGAAAGACGACAGAAAATCTGACCTACTTCTAAACAACATTAGAGATAATTGGAAACAAAAATAAGAATACCAGTCAATTATTGTCCCACTGTAGGGCAAAGGCCTCTTCTTATACACAGAAGGCATGAACATTGATCGCCACATTTGATCACGGCAAAAACACTAATGCATGAAATAAATACATTACTAGACAAGCACCCTAACTGTTATTAAACGACACCTCGTTACTAATTTAATCAATTTTTTAAATTGAAATTGGTTTTTAATATTAATCGATTACGACTTATCAATATAAGTTGGTAACGGGTCAATACCCGTTAAGAAAAAACATACGAAAATGGTCATTGTGCGTTCCTGACGTTATTGTATGCTGATGTTGAATCAGGGCACAGCTGCTGTAAGGCGAACCAATTCACATGCCATTATTTTAATCCAACTACATCAATATTTGAATTAAAAATCTGATAATAATGCTAATGAAATTAAGGAACTTTCAGATAATACGGCATTCTGTGGTAAAAAAAAAAACATAAGTAGGTAACGCACAATAGAATGAACAACAATCCAACAACTTCTAATACAATACAGAACTGACATAATAATTGCATCACGAACAGTTGCTGTAATAATAAGGATGTTTTGTTAGCCGACCTACGCAGGCTACGAAGTTATCTAAGTAAAAGAATTATTAAAGAAAAAAGTCTGTAGCGCCAGCGCTACGCTTTGCACTCGTAGACTTACTACGCTATCCAAAATATAGATGAACTCTGTAAGTATCTATCTATGTGATTATCCACGACTTTCAAAAAGATAATATCTACAGTCAACCAACCACTATTCGATATATGTACAAGTAGGTCCCGTTTTATAGCAGTTTAAATCGAGTAGGTACCTATAAGTAACGATTCCCATCCCATCTACATTAAAACAATGATTAGTCTATGTCCGCTCTGAGAGTGCGTGAGCGCAACGTCTAGCGACGCGTAATAGGAAACGATGTAATACCTAAAAGAGACATCTGAAGCTAGTAAGATGCGAGACAGAGATGAAAACATTATCAACTTGTTACCCAATGAATTCATGCAAACATACAAGACAATAGACATACATAGATGTAAGTTTGCACTTTGTAGTTCTTTATTAACTCTCCAACCTCTTTGAACCTAACCAATGTGTCTAACCAATTTGAACTAAAATAAAAATCCTGATTTTATTCAGACCCTCCCTGTTCAAATCAAAACGAATTATATTTACTTAAACCTATAGAAAGCAACTTGCTTTCAGGTAGGTATAACCTTAGCTTCCTCGTTGAAAAGGTTTAAGGGTCGCGGGGCGGTATCAGAACAATGTTTACACCTGTGTGTGTATCTTAACGAGGGGCTGAACTTGCCCTTCTTCTCACGCTCTCCGGAGTTCGGAGCAAGGTGTCGCGTTTGATTTACAAGTGCCATCGTCGAACTTACGAGGTTGATCATACTTTATGTTGTTATATTTTTATAATATGACGTTTTGGTCTTGCGTCTATACAACCTTACGACCAACCGACAAGATTTTAACGTTAACAGATCAAGTGGATACAGATTATAGGTTCAGGACTTCAGGCTCTTCTATCTCTACTAATGATTTATTTGGTTGTGTCAAAATATTTTCAAGGTGTTTTTTATTTTAGGTTTAAGTTAAAACATACCTACATGACTATGCGTGATACTTTATTTAAGATAGGTAAGTACTCATTTCAACATATCCAAATTCAAGTAGGTACCTATCTTCTAAATAAAAGAGAATGTCTCCAAAAAACTGTTACTAGACATAGACTTGTTTTCCACAGGGGCATTAATTCTTTGTTGCCTTGGAATTGCCTAAGGTATTCGCTTACATTAGTGGAAATACTGATGCCTACTGACAATCACTTCAGTTTATCTCCTAGCAACAGGTAGGTCATCATTATAATGCAAGTTACGTCAAATCGCTAACACTGCACGATGCCTTACAAGTTCGTCCCTCACCGCATCCCTCCTTCCAGAACGTAAACATGCGTAACTAGTGTAATTGCATTATCGACTGCAATGCCATCACTGTCATGGACAATCAAGAATTCATTTCCGGAAATTTATTTCAAAGGAAATTAAAAACCAATTTCAAAGGCAGTAATTAAAAAATCCGAAACAAATGTGCATCGAGCTCGCAAAACCTATTCACATCTTTAGAAGGACTCTTATTTAAAACGAAACATGTGCGTATAACATTAAAAAATAAGCCCTAACCCTTTCCCTAAACTTAAATCAATTAATGACGTTGTATCTAATCTACAGTCCATAGATGCGACAGATGTGAGCGACAGGGGGTTAGCGGTGAAAATTCATAGATCTCCTCCCTCTCTGACTGTGATCGGACCCTTCCGAATTGTGCAAACTGTTCGCTATACGATGCATCTGTCCACTTGCTTTTATAGTGACGCCCAACTGCAAAAAAAAACGACATCGATGTTTCAATGTTAAATTTATTTATCACACTTCTCTGTAAGCAATCACTCGAATTTCCAAATACAAGGATATACCGTTCCAATGCCAACGCTGTCACCTTTAAGTACCTACTTCCATTTATAATGGTAACGTTGCTCAGTAACTAAGCAACAATTCAGTTCCCAGCCAACGGTTAAAGCAGCTCAATTAAAGTGCGGTCACTTCCTGAAAGGAGTACAGTTTAGCAAACACAGCGGAACTGGTATTGTTTCATACCGAGAACGGTACAAGCTTGAGACATATTGCGGACTTTATGCTTCCTGTTTCCAATGTGAATATAAACATCAGCTCTTTGTTTGATGTAAGTAGCTAGTCAAAACCGCGAGGATTAACCGTAGCTACACATGGCGCACAAATGTAATGCTTATTATTCTGCACTAAATGACAAAACTCCAGCCGATTGAAGTTGCAAAATGTGTCATTAACATAAAACACATGCAAAAAATACAACCATATTACGAGTATATGGGATACATTATGCAAATTTATCGATAAAATATAATGCGCCGCCCTAAAGTAATCGGACTCTGCACTTTGTCCCTCACTGAGATAAAGTCGCCCTAGCATTCAAACAAGTGGCTCACACACACTGACGCATAATCAGGAAGTACAATGAAGATTAAAGAGACTCGTTACACACACGCATGGTTAATGTAATAATATTCGTGTAGGTACCATCCCGTGAGTAGAAGTAGCTGAATATAAATAATATTGCGTACGCACACAAAGGAAGAATTTAAATAAAGAGTCTCGCGGCTGTACCAGGAAGTGGCAGCTCACTTACCCACACATAGGAAGCGGCTATATCAGCTATAGGTAGGAGCGCTATGTGGCGCTGGCGCACACTTGTGCGTCAACTATGCGTGGGACCGCGCGCACATGGCCTGATTGGGACATACCAAGTGAGCCCCCAGACGATACACTTTTTACGACGCGTAGTTATTATGATATTATTATTACACAGGACAGTTAATAGATTCTGTCTGAAGACCATCGCATGTTTTAACACCAAAGCATAAACACAGCGAATATTTTTCCGAATACGGAATTTTTACTTCCTGCTTTTACTCGTCACTTAACGAAGTTTACAAAATATTGCACGTTATGACATGCTGTGGACTTCTGTTGTTTTAAACGTTGAATGGCAAAAACAGAAAACGGGGACGTGTTATAAATTACAAGTAAGTACTCAACATTGATTTCAAAATGGTAAAAAAATTATATTACATAACTTCAAAGAAAGAAAATATGGTGTTCGAACGTACGCTAACAAAATACCGCCCGCGTCATGTGCCCTCATCCATACGGATGCATTCCCAACCCGGTTTTTTGATCACGTCGATCCGAAACGAACGGAGGGGTCGCTTTGTCATGTGACACTTGTGCGCACAGAGACTCACCCAGGGGGTTACTCGTTAAAATCAGGGATTAATTGTCCATTCAGGGCAAGTTCGCGTTGTTACATCGACAGGATCAATAAAGCCATGTGTACGAATTAGGTATACTGCACGTTTTATTTTTATGTTGCTTACTAGGCCTCATTGCAGCCAAAAAATGCATTAAGTAGAAAAGTTGTATGGTACCTTCGCCACTGCTAAATACCATTTTACCCAACAGGCACTGTTTTATGGGATACTTAGACATGGACTACATACATAATATACGAGAAAGACGATGCTTTAAATCTTTAGTCATTTAAGTATTCGTTGCGTGACCATAAACTGCTGCGCGTTGCCATCGGCTGAGGTCGACGGAAGTTGACGATTTCTTAACGGCATGTAATTATCTTTATAGGATTGGAACAAGAAAAAGGACTGCGTGTTGAGTTTACGGATGCTTTAGATATAAGTACTTATATTAATTTTATTAACTTTACAATATTTGAAGCAACTTCCTAGAAAATGTGGTTGTTGTCTTCTGGGTAATGCCATGGAATACGTATTTACGAAACAAGTTGCTATTTTTATAATAATGCAAGCATTGACTAATGGTGAGACATGCCTGTACCTATTGTTTTAGAACTCCTGGGGGTCAACACGCATTGATCAACGAAAACATATAAATCTGCTGGTTTCCTTGCTTAAATTTACTATACAATATCTACGGGTGGTTCATAAATTTTCTCAATTGAAATAGTTACCTAACGACTTATATTTGGAATTCAGATCAATATGTGTTATGATAATTTTTGAATACCTAATCGTATCAATATCAATCCACCTTACTTCTGAAAAAACCGGTTGCCAAAAGTGGTTTTCTTCGATTAAACCGCTTCAGAAATCACAAGCATGGTTTTTTTTAAGCACCTAGGTACCCACAGATTTAATTCTAATAAGACTATCATCAACCAGTGACGTAATTACCATATTTAATCACGAATTTATAGCATGATCTACTGCTCGCTACCTAGCCGTGGGTAATCGAGTCTACAGATCGTAGACAAGATAAACGCTTGTTTACAATCCTAGGGTTCATCATATCGGCCAACTACATCTTTGAGCTCCTCATAAACTATCATAATGAACGATTAAAAAGGTATTATTGCAATTACCATCAACGGATTCCCGAATACGTACGTAATACTGCACAATTCTATAAGTACATCACATAGATACAGTGAAGACCTGTCCACCGTAGTCCTAAACTAGTCCTGCAGTTGAAATCTGCAAAACGACACCACATTCTAAAACTTATTCTCCATTTCTTGTCCCCAATATTTGGGGTTAAAAAAATCTGTTGTGTCTTTACTTAGGGATATCCGAGCACTGATTTTTTTATCATCCACATAAGGCTTCTTTTATTTAAACCTAGAACAACACGCAAGGACGGAGATTTATGTTCACCCCACTTTCTGAATACAAAGTTGCTCATACTTCCATATTTATTTATAATCTTATTTATAAATGTATTACCCAACCAGAACAAGACGTTACAACGTAAAGTTCTGGTCTACTCTAAAGGCAAGTAAGTGGCGCAATTTTTCGGTGTGACATCGTTGCCTAGTTCTGAGTGGCACCTGATTATGTAATGCGAGAACAACGACGCCGACGGACGGTTGAATCGGGGTCGCGGTCTGCGAGCGAGCGCTCGGAAGTGCGTTGAGTTGAGACTCAATGAATGCTTCAGATGGTGCAATACTCGATCATTTATCGTGATTACAAGCTCTAGATGCCGCACAACCAGTCTGGTATATAAATACAAATTACATAACTTGGCTGCTTACCAAAAATCATTAAAGTAACGAAACAAAGCCAGAAGAATCTTTGTAACCCAAAAGAGTCTTCTGACCCCTATTTGTTCAGCAAATCCAAAGCTATGTACCTATTTTTCTAAAACTTTGGCATTGAGTACTTAGTCACAGTTAAAGGGCACCTTACAAAATAATTGGTAAATTCAGCTGTTACGGAAGAAAATGTATGAAAAAGAAGACAAAAACGTTCTAGTGCGCCCTCATTTTATACTACTTAGTATAATTTCATCTA
This sequence comes from Hydraecia micacea, assembly GCA_914767645.1. NCBI lineage: Eukaryota > Metazoa > Arthropoda > Insecta > Lepidoptera > Noctuidae > Hydraecia > Hydraecia micacea. The sequence continues at coordinate 8,375,130 of OU611781.1, forward strand.
CGTGTCAACTCAAAACTGTTTCAGTATCAAAATATACGACGCGTAATATTTCATTACAAAGACATGAAATCTGTGACTAGTCCGGAAGAATAGTACAGTTGCATGAAGAACAATACAAACGAAATGTGTACAATTTAATAAAAATATGAGTATTGTGACATTCTTGAGCAATACTGTCGAATGGAAGTAATACATCTGAACCGGGTCAGTTCGCAGGAAGTGCCGCTATTTCCATACGACTGCAATTTAAATGGTGCGGTATCCGGCACAGACTTCCGGTCTCTTTGCAACACTTTTCCCGCATAGATTTTCTTTTGCAATTATAAAATGCATCTGATACTACTAAGAACGAAAACTTTTTATTTTAGATTTAATACCAATCTGATACCTACAAACATCAAAGTTTCCAAATAATAGGTGCATGTACACGCGCGTGCACTATATTAAAAGGGAACTAATTTTATTGTATATTCTGTTCCGATTCCGAATTATAACACAAAGCAATTACAAATATATATGAAGGCCAGTTCAGCGATTTTTTTAACTTCCCACGAATCGTTTTGTCTGCCATGCAATTTGTACATACTCGTAGAGTGAGTCTATCCTTCCTTGGTTACGGACTAATTTCTCGCATACGCAAAACAATACTTAAGATACCAATTAGGTAGTGGGCGTAGGTAAGTACTTTATCTATTAAGCGGATTTTCACGAAGCGGGGATTAATGAAGGAAAAATACTTTTAGAGATAATAATAGTCCTCCAGACCGAATTTCTGCCAGGGCGGTCAATTTCATCGAAAACTAGCCATATAGGTACGCGAGAAATATTTTAGTGTAGGTACAGTTTGCGGAGACACTGGTGCACTCACTCTTCCCTCACTCTCATAGTCCAATGGGACGGCAATCCTACACGACCGGAGAGAGATCAGGCGCAGGACCAAAGGATTTTCTCAGTAACAGCCCTGAGTTTCGAAGTTGGCGGTGTAACCCCCCGTGCCTCGGAAATCCACGTTTGACGTTAGAGATAATAACGTATATTGGGCCAGTAGGTATATTTGTAGTACATTTGGCACAACACAACAAAGTACGGTAACAAGTTTGTTGCTACATCATGTAAGTGTAGCTAGTTATACGGCGACGCTTCCGCACAGCCATTCCTTTTCCGTGGTGCGACCATCATCGGAAGTTGGGACAGAGATTCGCGCGTCTCCCCTCCCTGCTCCACCCTCGCTCGCCCCTACACGTCCGGTGCCCGTAGGCCGCCGCTGTCCAATTTCCTCTTCCCGCGTGTATTAATTTCCGGATTAAACTATTTCATGTCGTTCATTTCCTATTAATAAATATTCGTAATGATTTTTGTAATTCCATCTCTTAAGTTTTTGGTAGTAGTACCACAGACGTAACGTTTGTAAGTACTTAGATATTTTTAATTCAATGAAAATGGAAAAATATTTTAATTTTTTCGACTTCTTCCGTACCTACCAGAATTGTTTTTCAAGCAAACTTTCAGGAAAAGATTTTCATTTATTTTCATCGAAAAGTGTTATATGGGGCGCTAATAGGAAGTCGCCAAAATATTTAGTCTATGTACGAGTACCTACCTATGTGTAGACGTCGGAGTATCTTTTTCTATCAACCGCTGAATTCTTCATGATAAAAATATTTATTCTTTCGTAGTACAGCAAACGTGCCATAATTACATTATGTTTATTTATTTTTATACATATCTTAACTTCCGTTTCCGTTAGTCCGTTATTTCCGTTTCTACTTCCGTATGAGTACCTACTTCTGCTGCATCAGTCTATTACACTTTGGGACTGAACTTGAAAAAGTAATGTTGCTTCAGACGCCTTTAGAAGCGAAAATATAAAAGTTAATCGATCGATATCCACATAATTGCCTCAACTCAAGTACGTGCCAATGTGTCCAGTAGGTATTGTGAAATAATATGTAGGTAAGTACTTAAAACTGCGAAAATGTTGCGTGGCAGGTAGGTGAGTACCTCCGGCGACCGCTGAAAACATGCGCTCACGCAATGAACTTATTTCGGGTAGGTACTTCCGCATGTGTTCGAATTCGAGTCCAGGCGTTCATCGCATTCCGCCTGGGTCGCAATCTATAGAGTTGTACTCTGCCATGATTTAATTTTATGTCACTGCCACTTTATATAAGTATTTTGTTTAAATGATTTGATTTGAATTCTATCCCCTTTCTCATTTTTTTTATTAAGTAGCGAGTCCCCTATGTTCATCTTAGGCTAAACGTAACGTAGAAATTAGGTACCTACGACTGTCTTATATCCCTCTTTCTTATATGAGAAATTAACTTAAATCGCAATCTCAATCTTGGAAGTTTGAACACAAACATTGAAGATCCCCAGAGTCCAAAACAAAGGACAGAAAAATAAAGAAGTTATCGTAACAAACATATTAGTTGTTACAATGTAGACAGATAAGTAAAACGTAATCACGTAATACCAAACTTGTAACATTAGAATGTTAACAAAGAAAGTAGCAGCAAGTTCTGCGGTCACGGTCACGTATGACCGAACATCATGGTCTTTTATTCTCTAAATTACTGCACATAACTCCACGACGAACGTCTGCATGCCGCCAGAACACCAACGTATACCAACCAACGAGCTAGAGCGAGACGGCACGAGCAGGGAGCGGGGCGGGCGAAGGGAGCAACAGGTAAAGATTCCGAGGCCACTTCCGTCTTGGCTGCCGAATATTTCTGTCTCGAACCGGTAGTGGGACGGCGGCCAGGGCACACACAAGATAATCTCAACCTACACGCATACACGAAAATATAGGTACCGATCTCATGATACAACATTGGCTTTTGCCCTCCGGATGCTCCACTAACTGTTTCGTTCGATAAACTACTAATATTGCATGTAACGAAGAAGAAGTAAAATTAGTAACAATAATTTTGAAAATTGGTATTAAATACAATAAAATGACGTTTACTATAAAGACAACGCTGAATGGTTTCAATACCTAATTTAATGCGTGTCGCAGAGCTTACAAACATAATGCACACGTAGCAGTCGAATGAGCTCAGCTCAAACCGGTTGGCGCTCATATTGTCTCACTCTGCACCAGGAAACTGCCGGCCGGTTGCTGAGACGTTTCCTGTGCTTTGTCTCAGTAATGTCACGATATCTTGAACTGCACGTTGATAGATCATATTCGTGAGTTCCTAGTGTTATGTTATTACCAATAGATAGGCGATGAACTTATACTACATAAACCTGCATAATATTACATAAAACTACATAAAACTGCATAATAACATTATATTTGAACTCGTATCAACGACATTGTTTAAATTTTACGGTACCTATTTATTTATATCAAGTGTATCTCTTTACCCTAGGTACCTTACCTACTTCTTTAATGTAATAATATTTAAGTTAGTGGATAGGCAGTAGACGCCTAGTAAGTCATCCAAATAATTCAAATAAAAGGATCTCTCATATTTTCGACGATATCAAAATAATTCTGGTAATAAAAAAATGTCTACGTATGCCCCGGAAATCAAACGCATTAAATCCATATCAAAAAACAAGACTCGTGGCTCTGCGATTACTGTACAAACAAGGAAATATTGTGAGTTATTAAAAACTGGCGCGCTGACGTAATTCTACCACACTAACTAGCACTTCCGCGTGCCCTAAGCAGGCTCACTCGTATAATAATCCCATTCCAACGTTCCTTTATTATTATAAATGTTATTACTTAAGATTTGCTGCGACAAGTGCTAGTCGTGGGGCGTCGTCCGTCAACGCCAATCTACCCCGATAACGGTTTGCGGAAACAGTGCTCGTACGTTTAGTTAAAAATGGGACTTGGTCTGGCTCCCGAAGTTTTATCTCAATGTGTGAGGTGGCGAGGGGCGAGCGGGCGTGCGGGAGGGGAGTGGTTGGCGCGCGTCCGTCCGCCCGCGCCTCCACCGCATCATCAGTCCGCGCCGGAGAGTTGCCCGCGACGCTTGTCTGCGAGCTCGATCCCTCAGATACGCTGCTGGTTTACGGCGAGCCGTAACACGACACGTTTGGAGGGACCGCTGCTGCTTCGCGTGTGCCTGGTGCTCTGTGAACACTGGATTCTGTGCTACTAGTGTTGTGACAATGTACATGTGCTGATTTATCAAATAACCGTCTACCTAAAGGATTTTGACGACGCAACCAGTTCCGGATCAGCTCAGCCGGTAAGTAGCGGTGCTTATCGCAGACCACGCTATCGCGGACTCACGCATTTCCGACCGCGCCCGATAAGGCAAATGACTGTACAGTACCTACAGATACGAACTCCGAATCCGGCAGCAAATTAAACTTACAAGAAATTTAAATACGTTATTGTGCTATTGCTACACGGCACATTATTCTTAAGCTAAAACGACTTCAATTAAGAGCTGTTTGTCGATTACATTATTATGAAGAAGTTATATACCTAGTACAAGAAACCAGTAAAAAGCAGTTATTGTCTTAGGTATACAAAAATGTATAATACATATACAGTTGGCTCATTGGGTGGTGTTATGTCTTAACTTGTTGAATTCACAACATACAACGAAGAATTAAAGAGGAATAACAAATCAGAGTTTGAACAACAAAGGACCTAGATAACTCATTGTAAAGTTTTGTTTTTGATTTACGATATAAAGTTTGTACCTACCTTCCATAAATAAAACGTTCATCCTTTGCGTCACTTAAGTAAACAGTTAAATATGATACACATGGCATGATAATTATCTTAAGTTGTTAATAGTTTACTACTGCCTGTAACAGATAATAATTAAGTTATCTGGGTCCTAAAATTCTGTTTCTAATTTTGTCTTACAATCATTATTATAAAAGATGTGTAGGTAATCTATCAATTCTATAGGCACTCGGCCCTCCCACGAATACGAGATTTTATCAACAAAAAATTTACATTCCTCCTTAATCAACAAGCAATTCATATAGAAAATCTACAAGAACAACTTTAGATCACCAAAGTTGCTCAAAACTTGGATATGAAGAAGTCTGGGTTATCGGATTGTGATAACCTGTGAAGTAGTTTTGTTTTAATTTAAAGCAATAGCTAGGAAAGAAGACGCTAAATTGAAATGGTTTCTGCGTGCATCTCGATGTGTCGATACTTTGAGGAGTACACGTCCAGCAGTGGACATCTTTCGGCTGAATGATAACGGCGATGCACCTAATCAAAATATTGTAATATGATTTTATACATCTACAAAACATAAACGATATTTGTATAGGAGAGCCTTAAAGAACAACATATACAGGGGGAAAAATGCCGGCTTTTGTCTCCAAATTGAATAGAAAATACGAAATAAATTGATAGACATTTGATTTTGCACAATACAATGAAGATCCGTAATCGCATTTACAAGAATAAATTATGTAATACATACATACCTACGAGTTATCGATATTTTACGAAAAGGCTGTCAATAAAATGTAATAAAAAAATAACTCTTGAAATAAATATTGATTTGAATAGCATTACTTTTGCTTATATAACAGCATATGTAATTCGATTATTCCACAACTCCATACTTCACTGAAAACCTTTTTATTGATACTTGCATATAAGAAAAAAGTCGTTACCATTATTGCTGAAATAAAATTGGAAATCCACACAAAAACATAAAGACAGTAGTATCATTTTACGTGATGATAATGGCAGATAAGAAGATGCCATCAGTAAAGATAAGAAGGAAACTAAAACTACTCAAGCCTAAGGTATTACGTATTGAAGCGGACACTGGCGCCACCTGTTATCAAATAGCTGAACTCTTTGTTAACGGTTTTCGAATCGCGTTGATTTAATTTCCTACTTTAGGCCAACCTCAAATGATTTAATATGTAGTGTACAAAATGCTGTTTGTATTGTTCTTATGTGGTAATCTACTTTATTACAACAATCAATTTCATGTTGTTACAGACAATCGTGATGAAAGTTGTAAGTCTCCAACTGCCGTCCGGGCCCAGTATGGAGCGGTTACCGCTACCATTTAGCCCTACGGAGTTATTGTGGCGGTATCCCCTGCCGTGGGCACCGCCGCCACCCTCACCACTCGGTGATACCAAGGCCCAACTGCCAGCGGGTCTTCCCCCAGAACCAAGATTATGGACCAGAGATGATGTTTCAGTGTTTCTAAAATGGTGCGAAAGAGAATTCGATTTGCCGAACTTCGATATGGATCTTTTCCAAATGAATGGTAAATATACAATTTATTATGTCTATAACTCTATAGTATTAACCAAAACACTAACAAATTAATTAAAAAATACTTTTTCTTTTCAGGCAAGGCTTTGTGCCTCTTAACGAAAAATGATTTGGGCGAGCGCTGTCCTGGTGCTGGTGATGTACTACATAATGTGCTACAAATGCTTGTACGTGATGCCGCATTACTGGGAAGAGTTCCCTCGTCTCCAGTGACTCCCACAGCGCGCGCCGCGCCTTACCCACCCTCCCCACATTCGCACCCGCCTACTCCTACTTGGGCTGTCGACAGCTTTCACCATTTCCATAGCGCTGCTGCTGCAGCTGCTGCTCAACCCAATTCCGTGACCTTAAGTCCAGCTCCATCAGTAGACAGTTCAGGAAGCCCGCAAAGAGGAGAAGCAGTTAACTATGCACCAAATTATGCACCATCGATGCCAGCTACAACTCAAGCTGCCAGTTCTGGAAGCAATCATTCTGATTCTGACGAAGAAGCTCAATTCGCACCACAGCCACGCTCTCCTAAAGAAGCCCCATTAGTAAGCCCGGCACCACAGCCTCATCCAGGGCCACAACATTCACATTACCGAGCTCAACACAGAGAGTTCTTCCCTAACGATATGCCGGAATCGAATACAAGTAAGTGATTGATCATTAATTTCATTGCGACCGTAAAGCTGAAAGTGTTTTGTCAGCATAGACGTTACACTCTCCACACGAAACTCATTTTAATTTTATTTTCAGATGGAAGATTACTTTGGGACTTCCTTCAACAGCTATTAAATGACCCTTCGCAGCGATACACTAACTACATTGCATGGAAAAATCGAGAAACTGGAGTTTTTAAAATAGTTGATCCTGCCGGACTGGCAAAACTATGGGGAATTCAGAAAAATCATCTTTCCATGAATTACGATAAGATGTCACGTGCATTAAGATATTACTACCGCGTGAATATTCTGCGAAAAGTGCAAGGCGAAAGGCATTGCTACCAGTAAGTTATCAATTTCAATTCAAATTATCAGATCGCTAGCGTTTGTTTTTGGCGTGGTTTGTACTCATATCAATTTATTATTACAGATTTTTAAGAAATCCAACTGAACTGAAGAACATCAAAAATATTTCGCTGCTACGACAACAAATGAGTCCAACGAGGGTTGTACCTCAAGCAGTCGTGAAAACAGAAATGAAAGAAGAACGTTGCGACGAAGAACCTGTTGACGAAGATATGCCTACTGACCTGAGTATGGCAGCGTCGGAGCCATGGCGGAAACGTGCGCGGCCGGACCCTAGCCCTGTCCAGCAGCCGCATGACAAACACCACATCAGTGCTCTCATTGGGGATAACATGATGATTAAACGAGAGTCTGACTACGCCAATGAACATTACGCACTCAATCTCAAAAGTGAAAAATGTGAACAATGATTACAAAAGACTTTTAACGTGGGACACTCGTCAGTGCAAAACGCATTTTCTGCATATTCAGTATGCAATCAGCTCCACCCACTAAAATTCTAGTCAAATTCCTCTCAGAAAGGATATTTAAGTCTTCCTCTAAAAAAATACTAATGTACTTGATGAACAATCACTGAGAGTACTTTGACGGATTTAGGATGGTCATTGGAGTTTAACAGGGTATGGACCTTAATGATGCCTTTGTGCCAAGTGATTTTTATACCTAATAGTGTCAATTATCTATCTAAATAGTTAGCAAAAGGGACAAGAGTTTATTCGTGTTAAAGTCATAGAAATTATTATAAGATTTGTGCAATGGACTACCACTTACGTAACTGTTGACTGAGATTTAGCAGTTACAGAAGATTGTTGCCACAACTCTGTATCTATCTATGTTACGTGCGTAGTTCGCACTCGATTAATGCATTTGCGTAATTTAATTAGTTTTACGAGTGTTTTATATTTTTGTTTAGATTTGCTGAAAAGAGAAGATAATAATCCGAAAGAACTTATAGGGTTCAAAATTTTGGGAATATTATCATAAAATATATAATATAACGTCTTCCATTCGTTCTTTTTGGCAAACCTTCAATTGTAGCATGTGAAATGTAGAACTTACTATGACATCTACCACGTAAATGCGAAATTACATCGTATTTGGCAGCTTTGAAATTAAAATTACGTTTTGGTTTGTAAAGAAATATATTGAATCTATTATATTTTAGAAAGACAATAAAATGTCAAATATTTTGAAAAAAAAAATGCCTTGAAATCAATAAAACACACCCACTGTGATAAAATAAAAGTGGTAGACATATAGTACGATAGGGACTTTACTCAAAGATTTCCAGCTACAATTTTCTGTGATCTCTTTTATGAATGTAGGTAGGTAGTTAGATGTTATAGAGTAAAGATGTCTTTGTAAATATTAATATAGTTTTGAATTAGTTAGAAATAAGGAACTGACTGTAAAGAGAGTGTATGTATGATTTGTAAAACAAAAAAGTGGAGCTTTATCAAAGTACCTAGTATATCAGTAAGTTCTATTACAACTCAGTTTGTATTTTTACATTTATTTGTATTTGGCATGGATGCCAACATTTCCAGCTTGATGTACACAATACAATAAACATGAAGTTTCACAATTGAATATTGTGTCAGATTTATTATAACTTAAAATAAATGAGAAATAATATTATGTGTAAAAGGTCATTTATTAATAACCTCCCAAACAAACTACCAAATTTTTTAAATAATCTGCTGACACCCGACCAAAACACCCACTATCTACGTTATATTAAACTTGAATATTAGCTAATATTTACTACGCGAGTGTCTGCCTGTTACGTTTTAACGACAAAATGACTGAACCGGTTTTGTTACATTTTGGTAAGTACCTATCTAATTAAAGTTTGCTAACAGAAGCAGAAAATTATAGGGTTTATTTATAAACGTTGATTAAAGTGCGACGTTTAATCGTCAAAAATGTATGGTTAAATCACTACTTAACTTTAAGGAACGTTTTTGAATAAAGGGATTAATCTATAGCATACAGCGTAGCAGCTAGGGACATCATCATGTGCCTAGCCTTTTCCCAACTAAGTATGTTGGGGTGGGCTTCCAGTCTAACCGGATGCAGCTGAATACGAGTATTTTACACGGAGCGACTGCCTATCTGACCTCCACAACCCAGTTACTGGGTAATACGATACCCCTTGGTAAGACTGGTTTTCAGAATTTCGGGCTTCTGACTACCCGTAACACTGTCAAAGATCCACGAACGACAGCCGGGACTAACGGCATAACGTGCTTTTCGAGGCACGGAGGGGTCCACTGCAGACCCACCGTACCCCTGGCCGTACCCCTGGTGGTACGGTGGGTCTTTTAAAGTTAAACGATACCATCAGGTAATAGTGTTGTATCATCTAGTTAAAACCACTTCAGACAACAACAATTTAATTTAGTAATTTTATTCATAGAGATTTATCAATGTAACACTAAAACATATACATTAAGTAATGTCCGTGACCACCGCCACCCCACCAACGCCAATTGCTTCCATGTTTGGTAAATAATTAGTACTCAATTGGTACTAATTAGTACTCTAACAAAAAAATTGGTACCTTAGTAGTTTTCGAGAAAATCGACTTTGAAGGTGGTCCTGCGGTGGTCACGCTCCCTTCAGCAGGACCACCATGATCGCCGAAAAATGGGGCATGCTACAGCTATTCTAAGTATACAAATAATTAGTACCCATAAATGTGATTCATTTCGTGAAAAAAACAGAACTGAAACATTTGTATTTACCGAGAAATCAACGATGAAAACTTTCGCGCAATTGTGCAGCAGGACCACGATTTTGAATGTTGATTCCAAGTTTGAGAAGCTTGTCGCTTTCCTCAAACCTACATAGAAAATTAGTACCCTGCAAGATAAAATTAGTACCCAAAATTCAACATTAGTACTCCAGTAGTTTAAGAGAAAATCGACTTTGAAGGTGGTCCTGCGGTGGTCACGGTGCAAAATTATCATTTCAAGATTTCCCTATTAAAAACTCCGTGATTTCTTCCCAAATTTATACAAAAATTAGTACCCATAAAGAAGTTATAGCGACCAAAAATTCTGATTCCTAAGTGTATTTTAAGAGAAATTAGCTTTCATTACTTTTCCATACTAAAACTCCGCGTATAACCCGACCAAATTGAGTTGTCAATCTAACTTTACTAAAACTTTACAGCTCATGCACATATATTTATGGATGTCGGAATAGTAATAACAACAGTTCAATATCTAAATTTTTATACAAAATCTAAGTACATATTAGGTACTGAAAAAATATTTATGTGCATGAGCTTTAAAGTTTTAGTTAAGGGGGAAGTGCCAGGGTAGCCCGCGAAATTCAAATTTTCTTACGTTTTTCGCAATTTTCAGATCAGTGTCAGGTTGTATTTTGATCAAAAGTTGATTCGCGACTATAACAGGTACGTATTTACTGAATTATAATCATTCGAATCATTAATACATCTTTCTAAGTTAGATTTGTACCACGACAACAAATCTCTTATGGAAAACTGCTTAGTGGTACAAATCTAACTTAGAAAGATGTATTAATGATTCTAATGATTATAATTCTATAAATACGTACCTGTTATTGTCGCGAATCAAATTTTGATCAAGATACAACCTGACACTGGCCTGCAAATTGCAAAAAACGTAAGAAAATTTGAATTTCGCGGTCTACCACTGCGCATTCACCTTAAGTTAGATTGACAACTCAATTTGGTCGGGTTATACACGGAGTTTTAGTATGGAAAAGTAATGAAAGCTAATTTCTCTTAAAATACAACACTAATGCCCGTTTTCACCATCGTTCCTTAAATTTAGGGAGACCTTAAGAAATTTTAAGTGTTAGTTTCGTTTTCACCATCACCTAAGGGACACTTATGGTCCTAAAACATATGGGTAAGGGGCTGATTTAAGGAGTCTCTTATGTTAAGAGACTCTTAGTTAAGGAGTGTTTGAGGGAACGATGGTGAAAACGGGCATTAGGAATTTGAATTTTTGGTCGCTATAACTTCTTTATGGGTACTAATTTTTGTATAAATTTGGGAAGAAATCACGGAGTTTTTAATAGGGAAATCTTGAAATGAAAAATTTGCACCGCAGGACCACCTTCAAAGACGATTTTCTCTTAAACTACTGGAGTAGGTACTAATGTTGAATTTTGGGTACTAATTTTATCTTGCAGGGTACTAATTTTCTATGTAGGTTTGAGGAAAGCGACAAGCTTCTCAAACTTGGAATCAACATTCTAAATCGTGGTCCTGCTGAACAATTGCGCGAAAGTTATCATCGTTGATTTCTCGGTAAATACAAATGTTTCAGTTCTGTTTTTTTCACGAAATGAATCACATTTATGGGTACTAATTATTTGTATACTTAGAATAGCTGTAGCATGCCCCCTTTTTCGGCGCTCATGGTGGTCCTGCTGAAGGGAGCGTGACTACCGCAGGACCACCTTCAAAGTCGTTTTTCTCGAAAACTACTAAGGTACCAATTTTTTTGTTAGAGTACTAATTAGTACCAATTGAGTACTAATTATTCACCAAACATGGAAGCGATTGGCGTTGGTGGGGTGGCGATGGTCACGGACATCATTAAGTATGTACAAATAAACAAAGAATATTGGGCATAAAAAAATTCGTACGCGTCGCTGTCACCGGTAAAAGTGCCCATAAGGCTGGCTGTGTTGCGGTATGTACAGATGGTCACCCATCCACTAGTCTATCAAATAAGGAGTCATTTTTAATAGAAGACTCATGAAAAACAATCTACCATTCAAAAGTTAAAGCTATTATTTATTTAATTATTTTAACACAAACAGCTCGATTGATATAAAAAATGTGATACAATTATATTTAAAAAAACCATCATGGCGGATTTTTGTATGCCTTTTTTGTGTAGGTATTTTATCAAAATAAAGAGAAAAGACAATTCCAAAAATATCATCACTAAAAGGTTGAAAATAATCCATAATCATAAAAACCCGCCAAAAATTCAACGGCACTCTAAGGAAAAGTTATATACAATTATACTTACTAGATAAGCTCTTCTATGATGATAAGCACCTATTTGTCGCAGGTGTGCCAACCAATGATATATAAAAAAATTACGTCATTGGTGCCGACCACTAAATTAAAAAAAAAATGATAGAAAGTTTATTTTATTTATTTAAAAAATGATGCATTATGTTGAAGATGAAAAAACCAAAGATAGCGCCAACTAGCGCATTCGTGGGATAAGATTATTTTAACAGTAGGTTTTCAGGTCGAAACGAGACACGAGCCTGCTATCAGAAAATATCCCTGCTCGAGATGTCTTTGTCGAACCACGAAACGAAAGATGGAGTTAGGGCAGCTTTTTTCAGAAATCTAGGGATGCGCCGCCGCCGGTGTGATACCTACTCCCTGACCGCACCAGTGAAATATTTAAAACATGTTTCTATATAAAAGACGCAAAGGCGTCGTCATGCCTCAGAATAGAAAGATAACTTACTTAGGACCTAACTAACATCAAGAACGAAATTAAAGATAAAAAAAACAACCATTACAAAAGGACTTCTTTATATGTATTTAACACTACATACAACAAAATTGCTCTTAAAATCTAATTAAACATAAACAGTTAACAATAGTTTCCATTCTATGAATGTTCTGGTGGCGCATTTTGGAAAAATATGACATCATCTGCTATAATTGTGGAAGCAGATCTAACTTGACCATCATCCATTTTGACCTCTCCATAAGACAGTTTTCCAGTTATATACACTCTTTGGCCTTTTTTTAAGTATTTGTATACTGTATCTCTAAGACCAGGCTTAAAAATACTTATTCTGTGCCAGTCAGTTCTTTGCAACATGTCACCTGATTCATATTTGTAACTGTAATGAGTGGCTAGTGGAAAGTTTATTACTGGATGTTCCTCTGAACCACGTTTCTGTGGATCAGCACCAACTCTGCCCAGTAAAGTAACTAGATTTAATGCTGTAAAAAATAAAAACATTGAAGTTATAAAAATAGTAAGTTATAGGAATAACTGTGTTCTGAACTAACTTATTTCAATAATAATTGTCTAAAATTAAATTCATGTGTTCACACTATGAATTACTTTTTATAGAGACAGATTTTACTTTCCTACAGTACAATGGTCACTTTTTAAGTTAGTTCATGTTATAACATAGTGTGAACATGAGAGTTTTATCTTTGACCCTTTCTGAACCAACAAAGTTAGAGGTTGATAGTACTAACTTTTTTCGGATTTTTGGGAATTGTGTCTAATAACAGTTTGTTGAATTCCAATAACTTTCCGCATCATATGTGGTATCTGCAAATACAAAATATTGGATAAAGTACTTAAATAGATAAATTTCTAATTTTTTTAATTTCAAAACTATTACAATATGTAGGTATCAAAGATTTCTTTTTAAATATGGTATCTAAATTCACTCCATACGAATTTATCACATTTGAACTGAGAACCTTCAATTATTGGAACTAAGTAAAAATTTTTTTAGAACTGCTTTATGATGAACTTACCTGACAAAATTTTATTGATTTATTTAGTTCCAATGGTATAATAATTATAACAATGATTATTTATACAATATACCTACCAATACAAAAATTACTATGGCTTTTTTTGTTATAACAGAAACTTATAAAAAAAATCAATTCGTACAAAATCGACATTAATAAGTAGCGCTGCTTATTATCTGCTACTTAAAGTAAGATAAATAACCTTCTAGCTTAGCTCGGACATAATAGGTACCTAGGTAAAGTGCTGGTGTTACACAAAATTTTACAGGAAACCAAAATAAACTGGTCCAGAGCGTAGTTAGTATAGTGTTACTGTATAATCAAATTTTGATCAGATGGTCGTCATATGGGGTGTAAGATTATGTGATAAGTAGGTTGTAATTTTAAATCGAAAACAGTTTACATCAGCCGGTAAAGGATGTTTATGTTTAGGTAGTTATTATAAGGAAAAAATACTCACCCTCAAGGCTGAAAACATGACGAGGTCAAGTATTTAATATCGGAACAGAATTTAAAATCGTTGCACGGAAAATTCTAATTGCACAACAAAGTTTCGCTTTCAAAACCTGTGGTAGCTGAAAAATAACCTCCAAAATTTTTTCAGGAGTGTCGGTTCGGGTTGGAGTACCAACCGCGCAAATCAATCCAATCAGTAAGTAGTCTGTGCCAATCAGTTAGCTTGACAGTAGTATGTGTTTATATTCTCTTTGGTATATTTGTCTATGGTAGGCATAACTAAGGAAGCCGTACCGTAAAACGGGGTGAATAGGGAGGTAGGGGTGAATCGGGATGAAACTTTAAAATGGATTTTAACATTGAAATAATTGTTTTTTTTTTTTTGCCAAAAAGGACTAATGTGTTTATTATATTATAATTAACGATTAAGTGTCCTTCGTCCCGATTCACCCCTGCATCCCTATTCACCCCGTCTTACCAGTAGACAAAGAAGAACCACAGCAAGGAACATTTAGGCCGGCCACATACGACCGGTTTCCTGATTCGAAATTCAGATTCGGGATTCGGAACGGTAATTCGGTCCCTGTTTATTGCACAATGTGCAAGTAGATTTATTAAAAACCTTTGAAAACCTTGAAGTATCGGTAAACTTTGTTGCACTTCTTCCGGCCCATAATAATATGTTTTACAATAGAAGTATATCCGACGTACGCGATGTTCGTGTTGTGAGCCGATGCGCGAGCGCGAGCCGTCTCGAATTCGTGTTTTTGTTGCCGCTCCGCTTAGAGCCCCCCGAGCCAGAGCACGTTTCGGTTTGGCAACGTCGCACCAGACAAATTTTAGCGAAATAACGCTATTAGTAACGCTATTTAAATACCGGTAAATCCGGCGATTTAACGATATTTTTAACGTTAATTATTTAACGTACACACGGCTACACATCAAGCTATACATAACTAGTATAAGCTGACTTCTGATTGTATGAAAAACCTATACAATGCGAGGTCAGCTCAAACTGGAAATGTATAGCTTGATGTGTAGCCGTGTGTACTATCGTATGAACGAAATGTTTTGGTAGTTTTACCGGTATTTTTTTGGTAACGGTAACCGTCCCCGATCGCTGGTGACACACTTGCCAGTCAACGCCACAGTTTACCTTAATAGCCCATACAGACTCACGGCGAGAAGTCTCAGCGAGATGTCTCGCCGAGACTTCTCGCGAGAATTCGGAACTATCGTCACGATGTTTCTCACTTACGTTCTCGTTCCCATCCGGTATGGATGACTGTGCAGCGGCCTTGGTACTATGTGCAATAGCCTATTATAACCTCTATAATATAGAAATCAGACGGAAAGCAAAGAAAAAAGAAAACCCAAACGATGGTGGATGACACAAATTCACCGAAATAGAACAAGGTTGGGCATTGCTATTGTTCATAAAAACATGTGATATTCATTTCCTAGTTCGTACTGAGACCAAACAAGAATGTGATAGTGTTCACTTTTCTTGCCCGAGAAATCCTTTGAAGCGGGCTAAAATATCGACACCGATTGGAGAACGGGCGAGCGCGAGAAAGAGACGTAGAGAAACCTCTCACATTCACGCTTCTCGGGTGTTCTCTGGATTTCTCGCCGTGAGTCTGTATGGGCCGTAGGTATGGGCTATTAAAGTACCGGTAAGACGGGGTGAATAGGGATGCAGGGGTGAATCGGGACGAAACTTTAAAATGGATTTTCACGTTGATGTAATAAAGTTTATTGCCAACAAGGACACTTAATCGTTAATTATAATATCGACGATGAAATGACAAGAACTCCTAACTGACATTTTTGCAATTTTACTTTTAAGCTATTGCATAACTTTTATCTTGGGCTTTGAGCGCGGCGACCGAATGAAGAAATTCCGTAACGAAAATAAACCTAACACCCCCCACTCCGACCGGCACAGCGGTGCAGCGTTGAAAGCCGTGCATCGTCTAACGTCGTATCAGTTCGGCAGACTTCGGCACGGTGTTTATGTGCGTGCGACTAGACGTATGCTATGCAATAGCTTTACCGCGGCAGTCCCCGAGTGCCACACGTATTTTTTTTACGTAAGATAGACTTTACAAACGATTATTTAAAGTATCTACGTAAAAAAAGTAAAATTGCAAAAATGTCAGTTAGGAGTTCTTGTCACTTCATCGTCGATACAGGAATATTTTTTAAGGAGTGCGCAAAAAATTTTTGGTGGTTCAGTATCAGTAATAGAACATTTCCATTATTAGTTCAAAACTTTTTTTTCACTTTTTTATCCGACTAAATCAGTAAAATATGGACACTATTTATTCGTAATAATAACAATGGGCGCGCGCGCCGGGCGGTGCACGTGGTGGAGTTGCAGCGGGGGATTCGCGGGCGGCTGCCGGAGCACAGCCGGAGTCCCGAGTTCCCAACCCCGACACGACAGTCTGCTCATCGGATGCGCTTCGTGACCTCGCGTCCAATCGCTTTCCCGTGCAACCCCCGCGCCACACGTGTGTCGTACTCGACGTACTCGTACCTATCGGTCACGAATTCACGATGTCGGACTTTAGTAAACGCGAGTTTTTTGAGATGGTGCGAGTGTATTTATTAAGTGGTGAAAGTTTACGAACAGCTCGCAGAATGTATGCGACGGAGAGCGTACCTCGAATGCGAGCCCATGCTATCCTTAACCCCGCGGTCCCTATGAAAGGACCATTTTAGCAGCCTCTCAAAGGTTGCTTGATCATGGTTAGTTCAGGACCCCGAATCACGCACAAGGGTCTGGCAGGCAGACCTCGACTGGCGGTCGAAATCTAAGAAACCATTTTCGATATCATCGAGCGAGATCCAAGAGCGCACAGCTGATAGGTAGGTACACTCTACAGACGTCACCGTCACCAGCACATCAAGCTACTACAATCTGTCAAATTTATTTAATACATTTTTATCTTTATCGCTAAAGCATAAGTTTCAAAGTTGAATGTGCTGGCGTCTGTACATAGCGCGTTTCGCCTCGCCACGCGCCGGGCGAGTAGCCATAAAATCAATTTCAAAGTAAACATCTTTGGTTAACCATAACTTTATTTTTTTGTACTGAGACATATCAAAATAAAAAATAGATGTTTAATAAAACTCATTTAAGTTTATTTTGCCAAATTTTGCGCACTGAATAAAAAATATTCCTGTATAATAAACACATTAGAGTCCTTTTTGGCAAAAAAAAAACCAATTATTTCAATGTTAAAATCTATTTTAAAGTTTCGTCCCGATTCACCCCGTTTTACGGTATTCTCCACATGGTTGGTCAATCAATCTGCCTAGCATTTTTTATCCGACTACGGCGAAGCAAAAAGGAGCGTTATGATTTTTCGGCAACTATGGGTCGACCTCCAATCTAACCGGATGCAGCTGAATTCCTGTATTTTTTAAGGAGTGACACTACCTATCTATCCTCCACACTCCACACTGACACTGGGTAACACGATTGACGATACCGCTTGATAAAACAGGTTGTCAGACTTTTGAGCTTCTGACTACTATACCCGTAACGACTGTCAAAGATCTACGAATGAAAGCACGTTAAGCCTTTGGTCCAGTAACCCTGTAGAGTTATTATACTCTTTGCCAGTAACTAAGTAAGAAGAATGTGATAGTTTGTCGATTATTTGCATAATAATTTTTCAATGTTACCAGACTAAATAATATCTTCAGTTCTACCAATCTGCCAAAAGAAATGCGTTTACGACTTGCGTCGTTCATCTCGGAATGACAGTTGTTTTGTGGTTATAAAGATAGATAGAAAATTCTATCTCTATCTCTTCAACCACCACCATACGCAATCCGGGAAGAGTTGTTGCCTGTGAAGGATGCCTTCAGCTGCGAATGCAAAGTCTGAGAAGCCACCCTCTTCGGAGGCTATGGACAATTCTCCAATACGACAAATTATGACGATTCTTGAACACAAAATCCGTAATTTGGAGAAAAGAAAGGTATGTACTATGCTATTAGTCAACAGTTACGAACATATTTAATTATAAAGACTCTCTGTTTTTCGAGAAGCCGTTAACCATGCGAAGCTTATTATTTTTTGACGTAGTCTAAACCCGCATACATTTTGCCCGCTCATAGCATAAAATATTGCCGCAGACTTGACGCCATTTTCACACATGTGCTCATGGTATGTTGACGATACAATAAACCATGACGCCCTAAAGTTTACATTTTATTAATTCATGTAAACTAAGATATTAGAGGAAGGTCATTCTTCGAATTACCGACCTGCATTATCATTTACCAGTTTGGCTATCTATAAGGCGCACGATAAACAATGTTTTTATATATCAAACTTGATTAAAATAATCAGCCCTTATTATCATTGTGTAATAATAACTATAACAACATATAATTTCTATCATATGCTCATTGGAGTCCATCAATTTATTTACTTTGTATGTATGTCTAAAGGTAAAGAAAATAAGGTTGTATTGTTTAAGCTCTATACATTTATAATAGGGGCTGTTGTTTAGTATACACATACGAAGATTAATCTTATACATAATTATATAAAAATCTCATGTCAGTGTTTATCGAACTCCTCTAAAACGGCTTGATGTGTATATTTGGTAGGTCTGCGAATAGGTTGTAGGCAATTTTTTTTCCTAAACAACTTCCGGGGTCAGCTAGTAGCTTATATATTTTAAATTTCAAGTTATTTTGGTAAAAAGCAATTTTTGTAAAGCTACTATTATTAGTATTTCTGTAGTTCTGTTTTTGTAAAATAAACACAAATTGATCAAGAATATAAATGTTTGACATGTTATTTTGGTATATGTACAGTGTATACATCCATATTATGCATTTAGTCAAAAGCGGTTATTTTAATATTACAAACAGACACTCCAATTTTATTTATTTGTATAGATTTATACCTTTAGCACACATAATGAACAGGGCCACCTCTGTACTTAATGTTTTAGGCATTAAATTTTTTATTGTGTATCCAAAACACAAGTAAATACTGGTGTTGAGTGTCCATAAGCACTTGTTTATAAGTATGCACTCTAATTTTCTAATGATAATGACAGCTGTTAGAGAATAGTTTTTCAGCAGTGGCATAAACACAAGAAGTAATGTTAATTTACATAATAATGTTTATTTTTACATATTTGTAAGTAAATACTGGTGTTGAGTGTCCATAAGCACTTGTTTATAAGTATGCACTCTAATTTTCTAATGATAATGACAGCTGTTAGAGAATAGTTTTTCAGCAGTGGCATAAACACAAGAAGTAATGTTAATTTACATAATAATGTTTATTTTTACATATTTGTATCATATTTCCTTTTTGATGAAAGCTAATTTTAATAATCTGGAATCTAAGTAAAGGCAGGATGATGATAATTATGAGAAAAATGAAGTATAATTTTCTATATTTATTAGTGTAAATAACAATCTGGATAAACTAAATTTATTATTAAGTGCCTCTGGAATTTTAAATTCGTTACAGAGCAAGCTGACATCATATCGAGACTTGCAAAAAGCTGGAAAAGAGCTGAATAGTGATCAGAAAGTGGCAGTTGCTAAATATGATGAGGTTGCTCAAACACTGGAGTTTGCAAGGGAGCTGTCTAAGCAAGTCACATCAATAGCTACCTCTGCAGAGCGAGAGGCTAAAAAGCAAGCAAAAAAGGTACATAATTTATTTTCATAATTGTCTTATGGAATTAGCATAACATCAATAAAAATTGTGTAAAACAGAAAAAAAAAGTTTTTTATAAGCACTATATTATATAAGTAATATATAAATTCTAATTGTGAATTCTATACAACAAG
Organism: Hydraecia micacea; assembly: GCA_914767645.1. NCBI lineage: Eukaryota > Metazoa > Arthropoda > Insecta > Lepidoptera > Noctuidae > Hydraecia > Hydraecia micacea. The sequence continues at coordinate 8,395,213 of OU611781.1, forward strand.
ACACTCAATAATATGCCATAAATTATTCTAATACAGGATGCATGGGTACGGTATGCAGCAGAAACCAGCAAAATTCGAGAAGTTTTACTTATTATGGATTGTCTTAACCAAATGGGAAATGCAGAAGCTAGAGATGACTTTCTCAATGGAGCCAATGGTGCAGCAAAGCTTACGGAAGAGGACCTCAAAATTCTAGATGATCTGTAAGTGTCATTTTAAATTATATTACAATACATTTACAATTTTAACAGGCTCCAGATTCTAGAATAACATTAATATTTGTAATAATGCACTTATGATACAAGTGAAAATCATTGAGGGCTGGTTTAAAAAAAAGAGGGTGTGTGCTTATGACCACACGATAGAAAGAACTTACAAATGGAGTCGGGTAAACCCCAGCATGACGGTTCAGTTTCATTCACTGTTCAGAAAAAGCGCAAAGTGCGCCTAAACAAGTTTTCACTTCAAAATAATTATCATAATACAGTGCCTACCCTACTGTTGTGTTCCAAAATTCAAAAATTCATAATGTATTTTTCAGGTACCCTGAAGTGACACCCAAGCATGAGGTAAATGAAGAAGGTCAACCTGGATTCCATATTCAAACTGCAAAAGCTGCTGAGCATTTGTATGCTATCATTGATGCCAGGCCTAAAGAAATATTGGGCACTACTTATACTCACATCAAGGAGATTGTGAGCGCCGTTCATGAATGTGGCTATTTTGACCGTTCAGCAGATATTGTTGCTTCAGAGATAGAAGAGAGTCATGTTCTTGTAACGGAAATGGAGCCTGTGGAAGTGGTGGACAACGAGGTGGAGGCCGAGGTGGCGGGCGCGTACCCGCCGGGCGTGTTGCCCGTGCCGCCCGCGCCGGCCGTCGTGCCCGCGCCCGCCTACCCGCTCCGGCCGCTGCCGCCTATCACGTTGCAGGAGGTCGAGCATGCGTATTTCGCCCAGCAATATCCTCAACAGAGACCTATCGCTGAAGTAATAGGGTCTCAGAATTTCTTCTTCCTGCAAGAGTCTGAGTTAGACAGCCCCGTTGGCACGCCGCAACCGCCGGTGATCCCCAATCAGCCGTCGCCGCCTGGGCCGATTCCAACTCAGACTTTCACCAATCAACACTTCGTCCAGCTTCCAAGCGGGCGCGTGGCCGAGCCCGGCACGCTGCCCATGCCGCCGCAGCCGCACTTCCCACCGCATCCCGAGCTGGCCGGCTTCCCGCCTGGTGTGCCGCTGCCGGGCGTGCAGGCCGCGCACGCGCACGTGGCGCCGCTGCAGACCCACGTGCCCGCCATGCAGGCGCCGCCGCTTGGCGCGCAGTCCGCGCCGCCCATGATGGACGAGCGCCCGGGGGTGTCTCCCTCAGACGACAAAAATGACGATGAAATTAAGGAGGGGGGAGGAAGTCCCGATCGTGACGATGGTGGAGAACGTAAAATTCACGGACAAGGTGACGGCCAAGCTAGGTACCGGCGATTCGGAGAGAGACGCGGCGGTGGCGGAGGCGGTGCCAGGGGCGCTCCGAACGGACATCGCGGTCGCGGCGCATTCCAGAATAGACAAGGAGAGGGCGGCTACCGCGGTAGGCATCCCGGTGACTACCAAGGAAGATCCGGGAAGGACGGCTACCAGAGCAGACAGTACGACGGATATCAGAACAGACATAACAAAGACAGCTACCAAAGCCGCGGAGGAGACGATCGCGATGGATACTACGGCAACGGTGACACAGGTGACAGTCACCAGCAGAATGAAAATGGTGGTCGTGACAGATACAACGATAACCAGAGCTACCAGGGCGGCTTCAAGGGCCGCGGCAGAGGGGGACCTCGCGGTGGAGCTCGCGGCGCGACGCGGCCTCCTCGCCCGCAGTACACCCGTAAACCGGAAAAAGTTGAATAGTTCATGTGGATCTCGAGGGTGTGTTGCATTAGCAGCATCACCACGATATAAATGTATTATGATGGACAAATTCATTCGTGGAAGGCAGATTTCACCGGCAACAACGCGCTGTGGTAACAATCGAGAGATTATGGTATAAAAATAAATAAAAAAATAATAAAAAAAAAGTAAAATATTAAAACTTGAAACTGAATAAAAAATAAGTTACTTGAGTTTAGATGTATGATATATGCAGTTATTAATACTTACGTAATTCTAGATTCTTGTGTAAGTTATGTCACGCAAGTGGCGATAGTGACGCGGTGCGAGAGGCCGCTCGTGGCCGCCGTCATCGCTCAGTACCTCGTGCGTGCCTCGTCCTCGTGATAATATAAGTACAGGAGATGTGCACACAACTGACTAAATAAACACTGTCAACTGGGACCTTTTTCCAAATCACATTGATCTTTGTACTTTTAATACAGTTGATTTTAAAATAGTAATTATAAATGTGTTAAGATATTATATACATATTTGTTTCTCATAAAACATCAAAAGTATATTATTATTATTATAAAGCTTTCATCTCAACAACATATAGTTATAATTTTGCTACTATTCCTGCGCAACTTTTTTGAGTTTTGTTTTTAATTATATTGGAATTGAACAGGTACGCGGTACCTAATACCCATCTTATACCTGTTGACATTTTATGTTTTAGGAAACTGAACTGGCCATATCACATTAATTACGCATGTAATAGTGTAACTAGAATACGTTCCGATCTATTCGTGAATAGCTCTACTTGATTTTGCTTGTAATTATTTATCGTTCAAATAGAGCTATTATCGTCAAATTGATCAGCTGTAAAGATGTTGTGGTATTTGGTTCCCCTGAATTATTTTTGTTTGTCTTGTCCAGGCTTTTTACATATTCCTTAACATTGTTCTCAATAGAGGCTGTGTGCAAGCAAATTAAAAGTATTCTATAAAATTAAAACATTTTATTAATTCATATCTTACCTTACGTGACCAATTCTCAGGAAAATTTGCAATGATATAAAAATGATTGGGTTCGATACCCAAAAGTACAATAGAAAGCCAATGACCGCAATGTATGAAGCCCTGCGTGCTTTTATTGGTATTGGCGGACATCAAAAGTCTGCCCACAGGAACGTGTCGGGCAAAAAATATTCTTTGTATTTAGGCATCGTAAAGGTATAGGAAATTAGAACTAATTTTCTCAACGGTAAAAAATTTACTCACTCTTCCTAACGCGTCTAACTCACGCGAAAACACGGGTGAACAGTGAGAAACCGTATGGATATGACACGCGGATGATACGGACACTAAAACCTTATGCATGGGTATGTGGCATAGTAGCAAGGTCGGTATGGTACGGTGTAGTGGGCAGAATCCATTAAAAACTATGTTGAGAATGACAACAAAACTTAAAAATCTGAGGCGGAGAGGGGGGACTCCAAGACGGTGGGGGCCGCCAAGACGGTTGTTTTGCTTCAGTATATTATAGTGTACTCTGACGTGTGACTAGTACTCATCCCCTCATGATTGTATTTGTAAAGGCATAGAAATAGGACTCCGGATGTCCAATCAGAAACACTCGGAATTTCCAAATTCAAATATAATTATATTTACCGACTTCACAAAAAGGAGGAGGTACTATGTTCGGCTGTTTGTATGTTTGTTCATCGAATACTCCGCCAATTGTCGACGGATTTTCAAAATTCTTTTTTTGTTCGAAAGTAGATAGTTCTGAGGTGGTCCCACTGTCACCAAGTTAGGATCTGATGATGGGATCTTAGAGAAATCGATGGCAACCCTCAAATTTTATAGGCTCACTTATTATTCAAATACAAAATTACCAAAAAAAAAGAATTAATTCTAGTTGCCAAGGGTCGCACACTTTCAGTCTATCAAAAAGTACTCTGTAGCGCACACCGAACTGCAAAAATGCTCGCGTATGATCGAGAAAAATTTTGACTGCTCGACCTGCAGGCTCGCCCCTCCGTGAGCAAGCTCCGTTGAAAATGCTCTGGGTTGCGAGGCGCCCGTCCATGACCACTAGACCAGTTTGATGCCAAAATCCGACGTTGGCTGACGTGTTTAAGATGGTTGACTGAGATTTAATAACTATCGCCCTTTTGGCAGAAGAAGATGAAGTACCTACTTATATGTAAATAAAATCAACTTTTCTTCGTCCATGATTTCCAACTGACGCCGGCCGCGCCGCCGCCGTAGGTAGTAAACACACGTTCAGACAGTAAATCTCGCTGTGGCAATACCTATTGAGCGCGGGCGGCGGCGCACAGTGGAACGAGTGCATGGGAGAGGTTGAACTCAGGCATTTCCGAGAAAAAAAAGAAGTCTAATTTTGAAAAACGAATAATGCCATCGTATTTAGCTATCAAATGCCGTCAAAACTAGTACTGACGAATTTCTTTCTATCTCTCGTATTTCAGGAGTTAATTGAGAAAATGTGAAATTTTACAAATAAAATGACTATCGAGCTCTCTGCCGCCTGATTTCGGCCTCGTTTCAAGTTGTGGGCTTTACTATCGTATTAATTATAGCAAAATGTACATTTACTGCTAAGACACATGGTGCGCCAAACGTGCACCTTCTGACATATAGGATGATGTATTTTTTAGCTCTCTGCCTCCTGAATCTGATCCTATTTCAAGTTGTGATTTTTACTAGCATAATACATGTACCAAGACCTGTATTTAGTGCTAAGACACTTGGTGCGCCAAACGTGCACCTTCTGACATAGGGTGATGTATAGGGAAGGTTGAACTTAGGCATTTCCGTGAAATAAGTCTTTTTTGAAAAACAATTGTCATCGTATTTAGTTATCAAATGCCTTCAAAACTTGTACTGACTTTCTTTCTATCTCTCGTTTTTCGGCAGGTAATTGAGAAAATGTGAAATTTTACTCAACTCTCTGCCTCCTGAATCTGGTCCTGTTTCAAGTTGTGGTCTTTACTATCATAATACACATACCAAGAGCTGCATTTATTGCTTATACATAATGGTGCGCCAAACGTGCACCTTCTGACATACAGGTTGATTTATATATTTTTAACAAAAAACATATTTTGTCATTATAGTATACCACTTTATTAGGCTTATTGGTGATAGTCCTGTTAGTAATGATATACAACGTGACATGGTCGTTTTCGAGAACTGGGTCAGGCACATATATTATACAGAAAGTTATGCCTGTGCAAGTACTCGTCATTAGCCAGACTAGAGCAACCAGAAATAATTTATGACTGATGGACTCATACGGACGGTGCTGAGCCTCTACAAAGGGACCTGGAGGAATAAGTCTAAATCGAAAGCGACTGCCGCACTAGTATACGATCGTCGGGGTCGTTTTATATCCACGCAATCACTGTCCATTCCAAGGTTGCCTGGAAGAGATCGCAGAAAGCGATAAGGCCGCCCATTGTATGTTTTATGTTAATAATCGTTTTTTTTTTGTTATGTTTTTTCTGGTGTACAATAAAGTATAAATAAATAAATACGCCACTTGATTGATCAATTAAGTCGCGTATGTCATTTTCGGCTAAGACGCTGGGTGAGGCCGCATCCTAACCGAAAGCGATATTCGCTCGAGTACAGGATCGTCGCTCTCATTTATAGTAAGACTAGCGACCCGCCCCAGCTTCGCACGGGCGCAATTTTTTTTTCGATATTTTTCTTTCAAACAAACCTTGTCCTGGCAATACCGAACACAACCAAAAAATAATTATCCAATTAGGTGCAGTCTTTCGGAAGTTATGCGCGTATAGACATTTCGGCCACTTTGTTTTATACTATGTAAGGAAGTAATCAATCTAGCACAATAATTAATAGAGAATAATATGTAAGGTTCAATACATTATCCATACATCGCTTTTCTTAGACGTAAAATACATTACGTTCTGGGATACAAAGGTAAATATAACGTACGGCTAGAATTTACCGAAGGGATAAGCTGTATTTTTATCATTTGTAAGCTGTCACAGACGCCATCATAGTGTTGACTTCCCCTTGTTTAATTAAAGCACAGAAATCTCGATGATTTGACATGTTGCCATTGCACCCGTGCGAAGCAAGGGCGGGTCGCTAGTACATACATTAATAAAACAAACGTATTAGCTAGTAATAGGTTTTATTCGATAAAATTGCCGTTATGTCTTATAGTATAAGAAATGGTATTAAAACACATAGACCTATACCTGTCCAATCTGAACAAAATAAATAAAGTTCTCTTTAACTTTAATTACCAGACAGAACCTGTTATTTTTACAATGCTATATAACTACTATAAGACTACATTGACGTAGTCATATTATTAAAAACCTATACAACCTAAAGCAATTATACAAAATATCTTTTCATAGTGTACTTATATTTAAAAATAGAAATATAATATCGTCACACTTTGTTCATTTATAAATTATAGGGCAGATAAACAGTCGTGCCAAATTGTAATCACTTAAAAGTATAGGTAATTTTATACAAAAAAATTGAATTTAATACACAAAAGTTCCAGGAATGTGTTACTTTGAATTTGAACATCACAACAGACCGTTGATTAACTAAGCCAGATATATTGTCCTTAATTGCCCCTTATAGATATCGTAGGGTGAGATCATTAAGACTGTGATAGGTGACACATTGTAATCACCGCAATTTACAATGGCGCCGATTCCCTTGTTCACAAACTAAACTAAATTTAAGTTCAGTGCATCTTATTCTTTCTATTTCATTAAGAGGACTACATGACCTAAAGCGCGGTCTTTGTCGGTCTGCATAGAAAAGAAAGAGAAGCGCGATGCCACAACGCTGGTAATTTATTGCAAAATATGAAGCAATTATCGATTTACGAAAAATCTAGTGATTGGACAAAAAAACTAAAACACTATAGTTTTAGCATGTTGCTTGTAGAATAATCTGACAAAAAATCATAATGATTGTATGTATATTAGTATGAATTTTGTTGTAAAAAAAAAGTTTTTAGAGGTATCTTCATGATTTTTTTCTATCGTACCAAATAAGTTGTATTATGTTTTCAACACACTAACATCCTAGCATTTATCCTGAAGAATATCATATATTTTTTTGATTTTTTTTACTGTAGTCGATCATATACTTTTATTGTTTCTAAAACTTGCGTTTTTTGCGTTTAGGTCCTGTAAGCCCCTTAAGAAATGGACTAAACATAAACATTAGTTTAGTCCTGTCAAATTAGTCAGCGCCTGACAAAAATGTACACACGGCTACACATCAAGCTATACATAACCAGTATAAGCTGACTTTAAAATGTACGAAAAACCTATACAATGCGAGGTCAGCGAAAACTGGAAATGTATAGCTTGATGTGTAGCCGTGTGTACGTATTTCTAGTAGCCAATTTTTTAATCACGTCTAAACTTGTCTATGGAGTATCTTGTTTTGACAGGACTAAACTAATATTTATGTTCTGTACTTTTCTTAATGAAATAGAAAGAAAAAGATGCACTGTAAGTACTTAAATTTAGTTTAGTTTGTGAACAAGGGAAGCGGCGCCAATTACGAATAGTTTTTCACCAATGGATAATTTCTTTAAAATATATGATAAAATTTTGCAATAATTAATGGCCTAGCTGCTTATGAGCTGCGTTTAATATTTTCTTCATAAGACCATTTTAAAAATGAAATTATATACACCTACATATAAAAGGTAGCAGTTTGGAAGTCAGATCTATTCATATAGTCAAGCTGCATACATGTCGATATCTGTAATTTGGTCACCTAGAAAACGGCTTTGAAACATTTTATACGTCTTAACCGACGTTACCAGCAAGTAATTGCAGGCAATCTACTAATGTATAGCCCTTTAAACAGTGCGATTACCAGTTTACTATGAATATACTTTTGCTGCGCGTAAACCGCAGGTCACACGGCGAGCAAAAGTAACTAAAACTAAGTTAACTTAAATCGCGGTGCGGTCAGGACTTGGGTCATTACATGGCGATGATGCCTCACTGCGACACCTCACGATCGCGGTTTAGCTCGCTACCTCAATGTCACCTTCATGTAAAACAAATGCATGCTAATAGACACGCACTCACATGCCAGGCATCGAGGTAAACCCCCAAGCAGCCCGCGATGTATTACAGTGAGATATCCTGCATGTGTGTCTATTAGCATACATTTGTTTTACATGGAAGTGAAATCGAGGTAGCGAGGTAAACCGCAATCGGGAGGTATCACAGTGAAGCATCTTCGGCATGTAATTACCCTTACATATTGCTTAAACGTGGTCATATAATACAAGGATCTCACATCTTCACATGAATACCCACTTTACGTTAAATTATGGGAAGTCGGTTTCCATTAACATTAAAAATATAAGTTATGGACCTATCGTAGGTGTATTAGAGAATCGACATGAATACTACTAAGACATGTTGTAAATAAGCGACTACAAATATACAACCTTTATTGAGTTTAGAAGTCAACTAAAGAGTAACTTTATATTCTGTTCATGTAATATAATATTTTTTAATGAGTAATAACTAATAATTATATAAAATCATGTTCTTCAAATATATATATAACCTTTGTAAATTAACAATACATACAAAATGAGTTTACGAACCTTTTACATTTAGCAGTTACAGTAATTAGGCCCTAAAATAAATGAATATCACAAAAAAGAAATAGTTTTTTATTATTATTAACTTTTCATCAGCTCTTATTTGAATGTGTCGTCTACTCTGTCTAATCTAGTCTATTGGTTCATGGAAGTCAAGAGTCAGTATCTATAAACCTATGTTTTCGTATGACTGTGTTGATGTAAACTTCGTTCAAACATGTAGTACTTTTAAATTAGTCCAGCAAGGTATACTTTACTGCATTGACGACCTTAACGACCCTAATCAGGCCTGACAAAGTAATGTCAGCTGTACTTCTGAAACTTGTATACTATGTACTTACAATTTATTATAGTATTATTGCGCATTATTTCTCTTTACGTTGTATAACACATCGTAGTAGTTATTGTAATCTTATAGCTTTCGAGGAAATATTCCTTAGCTCTTACATATGCGCCTATCGTATGATCATATCACACTCAAAGTAAGAGGCGCATAACCCAGTCTTATGGGATACTAGCGATAACCTAAAACCAGTAAGTGTAGTGACTTAAGCGAATAACGGGGTTACAGTCATTTAGTTTTTTAGTTTTACAATTTGCTACAGGTCAATCAGGGTAACCCTTAATTGATATGTTCGTAAGCTAAGGCCGCCTTCGGTTTATGAATATCTATTACAATCATTTACATGAGCACAGAAAATAAAATTATGTTCCCAGCACAGTAAATGTCAACAGATTCAGGAAAAGCAAGCATTTAATGGCACCGGAGTATGTTCAATAAATACTAAGTAACAGCCAATGAATTCAATAAGATGTAAACAATATTTGTGGTTTGTTTAAAACTAGAAAAAGATCCGCCAAGGTTTAAATTTGAAATATTATAATTAAATGCTAAAAAGTATAATAAAATACAAAAAAATTACATACATACAGCACATTTTCACCTGTATAAAAATGAAATGAAAATATTGTCCTTACAAGATATTTACTAGAGGCTGCACAGGCGCGCGAGGTGTCGCCAACGTTAAATCATTTGTCGGGTCATTGCGTGCCGAAGCTTGCGCTCCCACGCCTCCGCCTCCGCCCACGAGTGTCGCACGTCTCGGAACAGCTGGAAAATGGCGATATTTATCATATCTATCTCTAGGTGCATCACGATTAATAATGGTTGGCTTTGACCGAACATCAATCAATATGCCTAGCATTTCCCCAACTCTGTTTGAGTCGGCTTCTAGTCTAACCGGATGCAGCTGAATACCAGTATTTTACATGGAGCGACTGCATATCCTTTGACCGAACATGTAATATATACGTATCGAGTATTCTATAGACAGATGTAGGTATTAAGAACGATGTCAAGAGGGTGGATAGCACATTCTGATACGCCCTAAAAATCTTTCTAATTATTAACATCGTTAATCCAAATGCCAAGCCTTATGGATTTGTCTTCTAGGATATTCATCATCATTCTCCTGCCCTCCTTATCCCACCATGTATTTTTTCCCATACTTTTCTATTAGTCGTCATCTTGGTCACCCCCTTTCTAGCCATTTCTTAGGTTGTTTGTCTGCTAGGATATTATTAGGTTAAAAATCTAGTAATGAATTAGAATTGAACAAATCCCTAAAGGAAAAAATTATCTCTTTCTCTAACAATAGTAGTAGTTTCGTAACAGTGCAAATTAATGGCAACTCACCTGAGAAAGCCATACTTCATCAGCCAACAACTCGTTCAGAATCACAGTAGTGTCTTTACTGGGGTTTTGCATCCTTTTCTCGGCGACTCGTTTACTGCACTCCGCGTACATTAGATACTTCTGATGGGATATCCTCGAATATAACTGCACCCGACTACAACACGTCGCACATACGAGGAACTCCTAGAACCCAACATAATGTGTTTATAACAAAGGTTCCCTAATTCTTCACTTGCGGAAGAGGAAGCTTCAACGATCAATATTGATTGATGCAAAGGAAAACTATCTTATATACTCAGACCTGGAGCCAGGTAGCTACCCTAACACACATGAACTGAAAGTGATTTACCAAACATCAAATTCACTACACCAGCCCTTTTTATGAGCTACCACGTTTTACTCGTGGAACATTGAGATTTGAGAGACTGGTGGTGAGCAATGGGTTACTTACCGCATGCATAAGTTTGTCGTGATAGACGCACTGTACTAACTGACAAGTGGCAGTGTACAGTTGTCTTTTATATCTCCGTCAGTTTTTTTTTTTGTTTTCAAATCCTTAACAAATAATAACCTTTTGAAGCAATTTCCAGAGATTAGAGCGTTTAAACAAAAACAAACCCTTCACCTTTATTATACTCATTAGTATAAAGATAAATATTTTTTCTAAAGGAGAATCCGGGAATCTTTTTCATAATAAAAAAAAACGTAAATCTAATTTAAATTAAAAACAGGAGTAATTTTTATGAAGTACATTTTATTTGTGACCCGCTCCCTCGCAAGTTGGTACGGTCCCATGGCATTCTCCTTTAATTGTAAGTTTGTCTGCATAGTTTGTCTGGGTCAAATTTTAAATTCGATCTGACATGTAAAGAGGATAGCTGAATGTCATTCTGCGGTATTGACCTTGCGACGCAATAATAATGCCGAGTCGGTAAAGCAGGCTATCGTGCAATGGAGCGGTGAATGCTTATGCGAATCCCGCACCCCCGGCCATAGGTAGAGGTGGAACACCGCGGTGGTTTTAGCCGGTAAGAGTCCAGCATGCCCCTCTGTCCCCCCCACGATGGAGGAAGTCCACGAGGATTTCCACCGCGCAACAAAAAAAAAACCTATCGTGCAATGAAGTTTTAAAGTGACGAACATATTTTGGATGCGACTGTACATACCTTCTCGTAGGCGAGGCGCGCATCGGGCTGGACGGGCTCGAGTGTGGCGGGGTTGTAAGGCTGGCCGTACAGCAGCAGGCGCGCCACGGCGGCGCGCGCGCAGGCCCGGCACGCGCCCGCGCCCGCCGCCACGCTGAGGCCGGGCCACGTGCCCACGGCCGCGTCCAGGGCGCGCGCGCCGCCCGCGCCGCCGCCGCCCGAAACGCGCGCGCGCATTGTCTCCGTCACCTCGTCCACCGTCTTCACGTTCGATAGAAAGTATTCGTCTGAAATGTGACGGTGCAGGTAGGCGTAGGGCTCACTCAGCGCGACGGCAGCGCGACCGAGAGGCCCTTGGCCGCGCTGCTGAAGCGCTGCTGTCGTGCGGCAAAATCTCACAATGGATTCCGACAACTTATGACGGTCGTCATGCACCGCCGAGCGGTCGCGCGACAGCAGCGCTGCAGGCGCGCTGCGGTTATTGTATGGAACGAAACTTTTATGCGACGATCGCGCTTCGGTCGAGCTGCGGTCGCGCTGCTGTCTCGCTGCAACAATTGCTTAAAATGAAAGCACCAATATCGGCACCGATTAACGCAGCGCTGGGCAATTACTTATATGGTGTATTTAATACAACAGTTGTGTGTCACGCTAAAATATCAAATTCTCTTCACCTATTGTATTAGGTATGAGATAAGCAAATAAATGTTTTAAATATTTCTTTTTTCTTATTTTTAATTTAAAATAAAATATAGTAACTTTATCATTATACTATTTCGAGTTTATAGGTAGGTATGTCTTGTTTCTTAATGGTAACATTTCCCTTTAAAAGATGAGTAGTCTTGTACAAAATACATTAAAACAGAGTCATAAAATACAACGATTACCTTGTTCTTGAAATATTTCCGTAAGAAAATTGGGATCTAATGCGTGTGATATTAACGTTTGAATGTAGACTTCAAAGTTTTCCTGGTACATTTGAGTCTCCAACATTCTTTTCTCGATAAAACTACAGTCATCGATTGGTAGTTCACTTCTAACTAACTCGACTATTGTCTCCAAATGCGTCTGTGACCTTACTTTAACCGGGACTTGTGTGTATAACTTTTTATTATCTGGGTTCCATACAGTATACTGTAAAAAAAAGAATAGTATGAATGTCAGTTTCAAATAGTTGCAGATTCAGTAAAGTGCATGGCCATGGTAACAATTTGACATAGACAGCGCCTTTATGTAGTAGCCGTAAGGGCGATTTTCGTAGTTCAAGTGTCACCGAGGTGTGGTTGATCGTTCCTAGTCATAACAATAAGTACGTACATGTTAGTAAAATGCACATTCGATACTTACTGTAGAAATATTACGATATAAAACTTTTCCATTTTCTTCAAATGGTTCATATTTTTGCAGTAATGTCTTGCCATCAACCCTCCACATTGCTGGCCACATTTCATTCAATTCCGATTTTAATGCTATAAATTCCCCAGACTGAAAATAAAGAGGAGAGGGTGTTATTGCCGCGTATTTAATTAAAGTAAAACAAATATAAAAATTATTTAATTAAAATCAAAAGTAGTTCCTAGCAGTTATTGGTAGCGTGGTCCAACCGAACATCTGCAAATGACCATATTATGCGGTCAGGATTTGGATAGGCTACAGATTCTTATAAAGCAAAACCGCATTTGTATTGTTTTTTGACACAGTTCAGGCCCTGACTTTACCCATATATGCGTTCGTTTGTGCGAAAAGGGGCTCTCAGCCTCGCAACTGGTGCTGTGGCGTAATCACCAGATTTGAGATTGCTTTACGACGACTTGTACTCATTGACTCATTATCTTATTTTGTATATAAAAATAAAAGTGAAAGATAATTCATACCTGATAGGGCATTTCTTCTATCGGTCTCGAATTGTCTACTTGCCCACTACTGGAAACTTGATGGTGCGATTTTATATTATGTTGCATATTTCTGTTCGCCTTATTGTCGTTTTCTGTTGTCCCATATAGCCCATAACCCATGTTAGCCCCATGTGCTGCAACTAAAATGTTGAATATACAAATCAAGCTGGAAGCTTGAATATAACTGGAATCGGTTCTTAATAGAAGCTGATATCTAAATAATTTATCAAATAAATATATAAAAAAATTAACACCCACCAATAATTTTCACAGGAATACTTGATCTGAAAATCTTACATATACGAGGGAATAAAAACTTCTCTACTGAAGTGAATTGGTATAAACTCTAGGTAGGTACCTAATAGTTTAAAAATAGTATTCAGGATTATAAAAAATAATCAAATAATTTTTTAAACGTTTTCAGATTTCTTCCCCTGATAAATGAGGTTTCAGTTCCTGCTCAAGTATCTGGAAACTTCATTGTACCGAAACTTAAGAAAGGCACACTTTAAATTTTTTTTGGCCAAGTTTTAATTTCATGATTTTTCTTCCTTTAAAATCAAATTAATGCTTATATATAAAATCAATGACGCTAGTAATGACTTGTTAAAATACATAATTATGAGATAAAGGTAGGATAGGTACAGGAAAAGGATAGCCAATTGATGAATGGATTCATCATTGTGATAACATGTACACACGTTACAGTACTGGATCTACATTTAAAAATAGTCAGTAGACTTTTAAAAAGCTACTTATTTCTCATATGGTTCAGTAGCTACATCATTCTCATTATGGTTGTACATGTTATCCCTATTTTGGCGAAGTGAGGGGTGCTACCAGGAATAATTACAAATTAAAATTATTTAACACATTATCGGTAATATACTCATGTTTATTTTATGTCTTCTCCTATTATACAAAATTATTTACATAAAATATTGAGAGTTGTGCATAAACAAATAACAATTAAATAGAAATACAAAAAACTTATGTTCAGGGCATGGCCTTCTAATACATTATCTCGTACTTACTTATAGCTGTCAATGTATTATGCAATTAATTTCCCTTATAATATAAAATCACTTTCAGCTATATAGAATATGCATACACTATTGTAAGTACTAACTAATCTCAAATACTGTAAAATACAATACATTATTTATATGTACAACAGACACCCACTGGTATGAATTCCATAAAAAAATATACCATAATTTTGGAATTATTAATGGTAGCACCCCTTCAATAGCGAGTATGACAAGAGTCACAAATTCTACAATTTACAATAAAATGGCACTAATAATGTGTCATTAACAACAATTTAGGTGAAATCTTGTTACAGACTAACCCTAAAAATATCGACGTTTACTAGGATAGGTACATCACATTTCTTTCACAGAAAATATTTACAAATAAGATATATGTAATCATAATCATAGATTTCATCTAATAAAAATTTACATTATCACAGTTAAAATGTAACAAGTTTTCACAATATCCTGCTCAAAAGGCAGTTAGCTTGCTCCTGTCATACAAGCTTCAGGGCTAGCTCTTCACCATCGCGCTCTACTTCTTAAATGGAAATCTAATAAATTGAACGCACCTTCGTCGGGCTGGTGTTGATAATAGTATTGTTGCTGTGGCGCTGCTTGCAGCGACGTCACGGGCGGCGGCACAGGAGGTCGTGGCTTCTTAGGCGCGGCCGGCTGGGGCGCCACTACCGCCGATGGCGTCGGCTTATTCATACTTGTTCGGCCCTTGTTCTTTCCTTTGTCATTTAGAGGTGTACTAGGCACATTGAGCACCGGCTTGTTAAGCCTTCTCGCTTCCTCTTCTGCGTCATAGGTCGCTTCCTCGCTGCCGTCATATTTACGTTTTCTATCCTTATTTAAGTTGTAATAACGGGGATCTTCCAACTCTTTCGTTTGAGAGGTAAGAAGACTCGACGATGCGCCGTGTATTTGATTAGCACCCAACAAGCCTGTGGCACTCATACTCGCTGAGGAGCTCATGACTGGATTACTCAGTGACATACCTGCGTTTATCACGTTTGTCGACGCCATGGCTCCATTGGCACTTTGCTGTGTGGCATTCGTATCACATTTATTGTGATCATTCGGTGTATAAGGCTTACTATTTGTTGTATTATTAGTATTCGTTCTCGACCACGTGGATTTTCTGGCGCCTCTGCCGGCCGGCGGAGGAGAAGTGTCACGCTCTCCTTGTAAAAATTTCAAGTAAGAAGCCATGAATCCTGAACCGGGGCCCGTGACAGGAACATTAAATTTTTTATCCATAATTTTTGAAGTAGCGTCTTGTGAAGTGCTGTTAATGTTCTGCTGCTGTGAAGAGGGTGCTACCGACGATGCAGTATTTGCCCGTTGTTCTGCAAGGAAACCAAGTTCTTCCTCTATATTAGGTACTACCACCTTGGGCTGTTCCTCTTCACGTGTTTCAGGCGTCGAAAAAGATGACGAGGAAGCCGAAGGTGGAGTTTCGCTAAATGACGACAGTGGTGTTAACTCCACAGAAGATTGGAAATCAGGATGAGGACCTAGGTGAAAGGGCGGAAAGTAAGTTAAGGCATGCCCATGAGGCATGAGTGCTTGATGTTGATTAGCAAAATTGGTTGCATGTAAAGGGGCCTGAGAACCGAATGCTGAAGTACC
The DNA here is from genome assembly GCA_914767645.1 of Hydraecia micacea. NCBI lineage: Eukaryota > Metazoa > Arthropoda > Insecta > Lepidoptera > Noctuidae > Hydraecia > Hydraecia micacea. The sequence goes on from OU611781.1 coordinate 8,411,155, forward strand.
AGGGAACATTTTTGGTGGAGGAGGTGGAAGGTTCCACCTTTCAAAATCAAAATAGGTACCATTTTGCTGCTGATTACTAGTTGAACTATGTGCTGGTGGCGGAATTCTATTCGCCAAATAATCAGCCATCACAACATTAGACAATTCATTCATATTTGAATGGGGAACTGGTTTTTCAACACTCTTTCTTCTGGAAGGTATTTTGTTAGGAGCTGTTGGAGTTGTTGGAACTGTTACTGGTGGTTGGCTTTTGCTGGATTTGACTTCCTGTAATTGACAACTTTGTTGCAAACTTTGCAAATTTTTTACTATACTCATGGGATCACCCCGGCAACTAGAAAGATCTTGTAAAGCTACATTATTACCATCAAAATAGTTTTGTTTATCTGGTAAACTTAGCACCCTACTGGAAGATTGACTCTGAGGAACAGATTCTTCATTATGAGTATTACTTTCTGTTATACCATTATTGTAACTATTACTACTGCTATTACTAGAATACTTTCGAGAACCTTGACGATCACCTTCCCAACAAGTTTGGCCAGAAGGCTGTGTTTGATTTCGTTCATATCTGCTTTCACTATAGGTTTTATTTTGTTCAAGCCCTAAAGCTCTAGTTATAACAGAAGGGTAAGCTACTTGACTGTTTTGGGATGGTGATCGTGACACTGATGCGTCTAAAGGAGACCGAGGTGCAGTATTATTAACTTTATTGTAATGATCACTATGTGGTTGGGGAGAATTGATTGAGTTCATAGGACTATGGTACATTGGATAGGCAGGACTTGACCCATGATCCAGAGGAGAAGTTTGTGGGGCTGCTTGGGAGGGACTCTGTCGCCTTGGCACAACTACACCACAATCTGGGCCGTTTTGAGAACTGCTACTGGAGTACCCCGTATCTGTACTGGAACTACTTTTGGCTCTAACGTGATAATCTGATTCAATGTTGTTTCCACTTTGATAATGCCTAAAACTAGAGTTTTGTGCAGTAGAATATTGTGAACTATTGATCCTATTTGTCTTAGATGAACTTCCAGTACTGCTACTATAATTCAATCTACCAGGGGCATCCATTATGGAATAACTTATTGGGGATGATTGTGGCTGAACTTTTTCATTAGAATCACAACTTTTTCTTTGTTCAGTACTTAATTCTGGATATATTTTACTTTGAGCTTTTGTCTGTACTTGTGGGGCTTTTACTGTAGGAGATACAAAATTACTTATGCTATTTGTGATTTGTCTTGATGGCTTTTCACTACTTGTATTTTTAGGAGACTGGGAATTGTAAATGGAAGCTGATGGCCTAGAGGTAGTACTGGGAGATAACCGGTAATCTTTACTGGGTGGAGTTGAGGAAGAGGTGACCGGTGGAGTTGACACTATACACGATTGCTGGGAATGAGTTGCAGTTGAACTTGCAGAACTTGAATAGGACTTACTTCCTGCATAATCCTGCTGCGACGAGAGTTGACCACTCTTTGCACTGCTTGTACTATACGAATTATCAGTCTGATTCCCAAAAGATGATGGAGATTGAAAAAACGTTGATGATGATGTTGATGTTGCTGGTTGCTTCGATGCTGTCGCCGGTGAACCAGATCTATTTGTTTGTTTACCAGCACTTGAAATTTGAGAGTTCAAATGATTATTTAAAGTTTGTGCTGCAGCAAAATGTGCATTAAAGTTCTCATATGTTGCGGATGCTTTTGTTGTAGCTGGACTTGGAGAAGAGGGCACAACACTTTCATGGGGTAAAATTCCGAATGGGCTTGGCAGTTGGTTATTTCCTTGCCAATTTAATCCGGTAGTGCTGCCTGGGGTTGATGATTGGTCAAAGAATGACGTTCCTTGTGCTGCCAATGTTTGATGTGAATAATTTTCTCTTAAAGTAGATAGTTCTGATTCCACTGAAGATTGTTTGGATGCAACTGCAGCCTGAGCTTGGGCTATAACTTGGCGATGCTGTGCTTGAAGAGAAGAACTGTAGTGTGCAGGTTTGGGGTTTGCATGATGAAACAGTGGCGAAAATACTGCGTCATACCCAACAGCTGGGGGAGACAAAAATCCTGCAGGGTTGAAGGGTGAAGCAGTTGATGAGCCAAGTTGTCCTGCTAATGATGCTGTAGTATGTGCTGCTTGTAGGAGCAACTGACTTGTAGTTGATGGCACTGATTGGCTGCCTAATCCAGAGCCACCACTTGCTAGGTGGTGATGAAAATCCCCACTTGCAGCACCGGCCTGAACCCCTGCTAACCGATTGTATGAATATGCTGACCATGGTCCTACTGGATCCATTACCACCTCCGTGATGCTCAAATGTCAATGTATGTAATATGTCAATAGAAGTCCACACTTTCATCCATAGTTTGTAACACACAATCAATTGTATGTATAGTTACTAGCACTATTTTGGAACACTGGAACTCATGTTGAATTTACATACTCTTCATACAGAGAAAACACTCCTGAAAATAAAGAAAAAGAATGTTAGTATCAAAACAATAGATTTCGTAAGTAATACAAGAGATTGAGATCCTATAGGAACAGAAGAACGTTTATCTTAATAAAATCAATGTAGATTATCCATAAAAACCCAATAATTTAACATCTAATCGGCGAATAACATAAAGTAAAGCATCGACCCCTAAGAATAAAAATAATCCGGCGCTTCACTACACAAGCGTCAGAGTGACGGAACAATACAGAATCGTATATTTTACATTGTCAGGTAATACTAAGTTTGCATTTATACGAAGAAACATACCATCGCCTTGGTTTTCCACAACCATTTATCAATGTGGTTTCGGAGGACGCTCACAAGACAGATAACATCATAAATATGGCCTCGACTGGTCGAGTGCTCGTTGCGACGGGTTTTGTCTATTGTGAAATGAAAAGCAATTCAAGTCATAGGATGTTCACAACAGATCACTTTTTGTTTTACACTATACAATATCAAATCTTCGGCCGTTGTTATACTGACAACAATATTTCAACAAACCAAATAACTTTATTTACAAGTGGGAATACGACAACGTTTCGCCTTTCACATTAATCGCCGCCATCTTACTTGTCGAATATCTGTCGGTCGGTCGAACGAACGAACGACCGCACGCAAAACAAGCGGTACAGCGCCATCTACAAATTTATTTCTGAAATAAATAATGTAAAGACCATTTTTTTTCTATTATGGTCATTCTAGGCATGATCACAGGGAGCGATAATTGTTTCCAATAAACTAACATAGAACATCTTGATAATTTCTAAAATTTATAATACATTATATCGCTCAACTATCAATCTGTCGGTGCTGTGGTAAAAAAAAGCTTTGAGTTAGCGCAATTTCCGTTTGTGAATAACGTTTTGTTCATCCGCGATGATGGTGAAGATAGCAGAAACTTTTCCTGCAGTTGCGTTTTAAAAATTAAATAATTATTAATTAATTAAATACTTTTAAATATTTTGAACGAATTAATTTTATTATTTACAAGAGCCAGGAACGACAGTTTTTTTTTTATTTAGAATTTAAATTCAGCTCAGGTATTATGAAAGTTATTTTCAACCCGATAATTCATAATGGTCTAATGGCCCAATGCCCATTGAATTTACAAACGTTAGCGAAACACGTTCGTAGTCTTATCTTCATCAATTTTCAAATTCTTTCCTTTTCTTCAGGACTCATATAAGTAACATAACTTTTTGAAGTTACTGCACTGAGAAGGCTATTGCACAGAAAATAATGAAATATTTAATTACTTGATAACAAAGACCAAAATAACATACACCTTTGACCAATGTTAAATTTACTTCAACCTAAAATCTTTCCTGATGGCCTAGCCATTTTATGAAAGAACAATGGCCAATTTGATCTAGGAAAAAAAGGGTTAGTTTATATTAGTTACCGAAATGGGACGGTTACCACAATACCACAATGAATGAAGTAAATCATTGGCTATCATTTCTGGAGGCTATCATTCATTTATTTTTTAAAGCAGAGGCAATTATAGATAATCTTCTTAAAAAAAAAACAACTTTTGCACATGGTTGTGTTCATAGAGTAGGTAAATAATATTCATTATTGGTTGTGTTCAACGAACAAACACGTTGTCAATAGCGGTGCTCAAGTTGTTCAATGCGTTTATCTCGGGCAAACTCTCAGAAGTATTCAGCTGGGCTGGGCACACGGCACAGTTTGGGAAGCTTCGTCGAGTCTTCTCGTCGCGTATTTTCCAAAGACTAAGGTTTTCAATCAGTGTGTCCTGTCACTGTCCTATGGTCCTGTCTGATATGACTCGGAGCCAAAACTTGGACACTCACGGTAGGCTGGTCCATAAATTCTAGGTCGCTCAGCAAGCTATGGAACAGGTTATGCTTGGAGTGTCTCTGAGGGATTATAATAATAAAAAATGTTAAGGTACAGACGCCAGCACATCAATCTGTCAGATTTCTGTAATAGATTTTCAACTTTATCGCTAAAGCATAAGGTTCAATGTTGATTGGGAAAATTTGACAGTTAGGTGTAGGTTGATGTGCTGGCGTCTGTACCTACATAGTGGTTTTGTAGTAGGTACGCTATACATAACCAGTAGCTGACTTTTGATTGTACGAAAAACCTGTACTTACAATGCGAGGTCAGCTAAAACTGGAACTGTATAGCTTGATGTGTAGCCATGTGTACATGAGGGACTTACAAAGTATGCATTAATATAATTGATTGATTGGATCCGCAACGAGGTGATCCGGCAGAGAATCAAAGTTGTCGACATAGCTCACAGAATAAGCAAGCTAAAGTGGAAATGGGCCGGCCATATTAGCCGTAGAACCGATGACCGTTGGGGTAGACTTGTTCTTGAGTGTAGACCGCGAATCGGCAAACGTAAGGTAGGACGCCCTCAGGCTAGGTGGAGCGACGATATTTGCAGGATGGCTGATAGCAGCTGAATGAGAGTTGCCGAAAATCGAGTTGAATGGCGTGCAATAGGAGTTAAGCCTATGTCCAGCAGTGGACTGCTGTAGGCTTATGATGATGATGACTGACAGAGCATGGCAGTTGAGAGTATGTCATGCTCACTGAAATGTCTCACTGATGGTGGCGCGTGTGTTGGATCATTCGGTTCCCTGCAAAATGGTTAAGCTGGATCAGGGATGTTGCGGATGCTGATTTTTCCACATCCGCGGATGCGAATGCGGATGCGGAGTTTTGAAGGCTCATATCCGCGGATGCGGATGTTTAAGATATTATGTAAATAAAGTCTGTTAATGAAGAATCAAACCAAAAATGAAGAATCAAATCAAACCGAAAAAAACCACACTAGAAAAATAAAGAAGTTTGGTCATAAAACGATATTTTTTACCTACAATAAAACGTATTACCAGTGCAACATAATAGAATTTACCTTGTTATCTTATATTAGTCCAACTAATTTAAAGTTTATCCATAAACACTTATTTTGTAAACTCTTAATACACACAATGATCACTGTACTACAACAACATTTAAAATATCTATTTATACGATAAATATTCCGCAGCGCAAACAGAAACGTAATGATTTATTTACAAGAAACAAATGATGCACCACAACAAACGTGTCGAATCTTGTCACCAATTTCTTTGCTCCCATTGGACATTGCCACGTGCGACCGGCACGCGCCAATCGCCGGGCCCCGCCCAATGCTTTCTTGTCGCTACTTGCATGATATTCGCATCCGCATGAACATCCGCACTGATTAATGCGGATGCGGATGCAGATGTCCAAATCTATGCGGATGATCCGCATTTGCGGATGCGGATGCGAATGTTCGCAACATCCCTGAGCTGGATGGTACCTACGTGAATGGGCGCCGTCGGTTGCGAGACTGGTCAACTCTTTAACAGCCAGGGCTTATTTTTAATCTTGTATTTTGAATCAACGCAATCAAAAGATACGGGCGTTTATGTTCCGTTTATGCCGCATATTTTGACACTCGCAAGGGAATCAAAACCAATAGGGTACTTCCCGTTGACCTAGAATCATGTTTGACAAGAAACAATGTCATGTAGCACAAGTAAAGGAAAAAATCCGAAAACCGTAAATTTGTTGTCACATTAAAAAAAAAAACGGGATAAATATTCGAGACACGATTCCCGTGATAAACTATTTATATACCTACTTTATTAAGTGCGGAACCCTCGGTGCGCTAGTCCGACTCGCACTTGACCGTTTTTGTTTTTAAACGACTTCAAAAACAGATGTTCTGTATTCGACCCGTGTGTTTGTATGTACGCGATTTTCTCAAAAAATTATGAACCAATTTTGATAATTCTTTCATGAATGTGATGTACATACTTTCAGCAAGGTTTTAAGTATATAGTAAATTAAGTAATATTATTCTTATGTACAGACGCCAGCACATCAACCTACTACAATCTGTCAGATTTCTGTAATAGATTTTCAACTTTATCGCTAAAGCATAAGGTTCAATGTTGATTGGGAAAATTTGACAGTTAGGTGTAGGTTGATGTGCTGGCGTCTGTACGAAGTTATATCTTGTACTTAAGTAGGTACCTACTATTTATTCTGTGGTTATAAATTTAATGTACTGCATCTCCGGCATTTCTATGTGAATTTTGATGATTCTTCTAGTCGGTGTCTTCAATTGTTCAATGCACTGTTTGGGGTAGCTAGCTACAACTAAAAAGTGAAAAATTAAAACTTTTTTACAAAAAACACAACCGACTTAATAAAACACTACAAAGTGATAAATAACTTTAATTTCGGAACTCGGTGTCAAAAAAAGGAAATGCGGAACCAGCGACACCGACTTCCGAAATTAAAGTTAAAAATATCACTTCGTAGTGTTTTTTTTGAAGTCGGTTGTTTTTTTTTTGTAAAAAGTTTTTTTACATTGTTCTCATATATCGAAGCATCAAGAATAATGTAACCCAGGATTTTGTAATATCTCGATTTAAAATAGTGTCCTTGGAGTCTTTGCCCGTTCTTCTTTATAGAGATGTAAGTTTTGGAATGGGCAACTAGGTAGCTTCAACTTTGTGACTAACTGACCGACTCTTTGACAATTAAAAAGTGCCTGTACTTAAATGGTTTAATTGAAATAAATTAAAATAAAATGCACCAATATATGGACTGAACTAGTAGCGCCCCGCGATTTCACCCGCATAAGTCGCATAAGTGTCGATCCCGTGGGAATATCCGGATAAAAAGAAAAGTATCCTATGTGTTAATCCCGGTGATAAACTATATGTGTGCCAAATTTCATCCAAATCCGTTGAGTAGTTTGTGCGTGAAGAAGTAACAAACATACAAATACACTCACAAACTTTCACCTTTTATATTATTGGTGTGATTGCATTTGATTTCCCAGCAGTTGTTTGTAGTACATTCGTGGAGACACCTGCACAATAAAATAATATGCGGCGATCATGTAACAGTTCCTCAGCTAAGCCAGGCTTGGGCATAGGTCAAGAGTGCGTCAGCAAAAGCAAGAACTTCTACGGGGTAAAATTAAATTAGTAAGCGAAACTCCGCAGACGTTATATGTCTATCCAAAATACAAAAAAAATATTTTACGGTATTTCGGTTATAAAAATAAAGGCAATAAAAATATGACTAACGGGCTTCTGCGAGCTGGGTTCGGCCCTTCGTACGCCTTACAGGTCTGGGATCTTAGGGTCCCTAGATAATATGTAAGACTACTATTCATAAACACTATTACTGGCTTTTTTTTTTTTTTTTTTTTTTTGGATGGGAAATCATCTAATGACTCCTCCCGCTCTGGGTAGAGCGGAAGGGAGTGTCAGACTCTTACTGACTAAAACCCACCCGTGTTCCTTCCTTAGCCCTTTATGTTCCGGGGCAGCGGTAACCCTTTCGGACGATCCCGCTACCCCGGCAGGCTTCGGCCCTGGCGGGCCCCTTCCTTTTTGCTGACATCTCTTTGAGGCGCGCGTGGAACACATACGCGCCGTCCGGCACGGGCCTGGTCCTGATCGGACGGAGAGCTACCCATTACTCTCCGTCCGCAGGCCCACGCCTACGGTGGCCGGGAGTCGTCACGCGGCTCCCGACGCCCGTAGCGTCTCCCGCGGCGGCTGAGGCGTGCGGCTCTCTCCCTGAGCCGTCCCGCCACCTCCTTCGCTAGCATGACTGCTTCGCAGAAGGAGGTGACCGCCTCCCACTCCCTCTCGCCCCGGACCATGGCTTGAACCAGGGCCGGACGCGAGAGGTCGCCGCCGTTGCCGATCGCCTCTACGAGGACACGGCGGTGCTCCGCCCAAGCGGGGCAGACCTCCACCGTATGCACCACCGTGTCCTCTGGGCGATCCTCGCAATGATGACACCCGGGCGTCTCCTCCCGCCTGATGATGTGCAGGAACCTCCCGAAACATCCGTGTCCGGTGAGGACCTGCGTCAGGCGGTAGGTGAGAACGCCGTGACGCCTCTCTAGCCACTCCTCAAAGAGGGGTCTTATCGCCACTATCGTGGCGTGCCCTGCGCTGGGTTGCGATAGTCGCTCTCTCCATGCCACCATGAGATCGCGCCGGAGGTCTGTCCGCTCCGCCGCTATTTGCCGCGGAAGCGGAGTTTCCCCCCGGCGTAGTGCCTCCGCGCGCCACTCATACAGGCGCGCAAGGACTTTCGCCTCCAGATCCCATGGCGGCATTCCGGCAAGGAGGCTTGCCGCCTCGCCCGAGATCGTGCGGTATCCCCGGATTAGCCTTACGGCTACCACCTTTTGGGGCGCGTTCAGGTAGTGGGCGGCTCGCAGCCGCAGTGAACGCGCCCACACCGGGGCCCCATATAGGGCCATGGACCGCACGACCCCCGCGTAAAGCCTCCGGCAGGAGGCGTTTGGCCCCCTCAGGTTGGGCAAGAGCCGCTTGAAGGCGGCCCCGGTCCGTTCCAGTTTGGGGGCCAAACGTCGGAAATGTTCGACGAAGTTCCACCGGCTGTCGAGGACGAGACCCAGGTATTTCATCGTTGCCTCGACGCCGATGTGAACCCCTCCTACCATCAGTTGGAATCCCGATGGTGGCCCGTTCCGGAGCCCATGAAAAGACATGGCCCCGGACTTGTGCAGTGCCACCTCGAGACCCAACCGCCGGATCCTCTCCACGACTATCGCAACCCCTCGTGTCATTGCGTCGGCCGCCGCCTGATGCGACCTCCCCTGCGCCAGGACCAGCGTGTCGTCAGCGTAGCAAACCACGCTGACGCCATCAGGGAGGTCGGCCCGCAGCACCCAGTCGTAACCGATGTCCCACAGGAGCGGCCCCAGAACCGATCCCTGCGGGACACCGCACGACATCTCTCGCCGGTTCCAGTTCCCGTCGCGACCAGGGTAGATGACGGCTCTGTCCGTCAAATACGCCCCGACTATTCGACGGAGGTAGGTCGGCACCCGGTGATACCGGAGTGCCTCCCCAATGCAGCTCCAAGGCAGGGTATTAAACGCGTTGGCGATGTCGAGTGACACCGCCACGACGACCCCACCCTGGGACACCGCGTCCCCCGTCGTGAGGGCTCTCACGCGCATGATGGCGTCCACCGTCGAGCGCCCCTTGCGGAAGCCAAACTGGCTGTCCGCAAGATCCGGCCCTGTCCTCCCCAGGTGCCCGACGAGGCGGCCTGCAATTACTCTCTCAAAGAGCTTGCCCACCTCGTCGAGCAACACAATGGGCCGGTATGCGGACGGAGAGTCCGCAGGGCGCCCTGGCTTCTGAATGAGGACCAGCTTCCCCGTCTTCCAACGGAGTGGAAACTGGCCTCTCTCCATACATGCGCTTAAGAGCGCCTCCAGTCGAGGCCCGAGAGCCCTCGAGGCCAGGACCCAGGCTTTACCCGGCAAGCCGTCGGGTCCTGGGGCGGTATTTTTGGCCTTCAGCCTGCCTACCGCCGCTCTCAGATCTACCCCGGTCACTTCAGGGATGTCGTCGTCGCCGTTCGCGTGGTCCGCTTCGGGCACCTCAAGTGGCGGAGCCATGGGCGGGGGAGTGTGCTCCCCCCGTGAAGGGAACAGAGCGCTCACCACCTCCTCCACCAGCTGGGGGCGGAGACTCTGCGTCAACGGGGGGGCCCAGGTGCGGAGTTTATTCCGCACCATTTTGTAAGGGCGCCCCCATGGATCTCTGTTCAGAGTCTCCACCATCTCCTCGCGGGCCGTATCCTTGGCCCGCAGGACAGCCTCTTGGAGGGCGGTCTTCGCCGCTCTGTACCCCTCGTACAGCTCCGCCTCCGTGGCTTCCGCATCCGGAGGGCGGATGCGGAGCCTGCGGTGCCTGGTGTACCGGTGTCGCACGTTGACGCACTCCTTGCGTAACGCCTCAACCTCCTGCGACCACCAGTACACCTGATGTCGGGCGCATCCTGGCCGGGCTCGGGGCATTGCCACGTCACAAATCTCGGACATGGCCTCCCGGACACTATTACTGGCTTAGATTGTCTTAGAGGCGTACCTAAATAAAAAAAACCTCAAAAACAAAAAAAAAAAACGCGCGTAAAATACTTTTTCTTTCTTTAAGTACCTATTATTATAATACAATACACCCACATTTGGGCCAAAAATGTACGTATTTCGCAGCATAGCCTGCTGAGCTCAATCTGAGCAATGGATCACTAAAGGGGCATATTTATAAACGATGATTAACCTTTTGACCGCTTCTGTCGCATTTATGCGACACATATTTCCGTGCACCTACCGCTCGGCGCTCGTGTTGTATTTCTGCGACAGAGAACATGCATGATTTTTTCGTTCTATTTAAATTAGAAAGGTTAAAATTCGCTAAACACTAAGCAAAGTTTATGAATAAAGGGGAATACTTTTAGAACCGGCAAAAAAAAGGCAACAGCTGGAGTTCAATAACTTTATTTATTGGACATAACTTTTTCAGTAGCTGACTATTTAAAATCAAATTGTCAATTTCTTTGGTAAATCAGTTAAGGAAGACTTGCAGACAAAAATCTTATAATTCTAATCTACCTGTAATTATGTGAGAGCAAACTTAAACGCTACTGTAGTTTTCGTTTTATTTCCTATGAAGTATCTTCGAATGTTGGATTCCCCAGTTTTATCTAAATAAACCAAGTTACATACTGGTTTACTTTGAACAAATTGTGGCATGGTTTACACGGTTATAAATACCTCTAATCTCTATACATATTTTACATAGATCTTTTAATTTCTGAGAAACTATATAAAAATATTATTTAGGTTACTTGCATGCATTTGAGATTGTCTTGTTTATTATGAAGGTCGTGGTATATTACGTGACAACTGTGTAAACATTTTACTTTTGCTATACATAATTAGTTAAACCGTGGAAATGATAGGAACGTGAGTCTTATTTTATAATAAATACCATCAGTCCTGAAACATCAAAATAGTTTAAGATTATTTACTTCTTTTACACAAGATGCACATGATTTCATCGAATAATTTCTAATAAGTGAGTTTTACAGAAATTTGAATGGGCACCCACTAAAATTTTTGTAAAATTCCCAACATTTATTATTGGTTCATGTACAAATTCTACTCAAAACTCACGCTCCTTTGGTAATTTTATAAAACACATAGTTTTAAGAAAATGAATTAAGTATTTTTGTTTACTGAATGATTAATTGATTATGATTTTGGCACAACATTCCGTGCATGCGTTTCTTGTGAACAAAACTTTAAGTTTCGTTGATTTTATTTAATTTAAAACTTATTTAGAATATTCCACATAAATATGTTACAATGAGCTTGCGCAATTGTAAAGTTACGAAGCATCATTTAATACACTGATAGTGAACTATGAACATGCAGGACGGCAGGAACTACAAACAACCATTTAAAAGAGAGCAAAACTTAACTTATAATGATTGAGTCGAAATATTAATGTTTTACGAACAGTGCACAACATTTACAATTTTACTAGCTTCAAGAATTTAAGGAAAAGATGTTTTTCTTATTCCGGACGAATGTTTTATATTTATAATATCTTGTTTCATAATTATACTAACATATTCGAAAGATTCAAGTGTGCGTGATAGAAAACTTATTATGAAACAGGAGCCGAAAAAAGTAAGTAAACATGCTTTAGGGTAGTTAAAGGCAATGCCAATTCTAAACGGAAGGTGATTAAGTTTGTTTTATGATCCGATATTGTATATACCATTTGGCATTGAAAGAAAATGAACTTAGTTACCACTAAAATAAAGTTGAAAATAGCATGCAAGGGATAATTTCCCATTGCGTGTTTTAGCGTATGCTATTTTAAATTCTATTTTAGTTGCGATTTAGTTCATTATCAATGTAGTACTTACTGTAAATGTATTGAACATTTTGCTGTTCTTACACACTTAAGAGCGTTTACGACGTACGGCATTTTATACAAACTTTCAAGCCCTTGTTTTTCGAAATGAATGAACCAATTTTAATGAAACTTCGTAAGCATAAGCAGGATACAAAGGGCTTCATCAACATTTTCGAAAAATACTGATACAGCCAAATTAGAATGAGTTTAAATTTTCCATTGAAACAGAGAATTCCAGTTATCTTTTTATAAATATGAAATTTCGAAAATGTTCTTTACTAACTTTTTACACCTTTGTATCCTGCTTATGGGTATGAAGTTTCATTAAAATCGGTTCATTCATTTCGAAAAACAAGGGCGTCAAAGTTTGCATGAAATGCCGTACGTAGTACAAGCTTTTAAGGGGATTACAGGACCTAAACGCAAAAAAACGCAAGTTTTAGAAGCACTAAAAGTCTATGATCGACTACAGTAAACAAAATCAGGAAAATATATTATATTCTTCAGGATATATGCTAGGTAGATAGTGTCTGGAAAACATAATACAACTAATTTGATACGATAGAAAAAAGTCGTGAAGATACCTCTAAAAACTTTCTTTTTACAATAAAAACCATACTAATATACATACATACAATTATTCTGTTTTTTTGTCAGATTATTCTACAAGCAACATACTAAAGCATTAGTGTTTTAATTTTTTAGTTCAAACAAAGGATTTTTTGTAAATAGATAATTGCTTCATATTTTGCAATAAATTGCCTGCGTTGTGTCATCGCGCTTCTTTTTCTTTTCTATGCAGTCCGACAGTGACCGCGCTTTAGGTCATGTAGTCCCCTTAATATCACCTACCAAACGTACTACTTAACCTATTTTTATTATGATGCAAAGCTTTAATTAAAAAACAAGCCGCACCACGCATATATTCTATGTCGTGTTTATTAAAACTGCCGTGCTGTAAGATTTTGCTGTTTCTAATGGACATGAACACATGCTAATTTCTAGAAATTTCGAGATCTTTGTCGAACCTACTAGCTGTCAACTATGATATAATTGATATATGTAGCAACTTACTATTTATTATTGTTTTACCATTCATTAGCTGAGTACCTCCGACTTAGAAAAATCCACGCAATACAAAACACTGCTCTTCTTACACATAATATAATCACATTATAAAGTTTTAATTATAGTTTAAAATAATGCAGTGGATAATTTACTCTGTGCTGTAACATTTATCTGGAAATCAATTTAATATAGAAGAATAAAGTGTAACATCATAAGTAATTCATAATAGTAATTCACTTTTTAATTTCTTACATAAAAATTAAAGGCCTATTCAGATATAAGTTTGCAGTAGCGATACCGAATCGGTACGCGATATAGCTATCGCGATCGGTAGGGCTACCGTAGGTCTATTCTGTAAAAATCTTATCGTGAAAACTTAGGTAAGTCACCTTGAAGTGAGCTGTCATTCTACCTAAAACGCTGGGGATTTACACTATTGACAGCTCGCTTCACTTTATGGTGAGATGTTTACAGAATGAATCGGCTGGTCCGCGTTCTGGTTAGACACTTTGGACCAGTATCGCTACCGAGCGTGACAGCGATATCTCTTATATCTGAATAGGCTTTTAAACTACTTTTCAGCAATTGAAAATATTCATAATTGTTATCACTAAATTTTTTTTCTTACTTAATGTGTCAATTACAAAATTATATTTTTACTATCGTGAAATCAGTACATTTGAATGACACCAATAACGCTAACAGGAGTACTATGTTAAGAGCACAATTAATTATAAAAAAACCCTAGTAAAAAGAACTTATCCATAAGCACCGTTATTATAAAAATAAAATCTTTGGATTGATCTGGCAAGTTAACAGAAATAATAATCACATTTAAAACTTAACAATAAAACTACAAAATAATCAGACCCTGATTGCTAATATCAAATAAACATAACCTATTAGTGAGTATTTGCGTTTACATAATATAAAAATATATTTTGAAGTGGTAAATAGCTGGTTCATCGAATCATAAGATTTAAAACTGGTTTAACCACAGGTTATAATTAGTGTACTGCTGCGTATTTAACAAAATTAATAATAAATTTAAATGCCTTGCGTGAGGGAATTTTCGAGCACAATATCGAATTCATCTAGCGGTTCGAGTATTTGCCTGAGGAATGTGAGAAGACCGCGCTTGCGCAGAAAACTCTGTTCTTCGTACATTTCGATGGTTACGCGCGTCATTGACATCGGTACAAGCATCCGATGAAGCCAGTGTTCACTGTGAAATAACATTGCATTGTTACTATCTAATCATTTTAATTTCAATAACTTTTCTGTATAGGAAAGAGTAGCTTTTTCCAGCGACTTCTGTCTGCGTGGAAGTCAACTATACTATAAAACATATCCTGCGAGAAAGCTACACTATTGCCGCGGGTCACAGGATAATCATAAGGCACTATACAAAAGAGTATCTTTCCATCAGTAAAAACTTTTTATAATTGGAGCATTACTTCCAAGAGACTACAAACAAACAATTTTATTTACCCCTTTATAAAATTAGTTTAGATCATCCTTTATCATATTCGATTTGAGCACAAAGCCACATTAGACTCGCACAAGAAACTCTATATTTCTAATAGTTTGATGTCCAATCTTACATAACAAGCACTCACCGTAAACTGAGGCAAATGAAAAGTTGGAACTTTCCATCTTTCCCGAGAGTGCGGCCCACAGAATTAATCTCATCCATAAGGTGGCAGTAGCACCGCCAGATAGCTCTGTGCTCCTGGTCTTGTCGGCAGTTGTACGCCATGCCACAACTCTTATTGTTCTGAGTGGTCGGCTCGTCGCATAGGCTCATTTTGAACTCGTCTTTCACTTTAGCTGTACGTATAAAAAAAGAGTAAACATTGTGGTAAAATGATATTGTGACTACTACACACTGTATGTTTTATTTCCAAAGAGCTCCGCAGTAGTCCATATCGTCATCGAAAGGCACGTCGCTTGCAGATAGTCTTCGACTACATTTTTTTTTCTATCAAAAGAGCAAGCTAGAGACAGGTGTGTTATTTGAAATGGTTAGTAACGTCACGCAAAACACTTACCAAAGTAATCCCAAATGAAATGATTCTTTCCAAATAGCCGTACAGATTTGAATCCGCACAGGAAAGCTTGCTCCAAGCATTTGACTAGTCCGTTTTCGCCACAAAGCAGTACACTCAGTGAATTTGCGTCCTTGTCTCTCTTCGTTTGATAGTGCCACTTTACTATCGCGTTTACACAGTCACCTATGGAAGTTTGTAAATATTATATTGTACCTTTTTAAATAATCCTTTGAAATTTCATTGAAATAGTGAGCAGCACGGTGCTGTATAGCAAATAACCATAATAAACTTGTTGTATGTAAGCGTTCAGCAGCATTGTGTCAGTGTATGACGATTAGGGCTGAGCCAGACCTATCCGCCCAGATTAGCATTTTCCCTTAGGAAGCCTATCCCTTTTCGTCGCTCAGAAACATCCTTTACTATAGTCCGCGAGGAACTAGTTGGCCGCGCCTTAGGTATGTGAGCGGTGGGACGGCGCATTACTCAGTACGTGCGTTGCGAACCGCCGCCTCACCCCTGTCCCCACCTCAGCGGCGAACTAGTTCCGCGCGGTCTATAGAGCGAGGAAGAAACGGTCACGAAATCAGCCCGCCGATGCCGAAGACTGTGGGCACTTGCAAACAATCTAATCTCCGGGCGGATAGGTATGGCTCAGCCTAAGTGCGAAATTTTATTTCAAAGGGCAGGTAACTTCAAAAAGCTGTGTTTTAGACAGGTTTAAACGCGCCGCAATGTTAGTAATAGCGCTTCGCACTGCTCAGCAAGGACAAAGGGTTACCAAACGCAGGCTTAACAGACGATACGGTCAGGCGTAACGCTCAGGTGTTACAGACGTAACGCTCAAGCGTTAACAAACACGCGTCTGTAGAATGTACCGATCATATGCTGGATGGTGGAGGTGGACAGGTGCGTGGTGGTGGGCGTGGGCGGCGCGGGCGCGGGCGGCGCGGGCGAGCGCGGCGTGGCGCCGCCGCGCATGCGCAGCGCCACCAGCAGGCGCTCCGTCGAGCCATCGTCCACGCCCGTACCTAGCCAGCGGTTGCACGGGAACCTACACAGAACAAAAAATTAAACCGGCACATAGTTTTATCCTTATACGTGTAGTGGTCACATTTCACGTGCACACCTTAATCATTGCAATTTAAATTTATGTCAATGAAAAAAAGTCACTCACATATCTCAATTAGATGTTCACCAACAACTTCATCATACTCTGATGGATATATTATATACTGTGGTGGCGTTAACTAAAACTGCTATTTAACTGATCTTACAGCTATTTATTAGTCTTGAACAGCCACTTACGTATAGGTATGTCCAGTCACTTCATTCCTCACAAATACTTGATCGAGTAACCAACGCGGTGATAGTCCAGAGTTGTCGTGTCCAATGCGCAGCGTAGATAGAATTCCCAGATTTTTGTGCTGCATTACGAAAATAACAAATATTTAAAAAATATAGTCAATAATTTTGCAAAAGGTCACCAACTTCATACCTAATGCACTGCACAATTCGCTTTAGAACCACGAAATATAAGGCGTTTATTTTTAATAGAACTTCCAATGGCAAACAGAACAAAGAGGTCAAAAATGAACCATGAAGAAGAATAAGAAAACTTTAACTGCAATTTTTTTTTAAAGGTTTCTTTGCTAGGAGTCGAACCAGCACCTTATTTGTGCAAACAGAATGTGAAGTGGCAATTAGGTTGCTACAACTTACGTGGAAAACAAATTCATTAGTGTTACGCGGTATGGGTATTTTAGGTGTAGATTCGCCATTAGCTCCTGATATTGAAATCCAACAGTTAGCGGTCGTCTGACTTGCTTTACGTGAAGGTACGATGAGGACTCGATATGGCAGTTCTGAAAGACGAAAGTAGAGATTTGATTACTAGCAAAGAGCATGATCAAGACAGGCAAAGAGCACGATTAATTCTGGGGAATTATATAAAGCCATTAAGGCCACATTAAGGCAGTAAATAAATAATAAATCTTTTATTTCAGACAGTATTACAGTCCATATTATCACAACACAATTTTAAGAATAATATTACAGCACTAATTGACAGTTTATAATTTGCAATATACAGGGTGGCAGGGACATCGACGAGCAGCCATGGATTCAGTACATTATTCTGAAAAAATAGCTGTTCCATAGATTTTGACCGCGTAGGTATTGCACTTTTCTATGTAACTTTTCTGTGTGTGTGTGTATTTTTTGCATTGATAACCAGCGGAAAATTTCTACGCTAGGGTCTAATACTTGATTAAATCATGGTGAGTTTGCGCGTCGATACACAGCAGGGCATCCCCCTGCTACCCTGTATATACAGCTACTTCGCATTTTTTTTTGTTATGTCAAAAGTATGTCTAGTATAGGTACTTACTAGTGGTAGGGTAGGTATTCGTAAAGCAGAAATAGTCAACAGCATTTAAAGTGAGCAGGTGATACAGAAATTGTTCCCGTTCCTCTTCGGAGCGTAGGAAAGCCGTCCGTTTGTACTGAGACCTTAGCAGTGTAGTGTCGGCTAGAAGTTCCCGAAGATGTTTGGAGAGTAACTTCTTCTCTAATGACAGCCGAACCCAAGCGCGAGCATAGCCTATTTCAGTTTTGATATCTGTCATTGCCTGCACGTTTCTAGAATAAAAAAGAAATATATATGGTAGATAACTACTGCAAAGCATTGCGAAAGAAACAAATGAAAATCTTTCATCATAAACCAACCTCATATCGAAAGTTAAACTCTCTGGTAGAGGACGCAAAGGGTTGGGTGGTTGAGAAGATTTCCTTTCCAAAGTCCCGGAGTTGCTGAGACGATCCCGCGAGCTATCCCGTGATCCGCCTCGGGAACTATCCCGGGAGCGACTGCCGCCGGAACTTGTGCTTTGATGTGCTTCTACTTCGGCACCCACAGATGAGAGATCTGTATTGATTTTTTTCAATATAGATGATTTTCTTTTACTTGAATAATGTGTATTATGTAACATGAAGAAAGGATATTACTTACAGTCGAGCCTTTTGCGCAACACACACCAAGCCAAAGCTGCATGTTCCAAAGAAATAGAATGATAATGATTGACATAGACAATTCATTCAGTAATCATAACGGTACACATTTTTACAAATAACAATTAAAATGAATTTCGGTAAAACAGTATTTTGTTACACTTTTATTATACCCGAGACAACAAGTAAAACCAAATTATGTTGCATGAATTTATTTATGTTCAGTTATGAAAGAACAACGGTGTCGGTATTATGGATCAACTGGAGTAGACTGGGACCTACCGTCAGCATACCTACACAGGGTTGCAGGGACATCGACGCGCAAACTGTAACCATGACTTCAGCACATGATTCTAAACCCCCTAGCGTAAATATTTCGTCGATTATCAAAACAAAAATCAGCTGTTTCATATAAAAGTGCAATACATAAGCGGTCAAAATGTATGGAACAGCAATTTTTTTAAATAATCGACGTTCAATTTAATCTGAAACAGGGGGTTCCAGGTACCGGGTTGCGCGTCGATGTCCCTGCGACCCTGTACAAATGGGCAATAGTCAGTAGCTACACTGACTAATTTGCCAAAGGAGTTAAAACCGTACTTACCAGGAGTAAGGTAATTCGGATCGATAGGTTTAGTAGAGTTGCTGCACTGCTCCAACTCTTGGTAGTTTGTAAGGTGCATCCAAAGCGCAGACTTGCCCAATTTGTGCTGCAGGCCATGCGACCATAGCCTTTCTAAAAGGTCGCATAATGAAGCAATCATAGTGCTTTCTTCTACGCCTGTTATCGACACCTCACTGCCCAAACCTAAATCCGATTCTTCTGTACCCATCTTCTCTAACAGCATTCTTTTCGTTTTGCTTTTGCACTCCTGGAATAGATGTCATAAGTAATTGATTAGTCCTATACAGAATGTACTAGAAAGGTGTGGTAAAATTTAAGGGTGTGGTGCAGACCATCAGACTGAACAACTTTCTCCATGGGACCAATATCCTAAACGCGAAAAAAAATCTGCCGTCCCATACATTTGGGTCGAGTAGGTATTGAAGTTTTGTATGGGACAGTTGATAATTTTTTCGCGATTGATATATTCCCATGGATTAAGTTGTTCAGTTTGATGGTCTGTACCACACTTTTCTGGTACACCCTGTATAAGTCGAGTTTATAGAGGTAAAGGATAAAAATAGTTGATAAAAGTTATACCTTCAGAAGCTTTTCAACAAACGTTCTATTGTTCTGAGCAATGGCTGCCGGAGTGACTTCTGTGGACAGCCTCCTACTAATATCGCCAAGCAACAGCTCTGGAGGACAATCCTTCACTTGCCACTTTGCGTTCTTAATACGTTTTAGACTGTTCGTTCTGAAAAGCGAAACACAAATGTCAAAATTGAATACTTTGAGAAACTATTTAGTATAAAACGTTATGGAAAGCTAGCGAAAAGCAATTCAGTCGGAATGTGTATTTATGATGCGTTATATTAGTAGGCGCGCGGGTTACATGCAATCAACACGATACTCCTTGATGTGCAGGTATGATCTTATAATGGCCCGATAATTAATTATTTCTTTATAATAAAGATCGCTATCGTTATTGACTGCTAATAGAGAGAAAGGCATAGGAAGCATTGACGTTACAATTACATTAAACTCGCGCACACTATTACTACTAGGCAAAATATATTCAACTACTAATTAAAGGAATAGGTTTACGAACATTCAAAATACGCAGTATTACATATAAATAACTTTATTTTTTTATCATATTCTTATTTACATACATAAAGCCTAGATTAAAACAAACAATAGATTGCATTATGGTGTTACCTTATTATGGGAAGATCTGTCAATATTATTAACTATGATATAAATCTGATAACTATAAAAAAAAAGTTAATTATGTCATAAAAACAAAACAAAAATAATGTAAATGAATAAATAGAGTTGGAAAAAAACATATCGTTTAAATAACACTATAAATATATAAAATCACATATCATTATTACATGAAAGTATTTCATACTGCATGCAATATAAACAAATCATGCACTTTTAGTACAAAACACTGACTATCACAACATTCAGAAATAATATAATTATGTAGATTTTGATAGGCTTTGAAAACAATAAAACTTATGTTAGTTCAAGTTTCAGCTTGTGTATTAATTCTTTCCTAAGCCTTCCAAAACCGAATCACTTCTATGATTGCTTAAATGAGACGTTACAATACTAGTAACGTTAAATTAATTCGGATTACGATCTTAAAAAAAAAAAAAAACTAATAAACGTACAATAATAATATTTTAAATTCGTTATAATAAAGTGAGCTAAATTAATAGGCTATTATCCTGAAGCGAGTTACTGGCCTGACTTACTAACATGTTTAAAATAATCGTGTTAGTAACATATTCGGTATAGCAGAATGTGTTTATCGTCATGTCATGGCACTTTCGGTGCGTCCAGACCAAGCCAACGAGCGAGAGTTCCCAACGTTTGCTGGTTTTGTGTGGACAGTTTAGCGTACGCCTGCTAACGTATTTTAGCTAAAGCGCTGCCATAATTTCTCACTACAGTATCAATTTTTTGAAATTGCAACACGTGGCGATTTTTGTTTATGCTTCAAGTATAGAATCATCGCGGCCAGTAACTGGCTTCTTGTGAATAAGCCTTTTTACTTCGAAAATAGGAAAATGTCGGTAAAAAGATAATGTCATCTAGTTTTTCTATTATGCTGCCATGGTGGTATTTTTTTCACCTGTTTTAGAAGTAAGCTGCTACGTTTAGCAGGTATACCTTTTTATAAAATTACTTACGGAATATGTAAGTACCTAAAAAAATATTTTTGACGTCGATACTTGAGTCTAAGTTTGGTAAGAAATGTTTTAAAAAGAAACAATAAGAACTCAACTACTAAGTTAACTATAGCCAACAGTAATCAGCTGTCTCTATTAAAATGTATTTCATCTTGCTAAATCTAGTATACCTGCCATTTTTTCGGCACATTGTAAGGAAGGAGTCTTCGTATTTTTTTATATTATATCTTTAAATATAAATACGTTTAACAATACCTAAAAGCAGGTATGTTATCTATTTTAAACATTTTATTGAGATAATCCTTATTGCAATTAGATCAGAAATTTCACATCAAGTAATCTGACAAATATGATAACAATAAATAACTGCATGGCCTTCACCCATAACATTTAGCAGGTCTGTGAACCCTTCTACTGAGTATAACGTATCACAGGTTGCAAATAACTTTTCTGATATGATAATGCAATACAAATAACTCCACGAGATTCTTTAAGTTACCAAATTGCTTTTGGTATTTGTTGTTTGCAAAAATATGGAAGCAATGATTATTTTTTCAAAGCAGTAGTTACATTACACGCACTACACGGTAGTGTTAATTCACTAATGAATATAATAACATACATTATATCAGGCTTGTACAGTCACATGCTGCCATATGAAGCAAGTTTACTTTTAATAGACTTTAGGTCACGCTTTAAAACAGTATGAGAGTAAAACAAATGACCAAATATCGTGTTCACCGAGTTAACAATTTTAATTTTATTTATTGATGACTTATTTTTAATTCTATACTAGGGTTAGGCTCGGCACCGACCGAAAGCAGCAGTCTAACTTTGTTAATCTAATTAAGTTTAAGATTACATACAAAATTACAGTAACAGTCTACTTCCTGTAATAATATTGTCATAGTGCGTAAAGTAGTAGTAAATTAAATCAATTAATATTATGCTACTGTGTAAAAGGAAGTATTAAAATAGTTATCTCGGTGCCCAACGTGTACGGGGCAACATGCAAGCCTCAGACAGCAATACAAACATCTCTGACAGATGACGCACGCGCGAGACTACGGTTATCATATCACGAAAGCTGCACTCGCGGTTAGTTGAACTAAGCGGCCAGGACGCGTTTCATCAACTAAACTTCGGACAATACAATACGATACGGGGAGCGAAGGAACGCGGGACGATTTATACTTGAATTTAGAATCTTACATAATTTACGTTTCATTGCCACATTTCAAAACAATTTTAATTTCTGAGAGACCATTTGTAATAACAGGATTCTAAATTGATTGCAAAGGAATTTAGACTTTGTCTTGTATAACATTTGAGTTCGTATTTCCAAAATTTGATAATTATCTAATATTCTAAATTCAAGTGTACACGGAACTTCCCCGTCGCGACTTGGGGAGTGAACATCGGGTAAGGCCGCGTCCTAATCAAAAGCGATCGTCCGGAAAATGTCATCTGTCGGGCGCGACCACGCGTTCCGGTTCACCGAACTAAAAGTGACATATGAATGCGACTATCGCTTATCGCGCGAACGATCTTTTTGGTTCGGACGCGGGGTAGGAGCGAGGCGGGGGAAGTTCGGACACATTCGGGCGCCGACACGTGTCAGGCGTCGTGCGGGCAAGCGGGCGACAGGCGGGCGCACCTTGCGTCGGGCGCGGGCGGCCGGGCCAGCGCGTGCGCGTCCAGGCGCGCGGGGAAGGCGCGGTAGTAGGCGGCGCGGTGCGGCAGGCGCTCGGCCGGCGCGCCCACCTCCAGCTGCGCGGCGCCGGGCCCGGCCGCGCCCGCGCCGCCCCACACGCAGTAGCCGCGCGTGGCCAGCCCGCCCTCGCCTATGCGCCGCCTGCAACACAAACTCACCTTATTGCTGGTTTGCTGCGACGCTGCTGCACGCCTCCGATTTATCAGAAACGGATTCACTTGAGGATCGAGAAACTGTACCGCAGGAACATAACATTTTGAAATGTTAAGTAGATAGTGCCATAACAATGTCTCAGTTTTTGAAGACCATAATTTTTCCATGGCTGTTACGGCGATAGTTCCAAAGGTCAACCTGATATCTCTTACTGGCAATGTTAAGTCAGATACACAGAAAGTTTTTACTCAGTCCAAAAAATTACTGCGAGGCCCAAATCGTATTAATACTGTGATGTGATTTCGGTTAGTCAAACACGCAAACATCTATTGTTTATGATCCCTTGTGGTATGACGTTAGTATGCAGTGGCTTGTGCCCGATCGGTGCACCTATATTTTCATTCAAAACCATCAATTTCCCAGACCCCATGCTAAATCCAGTCTACATGCTGCAGTGTTAAATATTATATAACTTATGGCAGAACCACACTAACATAACGCACATTATGTTTTCAAATGAAGTGATCAATAAACGTTGCTGACGTCTGTTAATGTGGTTCTCCCTTTACAGGATTAGTCTTACCTGACAGTTTTGATCCGGTGTTCGAAAACTTGCAGATTGGCATCGTATTCTCCCCAGTTGCCCATTATCTTGTTATCAATAAGTGTGGCAAACATCTGTGTCTCAAGGAACCGCGAGAGGAAAGGTCGGTGCCGCTGTGGTTGGTCTGATAAGAATGACGCTTTATCAAAGTTCACCATCGACTCGCGTGATGACAGCCATGAGTCACGATCCTAAAGAACATCATCAATATTTTAATAAATGTTACATCCCTTTTTAATGTTATGGCCAAAATGTATTGTTGTGCTGGTATTACTATTTAAAATACAAATACAGATTTCGTGGTTGGTATGACCTTTTTGCACGCAACAAAGGAAGAACGGATTGACGTGATTGTATGTATGGAAATAGTTTATGTGTCGGAGAATGAAATTGCCGCTTTTTATGCTGAAAAAAAAAGGCCACCACACAGGACCGAAGCTGTGGGCAAAAGCTAGTATTCTGAAAGCCCTATTAAAATATAGCTATTCAAAGTGTATTTACCTGATCAGGCATAATGACGAAGTTCTCATACATGAGAAATATGTGCACAAATCTGTTAAGGAATGTTTCTCTGATGGCAACATTGAACCTTATGTCTTCATTATATTGTTCCTCGTCATTAAGTATTTTTTTCTTTGTTGTTGGCATTACTGTGTCCGCGTCTACGTCATCTATGTTAACACCTGCAGTTAGAAAAGGTGGAAAATGTAAACAAGATGCTCAATAAGGATATTGCTATGATGAGATTTACTACATAATAAGGTTTCATTGTATAATACAATGAGATCATCAGAAGTTGCATGGTAATTATATACTTCCTATGTAGATACCAGATCTTTACAAGAAGTTTAGCAGAGCACAAAACGAAATGTTGATACTTTGGTATTATGCATCATTTCTCCAAGTACACATTACTGTTTTATAAAATGATCTCTACATCTCTCGCTTTGCATTGACAGGAGTAAGATTTCGCAAAGAAGTTTCTCACTTGACTTATTTTGTTACTAGTGTGAGCTAAAAACCAACAGAGACCATAAGTTTGTCATACCGCTCCGTTTGACGATGTCAACGATTCGCTGCAATGCGTCCATGCGAAGAGGCGCGCGTCTTGTCGGCGACGCTGGCGGCGACGCATTCAGTGGCCTGCTTTCATCCCAATCGAGCACGTCGTGGAAAGAGTGCTTCCGACGCAGACCGCCTGATAAACAACAATCATTTAACATCTCGTATATCTATACATAGTTTATATAAAAGACACCTTTCGTGTCTGCTTTGTGACCACGTTGTTCTTCTAAACTATGCAACGGATTTTGAAGCGGTTTTCACTTTCATTTAGAGAATTTATTCCGGAAGGTTTGTATGTTTACTACATTAATATTAAACTTACATACAACAATGAAATATCGATGATTTGTGAAGTCGTAAAAATTGGGAAGCAGGGGCGGCTCGCTAGAGTTTAATATTTTTTTTAAACACAGTGAACAAACAAAGTAGGCAGATACTACTTATATTGTCCAATTATTATCATACTTTATTTTCACACCATATTACTTATCATGTCAGCCAAAAGACGTCCTGAACGTAGTAAGCAGATTGTATTGACCGTGACCATGTTAATATTTCAAGGCTTTTTTGTATCAGTATCATCCCAACCAAAAAACGTTTACTGCTGGACATAACCTACTTACTGAAAAAAATTGTATATATAGCACATTACCTACTGAAAAAAATTGTATGCTGTTGGCAAAATATGTTTTGTTCCAAATTATTCTTTTACTATCTTTTTATACCGTGTTTTTATGCAAATAAATATATTATTATGTTAAACCAGCAGTGGATGCCTTTCAGCGGCATCGCCACACAACCCAAATCAAAATCGTCCAACGATCTGTCCGGTTGCGTGAATCCGGTGGATGCGGGCAGCACAAGTTTAGCGATACTTTATTCATAATATATTCTTTGCTTACTATATCTATGTATATTATGAGGTAATGTCTAGGTCACGCATTTGTGGATGTATACGTGCGCTAGGTTGCACACCATACAAAGCCGCTTAAGAGTCCCTATCAATTTCTGCGCGCTACTAGATTAGGTATTATAAGAGCGCAATGTGTCTGTGTGCGTTCGAACTATAGCTGATAATCGTAGTGTGCGTTGAAGCGTACGATGAAACGGGAACAAATAATCTTGGTCCGGAACCGCTATTATTAGCACTCCATAGTTTTTACTTACTAAGATTCCGTAATACTGGATGGATTTTATTGTGATTATGACATGTTATGTTTAGGTCCCCTAAATACAAATATCGTTGAAATAAAAATATTTTAACCGTAGTATTCACTATAGTAAAAGCAAATTACAAAGTGTGACCAACGTATACAAGGTATATATTTGATTTTTGTTAGATTTCTGCCCATGTAATTCTCTAAAATACAATTAAAATATTTTTAGACTATATAAATAATAGTAAATTATTACAATTTTCTTAATTAAGGTGATTGCAACAATTATTATTTACCTAAGAACTGCACGTGCCTTTCGTGTTTTTGCAACTTTATTCTTTTTACCATTAATTTTTCCATGATAATAAAGTTCACTTTTTCGACCCATTTTCTAAAAATATATTCACCATATTACTAATAGTACAATAAAAAACATTAATAAGTCACACTATTAAAATAAAAAAATAAATATACTTAGAGTCTCAAAAGTGGTCAGGCGTAGTACAAAATCACGCGCGATTCGCTAGTTACGTCGGGAGCGGCGAACGTCGCAGGCGACACAGGTCCGTCGTCGAGAAGCCCTCGGGCGCGACTGAATGCATCGAGCGAGCGCATCGGTTTATAAGGCATTATTTAAATATTTTACTACAATTAAATAAGTAGTTTAAATTAAAATATAAAAATTGAGTTTGGTAGATAAACACTTCAACTTTTAAAATATTTAACACTTATTGTTATTTTCAATAAATTCTTACACATAGACGACGGTTTTGCACATGATTTTATTGGAGTTTTTCAGCGTAGTCAACATTTTTTTACAAGTACTAATTCATTAAACTTTAAAAAAATAAATTGTAGACTTACTAATATACTATGTGCCCAATATTTGGGTTTTTTTTTCAGATTGTTATTTGCTACCAGTAAGCTAAAAAAGCAATTGAAAAACATGGTGTTTCGTGTTTACGTAAAAACGTGTGTTAGATTTTTATTTTTCTTAATTTACATTAAGTAGTTATCAAAATTTTATTTTGTAGACTTACTAGATAAATAGGTGATAAATAACTGTGTATTTAAAAAAAAAGTAGATAACTTAAGGATACTGAGTAAATTGCGCTGAAAAAAACTGAATTTTCTGTTTTTAGACAGCGAAATTGATAGGGACTCTTAAATATAATCTTGTTATTTACAAGAGCTGGTTTGCGTAACATGAGTGACTTAAGACATTAAATATGATCACTAAATCAAACGCCGTGACAAAACATCTTCGTGAATAATCAACTCAGCCTATTGCAGTCCACTGCTGGACATTGGCCTCTCAGGCTGCGCCACAACACCCTGTCCTCCGCTTTCCGCATCCAGTCTGTCCCAGCCACCTTCTTTAGATCGTCCGTCCCACACTACGATTGCCGATACGCGGTCTCCACTCCAGGACTAATCTGCTCCACCGGCCATCGGTCCTTCGACAAACAAGGCCAGCCCACTGCCACTTCAGTTTGCTTACTCTGCAAGCTATGTCGGTAACTCCGGTTCATTTCCGGATAATATCATTCCTGATTTCATCATTCAAAGAGACTCCGAGCATAGCTCGCTCCATAGCGCGCTGAGCTACCTTGAATTTGTGGACCAGCTCGACCGTCAGTGCCCACGTTTCGGCACCATATCATAACTGGCAGGACGCACTGGTGACCTTAGTCTTTAAACACTGCGGGATAGGCGACGAGAAGACTTGTCGGCTTCTTTCTCAAAGTTGTGTCTACCGAGCTGGATTACTTGCCCTAGGTAGACACAATCCTTCACAACTTCGAGAAGCGACTTTTCGTTGTGGATTGGACTCGGCAAGACGTGCGAATTGTACATGACTTTCGTCTTGTCTAAATTCATGCCGAGGCCAACCCGCCGAGAGGCTCCATTTAGGCTGTGCAGCATTTGGTCTAGCTGTTCTAGCATCTCTGCCAATATGACGATATCATCGGCAAATCGAAGATGTGTGAGATGTACTCGCCGTTCACGTTGATACCCTGTCCAATCCAGTCCAGTGTCTTGAAGACGTCCTTTCGTGAACAAAGTATGTATGTATTCACAACTTTTGAACTCATAATCAGGTTTTTCACAACTTTTGGTGACTGCTAATAATCAAATAAACAGAGATATTTTAAATAGGCTAGCTATACTCCGTAGACGCGATGGGTATCGAACTATCGATATCTAAACACGATAAAATAAAATATAAAAATATTTGATGTTTTTTTTGGGGGGTCAACAACCGCTGTTAATGTTAAGTGTTACTTGAAGTTTGAGATGAGAAAAACTATTTCCTTATGTTTTTATCGTGTTTAGATTTCTGTTATTAATCTTAAGTTTAAGAAGTATTTTGGCATAATTTAAAAAAAAAAATCTTAAAAAAAAATCCTTTTTTTTAAAGTTCTAGCCTTAGTTGTTATCATTATGTGTATTGTGTGATCACTTATTTCCAAGATTGCTGGTAAAACTGTAATTGGCGACTGTGTAAGACCGAGACTTTCGTGATTATACATAGTAGGTACTTGAGATAATGTATACATAGAAGCTGTTGGTGTACCTTAATAAATAAATAGATAACCAGCTCACAGACGTGTTGGGTAGTTTACAAAATAAAAACCAAATGACTTAAACTGATATTTCAAAGTGACTACTATAACTGTGGTCGATGACCCTATGTAAAAAAACATCAAAATAATATTTTCTTGTTAATAGGTAGGTAATACGGGCTGGTATCCGCAACTCCACGTCAATGCGCGTATTTTGCGTACGGGTGATATTTTCTTGTTTTATCATGTTTAGATATCGATACCCATCGCGTCTGCGGATATTAGCTAGCCAATCCATACTAATATTATAAATGCGAAAGTGAGTCTGTCTGTCTGTTACATCTTCACGCTTAAACCGCTAAACCGATTTAGATGAATTCTAGTATAGAGATAGTTTGAGTCCCGGGAAACGACATAGGATAGATTTTATCCCGATATTCCCACAGGATCGAAACTTATGCGGGTGAAACCGCGGGGCACTGCAACATTGAATAGGTAATTCTAGAAAAATAAATCATACCCGATGGTAATGTGCAACTGCTGCTCATACTGTCGCTCATATGCTTGTAAGATGTTCCATTCAAAGGTACGCCGAGTTTAGTAGGCTCGGTTTCAGGTCTTTGGATCTGTGGGAAATCCATAAATATATATCGACATGAATTAGTCATTAAAATTATCTCTATCATAATATCATTATCACAGTCATGTTATATCAATTAGTTAATGCACTTAAATTAAATAAGTAAGATATATGATAATTAAACTATCAAAGTGTATATTATATAACTTTACGCATTTTCTACAAAGATAGAATAAATAGCTTTACAAAGTTAGTTAGTACAAACGTGTCAGTAACTTTCTGCAACTTATAGTACTCTGTTTAGTTAATATCTTACCTGATGTTTATCTAAAACATGATTGAGTTCTTCAATGAAGGGCGTCCTATGCGGGAATATCGGCAATTCTTCAGGCAGTTGTATATCAGGTTTGTCAATGTCAACCAAACAGAGAGCTGCTTCAGATCCTAGTGCAATGCTCCGAGGTCCATTTGGTCCTATACTCATGGCCCCACTATCTGAATGGAGACCTGTTGGTTGTAAAGGAAATTGTTAATATTCACCAGCTGAAGGACCAAAAATTCTAACATCATTGAAATTTTTTTTCAATGTGTTAAAAAACGAATGTAAAATTTTAAAAGGTCCAAAAACAATAAAAATCATTCTTTATAGACCAAAGACATTGTCGGTGCTTAATAAAGTAGATAACTAGCATTGAATTAGCTGCTGGCCTATTGACCTCTATTATAAAGTGCATTGTACTGTACCCATGACGAATGGCACTGGCGCGTCGAGGAAATGGTATAGCGGGGCCGGTAGTATTGGCACATACACGTGCGCCCATGCAAATGGCAGCAGTAGAGATACTATGCACTCAGCCACTAGCATTAGTTTGTTGAAGTCTGTGAACAAATATTTTTAAGTAATTAGTATAATTATGTAAACAGAACGATTGAATTTTTTAGGTTGTCTGAATAATACTTTTTTCCTAGAAAGTTTAATAATGACTGATCTAAGTACTAAAAAAAAAAAATAACCCATCTTTGCCGAAATATCGAACAGCAAAGAAGGACTAAAGGGTCTTATTATAGGAATTCTATTAATAAAGAATACTAACCACTGGACCTTAGTAAAACTTGATGTTCCAGTAGAACACATGTGAAAAGCTGCACAACACATTCAACACCTAAAGTTGAGAACATGGCTCGAAGTGGATAGTCCAAAAGAGGTAACTCATCAGGGAGATTTGGCATTCTTATCACCTGAAAGAAATATTAATAAAAGTTGTAGTGTTTTTGAATGGTATCATAGAAAAGAGCTTCTTCTTTCTTTAAAACCATTCGAAAGTACAAGTCAAATTATGAATACATCTCATATTATTTATTGTTGAAATTGATTATAAAAACTATTATAAAATAAATAGTGAAGAGTTCTATTGAACTATTTTATATAGAAGGATACTGCTATTTTGATAAAAATTAATTCCCAGAAAGCCAGTTAAAATTTCTATATTTATATGGCGTACATAATACAGAGTATTCCATCTATAGTAAATTGAGTCTCTATCTATATTAAGTTGAGAGATAAATAGTAAATTGATCAATGAGACTAGCAATATAAAATAATACTTATACTTACAACAGGAATTGGATCCAAATGAGGTTCAGAAGGAGGCACGTAGAGTCGTAAAGCTTGACCAGGAAGTGGCACTGGTACTTCATAAAGTAAATTATACACATAGGACTCAGGACTGAGGCCTGGGCCTGGCTGCCTTGGGAGAGATCTACAACAGGTAAACAAACACGATAACTCACTTGTTTAGAAATGATGACAAAGTAAATTAAAAAAAAGACAAAACCTAGATCAAACAACCTGTTTAAAATTACAGGGTACCCCCATCTTTAAGTTCATTGAATAATTAAGAAAATACAATGAAGATTAACAAATTAATCTTTTAGATATCCTGGCCCATACATCAATGTTTCAATTTTAAAATTAAGATAATTCTGTATACAATAATTTTATTACAAGCAAACTCACCTGAATAAATTTTCTAAAAACAACTGTGCAACCCTGACATATGGATACTGACATATAAGTGCTATACTTTTTGCAACATACAGTTTGTCTTTGGCAATATCATAGTATGTCAGAGCTGCACCACTGTGAGGTGCGAGTTTAAATGATCGTGGAAGTGATCTGGAACTTTCTTTGCCCGGTGCTTTTCTGTGGCCAGGAGGAGTCTGACCACTGGACAATTCTGTGATATACATTGCCTATGAAAACAAGCATAAATTAAATTCCTAGTAATTTGAAAAATTCTCCAATATGACACATTTCACTTAAATACAATTATTTACCTGTAATGTATGCATGGCACTGCAGATATTTCTGTTCCTAACTTCCTCATAGAATATGAGACTAAATCCATAGTAACGAGATGCATTTTCTCTGGTTACTACAAAACTGTGGAACTTGGGTTCCAAAGAATGTTTTTGTGTTCTAAACTGAAGGCCAGCTGGCAGACAAAGCTGTAAGATTATACATTCACAAGATATTATACATTACAATTTAAAGATAATGGTATGTCAAGATTTTATCATGTTTTATTACAGCAAAATAAACAGAATTTTTTAATTTTTTTTTTGTATTCAGATTGAGTATCAAATAAAAACTATTTATAGTGCCGATTATTAGTAGTAAAACAAAGACTTCATAAATGTGACATTCCAATTGAACTTTATTATTGAGCACTTACCATACACACTGCATGTTCATCAAATGGATTGCTTGTTATGTTCTCAGGGTAGTGAGCCAGAATTTTTCCTTTGTAGGAACGATCCAAAGGAGATACATGTAAATTGTCACCTAGAATGCAGACAGTGTTTCTTATCCTTGCACTTTATTTAACAAACGCGCGACTTAAGCTTATTACTTACCGCAAAGCCTATCAGGCTCCAATCCAGAGTCAAAGTCGAGGCCGCATATCGCAAAATAATCGGCAAATCGACATCCAACAGATAAATCAGAGACAGACATATTTCTATCGACCCGTTATTTACTATTTGAGACACTTTCTCTTCCAGTCTCTGTGCGTAGATTTTGTCTCAGCATTGTACACTAGCACTGGATTCTCGTTGGCAATCGATTTGTGTAGGTAGCTCACATGTTTTCATTTGGTGTATAATTTTTAGTGATAATGAAATAAATACAAATTGTAAACGAAAAACTATTATATTCACGCCATCACATCACTCCACTCAGACAGCTGCCAATTTGCGAATACCCCTCCTCCGCGGCCTCCGCCCCTCTCTGGCCTTAATGTTCAGGTTCACCCCTTCGCTCTTCATATGCCTATTGTCTATGGTTCAGAAAGATTGTGATTTTATGAGTGAGAAGGAATCGGAAAAGATTTTATTTTTCATGGGGACATGCATGGGACAATCCAAAAACTATCAGTACTACTACATAATTATATCAGTATTAAATGATGCTCTGTGGCACTGTGCGTATACTGCTAGTTGCACACGCAGCGACTTTAGTATTTAGTTTTTACTAACAGTGTTTACCTGTCATCAAAGAGTATAATATTAATAATAATACGGGAGTCTGTCATCCTCATTGGTGTAGGAGTCGGAGTACTCCTCGGAGCGGAGTAGGATTATTGTAGAGACATACCATGCGTTTTATTTTCTTATGGAGACGAATAAAGTAGGTAGTGAAAAATATATCTGTAAAATAGAATGAGCACACTGTAGCCCGACTAACCTGTAAAATGTATATACCTATTATAATAATAATGATTAATTTTAGAATTAAAGAGTGGTCTGTATTTACCTGATTTACCATAAGGATTTACCTCGTTTCTCTCGCCACTAAGGGTGGCCCCAAGGTGGTCCCCTACCATTAAAACTTAAAGTACAGGGTCTCAAAGTTAAAAAAAAGTTTATTATCGATTGATGATTGTCAAATAAAATTTTACAAAGAAAATGAATGAATGAATGTTGCTGTCTGTGTGTCAAATGCAGTGGTGTACGCGGGGCGTGTGTTTGTAGTTTTTTTTTTAAATAAAACGATAATTGTGTAGTTTTTTTTACTGCTCATAATATTTATAGAATTATTATTCTTTTGCCCTTGTCAAATTATCAGTTTGTGATTTTGTTGGCAGCGTTGGATTGCATTGAAATTGTTCACGAGATTCAAGGTAAGAAATTTTTAACTTTAAATGCAATTATTGAATTATTGTGTATCTCACTTCGTTATTTGTCAACGAAAATATTCAGAAAATAGCCCAGAGAAATATGTATGCTTTATTCGACGGAAGTTCTGTTTCGTAGTAGGAAGTGATAACCGCAATCTTATCGTCTCATCGGTGCGTATACTATTAAGGAAAATGGGTGTATTCCCATCCCAATATTTAACTGAGTCAAGGTATCTTGACAGTTTTTTTACTTTATTTTTGTGACACGACCAACTATTTTTTTATGTAACTTTGTTGTGTGTGTTGCATCGTTTGTGGCTTTTGTGATAGTTTTATCTCCTAATGCAATATTACGGTTAGAAGACCGTGGTGTCCCATAGCAGTGCAAAGGTCTCGTGACTCTTTTTCCACCATCCTCTAAGATGACCCTTGACCCCACTCCTCTTTATTTACTAAAGTTAGGTAGGTACTGAGGTACAGTACTTAATTAGTGAATCATTATATGAAATGAAAAATTATATGATAAATATACACTACCTATTAAAATACTACATGATTAAATTGAAAATATTTGTTACAGAATGCTACGAGGAAGAGTGAAACATTTACTACACTGCACTTTTTTCATATCATTTATATTTCTTTTTCTTGTATTTGCTGGAGCAATAAATTTAGATGATAAAGAAAAAGAAAAAATTGATCCGTTCGAAGTATATGGAATTTACGGTGCAATAATTTTATATGTATTAAGACTTTTTACTCTTCTAACAACACCTCAAGTTCTGTGCAATTTTGCAGGATTGACATTATTCAATGCTTTCCCGGGAAATGTGAAACTTAAAGGTTCTCCTTTGCTGGCACCATTCATATGTATCAGAATTGTGACTAGAGGGGACTTCCCAAAATTAGTAAGAGATAATGTTACAAGAAATATGAACACATGTGTTGATGTGGGAATGGAGAATTTCATGATCGAAGTTGTGACTGACAAAGCAGTTAGTTTACCAAAGCACAGAAGAGTAAGAGAAGTGGTTGTGCCAGCAGAATATAAGACTAAATCAGGTGCTTTATTTAAATCAAGAGCATTGCAGTATTGCTTGGAAGATAATGTAAATATACTTGCTGAAAACGATTGGATAGTGCATTTAGATGAAGAAACATTGTTAACTGATAACTGTGTGAGGGGTATATTGAACTTTGTGCTGGATGGCCAGCATCAGTTTGGTCAAGGACTGATCACATATGCTAACGAGCATATTGTTAATTGGCTGACCACTCTTGCTGATAGCTTCCGTGTTGCTGATGATATGGGGAAACTGAGGCTACAGTTTTATTTATTTCATAAGCCACTGTTCAGTTGGAAAGGCTCTTATGTTGT
The DNA here is from genome assembly GCA_914767645.1 of Hydraecia micacea. NCBI lineage: Eukaryota > Metazoa > Arthropoda > Insecta > Lepidoptera > Noctuidae > Hydraecia > Hydraecia micacea. Next base: position 8,445,787 of record OU611781.1, read on the forward strand.
AACACAAGTGAGTATATATTTGATTTATTCAATTCTAAAACCTGTAACTTCATATATACAGGGCTGCTTACAAAATGTATTCTTCTATTTGCAGGTAAGTGCAGAAAAGAAAGTGTCTTTTGACAATGGCCTTGATGGATCAGTAGCAGAAGACTGTTATTTCGCTATGAAAGCCTATAAAGAGGGCTACACTTTTAACTTTATTGAAGGTGAAATGTGGGAGAAATCACCATTCACACTATGGGATTTCATGCAACAAAGAAAAAGGTGGATTCAAGGAATACTTTTAGTAGTACATTCAAAACAAATACCCGTGTTATATAAAACCTTCCTGGCAGTATCTTGTTACTCGTGGGTAACCTTGCCATTATCAACAAGTAATGTCTTCTTAGCTGCTGTATGTCCCATACCTTGTCCGCAAGCTTTGGACATAGTATGTGGATTCATAGGTGCTGTCAATATTTATATGTATATCTTTGGTGTCTTGAAATCATTCCCTATGCATAGATTTGGTCTAGTAAGATTCATTTTGCTTATTGGTGGAGCCTTAGCTACCATCCCATTCAATATTATTATTGAAAATGTAGCTGTCATCTGGGGAGTGTTAGGGAAAAAGCACAAATTTTACATAGTAAACAAGGAAATTAAGATACCAGTGACTGTATGATTCCTCACTACAATATGTCATATCATTTTAAAGTTATACTGATTTTACAAGAGTAAGTGCACAAAATACTTAAAGGACTAATCTTGCACTTACTGAAGTGTGAATCATTCAACACTAGCAGTGAATCATTCTATGATTGTTTTCACAAAGATAACATGGTACATACCAAAATGTTAGTCAGTGTGTATTACATGTTTGTTACCAAAGTATCAAAATTTACAATAATACAATTTTTGTAAATTGAAACTTCTTGATTAAATATTAAGCACAATATTGATATGTAAAGGTAAATAATGATAGCTTTGCTTTTATATTATCTACAGATGATTTATTTTTTGATGCCTTGTTGTTTCATACTGAATGGTTATATTTTGTTTGTATTCTAATATTGTAAATTTATACAGTAAGTCACCTTATGATTTAAAATCATGGTAGTTATTTTTGCACTAAGCCAATATCTAAAATTCAGGATATTATTGTATTACAATGTTATGATACTTTAAAAAAATATTTCGCATTTCCGATAATAATTACGAACTATTTACGATATTTATAGACATGTATAAAACAAAAAAAGTCAGTTAGTATCTCACTGCTTTGGATTGTTTTCTGCACTTGCTCAGGTGCTTATATTTTTATCACTGAGTCCTCCATAATAATTAATAATACTCCATACAAACTTTGATTATATAATGTCTAGATAGAGCATCAATTGCGCGCAAACGTGTCAAAAAATACCAGCCAACTGTTGGACTGTAAGTACTTACCCGCCGATTAGTGCCGATCGTACCGCTTTGGTGTCACTACGTATTACGCGCGCTAAGTAATAAACAAATAACAGCGATAAAATGACGGTATGTGCTATTAAACTGTGCCGAAATTATAAAGGAAGGGTAAAAAACACCAAACACATCACATATCATCAGTAAGTAACCAAAAAAACTACGTATTTGTTTTTTGTTTTTATATTTACCAAATTACGCCATATTACGCCATATTTTATCAGTGTTGCCAGTTTCTTTTTCCATTCTCCCAACTTAACGTCCTTTTTTTGTGGGTATATTCGTTGCTTTATGGTTACGTTTATATTATTTAGTTGATGTACTTTTATTATTCGATTTCAAAAATGGTGAAGTTTTTCAATTCGTCTGTACTTTTTTATAATAATATAATGTTCGCGTATAACTTTTTTGTTTATGAGCCCATTTTAATGATTATTGTTGCATTGGGTCCTATAAACTGATTTCAAAGGTGCCAAGAGTAATTTTAATAAGATTAATTTATTCCATTCGTATTATCTGTGATCTTTCATTTGAAATTTCCAAATACAAACTGCCTAAAAAGTTAAATATTCTAATTGAATTAACTTAGCTGATTTAATATAACACAACATTCACACACACAACTCTAATTCAATTAAATAGTGTTTTTTATTTATAAATACAAGTAAATAAAGACACTACTAAAACTGAATAATACTACAAACATACACCTAAAACTTACTTATATTATTTGTATAGTCAATTTTTTTAATATGTGATTTATGGGAGAATTGTAGTAGCTGGTATCATTATTCACGCACACAGAGACATAGATGCACAGTGTAAAACACCGCCCGCACGCACACATGTTTGAAATTGTTGCCTCGTTTTCTTTGTTTTGATTGTAGGGCGACGCTCTATCTAGACATTATATAATCAAAGCATACAAAGCAGATAAAATATTCATTGTTTCATTCAATGACACTATGTGAAGTTAGTACCATACAAGTTACAACTTATCCTTTTTTAACTGACGTGTCCTATTTTATGCTATAAGACAACATATAAAAGACGTAAGAACAAATAGTCGAGTCCAGAGACCAAATACTAAGCAATTCATACAAATATCAAAATAGTGTTGGCATTAACCATCTTCAAACACTCACAAAAATGTTTAAACTGAAATGTTTGGTAGGTACTGAAAGCACATACGTAAAAAGTGAGATGTTTAATTTATAGTATATCTATAACATCAGAATATATTGTCATTGCATAATTATCGAAGTAAAATATTTCTTTTAGAAGTGGCTTTTACAGGTTTTCTTAAGAATGTTATATTTAATAACAAGGTTCAAATTGCAACAGTTTACATTAGCTGTACTTAACCAACATTATTGAAGTAGTTAAATAGATGTGTAGTTGGTATATTAATGAAACTATTATTGTTGCTAACTGATGTAACAAAGGGAATACTTTAATTATTATTATTTTCACGAACAAAATTATTGAAATCTTACTGTTCCTGCTTTTTTTGTGATTTCTAAATTACATAATTTAATTTATTGAAATAGGAGCATAGGTAAGATTTTTTTTCCAAATTATTAGTACATATAATGACTGAGTACATAATATTTTGTATTTGAATTAAAATTGTTGTAATGAAGTTAAAGCGAGTTAGATTTGAGGATGTTTGAAAAATAGTACAATATTTTACATTTTAAAGGAAATAGTGCAATGTTTGACACAAATGTAGGTTACAAAATTTTAAAATTTGTTAATTATTGTAGTATGAGTCGGTTTATTTAAACATGAAGTAAGATGCACACAGTATTCTGTCCAATAAATTTTAAGTTCTTTTCAGTAAAACATGTACCTAACTGTAACTATTGTAATTGCTTTAAAACACCACATCTGACTAGTCATGTAAATATTTATGATTAAATAGCTAGTTGTAATGTGTAGTAGTGTAGATGAATAAGTAATTACCAGTGTTAATTGGGGTCTGTGTCTACTTAGTTTCTTATAGGATAAAGGTCAGGGTTCAACTCTGTTCAACCCATTGTGATGGTCTAAGTATTCAATTACACAATTACCTTCGTTAATTATCATATTAGTTCATGACAAAAGACATGATGTTCCCAATAAGGTCATGATAACAGTGAGTCAGTTGTTGATTATTTTATGTATCTATCTATATTAGAGGGCGATATAATATTAATTGTATAACTCGCCGAGTTTGCAACGATCCATCGATGTTGATGTTGTAAATTGTAGTAACAAGTGATTTACGTCTTAAATTAGTTCGGTATTTTTGTATTACTATTATTTTCTATGTTATTGATTGGCACTTGAATGATGCATGTTAAAAGAACTTACAATAATCAAAATTTGATTATATTAGGTACATAAATCCCACTTTGTACATATAAAACACTTAGATATGTAAAATAAATTCGAGCATTCAGATGTTTTGTAATTCACATTCCCTTTTTATTTTGTCTGAAAGGACAATGGTAAAAAATAATGTACCTATTGTACCTACCTAACCTAATGTTTAGCACAGCCTGGTTTTATGTTAAGTAATACCACAGAATACTTAATAGTACTACGGTAATACTAAATAATACAGTATCAGCATAAGCGCACCCACAAATCTTTCTAGTAACATTCCCACAAAGACAGTGTCGGTCGGGTCTCTGAAATTTGCATTAAGTTCACCCGTCAAGTTTTGTTTGTTTAAATTATTGAGAAACAGATCCATCCGACAGCGACCTCGACTGCCGGACAAAGAACATGTATGTGTGGGGGTTACGTATTGTGGTTTGCAATTAGTGTCAATTGGACTACCGAACTAAACTCCTACGAACATTAAACAGGATAAACTATTTCTATTATTGTCGCGATATAGCAGCCTATGTCTAATCGGTCAGTAAAGTGGATTGCAAACCAAGAGCTAAGCTAGACTAACTTAGCTTAGCTCTTGGTTTGCAACCCGCATGAGGCTGCTTCTTATTCATCACACCGACCACGAGTCGTTTTCCTTCCGACGATTGGGTGCGTCCAAACACATGCGAGGATGCCTCCAAAAGTCCAAACACATGCGAGGATGTCGCATATTACCTGTCGATAAGTGTTTTTGCACCCACCTCATAAGGGTCAGCGCAGACAGTGCAGCATATTCGAGCTCCGATGAACATACCTACGCAAACGTATGCCCCAAGCAATTATATCTTGCACGCTATTTTTAATTCTTTTTCAGTTAGGTATGTTTGTTCATTATCTGATTCTATTAATTCATGAAAACTGCTCGAGCATCATGCATCTTTGTGCTGACCCCAAGTCAGGAGTAACGAAAACAGGAGTAAAAAAACTTCAAGTACCTACAAGAGTACTCGTGTGTGACTTGTGGTTGTGAGTCATGCTGATACGGAATTTCCGTCCGCGTGCACCGAAACATAGTCAATACACGACATACGACTGGGTTTGGAAATAATCGCAATTTATCTATTAAAAGAGATACCTACCTGATATGAAGTCCACTGACTCATGTTCGGTAAATACTTCATGTTATCGCACGGAATCTATTTTTTCTAGCGTTATTATTGAGATGTGATATGATATACAGGGTGAATTTTTCAAGTGGGCGTGGATGGCGAAATCTGAAATTATGAGGAACAGCGAAAAGTACTCAAAGGAGTCCCGGGCTCGATTTTGATGAAAACTAAAATTGCATCATTGGATTTTTGAAAAATCAATATTTCTAGCCAGGAGTCGAACCTGTTGATTTTGCAAAAAAAAAAAAACAAAACACTATTATTATACTATTCGATAGTGTCGCTAATAAGGATCAAATTCTGGGAAGTAATGACATACGGCAAACTAAAGAAAAGAGCCCATTTTTAACAACTCTAAGTCGTAACTCGTAAGTCGGGGCAGACACCAGTTCGGGCCACCACTACTCTGATGCTCTCTACTTATTAGGTACTGACTACTGCTACCTACTTATGACGAAAAGTGTAGGGTAATCATTCTACAACTACACTACCAACGTAATTATGAATGTGCAACCGCACAGCCTAACCGGTTGCGGATGTTTTTCCCAAAGTACTAATTTGGGAAGTAAAGTGCATGTAAAACTGGTTGTCAGGCTTTTAGGTTTTTTATATGGCGTGTCTTAAGTATGTAGGTTCTTATAGGTAGGTTAGTATTTTATGCGCTGGTATGGACTCTGGAACGGTTTCCTCGCAATAATATAAGTAGGTAAGTATAATACCTATAGGTGCAGCGATCAACAAACTACCTATTTTGAAGCGTGCGCGATGAATATTTTTACCCGACTGCGCGACAGGCCGACAGCAAAGAGAGGGTTATGTTTTTCACAACTTATCTTTGATGTGGGATTCTTTATACCCTAAACTAATCCCACTAAAGCATCGAATTTGAATGCATGTCGACTCGTCTAGGTTGCGCGATGGTTACAGGCTAAGTTTTGTTTTTATATAATCATAATGGCGAGTTTTAGACGTCAATAGTAAAGTGTACGTGTATGCAGGTAGGACAATGAGGCTGGTGCAGCCGATGAGCGCGGCGCGCGGCGTGGAGATTGGCACAAGCAAAGAAAGGCCTATGCCTAGCCTAGCAGTGAGTGAATTGCCTATAGCAGTCTGTGGATGATGATGATGGCGATTTCCGATTGTCGATCCATGCGAGCGTAGTCAGTCCCACGCATCTAAAAAGACGTAACAGTTTAATAAAGGATAGGTAAGCCTCAGTTTACTTATATCTATCATCATGAAAGATAAGCATACCAATTTTATGCATTACCTACTCAATAGGTAGATAAAATTCCAGTTCGGCAGTTTGTGTTATCAGTGCCGAAGACCGTCACTTGATCCGATAAATTAGTATGATACCTACTTATTAATAATTTGATACTACAAAATCTAAAATGATACCTAGGTAAATAGGAAATATTATAGGAATTACCGTGCTAGCTTCTTTTTCTTTAATTTTACCTAATTTATATAGTTATCTAATAATTGGGTCACTTGGCCTTTTTAGGGTTCCGTACTAAAATGGTAAAAAGGAACACATAATTATGGTGCGACTCAGTCTGTCTGTCCGTCTGTCACAGCTGGATATCTCAAGAACTACTAATGCAACAATAACTTAAAATAGTTTTAGATGACGTATGCCCAACTATTTTGCAAATAAGAATGAAATAAAAATAAAAAAAAAATTTTTGCAACAGGGACTGAAAGGGGGTCTGAAAAATTCGAAGTGGGGCTACTAGGGCATGTGGGGTACCTATCATATCGTGTGCGCAGTTTGCACATTCTCAAATTTTTTTTCTTCTTTTTTAGGCCGCATAGCTTTCGACTTTTGATGAAAAATGTAAAAAAAATACCGTTCCCCCCTTTATCTCCGAAGTTTGCATAGAGAAAAATCTGAAATTATTCTATGTGATAGAAGTGTATGTAAAGAACACAGGAAAAATAAAACGATGTCTCTAAATAGCACACTATTTCAGAAATCATCAACAAAAGTTTCATTAGTTCCACTATCGGTCAAGAGATGAGGCTGACCTAAAACTGCAATATTCTACACCGCAGCGCGCAGTGTTAAAATTCTCTGACGAATATAGGCGTCGCCTATGAAAATTTAAAAACATATGATGGTACGGAACCCTCGGTGCGTGAGTCCGGTTTTTTTCTACAATATTGTTTCGTCTAGTACCAGTGCCTACCTGACTAAAAACGAAATATCACATTATTTATTGACTTCTTTCACATAAAAAATTTCGTTCAGGTTACAAAAAACAAGTTGTCTTTAAAATATCGGTTTTGGCGATAATACTTGCCCATTGTGTCACCCCTTGTAAAATTTCTAGATTTAAACCTGTAATATTTATGGTGTTTATAATAAAGAGTAGGACCTATTGTATCTATCTTTACTTATATCTCGTAGCCCAAATTATTTAAACCTACTTACTTACCCCTTTAAAACAGATGTTTTATTTACCAACATTTACATCCTGCTTGTTAAGCTCTGACTTCTGGCTCATACCTAATTCCGGTCGCTTAACGATCTCCGGCCACCATAAGGGGCCTGCGGGCGGCGAAATTGGGGCCGTGTCTTCACTCGAGCAGTCAGGCTCAAAGAGGCGGCGCGCAATATGCGCGAGGACGTGCAGTCATGGGAGCGGCCGCACTTGATGATGGGGCCCGCTAGGCATGGCGGGCTGATACCAGTCGGGGGTGCGGTGAATGTACAAGTAGGTATCTCCCGGGTCCCCGACTCATGGTACTAGAAGGAACAGTGGGGTTTTAGTCGGTAGGAGTCCGACATAACCCTCCGTTCCTCCCAGACGGAGAGAATCCATGAGGAGTTACCTACCCAAGAATATAGAAAATAATAAAATAGGTAAGTAGGTACCTATAGCACCTTTCAAACGAACGAAGAAATCAACCACAGAAAACAAAATTTATCATTGAGTGAGTAACAGCTTTAGGTAGGTAGGTACATAATACCTATTCAAATTTTGCTGCCATGTCGTGTAGGTAACCTACATTGATTGCGGATTGCACTGTCGAAGAAGTCAGTGGTGGTCCGTGGCGACGGCCTCGACTTACGGTCGATGAGTTTGATCTCAGACAGACGCAACTTGTTGTGTGAACTTGTATTATTTATTGCATCACCCCTGTTCTCAAAACAGTACAGCAGTTGACTGCTGGACATAAGTAGGTCTCACTCAGGTCTCGGCAACTCTCATCCGGATGCTACCCTGCGAAGATCGTCGCTCCACCTTTCCTGAGGGTGTTCTACCTTACGTTTGCCGATTTACCACTCAAGTACACATCTACCCCAACCCCAAGGGACATCGGTTCTACGGCTAATATGGTCGGCTCATTGCCACTTCAGCTTGCTTATTCTGGGAGCTGTTTATGTAAATTTGGTTCTCTGCCGGATCACCTCGTTCCGGATTCGATCCCTCAGAGACTCCAACCCGAGAAAGAAAAAAAAAAAGAAAAATGAAAAAGAGAAATTCAAGGTCGCTCAACGAGCTATGGAAATAGCTCGTTGAGCGACCTTGAGTTTATGAACTAGCCGTAGTGTGAGAGTTCATGTTTCGGCTTCCTACAGGCAGGACGTACTGATTGAAGACCTTAGTCTTTAGGCTCTACATGTGACATCTCACTCTCTCTCACTGAGAGGAGGCCCGATTCCCAGCAGTGGGAACATTATAGGTTGATTATGGTGTATTGTCCTACTGCTCCTTGAACTGTCCGCGGAACTGACTGTCAAGCGTGCATCCGACCTACTTATAGATATATAGGTAGCGGTATCTATCTAGATAAAATACGCCATTGGATAAAATAGATTAATAACCAACATAATCTAATCAAAGAATGTAGGTAGCATCTAAATTATACTTAACTCGTGTATGTATCGACTGCTTTAATCACGTTTTATGTAAGAGGTGAAACCCAAAAACAATTCTACCTAAATTCAGATTTCCAAACAACGTAATGTAGGTATTCTATTCTATTCACAAAACAACTTATATAATAATGTGCCTAATTTTAACAACTTATTAAATTATGTGTTTGAGATTTTGAAATGTTAGTTAGTTTTGGGTTTTCAGTTTTCAATTGCTTCATTTGATCACTTGTAAGAAAAGCTTATAAAATATTAAATCCGAAACCGCCATCTCCGTTGATGATCCAGATAGAAATACACCGAACGTGCCGACTGCCGGCTGCTTATTATTCCGCACAAGTTGGTTTGAATCAACTGGGACTACCAAGACAAATGAGTTGTTTGGTGTTGCTCGGCCGTGGGCAACCCATCACAACTTGTACGAACAAATACAACAATACTCTTAAGTTTGTAGAATTTAATTGAAGATGTAAAGTTAGGATTAGCTACTTGTATGAAAATGTGGTCTTGAACATTTAACAACACGGGAGGTCCAATTCGAAACTAACACGCTAAATAGTCACTCTTGCTATTGCGATCACTTGACTAAAAACCGGCCAAGTGCGTGTCGGTTCGCACAATGAAGGGTTCCGTAGTTGGAATGAATTTATCCCAAGAACAAACTTAACATTGTAGTTGAAAATCATGTTCTCCCATACATTGCAACTGCAAATTTAAGTTGGTCGACAATTACTCGTAAACTTGTAAAGCCCACTTAAGTGAGATAGTTTTCCTTTAAACTTAGTTCTTTATATATAGGTACTACTGCCGTGACATTTGAATTTCTAACTACAACCGTTTAGTTGGTAGAGGGGGGGGGGACACTTGACTCCAACGAAAATTGGTACTTTAAAGCTTGATAAGTCACGAACGGTTTACTTAATCAAAAAACAGTCTTTCCAAACCCCTAATATTTTTGGACCCCACACTATGGGAAGGACGAAAAAAAAAATTATCATCCCCACTTTACATGTAGGGGAGGTACCTACCCTAAATAATTGTTTTTTTTTCAAAATTTTATTTTATCACCTTTTCGGCGTCATTATCGTGTATACTCACGCCAAATTACAACTTTCTAGTAGCAATAGTTTTTGAGCTAAACCGCGGACAGACAGACAGACAGACGGACATGGCGAAACTATAAGGGTTCCTTGTTGACTACGGAACCCTAAATCCAGTCAATACTGTTACCGTTAGCCAGTATCGTCCCTATGACTTCGAGTGCTCCATCTTCTACGGGATCTGCCGTGTCTCAGGGCTCCACATAGTGGTTATTTTGTCCCACAGCTGCAGACGAGGCCAGCCCAGTCCCACTTCAACTTTGTGGCTTTTTAAAAAACGTCAGTATGTGTGTTCTGGAGCGCAGTGTGGTGTTACGAATATGGTCTGTTATTATTAGGGTTCCGTACCAAAATGGTAAAAAGGAACCCTTATGGTGCGACTCAGTCTGTCTGTCTATCCGTCTGTCACAGCTGGATATCTCAAGAACTGCTAATGCTATCAACTTGAAATTTGGAATAGCTTTAGATGAAGTGAAGAAAGAAATATTTCGTTTTTTGCAACATGGACTGAAAGGGGTTAAAAATTCGAACTGGGACTAATGTAAAAAAAAATACCGTTCCCCCCCTTATTACTGAAGTTTGCATAGCGAAAAATCTGAAATTATTCTATGTGATAGAAGTTTATGTAAAGATTACAGGAAAAATAAAAAGATGTCTCTAAATAGCACAGTTTTTCAGAAGGAAATCAAAATCATCAACAAAAGTTACATTAGTTCCACTATCGGTCAAGAGATGGCGCTGACCTAAAACTACAATATTCTACACCGCAGCGCGCAGTGTTAAAATTATCTGACGAATATGTGCCTCGCCGATGAAAATATAAAAACATATGATGGTATGGAACCCTCGGTGCGCGAGTCCGATTCGCTCTTTTTAACCCCGGTTTTTACTATCAATTGACGCCTAGAATACCGCACTCCAAAGAAAAAAAGTCCAAACTATAGGTTTGCCAACGTGCCCAATTCTAGGATCCATAATTCAATGGTAAGTAAATAATGCATATGTCCACAATTTTTTTGTTGTTTAATATCAGCTTGGTCTTCGACATGTTCATCGCCAGGCTGCCGCCGTGGAGGACAATACGACAATGTCGTCAGCGAAGCGGAGGTTTGTTAAAATTGTTAACCGCACCTCACCGACTTCAATACCGCTTCTCTCCCAACTTGCCTCTAGCTTTTTAAATACTTCTTCAAGAGCACTATCAAAAAGCTTAGGTGAAAGCGGGTCTCCTTGCTTTACGCCTTTTCTAAGATACAAAATGATGGCCCGGCTGTTTGTAATTTAATTGAAACCAACAACGTTTACAAAAATAGTACAGCCGCAATAAAACTTGAACCCGCAGGCCCAAAATTTTAAATATAGAAATGCATCAAACAGAGCCATCCGCTATCTCCTAAACTGTTAACCAGTACCCTCGAAGAAAACTTCAGGAAGTTGGCAACCGAATGGAGAGAAAGAGAAGTGCGACTGACAAATCTACCTTTCGCCGACGACATTGTTCTCTTGAACTTGAACGGATGCTCCAAGAACTTAACAATGCAAGCCTTGAGGATGGACTGAAGATGTATTCATCTCATTCATTCTTCATTTCATTCATTGTCGAAGACCAAAATATGTGCAACGAAACACCTGGAAGGATAAAATTAGGCGGGGAGACAATACAACGTGTCCTTTACTTGGGCCACGTAGTCTCTTTCCAGGCGAGGCAAGATAAAGAAAACACAAGACAAACAAAAAATGCCATCCCTGGCGTTTTTTGTTCGTCTTGTGTTGTCGTGGACCAGCAGATCGGGAGATCTGCTGGTCCATGAAGGAACTATTAAAGGGTGAGTTGCATATGACACTGAAACGTAGGCTCATGGACATGTGTATTCTTCCCGTCTTAACCTATGGTACACAGACTTGGTTTTTGACTAACATCCGGAAGTCCAAACTCAAGGTCTGCCAGCGAACAATGGAGCACAGTATACTAGGCGTTTAATAAATGGATCGTGTTCGAAACACAATACTGCGCTCCAAAACAAAGATAGCTGACGTGGCTCAAAAGGCTGCCCAACTTAAATGGGACTGGTCAGGACATGTCTGCCGCTTTCTCGACAAGCTGTGGGCCCAAATAGCACATAACTGGTGCCCTAAGGTGGGGTTGATGTAGGTGGAATCAATTACTTGGTTAAAGTAATTGAACACATGTGTTAAACTATCAAAAGCTTTTGAGTAGTCGATGAAGGCTAGATATATCGGTATATTAAACTCATGGTATTTTTCAATTATTTGCTTTATTGCATGCAGATGATCATTAGTGGAGAGGCCTAGTGAGAAGCCAGCCTGTTGAGGAGGCTGGTGGTTATCAGGCCATAATAATAAATACTTACATCAAATAGCAGTATAATATATAGGAATAAATGACTATAGTATAGTATACATATCTACAATGGTACACTGTTTGTCTCTGCATCACCCAAAGGTTGACTGGTAGAAAATGCCTATGGCATTAAGTCCGCCTCTGTACATTTGTGCTTAAAGTATTAAATAAATACTTAAATAATAATGGTACACATCAATTTCTACTTACCTTTTGAAATAAGGTAGGGTGATATGTTTTTATTAATAATATCACCTATTCTAATGCAAACATGGTCAAAGAATGTGAACGAGGCGCTAAGGCTACCACTATTACGACTATCTAGAACTCTAGAACATGTTTAAGGGGTGGTGGAGTGTTAATAGTAGGTATGTGCATAACGAACTAAAACACGAATTAATTGAAGGACAATGCGAAGATAACAACCATAATTTATGGATACACCTGGACAGACTTTTCTCTAGACATTAGAGATATCAACTTATTACCGACTGAAAAAAATACAAAGAAATAATACCTATGAACCTCTTTCAAATTACACAGGGTGGCAGGGACTTTGAAGCGCAAACTGTAAGCATGCATTCAGAACATGATTTTGGAACCCCTTAGTGTAGAATTTATTAGTCGGTTATAAAAAAAAAAAAACTGCTGTTTCATAGAAAAGTGCAAGCGGTCAAAATGTATGAAACACCAAATTTTTATTTAATAACCGTCGAAAAAGTTTATCTTAGGGGGGTCCAGTCCCTGTCAGGCTGCCATCCTGTATATACTTACAAAACTTTAAAAAGTAAATAAAACAAAATATTAATTTATTTATACGTTTCTTGACAACTACTTACTTCGGATTTGTTTTGTTTAGTATGACATAACTATTGAATCAAAGGAAAAGTGTTATATTAGTGTAGATAGTGTTATTTAAGATACGTAACATACACACATAACTGTAATTTAATTTCCGGACGGTGGTTACCTAAGGCTCGCAGTAAAGCCGGAGGAGCTTTTCTCGTGGGGTATGCATAGGGTAGCTATGACATAATTTATTTATTTATTAATACTTTATGCACAAGTAAAAACTGTACAAAGGTGGACTTAATGCCTTGGGCATTTTCTACCAGTCTACCTAAGGGTGATGCAGAGACAATAAACAGTAGGTGCAATAACAGGAAACTAATTCGAAAATATTTATAGCTAAAATGGAAGAATAAATAAATATATACATACTCGTACATACAACAAAATATAAAATAGAAAATAAAAAAAAGTTTAGGTTTCCTTGTTTATCTCTCATAACTTTTTGTTTCTTTGCATTTTTATATTTTGTTTCTAGTTGTTTTAACAACTTAATTCTGAGACGAATCTGCCAACTTCTTGTGTTCTCGAGCTTATGTGAACCGATTGGTTACCATCCTGATATTGTGAGGGAGCGCATTCCAAAGGAAAACCGCCTGGACAAAGAAAGAAGACTTTATAAAACCAGAGCGATGAGAAGGACAACGAAGTAAACGATTATTCTCTGACCGATAATGCTTCAGCTAAGTACCTAAGGGGTGCCCAAGAGCAACTTAGTTGCCCTGTAACGTTTTTGTCCCTGTCTTCTCGCCGAGATTTGGACGATGCGGACAAATATGTCTCCCAGCTCTCGCGTCGCTACATGCGCGCACTTTCATACAAACCCGTAGACTTGAAGTGAGAGACAAATTAGTTGCGTCGCGGAGTCAAAAGTTGCTCGTGAGCGTTCCCATAGAAAGAGTCGCTAACTTGTTTGGTTGGGTGCAACTGAAATAGCAAAGATCGCCAAAACATACAGTAGCTTCGGGGAAGCGTCCATATTGAAAATAGCTAATTCTCCATAACTGGAATTTCAAGGGAAATCCAAAAAAACAAATTAAGTTAATGAGTTTTCGACTTAACAAGAATTTCGACGTACAAAGGATTTAATTGCTAAAACTTCGACTCAGAAAGACGCAAGTTCTAAGTATATTTTTCGAGTTGTAGAGTCATAGTGAAATACTAATTTACGACTTAACTTTCATGGTATATATTTATTTAAACAATTTATTAGTGAAGTACATAGCCCGAAGAATTGCCAAACATAAGTGGCAGTGGCTAGGGCCACATTGCTCGCGGAACAGAATGATGACCGATGGGGCCAAAAGGTTCTGGAGTGGCGACCGTGTACCGGAAGACGTAGCGTTGGAAGGCCTTCCACAAGGTGAACCGGCGACCTTGTGAAGGCCGCAGGAACCCATTGGATGCGAGAAGCACAGAACCGGTTGAATTGGAGGTGCTTGGGGGAGGCCTATGTCCAGCAGTGCACGTCTTTCGGTTGAAATGATGATGATGATTAATGAAGTAAACTGTACAAACAACTACAAAAAAAACTGTTTTCTTCTTTTGATTTACGTACAGTTAAAGTCATTAGTTTCCGTTTAGTACTCATGATGTTGCTAGTAAAAAAAAAGTTTGTAACTACCACTTGAACCTGTTTTTCAGTTCTTTTCTTTTTTTTTCAGTTTACATATGTGTGTAAATGGTTAAATAAATTAATACTGACCAATAATATTTATTTTTAAGCAATGAGTTCAAACATAGACGAACATAAGGTACACTGATGTATTACTTACATATAAAGTTGGTTTAAAGAATGAATTCATTCATTGTGTGTACAATGTGTATATGCAAGAAACAAAGGCACCAAACATTCCTTTCAGATTTTATTGCTATGAATTCGGGGAATTCCACGTAAGCGTCCTTATATTTTAGTAACTTTGACTTACGGAATCTGCTTTTTGAAATTCGAGTTATACGAGAGTCTAAATAATTCGAGGTACTGCGTATTTAGGAGTTCAGCGAAAGGGAATGGCATTTTTTTTTCGTCCGACTGAGGACGAGTTATCGAGATTCCAGTGTAAATATTTAGTTTCAACAGCAAACAGACATATCACGGGTGTAACAAGACACTTAACGAAGCCGAAAGTCACTTGTTCTTCCCATCATCATTGTAATAATTTTGTACTGGACCATACCTGGGAACCTGCTGATTACGGAGATATTGAAGGTAAAAATTCCAAGTTGACGTTTTTTTTACGAAAATAAGTTTTTAATGTTATAACACAACTTTAAATAGCCCCATGACCCTTGTATCGTTGCATGCACCCATAAGCACAACGCACTACCGCAAACAGCAAATTTTCACACCAAAAATAAAAGTCGTTTCCCAGCAATTTTATTTTTGTGCCATGTTATTTAGGTTCATGTACAGAATGCGTAGTTGACGGCTATGTGATGTATCTTTTTACACCCTGTATATGTTCCTACCTCAGTACAATATGACAGACTTCATGAGAAAGGTAACAAGCACTTGAAGTTAGGTAATAAACCATATCTAAGCGCACGTCCCTTGAGAAATTAGAGGTAGTTTGGTATCTACGTGCACAATATTTCTCCTTAGTAATTTCATGATGGGAGTTACCGTGACTTACGCCAATAGATACCGTATGCGAGCAAACAATCACAAGGCTATTACGGTAAGTAGGTACTCAAACGATCGAAGGCAATCTATTAAAAGTTTATGGACAACCGACCGTTCAGATTGATTGAACAGGTGATTTTATTTGCTCTATGCGTCTGAAGCAGTTCTTTGCAACTGCTGCGACTTTTATGCACTTTCTCATCAAATATACTCGTAGGTATGAGTAATTTTTACTGCATCGGCACTTTAGACTAAGTTGTCAATATCTATTCAAATTGCAAGAGGAAGAAATTTTCAGAAGTGCTATAAATAGGAAATTTTAAAGATCCCGCCTATGTAGGTACCTACGTTACAAAAACACTGAATAAACTGAATGAAATATTTCCTACTAATTAATTAAATTTTGAAAATATCAGTGAAAAGAATTCCTGGAATATTCTCATCCTGTATGAAGTGGGAGAATTATGTTAATGAAGATATGTTTAAAAAGTAAACATCCAACCAGCAATCGGTTTGCGTTACATTAATATAGAGGGCGAATGGTTTCTGGATGAATTCAAACCAAGCTGTTAGAAAATCATCCGATATGAGTAACACTTTCAATCACAATCTGAATAATTTTGAAGGATTTTGCTTAATTTGTTCGAGAAATTTATCTGCTCGACAAAGTAAATAACGCAGTGAATATTGTTGAACAGTCAAAATAAAAGCCATCGCTACTGTTAGTGTGTTATGAATGGCAATTACTTCGCTGGCGTGGGCACTTAGATCGGCGGATAGCTTTTTTAAATAGTGTGACTTGTTTATAATTATAGAATCATTCAAATTAACATAACTAAGTATAGATTACTCATAAGCAAGATATATCTTTACACAAGGCTATAATTGGGTTACATGGGCGCAAGTTTCTACACTAGTTCATTTTTTGAAACTGAAAGGTTTGGTGAGCGGATCTGAAAATGTAGAATAATTATTACGTTATTTATGCTGTTCTGACTACATAATTATGTGATTATTTTTTTCTAAATACGACAGGTAAACTACTCCTTAAAGGGATTACGTTAGCTGAAGCCCTAGCTGTGCGTTCGTGACCCGTTTGCCATCCACGGCGCATGCTTATACCACAACACTAAACTTGGTCCGTGTCTTCACTCGGCAGGTTTTATACTCCTTTTAGAAACTTGTTTATTTCGGGAATTGTTGTTACATAAGGACTGTTTCTGTCGTCATAGTCCTGATTTAGCTCTACGTGGTGAGTTCATTACCTTCTAACTTTCATTTATTTTTAAAAACATTTCTCAAATAAACCTTTCCGTTGCTTTTTCAAAGAGCAGGAGACTTCTCGGTTTGAACAAGTGACTGTTGCGGGTCTAACCTGATGACTGTTATCAATTAGGTTTATTGACCAAACAATCGCCCCAGTGCAAAAATTTAAAATTTCAACCATTTTGTTATCAATATACATGTCAGTAAGTTACCTGCGCTTAATTTAATAATACGAGTAGTACTTGTACTAATGGTAATCTTTTACCAAGGGCGACATAGTAGTCTGCGATATTGGCTCGTAGAGGCTCGGCCGGGTGAGTTGCTGCCGGCGACAGTGTAGTGGACAGTGGACATGAGTGAGGTTCCCGAAGTGGTGGTGGAACATTGCAATGGTGTGGAGACCGAGGCCGAGGCCACGGACGTGGCTAACCAGAATGGAGACGATGGGTACGTAGCAAATCTGATTGCGGTAGAAAGTTCACTAAAGCTCGGGTACTTAAAGGTGTCTATGAACTTTAGCTAAGTTGAAAAGCTAAATAGTTTCTCCTTTACGTAGTTGATTTAAGGCTATTTTCATTAAAATGTAACTTCCCAAATTATGTCTATTTATAGGGTATCAAATATATACAAAACTAAAATTGTGATTACGAACGCAATAGACAAAAGTGTAAACAAACTAGCAAACAGCACTTAACAAAGTGCGATAATGAATTGGATGTTTTCTATTTTTGTAGATTGGCCATTGATCCCAAACTGGGCTGCCGTGTTCATTTCTCGAGTGACGTCATAAGAGAAACGTGAGTTACCTTGTGGCACCAAGTCAGCCAGTTCAGCTGGCGGCGACGCGGAGCCCGTGACGTCATGTGCCCTGTCCCTGTTACACTCTGACGCACTGCATATCTACCTCTCTTCTGTATCTGCATATATCTGCACGCAGTAGCCTAGCTTGCATCATTCATAGTTCTGATTATTCATGCACGGCGGAGCTTAATGCACGCACTCTGGAGCCACTTCACAATGTTTTGTGTTGCAACGCCATTTGTGACATAATGACTGCATGTTTGTGAAAAGAGTGCAACTGGAAATAATTACTGTTTTAGTTTTTGTGAAAGGACCTAAGTTTTCTTTTGTTTTTGATTGCTAATCATATTTATAAAGCTTTAGTACCTCGCCGTCTGTAACGTTAAAAGTCAATTGACACTACTTAGTTACCTAAGCATTGTACCTTTCTTGAGTAGGTAGTAGGTACATAGTTAATCCGATAAATCCACTAGAAGGTCTTCGCATTGACATTAGGAAGCCCCGTTTACCGAGATCCTCTAGAATGTCAAGAATAATTATTCTTTTGCTTCGTTAAACGGCTTTTGAACGCACGTTGTAGATACTCGTATTCCTGAATCATTTTGTTAAGATGATTCAAAAATGTATTATTTTTTATTATATATTTATTCAACATTATTCTTAACAGCACAATTAAATAGCAATTAATTTCAGTATTTCTTTATAGGTTTTCATAAAATTGCATGGTTCTCGTTGAAGAGTAAATTATGCATGCATGTAGCACGCTAACAGATTAAATAAGTATTTTTATAAAGTTGGTTAGGTCTACATCACGAGCAGACATTTTATAAAACTTAAGTTTGATGCCGAGGAGTCAAGGAAGGAGAAAAAGGCGAGAAAGGCCCCACCCTTTCTCTTCAAGTGCAGACGACATGTAAACACGTCATCGAAGAATAGCCCTTTTTAAGGGGCTTACAGGACCTAAACGCAAAAAACGCAAGTTTTAGAAACAATAAAAGTAAATGATCGCCTACAGTAAAAAAAAACAAAAAAATATATGATATTCTTCAGGATAAATGCTAGGATGATAGTGTGTTGAAAACATAATACAACTTATTTGGTACGATAGAAAAAAATCATGAAGATACCTCTAAAAACTTTTTATTTACAACAAAATTCATACTAATATACATACAATCATTATGATTTTTTGTCAGATTATTCTACAAGCAACATACTAAAACTATAGTGTTTTAGTTTTTTTGTCCAAAGACTAGATTTTTCGTAAATCGATAATTGCTTCATATTTTGCAATAAATTACCAGCGTTGTGGCATCGCGCTTCTCTTTCTTTTTTATGCAGACCGACAAAGACCGCGCTTTAGGTCATGTAGTCCTCTTAAATACTGGTCCATTAAAGGACTAACAGTCCCGGGGCCAAGGGTTCGTACCTCAACATTAGCACGTAGTCTCGCTTTTTCGCTTGAAGGTTTTTTTGCAGCGATTCAAGATTATTGCACCTGTTGTACCCATTGTAGTATAGTAATTTTATTTCAGGTCGATGTACCATCTTCTCATATAATTATACTTAATGTATGCAAGATATTATTATTGTAAAATATTTTTAAAGAGTTACTGTTGAGTTTCTTGCACATTGTTCTCCATATGAAAGTCCCATGGAATTAGTATGGTCCTAGTTATATTTAAGGTCCTTGTAAACTACATTTTGGAAGGGGCAACTAGAATCAGTTAAATTTTTTTTCGTAAATTTTGGCATTGAAAAGAGCCTTTTAATGGCCTACCACAAATTAATTATTATTTGACTTTTTACTTCAAAAAAAAAGTTTGATTGTGCACGTGGAGCGGTCTGTACAAAATAATGTTGATTTTTTATAACACGTATGGTTTTGTTTCATTCACAATATTAATTTAAATAAGAGATATTGACCAACCCCTTGATTGAATTTAAAATACTTTTGCACAATTGTTTGGACAAAGTACCGAGATAACAATAAAAAAAAAGTTATTTTAATATTTTTTTAACCTAAGTACTTATTTTTGTTTTATACCATGTTGTCCTCGACAGCGCGGCGGGTAGATCAGCCAGGCTGCTCCCATGGGCATAATAAAATACGACTAAAGGAATACCTATAGGGAGCAAGAACATCGACGCGCAGCCTGTTCCCATGGATTCAGTACATGGTTCTGGACACACCCGAGTTAAAACTTTTTGAAGGTTATTAAAAAAAAAGCTGTAAGTTCCATACGTTTTGCCCGCGTAGGTATCGCACTTTTCTATGACAGCAGATTTTTTTTTGATATCCGATTAAAAATTTATACGCTAACTAAGGGGTCTAGAATCATGAACTGAATTCATTTATGGTTACAGTTTGCGCGTCGCCACCCTGTATAACATAAAGGAGTTGGGAAGTAGCCTCATTGGAACCATATATTAATCTTTTTTTTTATGTAATTCATAAAAAAACACGTACACTTATCTCCACATCAAGAAATGACCCCATAATTATTATGAATAATGTATGATTCATTTCCTTGCAGGTAAGTGTCTTGCGAACTTCCAACAAGTTCAGAAACTCATATGTAAAATCGATGCGACGTCTTGGAAACGGTAAGCAAGCAATATTTTAAATAAAAATGACGATCACTTTCAAACTTTGTTGAGGTTTATTTTTTGGACTACTTTACTAATACACTAATACACAAATCTTTAACTTTTTTCAAAGTTCACAAACATACTCGTAATGTGCAAAGCTATGCCAGAAGTTTTCTACAAAAATCTGTGCCGTGATTTGCTACAGGCGTTACGAAGTTTTCTCCGGTTCAAAATAACAGTACATCATGAATAGATACTTGTTATTGTTGGACAACATAATAAAAAACGACATCCAGTTAACAAAATGGTAACAATCATAAACCGCCGTCGTCGAATCTCGATTACCGTATCTTACGCATGACTTACGCAGTCTACGACATGTGTGCTACGCGGGAGTTCGTAATCGTTCGTAGTTCGTAGGCTGTATGCCTGCGTAGCTGTAGCAAGCCTACACGTCAAATAGTTCAAAGCGTAAGTATATTAACTAAACTGAAGTTGTAAATAGGGTATGTTGAATTAATTGACTTCGATAGATAAATACGAAGTTCGGACTTTCTTTACAGAAAACCTTTTTGTTGTAAATGAGGTCGATAAAATACGAGGCGGATATGTAGATACAAGTTGGAGTTGGTTTGCTTGTATTGCTCTATTTGTTATCAGGCGACTGAGGGGGACCTCGTTCTCTTAGTATAAACATTAGGCACGCGATACCATTTACTCAAGCATTTTGAAACGGAATCGGGGTGTGTATACCTACCTATCAGGTTGTTAGCCGTTTCTGAATATGTTTCGATGTAACAATGAAAAGTAAGGATGTTATATTTCAGCAAGTACATAGGTACTTGTACTTACTGACTTTTGTACCTTTTTTGTAATTGTGTCAATTCCATAACGTATGATTAAACGTTTTTGTTGATACAGATTTGTGTAGTTCTAAAGTTCTAATGACGATGATAGATGTTATTTTTGAATTGTAGTCAATTCAATAATAACATGTATCTAATGTACCACATTATTACAGGTCGTACGATTATAGTCCTTAAGGTAAATAGTGGCTTTTCTTGTCATTTTCTTAGCCTGTAATGTAAAGACATCGTATTTTTTCACCGGACATTCAGACGCAGGCTTTCATTGCAATGTCGTAGACATTCCTTCAGCTCGCACGAAGTAATTTGCTTCCCCTTTTATTATGAGAACTGTTGAGGACTGAAATATTCCGACCGTGTCTGTATTTCCAGACGGTTGTAATCCTGATGCCCTCGAGCTATTCGCGAATAGGCTCGTCGGAGCAGCCATCTGTTTTAGAACAACCTGGCGGCTTTATACCGTTACTCTTGATTAAATACCTACAAATCTCGCCATACAAAATGAATTGGCTGCAAAGCAATTTTGAATTTGCGCGATATTAAAAAGCTCAGTAGGTATTTAATATTCAAGTAA
This sequence comes from Hydraecia micacea, assembly GCA_914767645.1. Lineage (NCBI taxonomy): Eukaryota > Metazoa > Arthropoda > Insecta > Lepidoptera > Noctuidae > Hydraecia > Hydraecia micacea. The sequence continues at coordinate 8,467,688 of OU611781.1, forward strand.
ACAATAGAATTCACAGCAGTTGCCTTTCGAGATGTTTTCTTTACTTTTATGAATAATTCTAACTAATTAGTCCCGAAATGAAAATGTGTTTTTTATATTAATTATGGTGTCGACTTCTGTACAGGTTGATTTTAATTGCAAATGAGTTACAAAATTATGCGTTATATTTAAATTGTTATGCGGCATGTTAGCGGTTGATGTTGGCTACTTGTTCGAAAATTCTTTTGTAATACTTCGTCATTGTTTTAATTGAAAAAGTACCTTTTTATGTTTATTCTTTCATAACGCTGAAATGAAATGCTTAAAATACAGCCTTCGTGTACCTTGTGTTTAGGTTCACTAAACCAAAACTTGGCTATGATAGCCTATGTAACGGATAAGTAGTATAGGTAAATACATAACAAATATGTTGAAAGAACTCGAAGAAAACATATCGTCTAGGTCAATGTGCTTTTCCCATAATTCTTACAACTATACGATGTGTTATCGTTACTTTGAAATACGGGGCAATATATTTTACGTAGATTATATTGAACTCGGAGAGTGTTGAACGTGAAATACGTCGGCAGACGTGTCGAGAGCGATTAGGCATATTTTAGCGCGAGCTTCGAATGTTCGATAAACACTTAGGTGTGCTTAAAAGTGTAGGACGGTATGCGAGGAATTTAAGGCATTGGGCGCGGGCGGGGGCGCGGCCGCCCGCCCTGGTCCGCGCTCGGGCGCGTGCCGCGGTTCCGCCGCCAGTCGGCTTCGCGGCCTCCGACCGGCGGCGCGCGATTCGCTCCCAGCTGCCTCACTTGTTTCCCCGATTGTTGTAAACACACTCGCGTCCGCGTTTTACGACCGCTTCTCGACCGTTCCCGCCAGCGAACATTTTGAAAATCCAATTTGGACGAAGCATTTTGACAGTGAGTGTAGGCTGTGCTCGGACGGTTCTGGTGGTGGTGCGCCATGTGTGGTGGTCACCATGCGACCGCCGCTGCCGGCTAACCGCTCACCTTGCACGCTTCTAACTCCACGTGTTTTGGTAAGTGTTACACTTTTTTTTTTAACTAGTGTATCTTAATAAACTGCCACTGTGATAAAATTGGTGTAAACATGTTTTTAACAGTATTCTTTTTCTTAAAATTGTTTATTACTGGTAAATCTCAGTAAATTACCTTTTAAGTCTTTTTTGACTCGCGTCGCGATGTGAATATGAGGTATTTCGACAGCAATTTATTAATAAAGATATAATTTTACTTAAATGTGACTTAAGTACTGTCTTCTTACGTAGATCGGTAAAAAGAAATCCTCTGATCATATCCGGGAGGCAGATTAGATTTTGAATTGAATGATTACCGTTAAGAATTCAGTTTTGAATTACTTACAGGATATTACAAACGTCTTTTATAATCAAAGTAATAAAACACAAGTAAAGGCGAAAGGCTATTAAAAGCGACAAATGAAGACCTTCCCATTTATTTGAAGACGGTTAAATATTCATAACTTTTACAAGATATTTGAGAAGGGCAAGCTCTTTCAATAACTCTTCCTAAAGTTGTAAAGTAATCTGTTATTGTACTTTAAGCTTATAGGATATCCACTGCGAGGGATTCAATCTAACTCGTGAATGTTCAACTTTTGCGGTGCTCATTTTAGCCTGCCTTATAGTTAACACAATTTAGCAAGTAACTAAACCTTACTAGGTTCTCCCCGCGACTTCGACTGCGCGAAATTTTTGGTTTTAATATATAATATGCTCATAAGTAGCTTTGCCCCGTTACTTCGTTTTCGCTTAGCGTTATTTTTTCTCGGATCCTAACTAATTCTAAGGATCAAAGCATGATTATATATAGCCTATAATTACTATCCTCAAGAATTGGGCTATCAAATGCAAAAATATGTTTTAAAATCCGACTGTTAGTTCCAGAGATAGCGCGTTCAAACAAACAAACTCGTCAGCTTTATTTTATTAGTATGGATTAATATGCCACTCATATGTCTTCAATAAATCCAACAATCGAAAATCTGCCTTATATTCTTGATCAACATTGACATATGTACAGTCAACAAAAGAGATAAGTATGCAGGAACGTCGGATATAGTTGAAGTTTAGTAAGAAACTGATAGATGTTGTCGACTGAAATTAAATTTGATAAATGAGCTGTTTGTTTTCTATTAATAAAATTAAATTTTATTCGAGAACATCCATCGGTTTCTTATTAAACTTCAACTATATCCGACGATCCTGCATACTTATCTCTTTTGTTGACTGTACATAAGACAAGTACCTAAATAAGTTATTCCTATTCAAGTGCAGGCACTAGGCGGATTGACATTCATAGTTTCTTCCCAATTTCAGCTTCGGAAAGCTAGTCGATCGATCTAATGATTTATAGATAGGGATATGAACTCAGTCAGTCCATGTAAAATACTGGTACTCAGCTGCATCCGGTTAGACTGGAAGCCGACCCCAACATAATTGGGAAAAGGCTAGGCAGATGATGATGATAAACTCTACTGATTTATGTTTTAAACTTTACTCTAACTAGATATCTATCTATACTAATGATAAAGCTGAAGAGTTTGTTTGAGCGCGCTAATATCTGAAACTATCGGTCGGATTTGAAAATATCTTTTTACAATTGATAGCATAATTTTTGAGAAAGGCTATTTACATCACGCTATGAACCTTAGCAGCCCAGCAAAGAGAGAAAGAACGCTATGGGAAAACGAAGTGATAGCGCGGACAGGTGATGCGATGCGATGGGGTGGGTCGGGGGAACAAGAAATTCCACTCGGACGAAGTCGCGGGCAGAAGCTAGTTCAAGAAGAAGATGATGCAAAAAGTGGCATACTATTTTGCTCAATTTGAAAATAATCATAATTAAAGTAGATAAATTATTTACTATTTTTAGGAATTTCAGATACCTAATACTTATGTCTAAGCACTTGAGTAAGATACCTTAGATACAGGTTTATTCCTAGTTCAGGTAGAATCCAATTATTTCTTACCTACCTCTAGTTTAAAGCCCTACTTTGTAAATATTTATGTAAATCAATTATTTCAATAAACAATTTCATTTCAATTTCAAGATAATCTCCAATGCTCAGCTAACAATAGGTTAAGACACCATGGCTATTCTCGTTTCATATCGCAGATGTAGCTGGGATTTGTTTTATAACTAAGCGACTATAAACCTGAATATAACTCAGTTATTCACCGGAAAGAATACGAGTATCGTTTCACCTACATATTTACCAACGCTAAACTAAAACTGTGTTGTTATTGCTTCAAATAAGCTCGCTTTCAACACTATTATATTTTACGATCTGAAATCGTAACAATATGTCGGATGGTTAATGAGGCGTGACCTTCTATTTTGTCTACAGAACATGGCTAGTTATAGCCGTAATTGAGATAAAAATGCCAGCTAGCCGTAAATTCAATAGATTTTATGAAAATAATAACAAGCCGAATACTTAAGACACGTAATAACACCTTGTTCTATCCCCCAATATAATAATTACACATACGTGATCACTGTTAGTGCTCCTCTGCTAATTAAAAGTTATCATAATTACGATGCCAACATCAAAATAAGAACAGTTTAATTAAACTGTTCTTATTTTGATGTTGGCATCGTAATTATGATAACTTTTAAGCTTAAATACTTAAAGCAATTGTTATTTTATGATTCATCTATAGATGAATCATAAAATAACAATTGCTTTAAGTATTTAAACTTTCTTCGGAAAATGGTAAATTTTTTACTTTAAAAGTCTGTTGAAGTAATATCAAAGGGCTTTTCTTTTAAATAATAAAATTCTGCTCATAATATTGTGTTCATAGAATTTGTTGAAGGTACCTAATCGCTCTTTATATTTGATGATAATAGTAGACATCGTGTTTCTACGACAGAAATACGCTAGCTTTCAACACTGTTATATTTTACAATTGAAATTATAACAATATGTCGGATGGTTAATGAGGCGTGACCTTGTCCTATTCACTAAGTGTGTATATTTTATGTGAATTGACATTATACGTACATCATATGGTAGTATCTAATAAATAAATAAAAAACTTTATTGCTCAAAAGATTATAGAGATTTTACATTGGCCCCAAACTGGGCACCAAACACTATCGCTTTTGACATTGATTGGATTCTGTTTTGTAATTCTATCCATTGAGCTCCAGTTTGGAATAGAAGCCCTTTTTCCCGTATTATACGATGCCTGATCAATGTCCAGTCTTTACAATATCGACGGAATATTAGGGTACCTAAAATAAATATAAAAATATAACTACAAAAGTCTCGACGGCGCGTGTGTATGAACGAAACGAGGCAAAAGTAGTATGTAAGGATCGTAGCAGGTGGCGTTTTGTAGTTTCTGCTTAGTCCCAAGGGAAGAAGGCCTGAGTTTATGTATGCACAAAATTCTCGACTTAATACCGTTTTGATTTATGAGTTTATAATAAATGTTCTCAAAACATGAGAATGTACCTGGCATGGTAACATGGAATTTCGCCTACAAATTATTTCCGAAATCCGGGGATTACACGGATAAAAACCTAATTGGAGAAGGCTAGTGCGTGACATAAGTCGGGCAAAAGTGCCGAGGGGGATACGCCAATCGGACCATGATCCAAGCCACACGAGCTTATAACACGGTGTTCTATTTTTATGATATGGTGTTATTATTCAATTCGGAGCAGAGATAAATACTACTATATCCTAACTAATAAAATAAATTAATGCAAAATAGTTTGTGTGTTGCGTGTTCACGCTAAAACGGCTGAACGGATTTAGATGTAATTTAGCACATGGGTAGACCATGACCTGGGTAAGGATATAGGTTACTTTTCATCCTGGATCGCAGATGAAGCCGTTAGCAACAGCTAGTGATTTACAATGTCAACTCACTTAAAAATATACACACTTAGTGATACCTATAGATTCAATTATTTTAAGTAACCTACGGCCTGATGTGATGAATGGACAATTTTCCCTCGTTCATTAGCAGTTGGCGGGTAGTTGCTAAATGATATCCGCTCGAGCCGGTTCGTTAACGCGTTCTAGGCCAAATTAAAAATATTCTTTAAGCGGTGGGTACTTGTCATATGAAACGACGTTTAATTACTATGATTTACGTTGCGAAATTCAAGATTTAATAAATGCGAGAGCTAGAGATAACAATTTCAATAAGATCATAATCTAAATTGTTAATAAAGATATACATTTATATTAAGGCACGTGTTTATGATACAAAAAACGAATAATTAATGAACATGAAACATGGTATGAGCTGATTATCTTAAAAAATTTTACTCATAAAATATCTCATTATATTCCCAGGTAGAGGCATCATTACCTCTCCCTGGGAATAAAAGCTTCCATGGATATCCAATAATATAGCGGACATCACCATGACAACACGGGAAAACTCAGTCACAGTCTCACAGAGATCCGTCGACGATAGTTTTACGGTAATCGGTTAACCCGATTTCATACGAACACAAACAAGCACAACTGTCTTCTTTACGTTTGAGAAACATTTGAAAGAAACATATTTAATGTACAACATCAGTCAGAACGTGCTTGTGAAGATACACACATCAAAATATAGCTACATCCTACGATGATGTTTGGAGTAATGTTTGTTTACCATCAATCATTGGTAGAGTCGTACGTAACAAGTCGCGCTCGCGCCGCGTCGCAACATACGAACTACGTGCTACGTGGCGCTCCCGCGCCGCTGAGCCTTGACGCAATAAATATATTGAATACTAGCTGTCTACAGCTGTTAAACGTTTTAATTTTAGTCCAAGAAATATTTTAAATAGTCTTTTATAATATAATGATGAGAAATCTTATTGTTATTATGGCTATTATTTATTTTTCAATAGTACTACGACATTACATTTTTTAAATTAAAATTCAAGGTGATTTTGAGGTGGATATTATTATGAATAGATGAAAAAATGTTTTTTCATGAGAATTATAAGTCTGTTGTTACCAGACGTCATTTGTTAGTTTTGGATAGATACAAGAGATTTGATTAAATAATTTACACGTAAATGAACATTTTACAGATTGACTCATGAAATAATGCAACAACCAACAGTTTTCAAACTCTGATCTAGAAACGATGTTGCATTTCGCTTCGTGATCACTCTAGATAGATAGATGAAGTGATATGTTCGACGTGCCGATAGTTCTCAGTATTAGGCACTCGAAGATAACACGAGAAAGCTCTCCCGTGTCGCTCATAACTGAAAAGTCACTTGAATTGAGAAGTGTCGTCCTGTAGTAACTTTCAGTTGGAACCGACGTGACAGCCACAAATCATTCCATTGCATAGATTATGTTTACCTAAATTGTTAACGTAGCTACGGGAAACGGCGCCTGATTTATGCGAGGAATCCTTAATTATACCTGTTACAATTCCGTTTATGGTTGGTTACCGTACCTCGGCTTGGAAGTAGGCTATTTTAGAAGAAATATACAGATGGATAAAAAGTATAAGTTATGTTAGTTGTATAGAATTGAAGCAATAATTAAGAAAATAGAACAAGATACAAAAAAAAAGATAACTTTCGGGAAAATAATGAAAGATCGTAGACGTTACTTTTCCAAGTTTTTCTAAGTGCGTTGCTTACATGTTTATAATACAGGTCATCGTTACGTATTGTTTATTTTTTATGGGAACCTACGTACATAGTTTTCGAAGATCTTAAGTAAGCACGACTAATTCATATCTATCCTATCAATTCTCGCAACATTATCGTCACTCGAAACCCAAATATTATTTACATCTTCTTTAGATTTTTAACCGAATCTCTGGGGCAAAAGAACTCTTCTGCAAACTTGGTTACTAATCGCGAAACATTCAAGCTACGATTCACTTAACCTTAGTTAGCGCTAGGCTCTTTGAGCGATTATAACTTGGTTTGTGACAAGGACAAGTCCCCTGTGAGCGCATACGTCTTCGAGCAATGTCATCGTAGGCAGAATACACTGATCAAAGAGACCGATCTGCAAGCACTGTAGTCCAACACTCGACAGGTATTGTGTGACCATACGCACGTCTGTGTTGGCAACTGTTCTGTGGTGTCGGCCTAACGACTCAGCAAAGTGGCTAAACAAAGACACGTGCATTCTACTTAGACCGCATTCCTGATACTTGTAAACTGCTGACTTTTTTACCGTCTGGACAAAAACAGGATGTAAAAGGTGAACGGAGTACAAGAGTATCAGCACAGATATTTTTTTATACACAAAAAAAAAGGCCTCTGACCGGCTTTAATCAAGGGATTGAATGTCGCTACGAATTCATTGATAATTTCCGCGCGTAGATGGGTGCCTATAAGTTGAATTTTTATATTATTTGTAGATTTTTCAGAATTCTGTGTCATAGGCCTTTACTCCGTTATCCTTTTATACCCTATTTTTGTCAATAGGACGCACTTCATATTCTTTTTAGACAGCTATCTCATTTTATTATAACTCTGTATCTATTATTTCGACGTGTAACAAATAGCGAGACAAGATACACGAGCAAAGCATTACTCGACTTACCTATTTATATCGGTATCGCTTGCCACGTTGGCGTCGCATCTCCATTCCATAGAGACACCTCCGTTTACGCAAAGATCTGAAGAAGATAACCAGCATTCTCGAACAATATTAATTATACCAAAGAGATTTAAGATATGTAAATAATTTAATGTCTTTGAATTATACTTAGGTTTATTTTGTTATGTAATACCAACTGTCGTCACTAAATGACGGACGTGATCACGCTCTTTAGTCACTATAGTTTTCCAGTTCGGCAGAAAAAGTTCCCTAAAAGTTATTCGACTGTAATTTAGGGATCAAAGGGCATAGAAGTGTGTGGCTCCAATTGCCACACATAGTGAACAGACAAAACAGTTCGGAAGGTCCACAATGTTCGCATCTAGTTCTGACAGCGCTTTTAGGATCTCAACTATTTCTCTACGTAGGTGAAACATGGACTCTTCGTTGCATTGTTCCTCTTGGCGTCCGAAAGTGCAGTCTGAAACATTTTCGAAATAATATTTAAATACCTACACAGTATTGCGAGGGGCCCGTGGGTCTGTGGATGGGTGACCATCATTACATACCGAGATCCCACACCGGGTCTCCACATAACCACATAACGAACGGTTATCCACATAACGGTCATAAAGGTCAGATAGGCGGTCGCTCCATGTAAAATACTGGTATTCACCTGCATCCGGTTAGACTGGAAGCCGACCCCAACATAGTTGGGAAAAGCCTAGGCAGATGATAACCTACGGACTATTGCTTCGGGTTTTAAATTGCCGTAACATTTAGTCCTCGGATTTATCCGTTTGTTTACCTGTAGTGTTTTATTGGGATGCATAAGTACTTTGGTCTCTGATTCCCTGGTGACACTTCTCGAGTAACGGGATGGTGTGATTTTTATGGTGGCGATTTGTTCATAAAGAACATTATTTTAACTATAGTGTTTCGGAACATGTACATTCAAAATTAAATGCCATCTGCACAATTGGATGGTAACGGGATTGCCTTATTTATCCGTTTAGGACCCTCTTCGTTCTCTACGGTCCGACTTTTAATTTAATTTAGTTCCTCTTCTGGGTAAATACTAGTATAGCTTACACTAGAAATTTTATTTCAATAATGGCTCAATTACTTTATCGTTCAAATATATTGAAGCTTTGTGCAAATAATAGAGCTACGAGGGCGTCTCATCTGATTACTATGGGTGGTAAGTTTGAGTTATAAACACGAATACAAAGCAAGGCGATGGCCGATGCTCGCCGCTTTACGAGCTTGCTTGTTTGGCAAACTATTTTACCAAATTAACTTCATGTTTGAATGCTTTTGACAGACTAGTGTTTCGTGCTAAGTTTAATTAAATCATAATTACTCTACCTACACAGTACACTGCTTTATGAAGCAGTATTTATATCTGAAGAACTTCTGCTTATTAAACGTTCACATACTTACCTACACGTGATATTTTTATATGGATATTACCTATATTAACCTGTAATTTATTTGCTTATTTCTATCTTTACTATTCTAAGAAGATATTGTTTGTTATATGTAATAATATGTTCTAACACTTTATTTCCTTCACAACGCAAACTCGTGGGTGTGTTTCGTCCATAAATTAAATTTAATCCATTATTATGTGTAGGTAGGTACTTATTGTTCGATTCATAGTTGGCTAGCTACGTGTTTATCTTGTGGCACTTTCGCTAACGTTTTGCCTGAAAGTCGATACAGTGGAGCAAGCGATGACGTCAATGTTGCTTTATGATTCAATCTGCTGTTAACTGAGCTCTCGCCCAGCTGAGTGCAGCCCGCTCTAAATATATCTTAACAATTTTACTTATGTAGGTACGTTTCGTCTCTGACGCCGAATTTCCTGATGGCGCCGCTTACCCTGCCACACGCAGACCTTTAGCCCTTGTTTATAGTGGTAGATCAATATATTACGAAACGTCACATAAAGCTGTTTTCTCTTTTTAAACGTGAACTAATCGTGTGTGGTATTTTGAAAATATTGTAAAAAGCTTCGTTATACTGTCATTATCATCACGATATATTTTAATTTATAATTAGCTCTGTTTGATGTCGGCTGTGTACAGTGGCTGCCCCATTATTATTTTACGTGGTCACTGTTGATAGATGATTTAGGATTAATTATATTATCCGCTAATAAGCGTAGCAGCAATGAGGTACTTAGTTTGATAGCACAGTATCGCGATCATCAAATTAACTGGGTATTTCGAATATTGCTGATAGCACCGGAAACTGGTTGAAAATGTTATCCGAAAAAGTGCAAATCATCACTTCACAATAACATAAAGCACAGTTATTTTACGTGGAAAACGAAATGCATAAACGCTCGAGGTTTGACGTTCAGTCCTAAGTGCACTGAAAGAAACTTTTTGTTGTTTCATTTTCATTCGACATACACATACGTGTTAACGTGTTCTGTGTCGGTTTGTTTCCCGAACTGATCCTCTGAGTAACGAGTGTACACACCTGTCCAGTAGGGCGACGACACACGTTGTTATAAATGTGTATGGCGGCCTACTTTGTACACCAACGCCTTGGCGTGGCCAGTAAATTATAAATGCTTGGCCAAGGGCTTATTGGAATGCAACCTTCTGATCGACGTATGTGTTTAACAGCTGTCGCACTTGATGTATGAGGGAGTTTACAGTTTTGTAGGTTATTTCCGGTGTTTGCTGACATTCTCAATATTGAGTTGATGGACTAGGATTAGGTTGGGGTATCAAATTGCAATTTTGTTGCCAAGTTTAAAAATACTTAACGTTCTTTGTCATTGTTGTCTAGATATCAATAACTGAAAAATCATCGAACTAGATATATCAAATGTTAAATACAAGGTTCTTATCGGCCACCAAAGTCCTCACTTCAAAGAGTGCTCATCAAGGGTAGCTCTCGCTTCGGCTTTTCGCTTCAATAAGTAAGTAAATCCGTGAAGTAAGGCTGCAAGAGACCGTCGTCGAAGTAACAAGACTCCTTCTAATAAATTTCGATGAAAATGTTGCTTTTATCAACAACACCCTTTCCTATATTACTACATTTTATTCTATGCTGTCAACTTTGGGATTTTTATTTCCTTGGTCGACTGCACCCATTTATTTTATAAAACCCCTTTATCGCAAAGTGAAAACAATTTTCTGATATATTTTTAAATGGAACGGCGATCCTTGGGTCTGTGTAATTTAATATTGAAGTTGTAAGTGATATCGACATTTTGAGTCGTATAAAAAGCTTTTTCAAGTTTCTCCCAACGTCAGGTAAAAACACATTGTTGGATATTTAGCGGGCATGTTAGTGGTTCGCCCCGTCCTAATTCTATATTCGTCCTTGATCAATTATTTTGTCTCACGGCTGTCTAACACGTGCTAATTATATAGATATGAGTTTCATTTGTTATTTCATTTTTATTTAATATTGTTATTGTTTTGCTAGTCTTTTCCCTTGTGGTTATAATTTATAGCTCTCAAGTGCTAGAATCGAATTGAGGTCACAATACAAAGGAGATGTTTCAAAATGGGCCAGGTCTATGTACAGTAACTCAAAAAAAAGAGAAAAATCCGTAGAATTCGGGAAAAATACAGATAATTCAATTAAATCTATACTTTTGTGGTAGTGAATTGATAATTATCAATTATTTTTATCAACTTTCAACATGGCGTCTCACCGATTTAGTTACTCTGTGCTTAGAAACAATGACAGTAAACCATAGATCGACCATTGATCATAGAAACAGAACTGTCAGCTGTCACAACAGTGTCACTTCTTCAGAAATAAACATGTCAAACGTCATTAATCAATCAAAATGACAGCTTACCGCCATGACGGGTTTTTGTTGTGTGTTGCAATTTCAAGTGTAATTTCTTGTGTTTACCAGCAAACCAAGCCATTTCAAAGTAATTGGACAGTTGAGAACTATTTTAAATGAATTTCCCTATTTTTAAGTATAGTGTACAAGGACCTGGCCCAGGCTCCATACATTTTGAAACATCTCCTTTATCGGTCTAAAATGTAATTGGAAACTTAGCCGAGTGGGTACCTTATCTACGTAACATTCAAGTATCTTTCGCAACAAATGTAAAGCCACAACTTTAATTATATAATATAACAAGAAAAGTTCAGGAAAAGTCAGCAACATAACTGAATAAATTTCCATGTCGTAGGTACATAAGTACCTAACTACCTTAGGTAATAAACACAGAATATCTGTAATTTATTCCGTTTATTGCCCGTGGTTCGACCACGTAGTTCTACTAGTAGGACCAAGGGTATCGTTACCAATACAAACAAATGATTCTAAGGTTACAAGTAGGTGTCTGATAGAGAACAACAAGGTTATCTTAGACCATGAAATTAGTTTCTTTCTAAGAAAACCCGACGTAATTCTTAGTTACATCTGGTAAATTCGGATGAGGTCTAATCACAATTATTAAGTGGGTACATACTAGGCACAGGCTCTATGATATCGAAGCCAATTAATGACCGTAGACTACTCTAAGGTCGTTAATTGTATAAAATAAAGATATTTTTTTTTGACATATTTTCATCTGGCCTTTGTAAGTTTCATGCCATTTAGCCCATCTGAAAATTGAAAACCGTCTGCTCTTGTCATATATAAATATTATTTTATGAATAAGCTCCAACCCACACAAACTTGCTACCATATTCATCATTTTGTAAATTAATCAAATAGGGAGGTGGATAAAACTGAAAACCAACTGACTGATAACTAGTCTTACCAATGGGTTTCGTATTACCCAGTAACTGGGCAGTGGAGGTCAGATAGGCAGTCGCTCCATGTAAATTACTGGTATTCAGCTGCATCCAGTTAGACTGGAAGCCGACCCCAACATAGCTGGGAAAAGGCTAGGCAGATGATGATGGAGGTGGAAGATAAAATGACAAACCATTTTTTTTTTCAAATATAGCTTCAAAGCGAGTTTAGGTGAGATAACATGACAATTCTATTTATGATCTTGTATGTGGGAGTTGCAGAATGTATGCATTTAATACTATGTTTAAAGTAAACCTTGATTGAATGACGTTCCCTTTTGAATCACCGGTATTTACAATGTGAGTTGGCATATAAGATTTTAACGCTACAGAGTATATTTACAATACATAGCTTTAAGTATAAGTTACATTTCCTAACGCTTAAGCGCCTTACGCCCGCTCTTGAGAATTTTCTCTTTGTACGTAAAGAGTTAATCCTGTTACCATATGCCTTAGCATTTTTATATTTATTCAACTATAAATATTTTTTACTTGGATATTATCCTAATAGAATCAAAGGTATAGGTATTTTTAGAAATACGCTGACATGTAATGTGTTATTTTTTGTAGAATATGAAATTATATCATGATGATGTGTGTATCATGATGTAATGGCATGTTCTAGAACCAGAATTTCGAAGACATGTGACATCTACCAACCCGGACTGGGCCCACGTGGTAGATTACGGCCCACTCCCTCTCACAGAGAGGAGGCCTGTGTCCCAGCAGTGGGAACATTATAGGCTGATTATGTATGTATGTATGTAGGCAAGGGATCTGGAGCGAATGCTACGTTTGAAATATACACACACAATACGTGTATTACAAAAAACTAAAATACAAATAGAAGTATGTTACCTCTTAATTAATTAAGTTAATCATCACAACAGTGACATTATTTCCGATGTTTTCACGTCGGTCGGCCATGACCATTTACAAATACAAGTAGGTAATTGAAGAACCTAACACGAATGAAGATAGCGTGACTGGCTAAATTAAACTAGAATAGGATATTAGCCGCTAATTTCTTGATTAAGTTACCGCATACGAGCTCTTTCTGTTTTTCGGTACCTTTCCTGTTATTTCGTTTTAACGTTATCCATTATTGATACTATGGTTGATTCGAGGTGGGTCAATGAGCGAACTTAATTTAAATAAAAATACGTGGAAATTGTTTTTCATATTGCACCTACATCCAATATAGGATAAGCAAATATTTATAAGAAGTTAAGAAAGTGATTTTGTTAAAATATAAAAAAAAAATCAACAAAGCTCTTAATACTTAGTTTGATTTGGACTCTGAGGCAAAGATGCACGCGTAAGTAACCCAGACGCGAATGTTTGCCAACATGCTTGAATGACTACATCCACGTCGATTAAGACTGTTGACTTGAATCTGTAAAAGTATTGATTCATTCACGTTAAATGTCCCGGCTATGGCAAAAATAGAATCAGAGTTTTCCGCTCTGAAGGCTTGGAAATGTCTCGCCACGAATTGAGCGACAAGACAGGGCATAACGAGCCTGCAAACAGCCGGTATAAACGAGTCAAACGACTTGTTTGCTCTCGACACATTGCTACGGCTGTTTAGCACCGTGCCCTTACGCAGTACGTTGTTTCAAGCTCTGCTAACGAGGGAACTTGGACACCCAGTGAATTTACAACGCCTATAGACTCCTTTGTTATGGCTACTTACCGAATTTGTTCGAAACTGGAATTACATAGGACTAGTTTGGGCACATTATCAATTTATTAAAGTTAGCAAATACAGAAAGAAAAGTACTATTGAGAAGAACTCGAACTTCAAGGTTTCTCTTGCCCTAGAAATATTGAAGTTCGAGTTCTTGTCAGTAGTACTTTTCTTTCTTTATCTAATTAGGTATTGTAGTTCCTCACATGCTTGTATTTCTTAATATGTGTTACTAATAATATACCTGTCGCTTTTATGGTCATCCTGAATTTAATGTACCTCTAGTCAGCAATTAAAGTAAAATACTGACACGAAAAAAACGCTCCCACGGCTAGAATGTTAATTGTTATTAATTATTTTAATTGTGTATGTTTAAAATACGTAGAGTAGAATACGTGGTTTCAATTAATGTGATATCCTAAACGACACACTTTATATCCTACATGTTTATTATAAATTAAAGTCGCTTTTCGTGTCTCTCTGACTAACCGTCTCTTTATTTTTTCCGTCTACACAATTATTACTCTTTTTAGGTTACACAATGATATATCGAATGACGTGTTTCCGTGTGTCGCCTGCGTGTTAATGAATGTTTGTATATTACTATAGTACTTACTATATATATACGTACCTACTTAGCTACAGATTACCTATTGTAGCGAAACACAAAGAAAAAACACACACTTTCGCTATAGAATACGTATATAATTTTGAACTCTTAAAAAAAACCAAATACAAAAAAAATAGCAAAATATAAAAAAATATGAAGGAAAACCACAAGGAAAACAATTAAAACTGGAAGACTGGTCACATACTGGGGAAATAAATTAAATTATAGAATTAAAAAATAGGTTTAGCTTGTTTCTCGAAAAATGGATTTGGAATTTATTTACGCCACGCGACGAGCCTAAATATTGATTGCAATCAATATCGCTACGTCAACGCGGTTAAAATAGGCCGAATAAAAAATACAAGCTAGCTTTTAACGCTATTATAAGAAACTACAAGGAAGTAAAAATAGCAATGAAATATCAGGGTAGAGGGTACTGATCTTGGCAGGAACAAAAAAGGAAGGCTTCAGGTACACAACGCCTTTACAAGCGAATCCGTCAGGTGTCCAGGTGCCTGGGTGGGTGGAGCCGAATAAACCGGCTTGCTAATGGTTCGGACCTCAACCTGGGGCAAAAATTTAACCATAAGAACCCGAGTAGCAAGCAGATCTCATATACCCCAAAAAAGCGTACAATTATACATACCAAAATAACGAGGAACAGAATGGTTAAATCACCATCGGAAGTCGAACTTGATTGATCTTGCGGGGGAGAACCTTTAGCACAGAACGGATGGGATTAAAATATTGAAATGGTTAAAGAATATGAAAGGCTAAAAGGATAGAAAATACATACCCCGAGTTGAAAATAATTATCCTCACTTCATAGATGTACACGATATATATATATTACTTGGATGTCGTTAGAATTATTTATTAAAAATTTCGGTGTTTGTATTCCAAAAAATATAATGTACGTCCGTTCTTTGTGATAAAAATTTTCCAGTGACGTGTCTAACCAAAAAAAATCTCAACTGACGTATATAAAATTCATTATTTAAAAATGATTAAAAATTGTTTTTTTTGTTAGGCCTCATAACAGAAGAGGTTGAAAATAAACCTAAAAAGGATGCATAGTGAAAATACTAACATGCAGTAATTACTAATACTGCACTATGTAATATGAAATTATCGAAGCTACCAGTTTAGGTAATGACATGATAGTCTGTCACATGCGGGCTGATTGTGGTACCGTTGTCATCTAGTTAACTCGACAGATAATGACTACTATAATATGGCCGCCTCACTAATGATCTTCCGTCATAGGTTATAGTTTCAGTCTATAGTTTTATATTGCGTTGCTGTATTGTCCCAGTTTACTTCTAAAGTAGTGAAGAACCGAGCATAGATCACCACGTTGTCTCATTGTTTGTTAGTGAATAAAATAAAAACGATTATGCCTAATCAGAGTAAGCAAATTGAAGTGGCAGTGGGCTGGCCATGTTTGTCGAAGGACCAAAGGTCGGTGGAGCAGACGAGTCCTAGAGCGGAGACCGCTTATCGACAAGCGTAGGTAGTGTGGGACGCCCCCCAGCTAGATGGCCCAACAACCTTAAGAAGGTGGCTAGGACAGACTGGATGCGGAAGGCCCTGGGAGAGGCCTATGTCTAACAGTGGACTGCGATAGGCTGAGTTGATTGACTCGTTACGACTTAGTCGTTTTTCTTTTATTTTAAGGCTACGCCATTGCTAATAATATCCCATGCCAGTACCATTGAACCTTTCTCATTTTCGTGTCCATTTGATGTTTTCTGAAAAGCTGAAAGCACTCTATTTTTTTAGATTTTACTCTCGCTTCGATGTTGAGATTCGCTCATAAATAAAAAACGGACCTTCGTTTAACTCAACTCAATTCAAGTTGGTACTAGCTTTGAACCCGTAACCGAATGCTTCAGAACCACTCCCGTGAATGGTTCAACTACCACGTTATTTCGTGTTTACACTGTACACTAATCCAACCTCAATTGTGGAACGCGAGTTAACAATTTCATTCAGCTCCGGAGTATGAATACCATATCAAAAGCGCTCGTTAGATTCAAATTATACCAACTCACTTAGCTTTGTTCGATACAAATGTATGGCCTTATCATAACAGAGTGGAGTACAATTGTAACCACAGAGGTATAAACGAAATACGCGAGAAGCTGTTACCTTTTACAAAACGAATCTCCACAATGGATGATGCTACGAAAATTCACATTTAAACTTCACCGAGTCATATATCTTTTCTTTGTCTACGTCAGTTAAGAAAGAAGATAGATTGGCGTCTTATATCCCTCGTCTCAAGTTTTTGTTGTTAAATTACAGCCGCAGTGTTATAAAGATTGCACCGTCTTTCTTTTAAAAATGACGGTACAACAGACCAAAATGTGGCCGTCTATAAATCCAACAAAAACGTTATTAATTCAAGCAACAAATAAACATGGAACAAGGTTGAATGAGCCCATTGACGTAGGTATCCATTAACATCATTGAGTTGATCTCTCTTTTTTGTTACGATCTGACGTCCTGGCCTACAATAACACCTATTAAATATGAATGCAAATTGTTATTGATACAAAAACCCCTTTTGGGATTAAGTTACAGCTGGCTGTTGTTTACATTCAAGTAGGTTCTAACAACGTTTGATCCAAAATAAATATTGAGTTTCAGTAGCCCGCGGCGCCGCGGCTCCTATTTACAATTAAGTACTAACAGTATCGTGAAACATTCGTGGTTCGTTGCTACTTTGCAAACTACAGCTTGATGTAGCATTTGGATTCATGTGCTTGTTGCCTTTTAATGCTTTTACCCCTGAAGGATCACCTATGAAATCAGTCTTATTGTATTTCGTAATGATTTTATTATCTTTATCAGTTAGCGACAGCCTATATTTAGTACTGAACTTCCTTTGGTTCTTATGGTAGAGACGATAACGTTATTAAATTATAAAAAAAAAAAATACTGCCTTTACTTTACTTACCTTACTTGCCTTTACTGACTGTAGGAATGATTGGTGAGTTTTGTGACTCGTATCGTGTCGATTTCTATGCAGGTTGACAGGGACAGAGACGGGCAACTTTTTACCATGGATTCAGTACATGATTCTGTACCAAAAAAATAGCTGTTCCATACATTTTGACCGCGTAGGTAGGTATACTTTTTTTTTGATAATCGGTGATATATATGTCGATGCTTGGGGTCTAGAATCATGTACTGAGTTTATGGTTACGATAGTACAGCACTGTTGTCTGTACACGTAACTCACTAAACGTTATAAAACTATCCTCGAAAATTGTAACATTTTACCGTAAAAATACTCTAGGCACAAATATTAGTTGTGTGTAAAAAGCTTTCGTATAACACTTTTTTTGCTTAGGACTGAAAATACAATTTGAGGCTGACAAATTCCCGACTTTTCAACGTCTAATTTCTTTCATTC
Source organism: Hydraecia micacea (assembly GCA_914767645.1). Taxonomy (NCBI): domain Eukaryota; kingdom Metazoa; phylum Arthropoda; class Insecta; order Lepidoptera; family Noctuidae; genus Hydraecia; species Hydraecia micacea. Next base: position 8,485,760 of record OU611781.1, read on the forward strand.
GTTTTTTCGTGGCACTTCTGTATAGTTTTTTCGGAAATTCTCTCCAGCGTATAAAAAATAACAATACCGATGCGAACGAATGAGTTTTTGTCATTTGGTTTGTGAAATATGAGTAAACTTTGTTCGGCTGCTCTGAATTGTAAACTAATAAAAACAACTCAGCAGTGTGCTCTGTTTGAACTACGCACTTACCTAATAAATTATTTATTATCTAACTAGCTTCTGCCTGCGACTTTGTTCGCTAAAATATGTCCTATAGCTGTGCCCAGTTACTTCATTTTCGCTTAGCGCTGTTTTTGCTCAGATCCTAAGGATCGTAGCATGATGATAAATAGCTTATCACCTTCCTCAAGAATTGGGCTATCAAATGCAAAAAGATTTTTTCAAATCCGGCTGGTAATTCCAGATTAGCGCGTTTACAAAATTTGTTATCATTCCGCTGTTAACGAAATCCGTGTGATAGAGATACACCGCCTTCTGTGAATTCAATGCTATCAAAGAAGATGACAATATGGAAAAGTATGAGTGTTTGATTAGTCTCAAATCTAGTGGCATTACTTCTATAGTGCAATATGTGAATATGTTATCATTGATAAATTCCTTTATTAGATAGGGAAAGACGTAAATAAGCGATCATCGTTTGTCACTTTTGGGAGATAATAGTTATAGGTATGAGTTCATGAGAGTGCGAGAAGATATCAGGAGATAGGAAGTTATCGCCAATGATAAGTTCTAAAATTATAATTTTTAACTTCAATTCAATGCTTTTATTTTACCGAACTTATGAACTACGTACTTATAAAATAATAATAAAAATAATAAAATAAATTTATTTCCATCAAAGTAGGTACAACAATTTCACAATTTAGGTCTTAGTTTAGAGGTTGTACGCTGTCACATAGAAATTTTGGAATTATCTAACTCCTAAACTAAGTCAAGCTTGTATTATAGGAGTTAGTGAGCTGTTGACTTAGACACAACCTTGAACTTATGCAGTAGTAGAACATAGACAAAGTTATTGCTTAAAAACATAACATAAACCTACTACTGTAAAGTTGTACAAAATGATATCAATAGATATTTTCTACTTACATATACAAACAAATAGACACCCAATACATATATCTGTTATACCATCTTACTTTTTAACTATTAAAAATAATTCTGTCTGATCATAAGTCAAAGCTAATAACCAGTTTTTCAACTTATGCTTTACCTCACGTTTGGTTAAATTGTAATAAAACTTTATTGTTCAATAATACTCAATAGGATTCCCTGTGTCGTATAGACTATTTTCCTTCGTCTTACAAGATTATTAGGTACATAGTAGGCATAGCATCGGTCGGTAAGATTTTTGAGGCAACAGACAATAGTCGAATGTTCTTCTAAATAAATAATGTCTACGTTCAACAAGTATACTTAACCGATTCCTATGATATTTTTACCTGTAATCTATGTATGAGTAGAATGCAATGTGGCACTACTGCTGATTATGATCAATACTCAATATTATATTTATTGCTTCCACACGTGAACTTAGGTGGTAGGTTTTTTTTCACTTTACAAATATCAAAGTATTAAGTTGTGGTTGTAATGTTCGTGTTTTTTTTTGCTGTTCTGCGCCTATGCCTGTTCTGTTCTAGGTGTAATAAATTATACTGCTATCCATAATGTAGTCTCGAAATCTAAAAGATAATTTAAATGGTTCTCTCATTGATTTATACAATAAATACTACATACATTGGAAGGTATTTAGATACAGGTAGGTATTTATAAGCTAATGAAACATTATTGGATACTAAATCATTTCATAGGGCAACCATTTTGGGCGTGGGTCGAAAATTATGTTTACGTAAAATAAAAAAGTAAAAAATCGTCAACATTAAAATTACAAATTAGTTTCGGAGTGTGGACCGTTCCAGAAGGAACGATTAGGTATTAAAATTTTAAAGATATTATAACTGGAAGTAGATTTTTCCTCGTAGGAATCCCACGTTCACTACAGAATACACCGGAACACTTAACTTTACCTAAGTAGGTATATCTACACAGTCATATCGATTTATAAAATGGGGTAGAGGTGAAGCTATTACACTAATAAATAACTTGTGTAAAATGCTATTTAAGCTTCTTTGGGAACGTAACATTAAAACGTTTCCTTTCCCATATGTAAATATATATGTATACATACACACACACGTGTATTACTTCAGGTTAACCAATTTTTGACCAACAACAAAAACTTGATTACGTATTCATTGAAGGGGAACAAATCAAAACAGTCGGATATGATTGACAAGGTGGCCTGTCCAATTCTATCAGCACTGACAGTACGCCTTGATACAGCCAGTATAGTGTGTACGGCCAGTTTTAAAATCCGTACCGTGTGTGACCGTTGATCCGATCGGATCGATCACCCACTATATTAGAAGCCAATTGTTGGAACAGGTCAGGCCGATCCTATCAGGGGGTGTACTCTCTAAATTCTTTAATGAAGATACGGGCCCGTCCGAAAGTGACTCTTACACCCGAATAATTAACTTTTTTTAGACGGGCGAAAACTCAGCGTCATGTATCATTCATTCGGGCCATAGATATATGAAAGAAGATTCGGGCTCTAAAAAATCTTATATCTGTAGGTGATACGGAGTAGGAATCGCCCTGACTTTGGCCGAAGCTATGGATTTCGTGCTTAGGGAGTAAGTAGACTTCCAGATTCGACATTTCAGTTGCATCTCTCCGTAAATGGGGACCTAGAAGAACACACGGTTTTCATTTATAGATGACCTAAGATTCGAGCCACTTGGCTAATGGAACCATCCATCTAATTACGTAACAAGCGGAATCGCAATATTGATTTTATTCTGACAGTACAACAATGTTTACTGTACCAGTAAATGTTTCATAAAATATCCCCTCACAACCACTGGACCAACACAATTAACTTTGTTGGATGTCGAAATGATTGGGAGTGCGATACGAGAGTGTTACGTAATTAGACTTGGGCTGGAACCGTGAAATTAACAGGTTCGCTGCCTTGTGCGTTATCTGACAGTTATTGATAACTGGTCATTACGTTCATGTATGCTAAATACTTCTTTTACCTACCTATTTTAAATTAACTAGCTACTTGGACAAAAATATAAGATGAAAAGTTTATTCATACTTTAGATTTTAAATAAATTGTTTGCTGAATAAGTTAAAACATTGAACTCATTTGCACGAGAGGAAAATGTAATGAAATATGTATTGTATACTGCAAAATAATGTATAAGTCCGCTATAGCAGACACTTCAACTGTCGATCTTGTTTCTCTCTTTCATAAAGACTTGAGATCTATATCATAAAATTGTCTGAGATACGACACAACGGGTGTAGTCTCACAGGGTGCATATTTAATATTATTGTATAATAAATTCGAGCCCCTTTGTGTTGCGTGTAAGGTGAGAGCATCGCACTCCACGCATTTACAATCAGTGTCATAAATATGTAAACACATTCAATATTTGAAAAACTCCGAGCACACAATGAACTCGATAAAATGTACATACATTTTCTAAATGCTCGGGATATTTTGAATTGACTGGTATCGGGTATTCGTTTACAAGAGGGAAGTTAACAAAGCTTTTATTTTTATTCAAGGCACCCAATAAAAATGTTTCGCCTTTATGTTAGGATGATTAGAACCTTGCAATTAAAAAAGCTGAAGAGTAAAAATGTTGGAAATTACTATAAAATATTACACATGATTAACTCAAGGCGGTTTGCGGAGATTTTTAATAAGAAGTGAGCAATTATATACCTACAATCTCTCAAAGTGAAGTACACATGTTACTTTCGCACCTTCGGGAGTTGAAATTAATATGTGCTCATGCTGCTCGCGTTTATCATTGTACATTAAATTTTTGCGAGACTTACTCTTTATGATGCTAATGTTCTAAAGTAAAAATGTTGCGCTAAAACTCTGTACGTTTCTCGTTAACACACCACTCTGCGTCACAATTTATCTTTATTTTCGCTACGCAGCCCAAAGCACGTTGCATGCCGTAAGTAATACGTTTTGAACTGCCGCCGGGTGTAAAATAAAAAGAAAAACATCGTGTTACTTTTCATACTATCTCTATGTATATTGTATTTACGATGGTATCATAAAATGGCTTTATATTATCATGTCTTTTCTTCGAGTACTATTTCACGCAATCCAAGAAAAGTTTTACTTATTCGTGATTTATCTTTATGCCAAAAATATTGAGCTCGTAAATTCTGTTTGCTATTGGTGCCTGTGACTTTGATAGTTTATTCAGTCAATAATACATTAAGAGAGTATTTTCTTTATTCAAATTCAGTTCGAGGTGTTAGAAGAAACGATGCAGTGTTCATAATCTCAGATAATTAGATCCATCGCCACTTTAGTGAAATGTATTCTAAGTTGATTTTTGAGTGACTATTTGTAACAAAAAGTTTCTAATAAGTTTTAGGTTGCAATGGAATTTGAAGTTTGTTAAGTAAGACGACATTCAGTTGGTTGTTCCATAACTTGAAAATTATGTCAAATTCTTAATTCAAATAAGGTACTCTACATAAAAGAGGGTATAGTGCTTACATACACTAATGTATCTTGAAAGTCCAAACGGATAAATAATTACAGAAATAATTTTATGAAGGCAAATTGATAGGATGATATAAAATGTATCTTACAAATACAGCCTTCTAAAACGTTTCGTAGGCGGGGTCTACGCGGTCGTAGCACAGGGCGAGCTACGCCGTAGCGTAGCCATAGAAGTGCGACAGTGCAGATTCTATTAGCTAACTTTGTCTAACGTTTTTAATTTAATGAAAGGACACTTTTCGTAGATTTAAATTATTGTGTTTTATTGGTTGATTAATTAAATTGAAGAATAAAAACACATTTTCTTCATTGAATTTGCAAAAGTTTGCACCCTAGCCTGTATTTAGTGCATATACGATTACATCATATTTCCTGTGTTGCATAATAATATACTGTACATTTCAACTCATAACAACCCTGTTCCTGCATGAGGCTAAAAATAACGTAGAGCGTAGGTGGATTTGGATGTCAGTGGGTAATTGTAATGTAATTTATGTTCATAAGACCGTACTGTACACGTGCATATATCCACCACCATTTTGAACTATTATGTCAAAGCTTGCATTCCCACGTCCTTCCAATACCTTTTAAAAGGAGTCTGAAGTCAGTCAGATGCACACGTGTGCAACAAAGTGAACATAAGCCCAATGGAAATGCGGAAGATTTCCTTTGGCCAGCCGCCGCACTCGCTTGCAAACAAGAAGCTTCTTACGTCAGCAGTCAGTTACCTAACTAATATTATAAATGCGAAAGTAAGTTTGTTTGTTACCTTTTCACGCCTAAACCACTGAACCGGTCATCCTGAAAATTTGCTTATACGTTGTCAGGAGTACAGAAACGGACATAGGGTTCCTTTCATCCCGAAAAAAAGTGCTGTTCCCGCGGAAAACAACAATAATGTTATCCTAACTAATATTATAAACGCGAAAGTAAGTTGGTTTGTTACCTTTTCACGCCTAAAGAACCACTGAACCGGTCAGCCTGAAAATTTGCTTATAATACGTTGTCAGGAGTACAGACACGGACATAGGGTACCTTTCATCCCAAAAAATGTGCTGTTCCCGCGGAAAACAACAATAATGTTATCCTAACTAATATTATAAACGCGAAAGTAAGTTTGTTGTTAGGATTTCACGCGGACGTAGTCGCGGGCAGCAGCTAGTCTTACATAAGTTAGCTACATAATAATGGCCGTGCTTAAATCTCACCGCTTCCAGCTTCCATTTGCTTCCAAACTTACCTATATTCATTTTACGGGCGAATAGCTACCTAACATCATTTATAATGCATAGGCAAGGGTATGAAAATAAACTATCTTCAGAAAACTTTGGGTAGTTTTGCAATATGTAAAGAAGCATTAGTAGGTAAGTACTGAATAAGATTTACCCTGTAAGTACAGAGCTTACGTATGTAGATACAAAATCGGTTCCCATCGAATGTTTTTCTTTTGTTCTCGAAGAAATAATAAGGTGACATATCCATCCATACCAATATTATAAATGCGAAAGTGTGTCTGTCTGTTACCTCTTCACGCTTAAACCGCTGAACCTATTTAGATGGTATAGAGATAGTTTGAGTCCCGGGAAAGGACATAGGATGGGTTTTATCCCGATATTCCCACGGGATCGAAACTGGTGCGGGTGAAACCGCGGGGCGCTGCTAGTACTTAATATTATAAATGGGAAAGTGTGTCTGTCTGTCTGTCTTAAGTCTTAACAGATCAACTCAGATCAGTTCAGTAGTTTAGATACAATTTGGTATAGAGATAGTTTGAGTCCCGGGAAAGAACATAGGATAGTTTTTATCCCGATATTCCCACGGGATCGAAACTTATGCGGGTGAAACCATGGGGCGCTGCTAGTATTTTATAAAACATATTCCTTGAAAGGCAACACGTACCTCCGTGTATCCGATATCCGAACGACGCGTTCAAACAAATGAACGTGCACTTAGATACCTATAAATTAGGAGGTATTGGTTTGTTTTCACTTCGTTTATAAAACCGTATAAAAGTTAGGTTGGAAATTCTCGTGGTTTGTTTAAAAAATAAATGTTATTTATTTCAGAATTATAAAGTTGTAGGTAGACACTATTGTTTTTCTGAAAGTAAAATAAATAAATTATTATCATCAAGGAAATACATGATTTTACACTTTGGACTTGTGTGTTAAATGAAGTCGTATGTAGCTAAACATTTGTCTGTATGTATCCATACTTGACATTGTATCACTGAACTTGTGGGAAAAGGGCTAAATATAACATTTGCACTGTCATGAGACTACCTCACCTTTTGAGATAACGGCGGTTAGTCGAAACACTGGAAATGCGTGATCAAAAAATAAAAATTTATGATTAAATTGAAACATTGAACATTTAATCTTTGAATTATTAAAATGAAACATTACATTTTTTCATTGTAAAGTTAGCGATACATTAAAAGCTACAGGTTACAATGTTTATTAACATTAGCGTGTTCAAAATACATCAAAACACTTTTATTGGTTGAAGTGGAAATGTCTCTGGTATCGTTGAATTTTATGAGGCAAAAAAGTAGGATAGAGAAGGAAAAAAGGGGATCGAAAAATCAATAGCATGCTTATCGGCGATGTATGCAGTCACGCCGAAACGGACTGCGCACACCATACGCCTGCTTAATTAGTTTATTCGAGGGGAATATACGACATGCTCACACACCTACCAGCCGTAGTTAATAAACAATTCAACCAAGACACTACGTCTGGGGCAAGTGTGCGTCCATTCATAAGGGACTTATTACATTATAATCGTGAATGTAATACATTAGTTGGGTTCACGCACTCTGATAAAGATGGGGAGAAAATGAGGCGAAGTTTCCAGCCATTTGTTTAAGGCTAGTCTGAGCACCTCCGGGGAAGTCAGAGAAAGCCCCATGACTAAAGAGACTAATTATAAGTTGTGCTACGCTCCGCTTGAAGCTACTATCATCTGCACTATAAGTATTCATAGTACATACCTATATATAGGTATGTACTATGTAGGTTCATATGTACGTGCCTACTCACATCTTTACGTGTACCCGGCATTATTTATATTTCTATCAAGTAAAAATTTTGTATATTTTTGTGTAAGCATAATAATTTGTTATTCTATTGCGATACATAGTAAAATAATGCGAATAAATGTGGAATATGTTACTCAGCAGATAAAATTCCGTCAATAACGTAATAATTTTCTTTTCTCTGATGTAAATAGCGACCTCTTTTGTATGTATGGCAGATATATAAAAGGGAAATACCTTGTATCGCGAATTGATTTAAATTAATATAAATATGTGGTTGAACTTTGATATATTTGCCGGCATCGGAGAATAGTTTATTCAACATTATGGTGATTGTTTACGTGTTTGGTTGCCAGCACACTAAACAGCCGCAAGTGCTTTCTTGCTGTTGGCTCGCGTATCGTTTCCTGCGACTTTATCTTGATCTAATTTCATCCAGTGTTTGCAGATAGTAACTATCGTTACGTTTAACCTACGTGTAAACATATGCCGGCTGATTTACTGTATCAGTGCATCCATATGTTCTTACAGAAATGCTAGTCATTTTCTTTTGTTGATTATAGTTCCTTGCGCTGGGAAAATAAACAGCTGACTTGGTTTGGCTTGAAAAATACAAGTTTTGACGATAGAAAAACTCGTGTGAATATAAAAAGTGGTCTAACAATGAAAACTTTTTGTTATACTCGTGTTGTTACTGGTATATATGTACTTTAGTTGTGTAGTATACTTTTGGGTTTTATATACGAACTCTTTGTGCGAGCTTTTCATTTTCCATTTCATCGAGCAGCACGCGATCGGCCGCGGTTGCACGAGACAGCCGGCAGCCGTGGTGCACACGATGAGTCTTTTGGCCATTTGTGTACACCGGCACAAAGCTGGGTCACACGAGCGAACATCGCTACTAATATGTACACTCGAACCCTGACTAGCGAACTGCGATTCGTAAAATCGCAACCTGCGATCCAATTTTGATATGGTCGAGCTTCATGTTGGCAATTATTAATCGATTTATAAAATCTCAATTTAAAGCGTACAATAGATAAGTAAGTTCGCTTCGAATTGAGACCTTATAGGTACATTTGTGTATAAATAATGTATGTAAAACGGCGAAAAAATAAATATACCGTAGATACCTACATACGTAACGAATGTGTTGCCTCTCAGGTGTAATACCTAATTACCTGCAGGGTATAGTGGTCTAGGGTCTAATGGTACGTACCTACCTACCTACACACAAAACACTTCGAGTTTTAGGAAAAGTTTTGCTTTGTAGAGAGTCCTCTCTGTCACTCATACCTCTGAGACAACCTCTTCCTAAAGCTGTTGTGGCTGACGTTATTAACATATCCATAATATCATGCCATAATATATTAGATTTCAGCAACTAAATTTATTTCCACGTAATCACTTTGTGATTCGGTGTAGATACGACTTATAGACAGATAACTTGTCTCCATTATCGTAATTTTGGCTATCACTGTCGCCGATATCAAGCAGTCGTTATCGCAATATCGTGAACGCTATCATCATAAACATCGTGATTGTGTTGGGGATTAGTCTGAGTATTTCATTGTTATAGGCATCATACACAATGGTCGTAACGATTACTTAACCTCTACAGATGAGCGATCGATTGAACACCTAAAAGAGGAACGTCAATAATTAGGACGGTCTAAATCTGGATATGGAAAACGGTTCTAACGGTTCTGTATGCAACGAAAGGGGGTTTATTTTATTTTAGGGATACTCGTATATAACGGACTGTTTTAGCACAGGTATGTTTGACTGTGATAGCGTCTTTCAAGGCAACTTTTAATTACGGTGAATTGTTGAATTTGGTGGAAATAATTTATTAATTTATAGTCGTAAAGGACACGTTCAGCATTGTGTGCAATTTATCTGTTGCTAAGGTACTTTTTTAAGGTACTATTTCTGGTGTACATAAATGATCTTCCAAAAAGTATCAATCACCCAACGGTATTATTTGCTGATGATTGTACAATAATGATAAAAAAAGATGAGTCCTACAATTATGAACAAGAAATCAATGACACGGTAAAGCAAACTATAGATTGGTTACAGTCGAATAATTTAAAAATTAATTTAGAAAAGACGTGTATAATGCATTTTAGTCAGCGACAACGACAACAACTACCGGTTAATATTAGTCACAATGGACATTCAGTTACAAAAACGGATACTACAAAGTTTTTAGGGTTAGTAATAGACAGTCAACTTACGTGGAAACCGCATGTTGAGGAAATTTGTAAGAAACTTAACAGTTTTGCTTTTGCTCTTTATAAGCTGTCCAAATTTGTGAACCGTGACGTCGTGCTTATTGCCTACCATAGCTACGTGGAATCAGTTCTAAGATATGGAGTGGTTTTCTGGGGTAACTCGACAGACAATAATTACGCTTTCATCGCACAAAAAAAATGCGTACGCGCTATATGTAATCTACACTCAAGGGACAGTTGTAAACCATATTTTGAATCCTTGAAGATTCTAACATTGCCGTCATTATACATCTTTGAGGTGGCAGTGTTTGTTAAGACAAACCCACAGCTTTTCAAAATAAGAGCCCCAGCTGATCCACGGTTAAGGAAAAGGGATTCGAACATTCTCTGTGTGGATCACAGTAAAACAGCCCTCTTACGTAAAAGTATTTATCGAATGGCTCCAGTTATTTTCAATAAAATTCCACGACAGATAAAAAATCTTAATAATAATATGTTTAAAAAGAAACTGAAACAATTTTTAATTCATAAATGTTATTATTCCACAACTGAGTTTATGGAGGACACCACTGACATTTAGATTCATACAATATTACATTTTTCAATTTAATGATTTTATTCTCCTCACTGGTTTGGATGTTGTTGAAATGGCTGTTTCTTTTGTTTTCAATGTAGATTTAAGTATATTGTGTTACACTTGCTTATTCTCTGGGTCATACATTTAAATTATTATTATGTTGACATTAAGTAATTATTTCATTTTAAATGTGTGTCTGCGGTTTTGACACCATTAAATTTATTATTATTTGTATACTCTCGAGTAAAATGTAGCGAACCTACCACCTTATTATAACATCCTATTGTAATGAAACCTACATTTACGAATAAATTTGATTTGATTTGATTTGACTTAAGTACATGATTTGACCAAGATTTTTTCTGGACTTTAAAAGAGACTGTGACCTCTGAGTTTGTTTCGGCCTTTTTTCTCAGAGTAGTCAGATAGGAAACGCCGACCTCTAGCTTAAAAAAATATGATTGACGTCTGACGTGTAAAAGTGTTTGTACAAACCTACTTACAGAAAATAAATCATTTATCATCATTTATCATTAAAGCATTGTTGACAGGCCTACACTGTCCCCCATACCTACCTAAATACTGTAATTTGAAAACATTGTAAGAGCCAATTATTTTTAAAAGAGTGTAGGCGTGCACTTACCTTCTGACCTTTCATAAGTGCCCATGTAGGTTTATGTGAAATTAATGAGTTTGATCTACAAGTCCGCAGCATAGATAAAACATTGTGTAGGTACTGATAAACTAATCAGATGTTTTATTGAAGTCTAAATAAATAAAAATCATGTTCCAACAATATTCACGTGTACCTATTTATTGCTTCTAGGTCAATTGTTATACACGGCAAGTCGGCAAATGACGCGATCTCTGTATTTAGCTTCCCAGTGGGAGTGTGATCTGTATCAGATCATGACGCAAATACTCCCCATACGAGGAATCTCAGCTTCAAGTGAATCAGGATACCACTAATGTACTTAGTGAGGCAAACTTGCAGACTTGTAAACTACCTACCGTGTACTAGGTACCTACCTTCATGTTCGCATGCTCTAATGAATTAATTAACATAACTTCTTCTCCCAGACTACCTAAATATAGCTCGAAAGTTCCAAGTAATAGCAAACCATACCTAACTACTCTAAAGTAGATGTTATTATTTCCGTAGGAAAATACGAAGTGTAGCAGCTGACCAGCTGTTTCTTATCCCTCGCAGATGCAAATGGCCCAAAAGGGACACACTTTAATGCCTTTTGATAAATGAAAACTACTTTACCGGACTTTTAGGAGCCTTAGAGATGTCGATTTTTATTTATTCAGGATCTCAAAGAAAAGTAAGGTACACAAATACAAAAAAGTAACAGATAGTAAAGGCATTTCGGTCTTAATAATGTTCCAAAACTGGTTTCGATCTCATCCAATTTTGCAAATGCAATTTTAATGTCGACATACTCGTAGAGATTAGATCGAAACTAGATTTTGAACATTTTTAAAAGGTACCTACGAGAATTCGCCATTCGTGAAATTATTCGTGTAGAGTCAGTACTTCAATTGAATAATACTAAAATATTGCCGAATGGACGAGAGCCTCGTTAAAATAATATAAGTAAAAAAAAGATGAATGAAACTGAATACCAGTTACATTGGCGCTGATTTGATTTCATCGTTGATTTATTTATTTATGATAGCCAGGAAGACCACAAAGAAATCACTGGGTCTGTATTTAGGACACGCTCGAACCACAGAGAAAAAGTCACCTAGGTATGTATGTACCTAGGTACATACGTAGTATATGTAGATACATATCGCCCTAATAAATAGAAGGTATAGGTATAGCCATATAATACAATAGAGAGTATAGTTGGTTGGTTTTAATGACGACTGGCATGCGGAGCTCGTGGCTGGCAGACAATGGTCGCCTTGATGCCGATACAAAGGCATACCAGCCGCTTATATGTTAGCTCCACACTATTTGTTCATCTTAAACTACATTTATATTAGACCGCAGTCGACGGTACGTTTGCCCGTTCGGAAGCATCTGAAAAATGTAAGATAAGAATACAAAAGCTCGACCGGATAAGAACAGCAGTTTATTAAATTCTTTATTTTATTTCCTGTACGAACGAACAGATATAGATACTGCCAAATTCCTTCTTGTTGTTGCTTTAATGTAATATTGTTTACAAACGTTTAACGAGGTTCTTGCCTTTAGTTTATATTTTTAGATTTAGTAGAAATTCCTAGGTAGAATACTGAGTAATTTCATGCAGTCATCCGGAATGTATAGTTGGACAAAAGGGGAAGAATAGATAGCCTGAGGGCGGCCTTCAACTACTTACTTAGATTGAAAGACTAGAATACAATGATCTATAATATGTACGAAGAATTGTATTATACAGAGTGAAATTTTAATCACCGTTTTCCTCTTAAGGGGTCATTGTACTCATCATTATGAACAACTTTTACTATGGGACCGAACATGAAATCGCGAAAAAAAAATCAGCTGTTCCCTACATTTTGACGAGTTATGCGAACATAAATGTAGGGAACAGCTGATTTTGTTTCCCGATTTCAGGTTTGGTCCCATAGTAAAAGTTGTTCATAATGATGAGTACCTACAATGAAGCTTTAAGAGGAAAACGGTGATTAAAATTTCACCCTGTATGTGTTAAACTGAAACTAAACCTTTCACATTATTTTATAATTATTATGAAAACTTGCAAGTAGCAAAGGAAATGTATAAAAATAAACAAGCCCAGCCTAAACAAAGTTCATTAGTAAATGCTGAGTTAGAAGTACATTTACTTTAACAAAGCCGTTAATACGGCTTTGGCTAATGTAATCGATTGCAGAGCCGTGTGTAGACGCGTTTAGAGGCCCCTTTGTAATTAGTGAGGCCGCTTTACGACACGTACAACTGTATAATACTTCATTAGTTTACTTTGTAAAGCTCATATGAAAATTAGCAACATGTAATATGATGAATTATGGCTAAATGATACTTGATCAAACCTTATTCCGTACCGTAACCAATCAGATTATCGATAGAGTTTTATGTCTACGGTGTAAAATGCAAAAGAATCACAACATGAAAGTGTATTTTTAGCCACACGTGAAAACGTGTGGGTCAGTCAGTTTGGACAGCTTTCCATTTGCAGGAAGTTTACAACTCTGCATTCAAATATAGGTCAATCTTTCAGCTAAAGGCACCTACGTTGAAAACGAGTTCAGCATGAAGTTGACTTAAGCTACATATTTAAGCCGTAGGTGGGGCCTTAATTACCGCACCGGTTACGAAATTGGTAATGAGAAACTAAAAAGCTACTAGCGCAGGAAACCCACGTCGAATCGAATTTTAACGTTAGAAAATTGGGTGCTTTCGCCTTGGGATAGAATTGATGTTATCGTTTCGTGATAAGCCTTTCAGATTTCAAGTATTTAGTATTCTCAAGACCTTTATAAAATATTGAAAATACTAAGTATTTTCTGGCTCTTGAAACTCTGGCCAGGGCCTTAAATTTCTCTGTAATTTTTCTGTTTTTATGGCAATAAAGGTATTGATATTCCTAATTAAAATGTCAAATTAACATAACGAAGTTTACCCAAAGATTCTAAGTTGTTCAATAATGTAGAGCGCTGTCCGCCTGTCCATGTTAAATTCGATCAACCAAATAAAAGGGTACGGTTCGAGATCATAAACTTAGCTGTTTAAATTAATGCTTTACAAAATTGATTACTGTCGTAGTTAAGTGCAATAACCTACTTTCGTAAACATGTACATAATATTAAGTATCTAGATTCAATAAGTGATGTTCCTAGATGACATTTGTTAGCTCTTTATAGTTCTTTCAATGTCATTATAGTCGTATTCGGCCAAAATGCTCATTGTCAACAACTTATATACCTATGTGTTTATATAAACCTTGCGTGTCGGTATGTCAGTCTTTGAACAAGTCCTACAAATGTTTGATCCAACTCATTTATAATTCAGCTGAAACCCCAAACTTTGTAGACTACTACGTATTTAACTGTAACTGGTATTTCAAATCAACAAGAACTGAAAACACATTCTATAAAAAGATAGATTTGGCAGAAATTAGATATTTTCTTGTTAGTGGGTACTACGAAATTCTGTGTACAGTCAGCAAAAGAGATAAGTATACAGGATCGTCGGATATAGTTGAAGTTTAGTAAGAAACTGATGGATGTTCTCGAATAAAATTACTTTTTATTAATAGAAAACAAACAGCTCATTTATCAAATTAAATTTCAGTCGAGAACATCCATCGGTTTCTTATTAAACTTCAACTATATCCGACGATCCTGCATACTTATCTCTTTTGTTGACTGTACATAAAGCTCCTGCCACCTCTAGCTAATTCTTCTGACAACGCGTACCGAAATATTACCTGCGTACTAAAGCTTTTAAAACATCGTATTTTCAAAGTACTTTAATACTTAATGTAGCCCTTAATACTTTAAAGTGACAGACAAGCGTTAATTTTAATCCTGATTTAAGTCTTCGAATTTGGATGTTTGTGTTTGGCTCATAAGAAAGCGATGGTAGCGTGGTGCTGTATTATTCATGTGCCCGCACTGTCAGCCGTGGTATCGTAGCTAGTTAGCTACGTGCACCGCCAACTGACAGCACTTTACATCTGTTTAGGCTGGTGACCTCCATTCTCCTTAATCTGCTATCTAATATTTAGCTACTGCTTTGTAGAGGTGACTCCAAACATTCGCTGCTGAATCTCGACGTCGTGTCGCTTCAAACATTTTACGATAGTTGCATTGAGACCACGAACAATGGTCCATTTAAAGGACTAAGTGCGGAAACTAAACCCATAACATAGAACATAGTTGCATTGATTTTGTGTACAAACATTACAAAAAGAATTCTGCAGGGTACTTTTCTCCTTCCATTGAAGCTAATACCCACATCGAGAAACTTCGTAAATATAAATACGATTGAGAAAAACATGGCAGCACGCACGCGTGATTTTGAATGACATCTTTCGACATTGTATTTTCTTTTCGAAGTGTTACAAAGTACTGTGCTATTACAGGATTGAACTCATTCCCCATTTTATTAGTTCTCCCTTTTAGTTTCCTTTTACATGCACATATATGACCATATAAGGTTTTATGCGGAAGGAAAGTAGTACTTACCTCAGTGAAATTTAAATCGGGTTGCAAATAAGTTATTTTATTTACAGCAATTACGGACAATGTTTCTATTAATATCTAAATTGACGTTTGAATGTTAACAGGTTTGTTTAATTGATGCACCGTACACACATGTATTGTTTGTAGGTACTATTCGTCGTTACAATGGAGAGTTTCGTACAATATGAATAAGCAACCTATTAAATTTTGCATCATCAACTCAAAGAAGCACCAACAGGGATAACCACGGGTATCGCAGGTCCGTTACATTCTGTATTTACTTATTTTACTCTCGGAACGCAAACGTTATAATGACCCTGTGTATAAATGTATTATAAATGAATAATTTATTATTTTAACAGTAATGAGCCTACCTGCATTTACATACAAATGGAAAGCAGGTTTATAACAATGTAACTACATTGTCATATTTACGATGGCATATTTACCTAACTAGCCTGTATTGTCCCACTGCAGGCCAAAGGCCTCCCTCTTTCTTTCCCACACAATTCTGTCTTTTGCGAGTGCCGGCCAGTCCCTACGGTAGGAGTCAAGCTCGTCTCGCCATCTTCGTCTTGGCCTGCCGTCATGGCGTCGTGCGTGTAGTGGGACCCAATCGGTGGTTCTCTAGCCCAATTGTCATCTGACATGTGGCAGACATGTCCAGCCCAGTCCCACTTAAGTTTAGCGGCTTTCTGGGTAACGTCTATTATTTTGGTTTTGGCGCGCAGTATTGTGTTCCTTATACGGTCAGAAATTCGAACCCCCAGGATACTGCGCTCCATGGTTCGCTGGCAAACCTCGAGCTTGGACCTCTGCTCCTACCTGTAGCAAACTAACTGCCTTTTTTTTCGTGATTGTGCGATTGGCTTCAGCGGAACTCTGGATTCCAAGTACGACTCCCACGTATGCCAACCCACGGAAATTTCTAGTGGGGTAAGGTTTTCTATGAAACTAAATCGACACATCCTTTATTACAACCAAATACCTCCCCTAATACCTAATGGCACAAACAATGCGAAGCTTTTAAACTGAAATTGTTATCCAATTACCTATTTCATTTAAAGTTGTACTCGGGCTCAATTACGTCAAAGGGTTTAGCTCACACGTTAGTCCATTTTGGTCACGTTTTACATAGATACTCATACTGATATTACTAGCAATAATAAATATATTCATAATTATCTACGTGTATGCATGTCTCATAATCTAAATATATTTTTTATCTTTATCCATTTTGTTGTCAACCGAGACGTGTATTTGGCGCGGTGGCTTCAGAGTTGTAACTGGCTTCGATTCCAGCACAGAACCAATAAGTTATTAATAAGAAATTAAGACGTTTTGTTTTAAAAACCCTGAAAACGAACGTTTGGTAAATAATACAGTGGCGGTCGATAGCTGTATCTAATATACAAAGGACATTGGGCAATAATGTATGTGACTTGGTCTAAATGTCTACCACTAACGCGACCTATGTCACTGAATAGTCTATTAAATAAGAAGTAACTTTCACTAAGACACCCATAAAAAATGTAGCAGTCAAAGTTATATCTACATAAAAATGTTTGTTTTTCAATAACTTAACCTAACCGGCCAAATAAGGTATTATTAGATATGTCTGGACCCCACGAGTGACACTGCCTGAAGGAACTTTAAAAAAAGAAAATTGCCGGTTTTTTATATTTATGATTTAGCACTATTTTCAACCTTCTAGTAAGTACATTGTTTACATTTTCTGAGTAATTCAACTATCTAGAAAACAGGTACAGGTAGGTACACTTACACAACAAACGAATCACACACATTCTTCGTAAATCTACACTAAGTAAGATCAGTGACTAATACATTTATTTGAGTCGATAACATAATATCTTATCGTAACCCATTATCCTAGTCGACCTAGTCGATTATAATAGACTCTGGTCTAAGCTTGGGGAGGTTGGGGCTCCTGCTGAACTAATAAATATATTCTCTTTCTGGTATAACCAACAGAAAAACGTTGTCAAGTGGGGGAATGTGTATTCCGATGAATACGAACTTGAATGTGGTGTGAGGCAAGGAGGACTGACCTCTCCAAGACTTTTTAATCTGTATGTCAATCAGCTGATCGATGAGATCAGCAACAGCCATGTCGGATGTCACATAGATAGCGTTTGCGTCAATAACATCAGTTACGCGGATGATATGGTGTTGCTGAGTCCATCTGTTGGTGGGTTGCGGAAACTATTAGGTATGTGTGAAGCCTACGCGGAGAGTCACGGCTTAAAGTACAACGTTAGGAAGAGTGAGTTTATGCTTATCAGAGGTAAGATTAAAGAACCTGAACATATACCACCAGTGTACCTTAACGGAGTATCTTTGAGTCGGGTCTCTCAGTTTAGGTATCTAGGGCATGTTGTGACCGAAACCCTACATGATGACGCAGATATTGAGAGGGAGCGGAGAGCATTGTCGGTGCGAGCCAATATGTTGGTGCATAGGTTTGCGCGGTGTACAGCACAGGTTAAGGTAACATTATTTAGAGCCTACTGCCAAAGCTTCTACACCAGCGCCCTATGGACCAACTACACGCAACGGGCCTACAATGCTCTCCGTGTTCAATATAACAACGCCTTTAGGATTCTGTTGCGGCTGCCTCGTTTTTGTAGTGCCTCGGGCATGTTTGCCGACGCGAGGGTGGATGACTTTTATGCAATAATGCGCAAAAAGTCAGCCTCACTGATTCGCAGAATGAGAGGTAGTAGTAACGGAATCCTGAGGATGATTGCAGATAGACCAGTATCGCCAGTTGTGGGAAGGCTAATCGGGCTACACGTGGGCTGATAATTCTTATGTCTTTGTTTATTTATTTTATTGTTTATTGAATTTAATTTAAAAATATGTTTTCGAAATTTAATTTATGTGTATAGGAATTTAATTTATTTTAATTTAATTTAATTTATTTCCAATTCCAATTCTATTTATTCTATTTATAAATTAAATACTAACATAGTTTTTTAAGATAAATTGTTACTAACAAATAATGGACATTAATTGGTCTGAATTAAACGAATTTTATTTATTATTTATTTATTATCCGCCAAACCTAAAGTCAATGTGTTCTATTTATGAAATACTTATTTCCTATTATAAACTAACCCCCTAAAAAGACCTTATTGGTATCAATTTTACATGTAGTCAGTTATATTGTTCCTGTTTTGATAAACTACTATCCTTCTGTTATGGTAAACGAAGAATAATAACTAGATACTTATAGCTTTAAAAATTTGGTAACTACACGCTGGCATTTTCCACTTTGACTTAAAATGATAATCTCCATTTTATGTAATAAAATAAGTTAAAAGAAACTCTTCCAAAAGGTTGTGTGCAGACCTGACTCAAGGCTGTCTTATCCAGATTATCGCACTATGAAAACAATGATGGTGCGCACACTCGCAAATAAAGCCTAATTTACAAGATGCGATTCAATTGTCTGTGGCATACCAGAATTGAAGCAAAAATAAAAATTTTACAGTCTAAACAATGTTTAGACGATGCAAGCTGTTTCTTGCTTCAATTTTATTGTAAGTATATGCCACAGCTTGCATTGTGTAAATAGTCCAAAATCTACTGAAAATCTGTTTAAAGTTTGTTGTGCGCACTGTCTATTAAAAATTAAGCTCGAATTAATTTGTAAAGATTTACCAATTCATATTTTGTTTTCTTAGAATATCCAAAAATTAAGACTTTAAAAAATAATAATATTCGGATGGGTGTTATATTGTTCCCAGTTGAAAACAAATATAGATTTCTATCTGATTCGGTAGAAAATTTACCGAAGAAGAAGATAACGTTCCGTTATAAAGATAACCTATAAAATGCTTATACAGATACCTACATTAATCTCATCTGTGGGCCTTATACTTATATTGTGTGTAATTTTATAAATTAATATTCTATCCACAAAATATTAGGCACGAACAAGTTTCGAAAACTCAGACAAAACAGATAACCTCTACGAGTCTTTGGTTAACTGGACCCACTCGAACTGGACCCGCGGGTCTAGTTGACCAATCATTGATTTTCTGTATTTTTCTTTTGTCAACTGGACCCACATTCAATCTTAAATAAACATCTTTTGTTTAAAGCTACCCGTGGATACAGTCGAAACAAAAAGACACAAAGACAGGGGCACGAATCTGGTAGAGAATCTACCTGTCTTTAGAAACGTACAGAAAAGGCTGTATAAAAAAAGAAATCAGTCTATTAGTGTAAACAAAATTAGATTTGGCAAGGCTAAAGAGAACAAGATAGATCTCTATTCTAAGCATCTCCTGCTTTTGAAGAGAACGGTCGCACAATGTAAATTAAAACACTATAGTCCAGAAAGGTTATTATTGATTATTAGATTTATTTTAAATTCAAAAGAATAACAAAGCAGCAACTTTTTACGTTAGTCTGTCAAGTTATTATGCAAAAAAAGTTACGGCAGAACCTGCGTTACGTTTCTATTAAATAAATGATTAAACAAAGCAAAATTAAACGCTTTTTAGCAAAAAATTAAGGCGCTACTGTGTGACAAATGCTGAATATTTATTCTTGTAGGTACTCCATTTTTCATTTTAAAAACTCGTGCTGGGAATGTAGACGTGCATGTGGATGTGGAACCTTAAAAGTAATTGTCCCGCATAACATTAAACAAAAATGACTAATTGACTACCATAAATTATTTGATTTCTGTAAGATAATACTTACTTATACATGAAAAATAGTAACTACATTACGATTATTGCACGGCGTGAAATGCTAAACGCCGTGCATTAATAAACTACTTAAGTCTCACGTATCGTATACTATTTTATAGCACGTGAAATTGACTACTCATGTCAAAAAAAAGCGTGACTTAAGTGCGGGTTTAGATCACACAGTGCTATATGTCTGAATTTCCACTGTTAAAAGAAGACTTTTTGAATGAAAATGTAAAGAAAAAACAATAACCATGAATTATAGTTAAATAATGACTCGTAGCGTCATCAATGCTGAGCTGTTACATCGAAAGTACACTAATTTACATGGCAAGAGATCGTTAAAGTATATAATACCTTACCTTATTAATCAACTACCTACCTATGTCATTGAGGGCAAATTAACTCCGAAAAACATGAAATAAAATTTAAAGCAACATTTTTTTTACAAAATATAAATTTGTATATTTCTTTGTGAATCGGATATGAGTTTCATAGCGAAAGTTGTTCAGTATGACAGGTAGAATCACCCCCTTTACGGATACAGGTGACTAAATCGCCACCCTGCATATTAATAAATGTTTTAATTAATTATAGATAAGTTGTTTGAAACATACAAACATACACAATGAAAAAAAAATACCTAACAATAATATTATAACACAAAACAAAAATAGGAAAATTAACTATTAATATAAAAACACATGCTTTTAAGTAAGAGCTGTATCAATCCTGTCAAGTTATTATGCAAGAAGTTACGTCAAAACCTGCTTAACGTTTCTATTAAATTAATTAATTAAACGAAGGGAAATTAAACGCTTCTTGACTAGAGCTCTTCACCAAAAAATGACAGCGCTACTGTGGCAAATGTTGAATATTTATTCTTGTACTCCATTCTTCACATTAAAAAGTCGCTGGAAATGTAAATGTGGATGTGGAGCCTCAGAAATCCGTAATACGCCAAAGGAAATAAGAATCATTCGCCCATTAAAACTCGCGAATCTCATCACTTCTGAAATAATTTGTTTGTTGGTTGTTTTTTTTTTTAATGTTCTTTCCTTATAATCCTGATTTGTATATACAGTAACTCCTGAACCGACTTCAAAAGGACGCCCAATTCGTATGTTTATTTTCTAAATCTAACGTGTGGCTCAAAATGGTTATTGCAATTTTGATGTCAATGTTTACTTGTGAGGTAAACATTATCTATGATGTTTGTATCTTGAATTGCTTATTAGCCTGAGGAAATTGATGTCTTTTTCGTGTCATCTAACGCAAATATACATTTCAATATTTGCCTACAGCAATCGGTATTTACATAACGTACTACTGTAAGTAATATTTTTTATATGACAGCGTAGGAAATCATAGCTGAAAGGTTTAACCATGGGTTTAAATATGTATTTTAACGTGGTGTATCGTTTTTCTGCATTTGTTCTGTGGGATAGATACATCCATCTGGTATTGGTTTCATGATTAAAAAACCTCCTATATCGTAAAGTTGTAAGGAGGCTTTGGCTATAAGGATTAACGTACATCAACGGCCTCAACGGGGTCATCTTTGCAAAGAATTACAGTTGGAAATTCTTAGATTATTGCTAAAAGTACGTAATTTATAGCCTCGAGGCATAACTATAAAGGGGCTGTTCATTTATTACGTAAGACAATTTTGACCACTTTTTGGCCCCCCTCCCCCCTTCCAAATTAGATGAACCCCCTCCCCCCTTTTTAATCTTACGTAAGATCAGTGTCTACCATAATTGCAAAGAAAAAGTAGCAAAAAATTAAAAACTTATAATTTTTGCTTACTTCTGTGATCTTACGTATGAAGAGTTTAGAGCCCTCCCCCCACGTAAGAAAAAATAAGACTTGTTTGGTCCCCTTCCCACCTCAAGTCGTCTTACGTAATAAATGGACAGCCCCAAATGATAAATTAATCTGCCTAGCCTTTTCCCAACTTTGTTGTGGTCAGCTTCCTACCGGATGCTGCTGTATTTTGCATGGAACGACTGCTTATCTGACCTCAACAACCCGGTGTGGGTAACACGTTACCCCATTGTAAGACTGGTTGTCTGACTTTTAAGCTTCTAACTACCCGTAACAACTGTCAAAGATCTACGAATGACAGCCGGGACCAACGGCTTAACGTGCTTTCCGAGGTACGGAGGAGTCATGGCCCATCCACGAAGCGACCGCGGCAAGCGTAGCTTAGCCTTCGATAAGCCCGTGCGGCTGTTATCGTTAAGCCACGCGAGCCCCTGCAAACAAGATGATAACATTATTTACCTATTTGTTACTTTTCAACAAATTTTAACAACAGGTCAGCTAAACAAAAGTATGTTGGATCGACCCCTAATATTATAACATCGTGTTAGTTGGTACGCGCCTTGGGCGGCCCACGCTAATACAGCTTTCGTGGTAGAGTCGCGGGATGTTATGATTAACACTCGGCGACAGTAGAGATAAGAACGAACACTATATTCGATTTAGGTTTTACGCTATTTTAGTCAACGTCTTCGCGACTAGACTCTTTTGTTTCTTTAAAAAAAAAAACTTCGGCAGTGCCTCCGGTAGTTAACTAGGTAAGTAGGTATCAATTAAATACAAATAAGAAGGTACTTACAGTACTGTGGTGGGGACTATAACATACTTTATTATTACGTGTCATGCATAAAAAAGTATGTGTAGAATTAATCGTATGATGGCACGCGAGTAACAACCTCCATGTTCACTTTATACAAGTGAAATGTATTTTAAACAGGCATCATTATGTACTCGTAACATGTAAGATTATAATATATGCTTGATTGATTAAACGAAAATAAAATGCTTTTTATGAAATTGCTTTTAGTAGCATTTCAGTGACGCCTTGTATGATTTCAATGTTTCTTTTAGTATTAGATATGTACGTAATAAAAATGGAACTTCGTTAAATTCTATCGCGTCCTATATTTTTGAAAATCGATTTCCTTATGTTATTGGAGGGTTTCACATGATAATATTATTTTTCGTTAGGTACTGCTGCGGATAAGAACGCGTACAAAATGGCTGTTTGTTCGTGGAGGATCGCTGGGGGCTGAAGCAGTCACTCGCTAGCCCTGTATTTCCCCTCATCATGTCACCCCAGGGCTTAACACTTCTTCGAAAACTATATTATTATTATCTCACTAGCACCAAATTTACTTTTACAAAATGTTACATTTTCGCTGTATTGTAGCAATTCTTGCTACTGGAATTTCACTTACTGACAGAAGTCTCGTTTGAAAGTTATGCACCAAGAGCCCTTGACTTGATGGCCCTCAGCGAGCTAACGGTATTGGGATAAATAAAACGCGTAATTATAGTAGGTATAACTTAATTACTTACTGCACCTAATCAAAAGTCAGACTGCACTTATAAACTTATGTTGAATCCCAGATCAATAAAGAGAGAGATTCTAGAAATAATTCTAAGTTATACTATAATTACATGTTTTATTTATCCCAATACTGTTAGCTCGCCGAGGGCCAATAGCATAAAACCGTTTCGTAGAATGATTATGAAAATGGAGTGGAAACCAGAACAAAAACTAACTAAGTTGAGTCTCAATCACCAGATACTTACACCAACTCAGAGGGCTACCTACATAGGTAATTGTTGTAAGAGTTATTAAATATGTAATCGATTTCTATAGTTCAGGCTGGTGCGACACTATTTATTTATTTATATTTTAATTACAAGTAACAAAGGACTCAAAATGTTAGTAACAATATTTCTTAACAACTACCAAAACCTTCCACTAGAAATAAATTCACTTCGTTTACCTAGTAGATATCTGCTACAATTTTTTCAGTGAATATTTAGTGAACATGGTCAATTTACCCTTTTCTCTTTTTTCTCGAACTGTGAATTTTTTGCTTACTCTAGCGAAAGCCATCAGTATGTCACTCGGGATTTGCTCCGACCCTATCACACTTTTCCTCCACCGTACACGTACGTATATTAAACTCATTATTTATGAACAAACGTTAAAAAGACATGAATACGTAAGAATACGTTATATTAACCTTTTTCACGTAAGCAGCAAGTACCTAATGAAAAATGGGCGTCGATAATTGTCTTCACTAAACTCGAAAGAATTCGCTATATTAGTTCGCTGTGGCACTTCCTACCATTTGTCTTTATTGAAAGTAACGAAGTTTCTGAAGAAGTTTGCCAGTTATTTGCATCTGCCTTGCTTTGAAAGTACCGCACGGGGCGGTACATAAATACTATCAGTTTCTTAAAAGTTTTCGAGGCTTTTCATTTGTTAAATCCTTTTCCCTTTCAGCAACATGGTGTTTGAGACATTGAACGTTTGTATTACAAATTCACAATTCTACTGTCTTTAGTGAATGAAAGTCGTCAGTTATTAAAATCATTCTGATAATAGAAAGTTCTTTTTGGTATTGTGTCAACGTAGCGCTAGACAGGGACTCCCAAGTCGACAAAAGTGTTTAAGTATTTTCTGCTTGGAAACTGTCAGTAGCAGGTCGGGCCTAAGAATTATGCCCAGGGGATGACAAAGAGCATTATGCTCCCCGCGAAAGATTGTTGTACAACAATACACCTGTCACCTGCCTGTTTAAAGACAGCTACAGCCGCTAAGCTCCTGAATTCTAATGGTAAAACGAAATTAAAATAAGCTTCTATACATATAATAAAATCGTAGCAAAGTCAAAATTGTACAGACGCCAGCACATCAACCTACTACAATCTGTCAGATTTCTGTAATAGATTTTCAACTTTATCGCTAAAGCATAAGGTTCAATGTTGATTGGGAAAATTTGACAGTTAGGTGTAGGTTGATGTGCTGGCGTCTGTACACTTTTTCTTAAGTAATTTTTGCTAGGTTTGGGAACAATTCTAATGCCGAAAATATAATTTTTATAATTTATGACTGTTTGGCTGAATGTATATTCCAGTTCCAGCTTCTCGCAAAAACAACCGGATAGATTTTGTTCAAAATTTACGTCACTTGTCTCATATTTGGGCTGCTGAGACCAAAACTACAAACGTAGTATACTTACAGTAAAGTTTTATAAAAATTTGGCTCTTATTTTAGTGTATTGTGGTGTCTTACGACTTCCACGCGAACGAAGTCGCGGGAACAAGCTGGTAAAATATAAATAAACGCATCGTTGGTTCTGAGCCTTCTACTTATCAAAATTATATTTCATACTGCGTAATTTTTCCTTAGGTTATTATTTTAAAAAGAAATATCTTGGGAAATGCCTACCTTTTTTTCATCAAAGAAGCAGTGCGTCAGAAGGCTCCTATTATTTTATTTCGTATTCATGTGTAAAAGTTCTCGTATTATGAATACTTGTAAGCAGAGATAATTGTATCTACGTATTATGTGTATGTCTGGAATTTAATCTTCTTTGATGTTTAAAAGTAGTAACAGGCTATGTCAAACTGGCCCAAATAGCAAGTCACGGAGAGGCGTGGATGATGACTAGGGGAAGACATTTTGAATGATAACAGTAAATTAATAGATACAGGTTGAGACGATATGCGATATCTCATTTTTCATTTATCTGCCTGGCTGCAGATATTTGATAATGTGTATGAATGAATCTCTTCACTACCCTTGGTTGACTGGTAGAGAATGCCTAAGTCCACCTTTGTACCTTTTTTTGTGTGCGGAAAGAATAAATAAATAAATGAGAAGTCATCGCAGAATGATCTGTTTTTATTATTGCCCATAGCGTTATACCGACGAAACTATTCCTGATCCCGTTAATATTATGTAGAACGTAATTAATAGTGAGGCCGAGAGGTATTTCGGAGCTTGTGTGGCATTAAGTTACCAAGCCGTTACGTATGCACGCCTATGCATAATTACACACATAAATAACATCGCAGTGTGATCCCTAGAGGGTAAACTAAGTAACTATTAGTGCTAACGCGAAGGAGCAAGGCACTACATTACACGGTAGGTATTTCTGGTCTTACGGGTCAAGAAAAGCTTAGTAAATTATGCTCGTATCTACACGTAAAATGGATAAATAATGTTCATAAATCATTGAAAAAAAACGGAACTTAAAAAGAATTTCAGTTAAGTATGTACATGCCTAAAAGTTTCAGAAGTCGGTGCTGAGCAAAACTAAGAAGAAGAATAGGAAACAAAAATAAATCGAATGGGATTAGGTACAGAGGCCAGCACATCAAGCTACCCCAATCTGTCAAAATTTCCCAATTAAATATGAACCTTATTCCTTTGTGGTAAATTTGAAAATCTGTCAAAGAAATTTCACAGATTGGGGTAGCTTGATGTGCTGGCCTCTGTACTTCGGAAACTGTTTAACATATAACATGACCACATTAATTTTGAACTTGTTACAGTATAGGTATATTTCTATGCCATGGAATAAATAGAATAGATCTGTCGTATTCTTCTATTGGGGTAGTTTCTACATAGAAAATGCAACCTTTTTGGAAGTAGGTAAGTCGGTTAAAATTAATGTAAAGGTTGTGAGAGTAGAGGTCGAGGATCAGGCCACTGGAGACCTTTTAAAGGATCAACTTGTCCACTGAGTGGAATCAGTGGTTCGTCTTCGGTGAAGCGGAACGCAAGGTATACGAGTAGGTACCATGTTTTGTCTCTGCATCTGTCTACGGTTGACTGGTATAAAATGTCTCAGGTATTAAGTCCGCTTTTGTGCAGTATTTTTTTACTTGTGCATAAAATTCTACAAAATAAATAAATAAACGTCACATTCATACACTGCTACACGGCTCTTTTGACGCTCGAATGACGTGGTTAGGAAAGCGCTGTTGGTAAACTTTTTGTGCAATTTTTTTTTTAATGGATTGATAAAACACGAGTGCGGCGTTGATTCCGACTTTAGCTACGCGCTAAAAGATCCTTGTAGGTAGGTAAATCTATAGATACAGAGCTACCTTTCAAAAGTTAGAAAAAAAACAATCAGGTAATCAAGCCATTTTACTTTCGCTTCGTAGAGAATCCAAAAGTGCTGCTAAGGGACAATTATTCCCCTAATTAAGTACGTACACGGACTATTTTCTAATCCAATCGTTATTACTAGACGTGACTAGAATCGAGATATTAAATCGGAGCTCTTTCCAAGCTAGTCACATTGTCAACGAGCTGGCTGGTTTCTGTAAGGCTATTGTAATATCGTGTCTGCTGCCACGAATGTCTAAAGAATAATTAGATAGGTATATGGGATCTTAGTGGTTTAGATTTAAAGGCAGACACGATTTTACATACCTAAAAGAAAAGTCCTCCAGAGTGAATTTCGGACATGGCGGCCAATCTCTGCGGAGACCAGCCTACGGCGCAGGAGATAATTATAGTGCCTTGTGCGCAGACACAGGTGCACTCTACGAAAGAGAGAAGAAGAGAAGATCGAAGAGAGAGTTACGTACCTGGGAAGGTAATTGGAATCTTTTAGGTCGTCTAGATTATTTTACCTAAGTAGTGTAGATAACTTTTTTTTAAATGATTTTACAAAGACTTTTTTTTTAAATGATTTTACAAGCATTTTACAATATATCATAAGTAACAAGATAAATGGTAAAAGAAACTAAAAGAAACGGAGCTGAACTAAAATAATCTGATTTATGGAAAGTACGACCCTTATGAAGTTTCCGTTTCTTATTTATTTCTTTTATTTACAAAGCGATACATTAGTGAACTTCCATAACTATCTAGTGCTGTTCAATAGCGGTTAAAAGTTGTTACGTTTCATTCTTCTTACTTGTTGCTGGATCTCTTGAGACTTGTGAGTGCAAATTCTGTCTTTCATATTTCTGTAGGTACTAATGCAGTAGGTAGGAATAATAATTTAATCAATTAGGTGAATATCATAATTCAAATAAAGTTATGTAAAGTATCTGTTTGATTTAAATTCAAAGATGTACACTAAAGCAATATTAAATCATATATCATCCTTGCTGCGTAGCAACAGTGCGAATGTTTTAACCCTTTTTTGTGAAACAAAATGGGGCTCCGCCGCAATTTACAAAAAAACCAGCAGGAAAATTTGAGAATGAAGGATGCAAGAACAAGCAAAGCGAGCTCGAAAATTTTGGCATCCTTCTTCGGAATGGTGGTGGACCATTCATACAGAAATAGGAGATTTTTTGCCGCCATGTGCAGAAAATCCAGAATACTGGATGCAAGAGCGAGCGAAGCGATTCGAAAAATTTCGCACTTTACGTTTATATTTTGCGTAAGTACTGACTCTCCAACAACAAACATTATCCATATAAAAAAAATATAATATCATATAAAAAAAAATACTAGGGGCTCCCCAGGACCCGGCTCGGGGACTCGGGGTGGACTGCCCGCCGCCAGTGGTGGTGTAGGTGTGAATTATATAAACGATTATACTAGATTAAAATAAGTGCGCAATAAATAAATATACGTTAATAAACATGTGTAATTGTATATTATAACTAGATACTTATTAACAAACAAATGATCTACACAATGATGTTGCCCATGTAGGTATGGGATAGTTTTGGTTATCTAATTGTAGCGTATTATTTACTTTAAAAAATAGTTAGAAAAATAATGAAGGCTGGTTTGGAAATAATAATAAATGGTTGAAAAGAAAATAAGGATGGAGTACGGTGTCAAACCAATTTTTATCAATATTTCATAAGGATCACGGTCGGTACGTTTAATATATTTTTCCGTGTCCCCTCCGGCTGGTTTTATCACGAGGGATAAGCACGTAAGTCGCACATATTTCAACTTAAATAACATTCGTCCAAGCGCCTGCTATATAGATCGCGGCATTATGCGCGCTGAACGTAACGATGTATGCCGTGTGTGTTAGGCGCGTGCTGCAATCAACTGAATGAAACCGATTTTCCTGGTGCATGTGGAATGATTTAACTAACGCCTGTTAAATATGTATAGCATTTTCAGAAATATCGCTGCTTAGTTTTAGGAATATCCTTTTAGTTAAATAAGTTCAAATATTGCCTACTGCATGTGCTGGAACCTGGAACACAGGTTCATATTCTTAGTAAGATAAAGATGGACAACTCTTATATGAGGATACGAGAAAAAAATCAAATCGAGAAAGTTGTTTTATTTGTTTGAATTTTAGACTACTAAATGCCAGTACTGATTGATTAGCTTTACTTAATGACGAAAGGTACGTCCCTACCTATACAATTCACACGTCTACTGTATATAATGACGACTAGGTACCTTCACAATGATTTGGTTGCTATACCGCGGCTGGACTTAAGCGGATTTGCGGATTTTGTAGGTCGAATCAATGTGTTCCTGTTCATCAGTATAGGTGCAATACAGTTAAGCCGTAATCCTATTTAGGGCTACTATCGATATACGCAGGGTTTAACAAACTTCATGAATCAAAATCTCGCTGCAAAACCATTATTATTCAAGAAACCTATATCAAACCTTCATCAAGGAATTTGCTGACACTTCCTGATATAGGTGTTCGTTATCTTTCCAAAAGGGTGAGATTTCTGATCGGATGTGTATCTATAATATAACATCTAAAATATGTTAATCGTCCACCGATTAACATTTAGATGTTATATTATAGGGAGCAGTAGTGGCCCAGTGGTAATGGCCCCGACTTACGGTCGTGAGTTCGAACCCAGACAGGCACTTTGTGTATTTAATTTAATGTCCTAGAACCAAAAAATCGAAATCGTGACATCCACCGGGCCCGCGTCGTGGATTATGGCCCACTACCTCTGACAGAGAGCCTAGCAGTGGGAACATTATAGGCTGATTATGCTATGTTATTATGTTGTTATAGGTGCTACCGACCACTTTATAAATAGATGCATGATGACTTTGATGACCTTTTATTTTTTTAATAATAAATGTACCTACGTCGCAATTAGTAGCCGTTTTAACGGGCATCAGACGCAAACACTCTTTTGTGGTTTTATCCATTAACGTTCTGTTGTTATTTATTTAAAGGTTGGTTGGGTGAAATAAATACCTATTTCACTGGAAATCCTTCAAATTTTAGGGACCTTTTAGGACCCATGTTGAGTTTATTGTCAAATTGCCCAAAGCTCAAACTACTTTTATTTATGTATGAATGAACAAGTAAGTAGACTCTTTACTCCTAGGTATATTTAGGTACAATTTTGTTTTTAGTTGTGTGTTGTATGTGTATTGATCAGTAAGTTACTTTTACTCACCTTGTATAAAACGTAGTGTCAACATTTTGGCCGAATCTGACAACTTTTACCATTTTAGTATTGTAGGTAAGTTCCTACCCAAGCTATCTTGATAATATTTTGAGAAGTCTATTCATTATACTCACAATCAATTGTTTAAAACAATAAAAGGGCACCCATATTGAGAACAATATCGTAGATATTGGAAAAGTTCGCCAGATTTGAGGTTTAAATTTCATTTGTCCTTATCGGGGTTCAAGCAAAAATATCCTCCCTTTTAAATTAATCCTGTCCATATAAGATTGATTTTGGAGATGTAATCATTAGATTCAAATCCCAATTCAATTTAAACAGTACACGTGACGACGAGTCTCCAATGTGATTCAAATTGAAAGACGTGGCGCACTCCGTATTGAGAACAATTCAGATTGAATGCTATTCGATATAGGCATCACTCTGGCTACTGAATTGATCCAGGACGAAAATTGATACAGTCGTATAGATACGTGGGTAGGTATAGGTGTCTGTCGTACGTCGGTTGGTTCTCGAATACCCGAACTTCTAGTGCAGCGAGAAGTATTGTTTAATTTGTACTATTTCGGCGGCTAGCACAGACTTCAGAACATGAGCACTTGTTTGGAGTAAAGAAGGCACTGAGCACGCGTGATGAATTACGGCCCACTCTTACCAAGAGGAGGCACCCAACAGTGGGAACGTTATAGGCTGCTTATGTAAGCTTTTGATTTGGTTTGACTTGATTTATGACAAACAAACAGGTTTCGTATAATCTAATACAGCAATCAAATGGTACGTCGCTGTAGAAAATAGCCATGGGGAGATACAATGGTGGTTTAGAATTTCCGCGACGTTATCTCCTCTCGCACCAATGCCCTTGGATCCGGTATTTCTGTCGACTGATGTAGATAGGAATGGACTTAATTGTTAAGCTTATTAGTCAGGGGTGAAACTAACAATTTTATATAGGGGTAACATTTACAGTAACTGTAGCTGTATCTTGTTCCCTGTTGGTCTTGCAACTCGTATTGGGATATAAATGCTTGTTAAAAATATTGTTATTTAAAATTATAATAATATATTAAATAACAATAATATAATATGTTTATGTGAAGGTGGACTTTATTGGCGGATTTTATTATCAAAAACGTCAATATATTAACAAATTGGTACATTGGATGTTTTTTAAACTTTTTAACCCATGTGTGCAAATAAATAAATATTATTATTTATTTATTTTTTATTATTATTTATGGTTAATGGGGTAAACATTGCCGAAAAATATAGTACCTATAAGTAACTACGCTTGCTTCTTTTCAAAAGAATACCCTTTATCTCTTCTTTGAGATCCCTTAGCCGATATACAATACGTATAGGTAGGTATACGGAACCTATTATATTGAAATCAAGTTATTTCAGTTTGTAAGCTTTCGCTTTGCCGTGCCCTCCGAGTGTAATCCTACTTACGTAGGAAACCCGGTCGTTTTTATTCTTTATACCGTGTCACTTGATCCGCGATTTTCAGTCTCTACCTGTTTTTATTTTGACCTACTTTATCGATTTCGGAGATTTACATGCGTAGATACAAAATAATCACATACACGTGACAGAAAAAAGTGTTAGTTTGTGTTGCGCAGTGGTCAACATTTCATCATAATTATTTTACGAGTATCACAGTGGCAGACAGAAATGAGGGATTATTTTCCTCAAGACCATTTTCTATAACCTGTATGTGATATACAGAGGTGGTGAAAGCGCGTTGCGGCGGGGTGCGGGCGAGGGCGGCGGGGCGGGCCCGCGACATGAGGAGCGCGCGCGCAGCCCGCCCCGGCCGCCATGCAGCGCCTGCGCACCACTTTCAAACGATCTCGCACGCCCACGCCCGCCGACATGAAGACGCAGAGTAGCCTCGAGGTTCCCAAGCAGGTAAGGACTTAGATCATTATTGCATTCCTGATTTTGATTAATACTTTTTGGTACTTGGCACCAGTTGTGCCTAGAAACGTAGGTACCTAATGGATTCTGCTTCTACATGTCTCCTTCTCATAATGAGTTGTAAAGTTAACTCAAGGCTAATTACCATAATTAAAAACGTTCAAAACCTAATCTAATTATAATAACCTAATCGCAATTTCATCTCAAAGACAAGCAATGTCAAAAACTTATCAATAATTAGGTACTTATTGAGGCTAAGATTAGAATGCGAACGTTCTTAATAATACTGGAATTGCCCGTCTGAACATGTACCTAATTGCCCCTCTGAATATGTAATTGTGATTTTTCATTAGAAATCTAATAGAAACCCAAAACTAGGCCATGACTGCAGAGCTAATAATTGAGCCTTGTGTCATCAAGAACCCCAAACTGACTTTGGGGTGGAGTAGCCGGATATTATTTACTGTACTTATCTCTATTTAAACTATTGATTCATATTGCATATCTAACAGGTGAATGTTGGCAGGTCCGGTCCGCGTCGTTCGATGAGATCCAACTGGAGGCAGTGCGTGGCTCGGGCGCAAGTGTCCTGCTGTCGGTACCGCAGCCAGGCGCCCGCAGCCGCTCCTTCGACTCGGCCGGATCTGATGACTCGGGCACTTATCTCGAGGTAAGAAACTCCCACAAGTTAATAACGCCTGTATTCCCAGAAATATTGCCAGGGTAAACGCACACTTCGCCCGTAATAGAGGGCAAGCAGGCAATACGAACCGGGCATTGATTTGAACTTTTAGATGCTATAAAGAAATTCCTTATAAAAAGCTCAATAACACATCGACCGACCGGAGAACACGATTTTTTTCCGGTGTATTGAATTAAAATAAAAAAAGAAATGTTTATGTGAAAACACGGATTCTCGCAATGATTGGTAAACTCAATAAAAGTCAAGGTCAAAAGTTAAATAATTTATTTCAAGTTGGCTATTATGAGGCACTTGAACGTCAAAATATACCAGAAAATATTTATAGGTAATATATTAGGTAGGTGCCCTTTCCAAAAGGTAGTTTCTTATGGAGAAGAATGGTTAAGAAACTCCATAGTTACTCTTATAAAATGTTTTGCAAAATTTTGTATACATACATTATAATATGTAATAATGTAATATTGAGTATAGGAATTTTATTCTAGGTGCAAACCTAGAATAAAATTCCTATACTCAATATTAGCTACAAAGTATTAAAAATTAAGCAATGACGAATGACGTGCTTAAATATTTTATATGTTTACCGTAAACAATTTTTCCTAAAAATAATAAATCAGCACAGAATGTACAATTAATGGCATGAAAATAGTAATATAAAAAATAATTTAAATTTAAATAGTAATGTACATTATTATCATATCAGATCAATCATAACTTCCAGTATGCAAATAGATAAAATAAGTCATAATTAATGAAAAATAATTTAAGTAAAAAAATGCAGCTATACGAGTAACTATAGGAAGTTATCTAATTTTCATTTCCGAAAATGATCCAAGCGGCCAAGCACAAAGGCTTGTCAACGTCTTCTGTGTTACTTCTGATGAAGGGATCCCAGACTACAAAATTACGTCAACGTTAGCTTTGACGTCGGTTTCTCAACGAGATGAATAGACTTTAATGAGTACTTAACTTGCATCAAACAGTCTTTTGAGATAAATAAGAATAAACAAGGGCCCTTCTCTATAATTGTCCCAGCAAAGAGTAGGTTTAACTTAGTTTGCAGTGCGTTTTCTTGCTAATTTATTTTTCGTAGTTTGTCCAGCAGAAGTTACGGCATGAATGAATTAATGGATTTAGTTGAAGTTTGAAAAGGCTTCATTAAAAAACTCTATCTACTCACTTACAGAGTGAATGGCACTTGGCCACCAGTAAAGGTGTAATTAATTTTTCCTCTAATTCTCCCTTATGATGGTGCTTTATGTAGGGGTGTAGACAATGAACTTCACCAATTTTTTTTCTAAAATCAATTTTTTCTTAAGTGGAGAGTAAGCAATCCGTGAAAAACACAGAAACGGAAATTTTCTCAAGAGGGGGATGGGAGGATGAGAGGATGTGATAGTTGTGCAAAACGGCATTTTATGTCAAGGCTTTCGCTAGGCATCGAGGGAGAACATTGCGGACCCGCCATACCACTGGCCATACCCCTGGTGGTATGGTGGGTCTAAAACTATACCACTGAGAAAATAGTGTTGTGGACTACAAGAGCATAAATTATTCAGGACCTACCTATGGAGAACTGTTAGTAAAGAACAAAAAAAAAAAACGTAAATCTTGTATTATCAAAAATATAGCCGATGATATCCGTAGGTGTGCATTATCCGTGTAGCTTTTTACAGTCTCTAGCCATTTTTGTGCAACATCACACATTGATTATGCTTGCAAATTCATGCAGGCACTGTAACATTGATCAAAATTCACAAAATATGAATCAATACCATATCGTTTACCAATCGTTTAATGGAGTTGATTAACTGTTCATTCTAAACTGGTCAAAGTACCTATGCTAACAAATCGTGCTTTCATAACTATGCCCAGAGGCGGTGCGCCATGTTAACTCCGCCATGGCTGCAGTTCTGCGAACGAAGTGTATAGGTACTTTGCCCGCAACAAACATATTCTGAGGCATAAATTATTTACAAATAATGCCAAGCAAGCTTACCGTCACCTGTTACAGAGAGCATATTAAATCAGTGAAGCAGATAACTATTGTCGTCTCTGTGAATTTTACCTCAAATTGGTTTGTATTTTGTGACAGGTCCCGCGTTTGTGGTCCCGCCGTCGCTCCGGGAAGGGCACGCCGCCACCATGCGTGCACTGCCGCCACATGGAGACGTGGCTCGCTCGGCGCAGCGAGGAGCGCGTTACGCCCGAGCGAGCGCTCGCCTCCTCTTCGGCAGAGGACGACGACGAGGAGGACGAGAGCGAGCAGGATGTGCCGCAGGTACTGCTCGCTCCGCCACCACCACCCCGAACATTCCTGCCACCCCCGGTGCACTCGCCGCCGCCGACGCCGGGAGCACCGTCCTTCGAACTACAACCGCCCGTAGATGAACCCCCCATGCTTCCACAACGAAGGCGTTCCATATCAAGACAAGAAGCTTTCTTCGTGGAGCCCACGGGTAGTTCGCTCGAAAATGTTCGTGCATCTGAAGAGGAGGCGGCCAACGCTGCTAAAGACTGCCTCGTTCACGACATCTACCTGGCAGTTCCTGAACTTAAACGTGATCGCGCCGCGTCTGTCGACTCGTGTTTTTCAAAAGTTTCTGGTGGTAGAGCTGAGGAGTTGAATGGTACCGGGAACTCTCTGACAGTTCCCGGAAGTGGACTTAGATCAAGATCGGTAGATATAGTGTTGCCTACGGCTGAGCAATCGAGGTATAAGGCGTTAGCGTTAACATCGCAAGCTCAGCAAGTGACGACATCTTCAAATCAGCAGAAGCAGGAAGAACCTGTGTCGCTGACCGTTTCATCCGCAGAGTGCAGGTTAGTTGTTTACTTGCAATAATTCAGTGTATTAAATTTTATTTTAATGTTTGGTTTATTTCATTTATTTTACCTTCAAAGGCAATTATATAAAGCGCTGCAAACTGATTTCATAGTAGACCTGTCTAGCGTTTCTACGTCTATGACAGGAAGCTAAATTCATGTGAAACATTTAATCAGCTGCACACCTGTAAAATGTTTTAATAACTGTTTCTATCTTATTTACGTGTAGCCACCTTATTGAGCTATAAATTGTTATACTTAATCTCGTAAAAAAGATGTAAAAGGGTCTTGATTAAGGCTGGGTTCGAGTATAGAATACGCGGACGTTACTGTCGATTTATGGCTACGCCTACACTATAACCTACAATGTACAAGTGGTTTCATTTTGCGCCAGTACTATAAAAGCCTCACGCTCTTACAGCGCCAGGACCATCAATAAAAGGCGTATTTTATATTAATCTCGTAATTATTTCTAAAATTTACACTACTTGTTTTATATCTAAACGAATGTCAATTGTTTTCTTCTAATCTTCTAAA
Source organism: Hydraecia micacea (assembly GCA_914767645.1). Taxonomy (NCBI): domain Eukaryota; kingdom Metazoa; phylum Arthropoda; class Insecta; order Lepidoptera; family Noctuidae; genus Hydraecia; species Hydraecia micacea. The sequence continues at coordinate 8,522,287 of OU611781.1, forward strand.
TATGAAATAGTGTCTATTTAATTATAGATGTCATCAGTTACTAAAATAGTCGTGAAGAAGTCGTTGGCAGGCTAAAACCTCTGCAGTACATAACACTTCTAGTAAGTGATCACACAGAGGAGCGCTACGCGTCAACGGCAGAGGCAACTGTAGCTGTCGACACGCGTCGTTGACGGTCGTTGACTCGTTTACCTATACGACACTTGTACACTTAATCTCACATATTCTGCTCTCGTCCTAAAAGTACCTATACACTAAAATAATGCAATCATCCAGTGTTCGTTTCAAAGTCCAAACTGTACTACTACTTACTAGATAGATTATATTATTAACGCGTTTTTACGAAGACTTTGTTATAAAGTTTGTTTATTTTCACTATAATTCATAAGCAATCACATTAAAATAAACATAACTGAGTATCGATATCGTAATGAAACACATTTAAAAAATTATAAATAAACATTGTTTAGTATGGCGCATGCGGCCGCCCGCGCCCGGACATGTAGTCTGCCGGACGATTTTGTTTATCTGCTGACAAATTGATTATATACGATCCATTGAACTGAAAACTCTAATAAGCTATTGGCGATGCTATTTTTATATCGCTACTTTTATTTTTGGGCCGTTCTTATTATTTATTGCGTTATAAAAAATGTAAGTGTTGTTTTTTTTATAGAGAAATACCTAGGTATTTCAAGAGAAACACCTGAATTGTGGCTATTGTTGACAGAATCAGTGGTTTTACACATTCACTCATTTACAAAACTCTGTAGCACTAAATTGTTTTTTTTTAATCTATTAATTGACATCATTATCATCTGCCTGCCTTTTCCCAACTATGTTGGGGTCGGCTTCCAGTCTAACTGAATGCAGCTGAGTATTTTGCATGGAGCGATTTTATCTGACCTCCATAACCCAGTTACTGGGTAATACTATACCCCTTGGTAAGAATGGTTGTTTTCTGACGAATCGTAACGAAACCTAAAACAATATATTATTATAAAAAAATGCACCCAACATTAGACATAAAATTACCTACTGATTGACAATCAATATACGAGGGGGCGTTTTTATGTTCGCGGAATGGGAGGTAAGGGGGGTAAATAAAACTTCGCAAATATTTTTCTTTTTCTATATATTCACCTGGTAGCCTAATACATTTTTCAGATCGTTCAATAAGTGTATGCATACCATCGAAAAAAAAAAACATTTTTGTCTTCAAAATACGCTGAAACTGCGTCCATCACTCCTTCATCACTTGAAAATTTCTTGCCACGCAGCTCTTTTTTCACGTTTGGTAATAGATAATAATCGCAGGGGGCCAGGTCTGGACTATATGGTGGGTGGTTAATTATTTCGAAGCCTGACTTGTGTAGGGCAGCCATGGCAACACGACTCTTGTGAACAGGCGCATTGTCGTGCAAGAGCAAGACGCCTTTCGTCAATTTTCCTCGTCTTTCCTCTTTGATTGCTTCCCCTTAAACGCTTCAGAATTGACGCGTAGTATTCTCCGGTTATATTAACGCCCTTGTCCTTATAATCGATCAGCAGGAAGGGGATCAGCAGGGGTTTTCCAAGAAAACGGTCGTCCAGGCCGGAGATCGTCTTCAAGTGATTCTCGTCCTTGCTTGAATAGACGATGCCATTTGTAAACCATGGTTTTACAAGGCCAAGAGTCTCCGTAAATGCAGGACATCTCTTCCGTAATGGTTTGGACGTTTTATCCTTGCTTAGTAAGGAACTTTATAACGGGGCGCGGTGCTCGATTTTCTCCATTGTGAACGCTGTCATCCCGATTAAGTTGTTTGGTTGGTGATAGTTCAGAGACTAATTAGCCGATTGTAATAAAATTTTGTATTTATGCTAATAGTGAATCACTCAACACGTTGAGGTACTAATGAGAGCCGTAACCTCTCTCTAACCCCTCCATTCCGCGAACATAAAAACGCCCCCTCGTAATTAAGATGGAAAATTAACTAATCTGAAATAATTTTGATACTTCTTTAGTTTGAACAAAATATTGTCTTGAACTTTAAAACACAGCATTGAAAGTTAGGGAGGGCGCCCACGATCAACTTAGTTGCCCAGCAACTTTTTTGTCTCTGTCGCTGTCTCCTCACCGAGATTTGGACGATGCGCACACGGGAACGGGAGCGACAGCAACGCTAGTTTTTGTTAAATTTTAGATTGAGCGGCAAATGGCTGGCAACGTATTCGTCGCCGTGCGCGCACTTGCATTGCAACCAATACGAGTAGATGGGCGACAGTTGCGTCCAAACCCGCGAACAAAAATGTCTCCCAGCTGTCGCGTCGCTACATGCGGGCACTTTCATACAAACCCGTAGATTTGACGTGAGAGACAAATTAGTTGCGTAGACAAAAGTTGCTCGTGGGCCCGTAATGTTCTGTTAATTATGTTTAGTTACGACTTATGTTGACGAGTGCACCTTAACATGTCAGTCTTGATCATTTACGGTTCACCTCTTCTGAAACTTAGTACGACTCATGTAGTCGTACTCAGTTTCAGTAGAGGTTTTGAATAAAAACTGGCTTATTATTACGTGTGGAAATGGAATATTTCATTATGATATATTCAAAACTAGCTCACCCGGCGAACTTCGTACAGCCTCAGAATCAATAAATGTTGTGTTAACTTATTAGCTGAATTATGTCATCAAAAAAGCCGTTCCATACAAAATGTATGAGAAAATGAATTATCTTCATATTTTTTTTCGTGAATTTCCCATATTTTAATAGTTATTGTGCTATTCGGGGCGGAGACAAATCCAACAAATCAAAAATCATAAAAATCGGTCCAGCCGTTCTAATGGTGTGAATAACCCGACTATTTTTTATTTATGTACCTACATAATTGGGTTCTACAATATTCATTAATGAGAATGTTGAAAATGATCATCGACATATGTCGCTAACTGTACCCATGTATAAGTAATGTTAAGACCGGACGTTATTAAATATTTTTACATAAAAAAATAGATCCATAAATAATCTCGTCTCAAGAAGTTATTAGTAATGTCAAACGCAGAAGAGACATCTTTAGTATCATGTTTTTCGCATTCTTAATTAATTATTATATCTTATTGACTTTCTTTCTATGAGGTATATCGCTTTTACGATAGCTAATGTATCAATTTTGGGCATAAAATGAGTACATCTGTGAGCCTAGCTATAGGTACGTGTCTACCGTTCTAGATATCGTAGACCTAGGGGGCACATTAGTAGCATAATCAGCCTACAATGTTCCCACTGCTGGGACACAGGCCTCTCCGTGATAGGGAGTGGGTCCATAATCCACCACGCGGGCCCAGTGCGGGTTGGCGGATATCACCATGTCTTCGAATTTTTGGTTCTAGAACACGGTTTGCTCTCGGTGTTTTCCTTCACCTTTTCAAGAGCAGTGGTGATGGAATAACTTATACTAAGTAAAGTGCCTGCTTGTGCGAACCCACGACCCACTACTCGTAAGTCATGGCCGGTACCACTGAGCCACCACTGCTTCACCATTAATAGCGTCTTCTTGAAAACCAGCGTAAAATGTAAAAAAATCAGTTTTTGCCAAAATAATCAAAAATATACAGCCGTATGGAAAATAACATGCTCCGATGTAGGTAGCTACCTCTTTTCTGAAAACTGGACGTATTGATCACCAACTTTAATTGTCCGTATGTTCAAGTTGTATTCAGTGACTATCACAGCAAATGGACGTAGGGTGGCAATTTCCTTAATAATTATTTCCCCTTACCGTATCTACTATAAGGAAAATCTATTTATTATGTAATGGTTCTGAAACACATCGCTCATTAGGAAAAACATCGAAGTAAATGTATTTTTTCCCAAAAATGAGTTAATTATGCCAAAACACTTAGAAAGCGTATTTACATCAGGAAAGCTTAGACTAAACAAAAAGTAGCAGTTACGTCGATGTTTCTCCAAATGAGCGACTTGTTCACATTGTGGATAAGGAAAAAATGAATGTTCGTTGCTACACAATCATAAATCCTGCTTTTTTTTGGAAGCCCATATTGTGTCCCACTGGGCAAAGGCCTCCCCTTTTTCCTTCCAAACCTCCCTGTCTTGTGCGATCTCTGAAATTAAAACAAACAAAAATAATTCAAGGAAAGAGGTAGGTATCTCTAAGTAGGTTCATAACTACCTATAAATGAAATTAAAAGCAATATCATATTACTTTTCCTGCCTCAATAAATAAAAAAATAAAAACCACTTACTAGGTCAGCGTCACAGAACAAATAAATAGTAGGTACCAGAAGCAACGCGGTTGATTCAAGGAATTTTATGAGCTAAGTTACTCTTAGAAGTTATTAATGAAATTAATTATGTAGGCTTGTGAAGAATGAGCTATTAAAATATTAACCTACAGCAGAAAACAGAGGTTACGATCATTTGATTAGGTAATTTATTAACAATAAGGAAAAATGCTACTTAAACCAACTACCAATTTGTAGGACTGTAGGTCATGACTGTACAGACGCCAGCACATCAAGCTACTGTCAAATTTCTTTAATAGATTTTCAACTTTATCGCTAGTTGCTTTTCGTTTCGGATAGCTTGTTGTGCTGGCGTCTGTACATAAAATTAAATACATAAAATTTAAACGGTAAACATTTCTTTAAAATGAAATTTATACATTTAAAAAAGTTACTTGTTAACAATTTTAGAAGGTACCTACTTGTGAGAAGTAATACGTTAGTACTATTAGTTATTCTGTGGTGATAATGAACATGTATTCTTACCAGCCATAAATACATAATAACGTATTTTATTTCGATAACCAAGTGCAATCAAGAATAACAATCTCATCAGATAAATATAACTACAGGGGTATTGGTAAAACACTAACAACCTACTAACGTCACGTACGTACGTACGTCACGTATTACTAACGTCATAAACAACACTATGACTTTTTACAAAACATACATTTACCAAAAAACAAACCTTCAAGATTTCGTTGTTTTATCTAACCCCCGCTTCCCTCCGCTGCATTTTGTACTAGACACGGCTGTTTGTTTACCTAACTAGAGCTTTCTTTTGCTTCGCGTAGAGATCTTAATATTTAGAGCGTTGGATTGAAATATTTTTATTTTCGTATGAAAGTTTGATGAATTATTAAAAGTCATAGAACAAAAGTTGTTTATGATGTTAGTAATATAGTCCTGAGAGGTTGTTAATGCTTTACCAATAAACCTGTATAATCTGTGCCGCTATAAGTGAACGTACTCGCCCAGCCGCAGTGCAAATAGTTCACGACATTCCGCAGATTCCACGGTTGAATAATGCGGAGCCGTAAACCTCTACTTATGATTATTGTATGTACCTCGAATAGCTAGGCAGCCGCGGGATTCTGGGGCCACTATGTGAACAATTTTTCTCCAAGTCGCTCCGGCATTTATTTTCCCAGATAGACGGTACTTTAGCTCTTGACAACACTACAAAGCGAAGATATAAGGATAGTAGATTGTACACATTTCCACGGAAATCGTATTGTAGCGAGTACCTACACTTGAGTGATTTTGTTTACCAATGAGCTAACATATTTACTGTGATTGTCATTTGGTAATGTGTTTGATGCTGGTCTAAATCGATGAAACCATAGGTAAGTATGTGATGATTGTGTTCTAGGGAACTCCCGCGTTTACTTTTTAATTAGGACATATTTTGGCACCAACCAATTCTATTATGACAGACATGTTACTTACTTGAAAATTATGTAATCGGTTGTTATTGGTTTTAGTTAGGTTAGGATATTATATTTTTATTTTAATAGTAGAAAATATGTGAAACCGCCATTTTTTATTTTTCAGTTAAAAGTTATCTGACTATCAGCCTAAGTATTAGAAGTTTATCCAGTTTATATAATTTTATCCTCCTAAATAAATTTACTTATAACTATAATACTTACATTGCTTGGGGGGGCTTGTGGCTAAGTCATAACAGCCGCACGGGTCGATCGATCAGGTTAAGTTACTCTTGCCGAGGTTGATCTGTGGATGGGTGACCATCTTTACATATCGAGACCCCTCCGTGCCTCGGAAAGCACGTTAAGCCGTTGGTCCCGGTTGTCTTTCGTGGTTCTTTGACAGTCGTTACGGGTAGTCAGAAGCCCGAAAGTCTGATAACCAGTCTTACCAAGGGGTATCGTATTAACCAGTAACTGGGTTGTGGAGGTCAGATAGGCAGCCGCTCCATGTAAAATACTGGTATTCAGCTGCTTCCGGTTAGACTGGAAGTCGACCCCAACGTAGTTGGGAAAGGCTAGGCAGATGATGATGAACTATTAATACATTGCTAATCCTACTAATCCAATTCTGCTTCGCTGAAATTTTGTTTTATAAATAAAAGCTTACCATAGAGACGAACCTCTACCAACGGTAAAATTTTGGGTCAACAGGGAACCAAGCCTGTCTTCTTTGCATATGAGATAATATTACCATATTAATCTCATTAACACATTTTCAGTTTTAAACAATGCGTTGCGTGCTTTCGACGTGTAAAATGAGAACATTCCGGGCATTTTATTATGTTAAAACGGTTAATAACATTAACATTTTTTAATAGGTAGAAGGGTAAATTGGTAGGTACATAAAAAATTCAGTGTATTTTTTTTTTTTGCTTAAAAAACCCGCGCCAATTAATTTCTGTGGAGCTTTGCTGGTAAATTAAGAGGATTCTGGCCATGACACGGTAGCCGGAGAACTGAACCTGACTGACGTTGGCTAGTAAAAGCTTTGATAAACGAAAGGTCAGTGAAAACTTCACTCAAACGCACAGGATAGGTTATACCTATATGGGATTTAAAAGGTATTCCGAAAACATTAATTGGTTATTTTTGGCTTGCGGCAGCTGGTGTTCTTGTCCGTTTTTTGGCATGTGATATCAATAGCTTTCATAACATGCATGACACAGTAAATACATCAGAATTATTGGATTACTTGCCACTTACAGACATGCCTTGAGCACATAATATATATTCATCATATAAAGCTCATGAATGCTCTAATCAGTTTATTAATTACACGTTGAATTATTGACGCGTAGATAGATTAGTCACCTAATAGGAACCTATGACAAAAGTAATACATACATAATTGATAAATGGTACAGTTTATATTGAATATATTATTAGATAAACTACATGCGTCTTGTTTATACACTGCCTAGCTGTGCCCCGCGGTTTCACTCGCGTTAATTTGAGGAAAAAACCTACTAAAATATATTAAGTACGGTACTTACTTAAGATTATAACTTAGTACATTACTTTAAGAAGCTATTTTAGGTATATCACGCTATGATCAGATAGAGTGGAACAATTAGAAATAAGTATATTTTGTTACAGCGCCTTGCGGAGTTATTTAAAACTATGATAGTTATCTCCTTAGATATTCATCTTAATCTTAATCTGCCGGGATAGCGGGATTGTCCGAAAGGGTTACCGCTGCCCTGGAACATAAAGGGCCAAGGAACACGGGTAGGTTTTAGTCAGTAAGAGTTTGACACTCCCTTCCGCTCCACCCAGTGCGGGAGGAGTTATTAGATGATTTCCCAATCATAAAAAAAAATATTCATTGAAATCAAATGAAGTCAAGAGCAATTTTGTTCAAAATTAAATACTTGTGATGAATTCATTTGGATAAGGATTAATATCATGTTTATAAAAACACCTTCGCAAATAATGCATTATTTTAGAACAAATTTGATTACCATAAAAAGGTTATAGTGAGTCATCCTTAAAATATAGACATCTGTTGTCGCGGATTTTTTTTTGAACTTTTAAAGGGGAACAATTCCGTCATACATGATTTTTGCGTAACTTTAACCATTTACGCAGCGTACGCAACGGAAGCTCTCAAAAGGAATAATTTTTCCCGTTTTTGCAACATTTTTCATTGATGCTTCGCTCTTATTGACCTTCCTCGATAAATGGACTATCCAACACAAAAATAATTTTTCAATTCTAACTAGTAGTTCCTGAGATTATTAGCGCGTTCAACCAAACAAACAGACAAACTCTTCAGCTTTATAATATTAAGTACATATGGTTATGTATCCGCCCGGTTTGATCATAATCTCGATAAAAGCTTTGCAAAAACTAAAAAAAAGAAAGTTTATATATATAACCTACTTATAACTTATTATTACTTATTATTTTACGTGGTTAAAACCTATGGTGCGATTCTTAGTTGAAGTTTACAGCAAAAGATAACACAAACCTTTGACGATTTAATAGTTATTTGAAGGCACATTTTACACACCTCCATGACGTGAGCAAACTGCCGAACAGCGAAAATGAACCACGTCGCAGAAATAAAATACTGTTTGGCTATCAGCGAACCCTTTCACAATATTTACTCACATTTTGTTCCACTGTTATTCTTACCACTTACCTTTACTTTTCATCCTTTCTTACTTTGTGTAACTTTACTTACGTACATTTTAGATATGCTAACTTCCATTAAGGCATGATTTATATGTAATTAATCTACTTTTAACTAGTGAGCTGGTCGCTTGAGTTTACTCATAGACATTGACGGGAATAGATGCATTAGCATGCAGGCCATTAATGGATTAGTTACCAGTCGTTAGTTCATTACATCACTTTGATCTGCGTAGGTACAGACGCCGCCAGCACTTCAAGCTACTACAATCTGTCTAATTTATGTAATCGATTTTCAACTTTATCGCTGAAGTATAGGGTTCAAAGTTGATTGGGAAAATTTGACAGTTTCGGGTAGCTTGATACGCTGGCGTCTGTACATCGCGCTAATCGAGTGGCTAGGAAAACCCTCCGGGGCCCAGCTTGTTATGATTAGCATCTTGCACGTCTAAGTACAAAGAAAAGGATATCCCCTGTTTATAATGAAAAAGTCACGAAGGTTTAATTCTAAAACTGAAGTCTGTAGCACTAAACAAGTCTCTAGCAGCTTTTTAGACATACAGGGGTCACCAATCCATTCCGAAAGCGTGGTGACTGAAAATATGCCCATTTTGAAACTCTGAAGTATTTGTTGTAAACAATATTCTTTTTTTTTAGGGTTCCGTACGTCCGACTGTAAAAACGTAACGTGTGTCCGTCTGTCACAACACAATCAATTTACTCCGAATCTAATGGACCGAAATTGGTACCCACACGAATTTCTGTCACCAAAACACGGACGTGTGATGTAAAAAAAATAATTTTGAAATAGATAAGTGTTAAATATTTTTCCCTAAGAATTTTCCTATCGGTATGTGCCTTTTCTTACGTAAAGAAGGAACGAGCTTTGATCAACATCCACATTTTTATTAAAAAAAAAAACACAAAAACATCTTTATATCATAAAGTATGAAGTACCTAGTGCTGAAATAATCTGGCTCGTGTCTGGCTTTAGATACCGGATCATCATCTGCCTAGCCTTTTCCAACTATGTTGGTGTCGGCTTCCAGTCTAACCGGATGCAGCTGAATACCAGTATTTTACATGGAGCGACTGCCTATCGGACCTCCACAACCCAGTTACTGGGTAATACGATACCCCTTGGTAAGACTGGTTGTCAGATTTTCGGGCTTCTGGCGACCCGTAACGACTGTCAAAGATCCACGAATGACAGCCGGGACCAACGGCTTAACGTGCTTTCCGAGGCACGGAGGGGTCTCGGTATGTAAAGATGGTCACCCATCCACAGACCAACCGCGGCAAGCGTAGCTTAACCTGATCGATCGACCTGTGCGGCTGTTATTATTTAGCCACGGGCCCCGCTTCAGTTACCGGATACGGGTATCAAATAAATTACCTAGAAACTATTGAATAGAGGAACGGCTTCCTAGTTTCAGTGGTAATACAACCCTCGGTTGTTGTTTGATTTACCTACTTATATTATTTTGGTGGTACCTATTTGCGAGGAAAAAATTTACTGCTGTTTAAAAATAAAAAGATTGCCACACGTTACGTTAAAGTCAATCGACACCTTGTTTGCCAAAATCGGAACAGTAGTTTTGAGCTGCGAATAAACATATAAAGACTGTTAAACGTATACCTCTTCTTTTTCAGTAGTCAGGTAACATAGTAATGTTTAAGCTTGGTTGTAATTACAATAATTGGAACTTATTATGATCCAAGAATGAAGGACCTTACCTACACTCAGAAAATCAGACTTGACCAATCTTTGATCTCCATAATTAATGTAACGTTCTAATTAATAGACTCTTAAACACAAAATGCGTAAAAGCTTTAAAGATATGATAATTTGTCCGAATTGGAATTTAATGAAGTATTCTCGTTCAGACTTATTTGATAAGAGAAATTCTTGACAATTTCTAAAAGCTATTAAAATAGCAAGTTATTTGTGTTTGTCCTTTTGTGTAATTGCATTTTATTTTGATCCGCGCAATTCTTTTATCGCTGAAGCTTTTCACAATATTACGCAGCCATGGTAGACCGACCGTGTAATTTTTTTTAAGAAGATTTCTTCATAATGTAACGAGTTAAAAGCAGGAAAATTGTGACGCTCGGTATTGTCGCTTTCTAATAAAAATAAGTAATTGCAGCCTTAATTTACTTAGTAGATATAAAACGTTCAGTTGGTACATTTCGCTTCATGCAATCGCATTGACGTACATAGGTATTAAAAACGAGCTGCTAATCGATGTTAGAATCTTTTTGGTGAGATAACGTACGTGAAATGCTAAATAATATAACACGCGTTTTCCTCTTCCATCTCGTGTGCACGAGAGTTTTCCCGTATTTATCTCATGTTCAGATCAGGATATAAACGTTATATAATGAAATAGAACATTTCACGTCGTTTCTGGTTCGCCGCGGGCTACATCACTGCGCTCCCCTTTTTCCTTACTAAAGAAAATAGCCATTCAAATTGTGACTGAAACGTAGACGAAGTTATTATATTTATTATACATGCGGAATAAAAAACTGAACTGAAAGGGTGCTGTGTTTGTTTTCTTTTACGTTTTTTTTAGCTTTAAAGCTACTATACCTATACACAAGCCAGCTACACCTACGTGTTTATAGGCTCAATTTACAGCCTAAGTACCTACCTAGGTAGAATCAGTAAAATCAGTATTGATTTAAGTAATCGATTGCTCTGTCAGGAATCGATCATACTAAAGAGTAGACATATTTAGTGCTAAATGAAGTACCTATTCAAAATATAATTATTATTGAACGTGATACACAATTAAGTATGTCCAATATGAATTATATTTTTTCCTGTATTAATCATTAGGATTATCAGCCAATAATGTTTCCACTGCTGGGACCAATTCTTCTTTAATTCAGTCAAATTCAAAATTAAAGTTTTTTTTTATTTGAAGAATAGTAATGCATTGGAATAATTTGAACGTTTTTGTTTAAAATGTCTCTATTGTCTCTACATAGTGCGACGCGCCCGCGCCGTCAGTACACGTGAAGTTCAATCTAAGTTTGTAACATCTTTGCCACAAACCGGTGTTCCGGAGATAGTGAAATAATAATTGTTTTCCTGATAGGTACGTCGTAAACAGTATGTTGCAGGAGCATAAAGTATAGTGAATCGTAAACCATATCAGAATTATTAGAAGGAAAATGTCTCACAAATATGATGAGTGACAGAGGCGATGCTCTACGAATTACGAACTTTTTCTAAAACTGTATTATTAGGAATTATTAGGGACATGAAGCACTACAATGGACTCAGAACATAATTCTGGACAATTTCAACGCAGGAAACGTTGAAATTATCGTCGGTTGTATAACCATACTATACATCCATACTAATATTATAAATTCGAAAGTAACTCTGTCTGTCTGTCTGTATGTTACCTTTTCACGCCTAAGCCGCTGAACCGACTTAGATGAAATTTGGTATAGAGATAGTTTGAGTCCCGGGAAAGGACATATAATACTTTTATCCCGATATTACCACGGGATCGAGACATATGCAGGTGAAACCGCGGGGCGCAGCTAGTATATTATAAATGCGAAAGTGTGTCTGTCTGTCTGTTACCTCTTCACACCGCTGAACCGATTTACGAGATGAAATTTGGTATAGAGATATTTTGAGTCCCGGGAAAGGACATAGGATAGTTTTTATCCAGATATTCCCGCGGGAAACTTATGCGGGTGTAACAAAAAAAAAAACCAGCTGTTGCCTACAATAGTGCAATACCTGCGCTGTCAAAATGTCACATAGAGACCTACCTTAATAATAATCTAGCTTCTCCAAAAGTAAGAAACTTTGCGATTAGTCAAAACTTGATGCTGTAATTAGTGCGCTGAAACTGAAACTGCTCAAGGCTAAAAACAGCTAAGACTCGTTCTTTATGTCTTCCGCGGTCGTATTTTCTGTTCTAACTTACAGCACTATAATAATTTAAGACGCGCTGAAAAGATAAGCTTCCTTTTCTTGTTAAAACTACTACGACTAAAGAAAATGGGATGAAGTTCTGTAAGAAGAAAATACTAAAGGAAACTAAAGGAATTCTTACAAATTGAACGACTTATATTAACATAATTATAAGTTACATCATTGATTAAATTATCTGTATGTGCCTAATAAAAACAATGAATTGAAAGACAAACTCATAATAAAACATTCATTTGAATAAAACATCTTTAACATGAATTTTATTAATCTGACCATTTAACTTTCAAAATTATGAAAAGTATGTACGGTCCCCAAGGGGATAAGTAATCAGGTTCGTAAGATATAGTTGAAGTTTAGTAAGAACCCAATGGATGTTGTCGCATAAAAATTTAATTACCTACTTAAGTTCAGTTATCAAATTAAATTTCATTCTTTTGATGAATTTTCTACCTACGAGTTTCATCAGAGCTGCACAGTTGTAATAAGAAAGGCAAAAATATAAATTGCAGATCGTAACCAAGTACGTAATAGAATATTTACATAAACTCACGCCGTCTTCCCAGGGGGGTTGGCAGAAATTACAGAACGCCACCTGCTACGATCCTTACACACTCTCGCCTCGTTTACGATTATACATCTGGACATAATATACGCCTGGTTGCGAGTACTACGCACGATACGCCCCTGACCTTTCAGAAAAACATCACCAATAAGATATATGTATGTCCTCCTAGGACGTGAAAAGAGTATGCTTAGAAGGTTTGGTCATGTTGAGAGAATGAGTGAAAGGCGACTTAAAAAAAAAAGGAGTAACAAAGGAGATATGAGTAGAAACGCCGAGAGGGGACGCCCTAGAAGGACATACAGTTTGTTTAAAAATAATGCTTATGTAACTGCAAATGGTACTCAATAATGCAGAGGGCACTGGCGGTGGCTGATTACCGGTTCCCGGTTCGACTCCCGACGGACCGCCCGTTTTATAATACTATTAGCTCCGCAAATCATCGCAACATCTCTATAATATTGATACCTACCTTCTCGAAGTAAATTATATCTTATGAAAATATCATACATACATACAAAATCAGCCTATAATGTTCCCACTGCTGGGACACACGTCCATGAAAATATCGAAGGATTTAAATTATGCATTTATTTCCGTTAATTTATAACAGTTTCAGATTAACTCGAGTACACTGTTTCATTTCAATTAATGTAACTTACGATCTATTCATATACCTAATTGGTTGAACGTAGGCCTCGGTAAACTACTTTTGTATGGATGGTTTCTGTATACATCACACTGGTAGGAGTGAACTCATGCGTTAAAGGTTCTTAAATATTTGCATGTCTTAATTAACGTGTTATAGAATACAGATTTAAGTTCGTCTCAATCAAATTAATTTACATTGTTGAGAGCTCAATTACGCATATGTGAAAACACTCTCTGGATATTATGGAAATGCGGGCGAAGAGTCGCTTCTCATTCAGTTTTTAATGAGATACCTAGCTGTATGCCACTTTCATGAATTCGCTTCTGTGGGACCACAGATCATTAATGAATGGGGGGAGCACTTGTGCGGATCTGTAGTTAAAGCTACAATGTTTTGGGTTGATTTCTTTGCAAATACTGCACTCTTACCAACCCGCACTGGGCCCACCAGATTACGGCCCACTCCCATTCACAAATAGGAGGCTTGTGTCCCAGCAGTGGGAGCGTTATAGGCTGATAATGCTGTACGGCACAGTTAGTAAGTAAGTTACATAGAGACATAACTCATGCCTATTTCCAGTGGGGGCGGACAGAAACTCCAGAACGCCATCTGCTACAATCCTTACATTACATGCTCCTTTGTTTCGTCATCTAGTCATATACAAGCACGCCGCTTGCGAGTACTACGCCTACAGAGTACAGACCTTATTGAAAAACATTACCAAGAATAACGCCATTATTTATCTAAGCTATTCAGGTAACATAATGTATTGATTTAAAAGTGTTTTACACAAACTGTAAATTAATTAATTTAGGTAATTATACTAACTACGCAGCTAGGAATTAACAAACCAGAGACGTATACGTACGTAGCTTCATACTACAATGTTTCCTTACCTCAGCAGCGTGCCTAGTAGTCGGATTTCATTATAAATAGGGTTTTAGCTTCAAATAGCACATCGGTAATTATAATAGCTACCATTATTGAGTTATTTCAGAATCATCATGTAACTTGGTATACACGAAACTTTACTCCTGAATAAACTGAAAATACGTGTCCTAATTTGTGAGAGAAGTTACGAGAGACGTTGGGTATTCGTAGCTAGACTTTATTTTGAGCTCATTATATTCGGCATATGTAGGACCTAGATACCTGTGCATATTTTTATCTACTGCCTAGATTATAATCGTATAACTGTGACAACAAACAGTAACGAAATGTTGCTTCTTTATTATTAAAAACAATGTTGCCTTTTGTAACTTATTTATTATGTCAATGATTACACAAAAACACACGTAGATTATTTAACGTTTACGCTCTTTGTGTATTTTAGCGTGTATCTATGGACGAAAAACGAGGGGACGAAAATCGTAAATTTACAAAGCCAAATTTATATTGATAAAGGACTTTTCAGATGTTTGACATTATATTGGACCCACGTCATACACGTAGACATGAAAAACAAAACGCATCTGTAGAGACCTCCCATATTCCACTTTAATAATAAAAGCTATCAGGTTTTCATTTATTTTCCCTGCTGAAAATGTAAAGCTTCGCGGCTGTTAAGTTCCTCATTTCAAAATGTATGAAGTAAATACTCGTAATATTGAGTGAACCCATTGAATTCGTTTTTTGTAAATTCGCGTTGTTTGGTCAGAGATTGTGTTCCTCATTCGCCGGGGCTTTCATTAAAAGAACAAATCAGTGAAAGCAGCAACAATGAAGTTCAATTATTAAATGAAAAACATTAATTAACTGAAACTTGCTAAATACAGTTCTGTTAAGGTATTAGAAGCCACGAACACTTCAATTATATACATTATTATAATCCACGCAGATTTGCTAGGTATATTGTTTGTTGAGTTAAATTCAACATTGGCCGAGAGAAAACGATACTCTCTTGGTGCTTAAGAGCGGCTGATTAAAGCCAAGACGGAAAAGACAATGGTGTATTGTTGTGGTTTCCAAGAAGATGGAATTGGAAGGGAAATAACTTTGCAAATACCGTTCACAGACTTTTGCATGCTGACATGCAATTAAAATGCTATTTTCATTTCATTTTGGGAGAGCGCAATCATGTTAACACGTGTGTTCGTTAGATTTGGGTCATTTTTAATGAATACGCTTCCGTTCAGGCTTCAGCGTATTGTCTAACGATCAATAGGGAAACATCACGGTACACAAATCAAAGGTTTCCACTGGATCCCACACACAATTTAATTTTTTTTATTAAGAGCTTCAATTTGTAAAAAGTATTTATTCATTTTCTCATAATAGAGGGCATTATCAATATGCTATACGCAAAAATACCCCGGCGAAATATGTATCTACTATTCACGAGAGAAAATTGGGATACTTCATCCACAGGTTCACGTAGGTACTTATTACTTATTATATACAACTCAACTGGAATATTATTTAAATATTATATTAAAAGGTTACGTTGTGATATGCATATGATATTTTCATATTTCGTTTTTATTTATTTAATGCTTTTTGCACTAGTATAAACAGCATAGAGGTAAACATAATGCCATGGGTTTGCATTTTTGCCAACCATAGAGTGATATTATTTCAAAAATTCTACCAAACTGTAATTTGCCCGCTAAATTCCTAAGGCTGCAGTACCAGCGCGGCGGACGGTACTGCCGGCGGTACTAATTAAAACTTGTCTGTTGCTGTTTGCAGTAAGACATCGGACATCTCTAGTTAAATTTATGGCATTTATAAATTAGTCGGTCGTGTGAATTGCTGCACGTTGGCAGCGCTCGCGTTCTGCGCAGCGCCTGCATACTCGCCATGCCGTGCCAGCCTCTATTGTACATTCATCCATTGTTCTGTAAATTGCGAAACATTTTAAGCCCTACTTTTAAATAAAAGAAGCGACTTTTATCACCGCCACATGGAGATACAATCATTGTATCTTTATGAAAATATTTCAACAAGTAGAATAGTTATTGAATAAATCGAACAAAGGTCAAACTTGTTTTCTAAAGCTGTGTCCTCACAAAATTGAGGTAAACCCCTTGAATGCCACTCATCGGCCATCGACTTGAATGAGATTTAATATTTCTGAATAGACGCTGAACATTGAAGGTCTCAAGTGGATATTTCGCCGTTAAAACGTTAACAGCCCAATTGTATTTAAGAGTTAAGACATTTCAATTAATTTAAATCAGCTTATTAAATATGATGAACGATTATTTAACTTTAAAATGTAATTTATTTAACTTTTCCAATTACAGACGAATTATTACTGCTTTTTCGTTGCCCTAAGCCAATCACCGAAACCTGAAAAATAAAAATGCTTTGAGTAAAAAATTTATCCCATTGTGGTCTATGTTATACTTACTTTACTTATCATCATAAGATTAAAATATATTGTTAATTTATTAAATGTGTAACAATATATTGTGAGTGTCGTGTCGTACAAACAAAGTGTTGGACGTTGACACGCGGTGACGTGGGAGCACGTGGAACTAACTCGACTCGACGTTTTATTTTGTACCTACTTAGTTGATGAGCTCGGGTTGCACATTTTATAGTTTTTTTAACGATAGAAACTAATAAACCTTTCGTTTCGTTATTAGTTCAAAGCAAGCTAGTTAGTGTCAGCAATTTTCCATGCATTGCACTTCAATGAAACATTTTAGCTTAGAAATGTGTTTAAAATATTCTATGTTTTGTAGTGATACTTGTATTTTTTTAAATGTATTTTCTGGTGTACAATAAAGTCATATCGTCATCATCATCTGCCTAGCTTTTTCCCAACTATGTTGGGGTCGGCTTCCAGTCTAACCGGATGCAGCTGAGTACCAGTATTTTACAATTGTACAATAAAGTATATACCTATAAATTAATAAATAAAAATACAGTATTGAGTATTCTATGTAAAGCATTGGTTATAAACCTTTGCAATAAGGCTTTGACAGCGCTTTCGTTTCGGAGCGACAGGTACGAACTCGGTACGACCAACCGGCGTTACGGTTTTTCGTAGTTCACGTATTATCTACTCCTATCGTGCGGTAGACCGTTCAAGCGATATTGCAACGAAAAACGTGCGCATGCGTCATCATTATCCAAACCAAGAAACATTCAAGCATAGTGCAAACAATGTCAAGAATGTGCTATTTCTTCCGTGTTTATCCGCGAACATTTTTATTGTACCCACTTAAAATAGACGTGTCACCCGAAGTGGTCGGTCACGCGCATATTTGTGGGCTATATATAGCTCTATCAGTTGGCAAATGTCCTGGCGATCCCGGCGCCCGCACTTCACGCTAAATGTCGCGTGCTCACGCGCCGCCGAGCTCCGTTATTTATTTTTGGCCACCGACATGGAGATTGACGCGTAAATCTAACTACTATCGATTGCTGGTACTAAATCTGTTAACAGAAGCGCTCCTCCGTCTACAATAGTGATAAATATTCAGCGATCGTTGTCTACGTAGCATTTACGTCAGTGCTACGTCAGGTTTCCTTTCATATATACAGAACTAGACAGACGTACAATCACATGCCTGGCCTTCAAGTGCCACTCAGCGTTGTAACCCTATTATGTTTGACAAAGGCTTAAGGCGCATATGACGCAACGTTGCGAGAATGCAGCATACTTAGCATAATTTTTTAACCAACAGTTTTTCAATACGGGGTAAGAACAGTTAAGATGAAATCAATATTCGCAATCAGGCCTGCAACAATAAACCCGACTAGTCTTTAAACATACATCTTATTAACTCACGATTTCTCTACGAGGGAGTTTACAGGAACTACAGTACTCATCTACCCAACAAACCTCACATACTTCTTTTGCTTCGTCCGCGTTGAAATATATTGTCATAACAGCGCCGGTTGCGGGAACTGAGTACCTACCTGACCTTTTAGAAGGACATGTCACTAATAAGATCAGCGTACGTAGGTGTATGCCCTTCTGGGGCATCTCTACCTACTAACATCCGCCTCATATATTAATTTCTTTTGTTGATCGTCTTTCATTCATTCTCTCAACAAACTTATTCTACCTTTTTAATTCATGCGGGGTAATTGCGTAACACAATATCAGTAGCAATAGGTATGTAAGTAATAAAATAAGTGATAGATATAATTTTAATACTAGAAATAAAAATAAAATCCATCAACCATTTTTCAGATTAGCCAAAGTACCAGTAGTAAGTAAGTATCTTTTATGGGGTACCCACTGTGTTAAATTTTACTATAAAATACCTTGTGATATATTGCAATTAAATGAAAGAAAATTTAAAACTCACATTTAACGTACACTTTGTAAACAAGCATACTATAAATTAGAAGATTATATCCAAGATAAGAACGCTTGGAAACATGCTAGTCCTGCTCCATAGGACAATCTAGAGTCTAGACAAAATCAATCTGGTTGCTAATTTAATTGCAAAATTTATTCTTTTTTTGACATTGATTTACAATCTGTAATTACTTTAACTAACACCCTGACTTATTACTTGTTAACTTTTTTTAAATGAAAATCGTTTACTTTTACGTAGTTGTAAATATGTGAGCAGCATGTATCTATCAGATAATTAATTTATATGTCATGGTTTCATTTATATATATTTTACCTATTGTGGTATAGTAATTTTACTTTAGGTGCATCGTCTTCACATATTATTATATAATTATTGTATGCAAAATATTGTAAAACATTTTAAAAGAGTAACGGTGGAGTTTCTTGCCCATTCTTCTCCATACGAAAACTACGTTTTGGAAGGGGCGACTAGAATCAATTCTATTTTATTTATTGTATTTTTTGACGTTCAAAAGCGCCTTTTATGTGCCTATTTGAAATAAATCCTTTGACTTTGAATAGCTTTAATTTTGAAAGTTCAACAACATTTATTACGTAATTTACGTTGCTGAGCCGACAAATTTTTCGAGCATATATGTAGCAATGGATTAGCAATTTCCTTCAAAATGATTCAGATTGAAATTGATAGTGTATTACGCAAATAGGATGCCGGTCTAACATATAATTCCAAGTTTTACTAAGACTCTTAATATTAATATGTGGCTTACTTAAATAATCTCTATTTATACCTGACTTAAGTACTTAAAAGTATTCTACCGTTACTTACTTAATACCTGATGAAAGTAATGTGCCATAATATTTATGAATAAATAATGAGTCGTAAAACAACACGCCGTACAAAGTGCAATAAACACAAAAGCTCTATAGTCTACATGGAACACGTTTTTTCAGGAAATGTTATTTTAATAATTTATTTATTTGAGTAATCGGGGTCCGTGGCTAAATAATAACAGCCGCACAGGTCGATCGATCAGGTTAAGCTACGCTTGCCGCGGTTGGTCTGTGGATGGGTGACCATCTTTACATACTGAGACCCCTCCGTGCCTCGGAAAGTACGTTAAGCCGTTGGTCCCGGCTGTCATTCGTGGATCTTTGACAGTCGTTACGGATAGTCAGAAGCCCGAAAGGCTGACAACCAGTCTTACCAAGAGGTATCGTATTACCCAGTAACTGGGTTGTGGAGGTCAGATAGGCAGTCGCTCCATGTAAAATACTGGTATTCAGCTGCATCCGGTTAGACTGGAAGCCGACCCCAACATAGTTGGGAAAAGGCTAGGCAGATGATGATTTATTTGAGTAATGCGAACTTTTTCATACAAGTACGCAACAATAACTGTATGTTGGCGGACGTGACAGTTTGGCTAGGTATGTCATTATACTTAGTTTTATTTATTTTTCATAAAAAAAACATTTTAGTGATAATTATATCTGCTTGAATTTCAGGAGGACCAACTTTTTGTTTAATGTCATTAGCTTTTTATGTTTTTTATCATTCACAAGCTGACCCGGAAAACTTCGTAACGCCTCAGAATCAATAAGAACGGAATAGGGCTTATTCCCAGGAGCACCAAATCTATTGTTCTCCAAACAATTTCGCTCCATACATCGTATGAAGTGATGTATCGTAATAATTATTTTTTTGTGAAATTTTCCCATGTTTTTATAGTTATTCTGCTATTTATTTAATACTTTAAGCACACAAATGTACAGAGGCGGACTTAATGCCATAGGCATTTCCTACCAGTCAACCTTTGGGTGATGCAGAGACAAACAGTGATAGATGCAATCATGAAAATTGGGGAATAAATATTTTTAAATATAAAGATACGCATAAATCTATTAAAACTATAAATATAATATATATACAGAGTGGTCAAAAGTAGTGGAGCAAACGGAATAGGGAGCTTTTAAAGCGAGAAATTATTTTTGGTAACGCTGCAAATTTTTTGGAAAAAAAATCATTGCTCTTGAAATTTGGGTACCCAGAACCGCAATAGAACTGTTGTAATGCTGATACATTATCTAATAATAAGACAACACTGTTTGTTTTATTGATTTATATCACATTTTGTTAAAAATTTGTCTAATCGTTAAATAACTAGGTATACAAAATATTCATAACTTTTAGGGCCATTGAATTATGGCCATGCTGTAGAAAGACTTTTTGCTGGAAATTACCTCCTTTATCTCCCTATTTCATTTGATTCACGACTTTTTGACTACCCTGTATATACCTAATTACGTATTTTTATAAATATAAGCACAAATCAATAGAAATAATTACACGAATATACTAAAACGAAATAAAACAAACAATGTGAAAACATTAGCGTTGTGATGATACTGGCAGCTATTCGGGGCGGAGACGAATCAAACATAATAAAAATCGGTCCAGCCGTTCTCGTTTTATAAATGTTGTAATTAACCCGACTTTGTTTATATGTAGATATCTATTATTATTATTACATATGTTCAAATGGAAAATTTGATAAATTTTTCCACCGCTTTTAAAATCCAGAAACTACATTACCCAGTCTCGAACGAAATACAACGAGAGCTTTTATAAGGTCTTGGAACCGACAACAAACGTAATAAGAAAAATAATAGTCCCAGCTTGGTAATAAAGCGTGTAGTTAGTAGTGGAAAACCGAGCGAAGCTTATTAATACTGAAAAATTCTCAACTACACTAATATAGTGGGTTTGTTCTACTTCGTTGGTGCAAATATTCATAACTATTCCCGTGATAGTACCTCCACGTAGCGAACGAGTTGATCCCGTTTAATTGGAGTAATTAAACACAAACCCCGGGTTATTTTTAGGCGTCTTTCCATTATGTACTATGTAAATTAATTTATGAAACAATGAAAGCGAAGTAGATGGTGGATATGACGTGATGAGAAAGGTCGGCAATTAATGTTGTTGTATACATCGACCATTTATCCGTTTGGAGAAGTTTGTTGGAATGTTTTTACATTCAGACGCGATCAATTTGGATACCGTTGGAGTTTTTTGAGAGACGCCTAGGGAGCAGAGAGTTACAAGAAATAGTTTCTGTTAAACTCATTATAGTTACGTTTAAAATCCGTTTTTTTTTTTAGCCTATACTGTCCTACTTCTGCGCAAAAGCCTCCTCCAAATCCTTCCCGGAACTCTTTGCCCGCGCCACCTCGAACCAGAAAAGTCGAAAAGCCGTATAAAATAATAAAAACCATGGCCATATTATCTAACAGTATGTTATTTGTAGATAAGCTCGCGCCTTATTGATTATTTATAAATGAATTGGGTGTGGCGTAGTAAACTGCCAAATAAATGCGCCTCTTTAGGCGATATAAATAAGCATTTGCAAGGCTTCCTGCAAGTGGTTAATGGGATACAGTAATTTAACTTTCTTTCATCCATTTTAACATCACTACTATTCAGGCACCGAGGTTTTTAGGAGCAAAGAAGTTTTGTGTCTCTTCCAACATTATTTGAAATGTCAAATAATTAATGGTTCCGTATACTTTCTGTTTCCCTCACTTCTATTAAATAAAAACCGTGAGTGCGATCAGTAAAACGCGTTCCCCCAATTTTTATGCATGCTTTTGTTTAGTTCAACTCGCGATTTTCATTCAGGCAACGTGTTTTTCTTCTTAATAGGTTGTGTTTTCTTATAATTTCGCTTGTTTTACATATCTTGTAACTTTATATTCTAAAGGATTATGCTTTTGGTTTCGTTCGCTTAAATTTTCGATTAATTATTCCGAAAGCCGCAGAATGCCCTCTGGCTTCGTTAACGCCAAGAAAACTTTTCGTCCGGAATTTTTACAACCCTTCTCGATTACACCAAATATTTTGATCGTATACATGTATGTGTAGATCTATACAATGTAGGCGTACGTTTCCTAGTTGTTTATTTCACGTCAGTCATAATGTGGTGAAATAAAATGTTGTGAAGTACTATTACGTGTTAATGACGATCCATCCTATCACGAAAACGACGTTTAAGAAGTAGGCTAACAGTTAGTGCAGCGATGTAGTTAGTTCAATGGGATATCGTTCTATTTGAACATTGTAGGTGCAGGCCATCTAATTAACCTGCCGAATACCGCCCACAATCTTATTTAATATTCTCTCTTGAGAGTCTTGTGGCAACTAATCCGTTTCTCAACCAATTTCCTTTTATAAAGGCAATTTATCTTATGTTTCGACTAATATTAAACTTTACTTTATTACTTCGTACAATTCGCAAAAAGTTAGATTGAACTGTACAAGTAAGGTACTTTAGGTATTAGTTTTAATATAATAACTTAGCTGGGTTTTTGTAGGATTCCCTTGGCTTCTTAATACGCAAGACTGGCTTGGTATTTAAATACTCTCAAATAATGGCACGGGTACGAGTCAGCTCATAACTTAACGTTTTCATACGCTTATTAGTCTAAGTACTAAGATAGTAGGTAACTTGGAATTCTGTAACTCAGAAGATTGTAGAAAGGACGAAGTAAGTTACTTAAACGTACGCCAATGACTTGATTAAAGCGTAACTGAAACAGTTCATATTCATATTCATAAACTTCTTTAATGCGTCGAGTTACTTTTTGTGTTCTTTTGAAGATTTAAACTTGCTGTCAGTTACACAAATAAAGTATTCAGAGAAAATGTTTGCTATGAGGATTTTAGTTTTCCATCAGTATGAAAATGCTGATTGCTGTGTCGTACATACGGTGATGTCAAGTGTTGCCAAGCACATTTTTAACAAGCCAATGTAAAAAATGTATGATAAAATATCGTTTAATTCTACATTCGTCTCAATTTGGAACAAGTTATGAGATATCATGATAACATGAGATTCCTTTCTGGAATGGATACATAACTTCCCTAATATCCGAGTGATCGATCTCACTGACTCTCACAAATTAGTTCGTACGATTAATCTCAGTCGTAGATGTGATTGGAAGAAGGTGGGAAGTGACGGTTAAACAGCCGCGCACACCACATCATCTATTATAGATGATGTGGTGTGCGGCTGTTTTGGGTTTGTAATCTAATATTGTCTTCATTTGTGGTTGTAGGTAAAGCCATCAGCGTATTAGGCTCTTTGTACACACACGTTTTCTTGCCGTGACAAACTACGTTGTGTGTAGGCACAGTCGTCAGTGTTGTATGGATCATTATGAAAGCTTGTTGACAGACACGTTTTTGCTACAGCGCGGTTTATACGCCGTACCGTAAAGAAACCGTGTCGTGTACAAAGGGGTACCTTATGGGTTTCATTTTGCAATACCATGTCATCATCATCATCAGCCTATAGCAGTCCACTGCTGGACATAGGCCTCTCCTATTGCACGCCATTCAACTCGATTTTCGGCAACTCTCATCTAGCTGCTACCAGCCATCCTGCGAAGATCGTCGCTCCACACGTTACGTTTACCGATTCGCGGTCTCCACTCAAGAACACGTCTACCCCAGCGGTCATCGGTTCTACCGCTAATATGGCCGGCCCATTGCCACTTCAGCTTGTTTATTCTGTGAGCTATGTCGACAACTTTGGTTCTCTGCCGGATACAATACCATTTACCATGTTGATTATTTATTCATGTTATCTGGGTTTATAAAGGTCTTTCTGTAGTTGTAGTAACCGATCACAAACCGATAACAAAGTTAGTCGGGATGCCCTAGCTTAATTACTACGACCAACTCGACTTATAGTGACGGGACCAATGATCACTTTTAAAAAATACATAATAGGTACTTTAATTTGAAGATCACTGACCCATGTAATAATCCCGATCAACTCACCTACTAACTCAAGAAACCGACGGTCATCACCGTTTCCTGACTCCGAACGAAAATGTTCAAGCAAATAATAGCTAGTCCGGAAATAAAATATATAAGTACCTACGTGTCACCTCTAAATGGGTTACACTCAGGACGACACGACAGAATTGTGTATTGACGTGAGAACGTCTAGCCTATCCGTCCTAATGAGCTGCCTTGCTAGCGAAACTACTCACTTAGGTTAGGTCACTCTAGCTCGAAGCTGTAATACACCCAACAAGTTTATGGTCTTTCCTTTTTACACCTAGAATAAAATGTGTAATTTATAGCCCTTAACTTTTACGACAGATTCCAAAGACTGCATCAAATTAAATTCACGCTTTAGTGAGAGGTTAACTGTCCAAGTTGAAATCCCAGAATTAGGTTGAAAAGTAGGCGCAAAGTTTTTTAATAACCACACTTTTCGCACTCGTTTATGATGGAGACTTTTACGTTAGGATTTTTTATATTTTTCATGTTTTTATTTCGTAGATTTTAATTGAATTACTTGCGCCATGAGTGTATTGGACCAATTAGTTAGTGCACCGTTATACAGACTCTTTGTACTTGTTTTTAAAGAATAATAAAGAAAAAATCATGGTCCCGATTAATATTAACATAAATATTTGATGGTTAAAAATATCGAAACACGTTCACAATAACCAGCCTCGTCTTCAAAATTAAGTTTACTCGTATATATGCAAATTGGATTGATGTAAGTTAAGGGCCACATCAATAGGTGGACATTCGCCAAGGTGACAGTCTGTCGAGGTGGTCTGGTGCAGGCGTGGCTCTGGAAGCATTTCTATTTCGGCGCAAATGTCGCGAGAGGCGAGGCGCTCGAGAAGCGGCGGCACGCGGCCGGTCGGCGCCCGCGCATACGAGCACACTCCTTAGTTTACGCGTATGTTTCCCGTACGGAACACGTTTAACCTCATCAACAGACTGCGAACGTCCAATGTTTGTTTTCCTGTTGACCGTGACAATAATTGTGTGCTGAAAAATTCTGACGATCACGTGCGTGTTACAATAATATGTGAATATGTGAAGTGAGGCCGCACAGTCAGTGTAGCGATTAACAGTGCGACTTTATTTTTTATTTTATGACCACTTAAAACCAGTTCTATCAAACTTTAGACAGGTTTTAAAACCAGAGTCCAGAGATTTATTGTAGCATTTTTGACTAAGTACCAATTACCTCATCATATTTTGTGTTTTCAATCGAAATTTGTAATAACAGCAGAGCCGGGCAACTATTGTGTTATTATGTCATTATTACTTTGATTAAATATTCCCATTGTGAAGGCCAAAAACCTCGTCACCATATGTGTCATGGTTTGCTTGTATTATGTTCTGATTATTTGGAACATTGTCAGTCAAGTGTAGTGATTATATTTTTATGAATTAATGAGTGTTACGGTTAAAGTTATAAAGTTAATAATTTGAAGCCATTTTAATGCCTCGAGTTCACTTGACTCAACCATTAGCTGCATAGAGAGTAACTGGCTCAGCCATGACATTGATGAGAGATTTAGATAAGTGACAGTGAATAAAAGGAATTCATTCATTCCTTGTTTGTTTAGCTATAGATAAAACAAAATATATGCCCGTATACCCGCATTTGTGTGTGATCGCCGTTAATGTATGCGCTACTGATACAGGTGTTTGTTCAGAGATAATGATGCCACGCTCAGCACGCGCGCTCCACGCTCACTCCTCACATTCTCTGCATACTCTGAACAACGTGTTTACCTACCTGTCTGAGGTAACGGAGTTCATAAAAACCAGTGACGTCATATCTCTCTACTGTAGCATGTAGAGTGTATCTTATCTGTGAATTTGATGGTGAATAGTGTTAGTGAGAGGAGTGTGGGGTGGAAAGTGTGTCTGTGTCGGTGCGCCGATATGTTGTTGCATGGTGGCGGGGCAGTGAGAGGGGTTGTACAACGGAGACTCTCAGGTCCCTGCGGAGTTCCATGCTGTCCTGGGGCAGGGGCGGGGGCTCCGCAGGCAGCTCGAAGAAGCCGGTGCTCGCCAACCGCGCGCCGGCGGCGGCGTCTAGTGGCGAGGAAGCCGGCAGCGACGGCGAAGCTCAAGGCCCGTTGCTCCCGGGCGCCTCCGCCCTGGCTCGAAGACGACACGCCATAAGATTTAAAAGGAAATCTAAAATTGTCTATAGAATTATCAGGTCTGTAAAAGTTTATGACTATCATTGTACAAGTATTTTCCTACTTAGCTTTTGCTTTATTTTAATCAGGTTATAAAAATTATAATTTAAAATATTTAATATATTACATAAAAATAACCAGTGTAGCCAGCCAGAATGCCAGATATAAGGGCACAATTAATATTCGGCAAATACCCTTGATAACATCACAGCGATACTGTAGATTGAATGTAAAATTGCCATTGAATGGTTTCTGTCAACGCATCCACGTTACCTACGAAAAATATCTATAGTGTGCGTCTAAGTACACAAATAACAGTCGCTTATTGGAAGCGTTCAAACGTTCCCGATCACAATAATTAATTTGTTTAGAAGGTTACGCTGATCAGAATCTCGTCCCGCCGAGCGGTCTTATATTGTTAAACGATTGAGGTCAATCAATGAATGTAGCCCACTTAACCCCTCACGTCTATAGTACCTACCTGCTGTCCAAATTACAGACCATTTACTCTTTTCAACAGTGGGATGAGGCTATTATTGGAAAAATTGAGTTATCTTCGCCATTGTTCTGCCAATTGTAGACGATCTGAATGACGTTAACCCGTACCTTACTTAACACATGCTTGTTATTAACCGTCTGCTCGTCGTCCGTGTCATTATGATTAATCGAGCAACTTGTGCGTGGCGATGCAGATGTGCGATACGAACAAAGAGTGACATCCGGCAAAAAGCCAATTAGCATTCTAGCCACGTGTGCCGCTGCCGGAGTACCGGAGCGCCGGCCGCCGCGCGCCGCCGCTGCCGCTCTGGCCCGGCAACAGGTACGAAACGGGCGGCCGCGGACCTATACTCAGTACAACACACTATATTTACATTTTAAATGGATTAGGTACATACTATGTTGAAAACAACGTTTAGCGCAATATTTTAGGAGAGTTACAATGTTTGCAATATTTCAGTCAGCAGTAGGTAGATTATGGATATCGGAAAACCTACGACTGTTATGATATCGTATATATTATGTTAAGTAGGTAAGTACTCACCTCTAATTCTGTTTTTTCATGCTCAAAGGGATATATATAAAAAACATTTTTTACTCTCCATCGACCTCTCAAAGTTGTAAGGTCGGAGCAATAGGCGGTCAGTGGGAGAACTTTAGTAGCGTAAGTTATATTACACACGAAATAGGAATGGAATGGCTTAGCGCTCTGTGGCTTAGCTTGAGTTTGTTCAATTAGTTTACTGTCCGTAGGGTATTCCAGATCAATCTATCAACCTGCTGTCTATTAATTATCTGATTCCATAATGTTTATAGAAATGATCAAGCGCTTCTCCAGCACACTTTACCTAAGTTGTTAACAAAGCCATTTACTGCCGCTGATTGATCGTTAAGTACATAGTTTGATTACGGTTTAATGAAAATTCCAAGCGGGTTTTCATTAAACCTCACGTCATCGTCACCTATCGGTTACATTATATTTACATCAAGAATATTGCTGTAGTGCGGTATCGTCATATGAAATATTTAGTAAGTGGATTGCGAGTAACGTGAACTTCAATCAAAGCGAAACGCTTCGACTGCGGGACGTCCTCTATCGTGATGGAAAATTAAATTGTACTACCAATCGAGAGCGCTCGCCGTACGGTATTGAGCTGTTCGAGCCACTCCAGTGCCGAAATATCAAGTGACTCCCACTCGATGTCGTCTGTGCATAATTATGAATACCTGCTCGCTTCAATACATAAAATAGAACTCATAACAACTCTTGACTTAGAGTTGCGCCACTTCGCGCAGACAAGCCATGGAGTCTACGTCGAACATGGCGCACCGACGCCTCAGATGTTCGTATCTTCGAAGTATGCATTCCAGTGCCATTTTGTGGAAATGAAATATTATAAATAAGCGTAAATACCACCTATTTTTCTTCTCTTATCTAACTTAACTAATATTCACGTTAACGTCTCTTGTGCATGTCTGTCAGTACCGACGGCTAACCAATAATATTTTATAGTTCACATTTTAGAGCACAATTTTATAGGTTGTAATCTTAGGTCCCACTTCAGTGAACATTTAACCAGATTTGGCAGACTGTGACGTATTTATTAGGCTATAAACTTTTGTTAGGTTTATAGTTTCGAGACATCGCATAAATACTTTTGTGAATAATATCTACAGCAATATTATCTAGACACCTGAACCTCGCTCGTTTTGATTAATTAGAGCGCTCATAGTATAAATATAATTCCACGGTAGAGCAAATATTATGGAACTATATTATTTTCAAAATTCAAATCACAATGAGCATAGCTGAAGTAATAATAATATCGTCAGCAACAGATGGTGGTAGTGTTTCAGTGAATGGTGCGCGGCGCGCGTCGGCTTGCGGTTTCCGGCCAAAGCAGTGTCGCCGCGCGCGCCGCCACTAACGACACCATTGTTGTGTGAACATATAAAATACGCCAGCGCACGCCAGCTCGCTTTACTCGTACGTGCTTTATTCAATTGCCACCAGCTTTCTGCTTTTTTGTAAAGGCCGTAAGCCCTAACCCCCGTACCTATTATACCACTTTTGGAGCGAGTTGAAAAGACATCACGGCTGTCGTTGTTGGCTTACTGACATAAAATTAAGTAACAAAAACAAATAGCCGTTTTAATAACAACCTTCAACTGACAGTTATGTTCCAGGAATTTACACATTTTGCTTAAAAAATCTATCCCGGAGGCGTAGTCAGAGGGGCAAAAAGTTTCGGCTCGCTGTTCAAGGTTGTGAAAACAAAAATATTCAATTACTTACTCTCTTCTTTTTCGGTTTGCTACAGATGAGAGAAGTACTTATTATTGGTAGATACGTAGGCCTGTGTTTGTGAAATGTGTGATCCTTGTTATATTCGATTGAATTATTTTGTAGGTATTGCTTTACGTCCATTCATGCATCACGCATTGTTACATATTACGAAATAACGAAATACCAACATATATTCTAAAGTAATTCGTTCAATAGTGGGTACATGAAACAAAGGGTTTTTTTCTTATTCAATAATTAATCCCTGAAAAGTCTTGCTTTATGCATATAAAAAAATAAACAGGCTTGAAAAAAAAAAACAATTTTACTTTTGCATGGTTTCAGATACGAAATAGGTACCTACCTATATGCACGTGGTTCACAAGGGCGTGAAAAGTCGAGTTTAAAACGTGTGCGACCCATATTCCTCGGAAAAACTGGCAACTTGAATGTTTTTGGTACAATTTTCTTTGCGAAGGTACGCGTTAAGTACGTTTCCTGTAAACACAAGAACATGTTGCAATTAATTTTACTGAAAATACAGGTAAAAACCTGTAGAAAAATGCTTGTTTGGCAAGGGAAGTATGGTTTCATTTGTTTTGAGGATCTGTTTTGCAAATGGTCTGTTTCATAATCTCAAAGACTATGTCGGCAGGTGCAATTGACTGACCTGCTTCTATTCTTGTAAACAATGTAATTTTTTTACCAAAACATATGGAATTTAATACACTGAAAGACACTGAACGAGACACAATAGAAGTTTTATTGTTATTACGCCGAGGGGCGTTAAGTGTGCAAAGTGTTATGAAAAAAAATTGTGGCATCAGCACACAGTATACCTATTTAAACAAAGTCGGGATAGTTACACTATTTATAACTCAAGAACGGCTGGACCGATTTTTATGATCTTTTTTGTTGGATTTTTCTTCGCCCCGAATAGCAGAATAATTATTAAAACATGGAAAAAAATAACAAAAAAAAATCTGAGGCGGTACGAAGTTCGCCGGGGTCGGCTAGGCATCACACTAATATTATAATGGCGAAAGTTTGTGAGTGTGTGTGTGTTTATATGTTTGTTACTTCTTCACGCCCAAACGGCTGGACCAATTTTGATAAAATTTTGTATGGAGGTGGCTGACACCCTGGATTAACATATAGGCTACTTTTTTATCCTGATATATTCCCACGGGATCGAGTCTTATGCGGGTGAAACCACGGGGTACAGCTAGTTATACAAATATCACAAAACCTGATAACTGCGTACGAAATCGCCACATCTGGATACGTTATCAGTTTTATATTATTCATGACCCATTGCTCGGAAGTTTTCGTGACCTTTCATAAACGTCCAATTCTGAACATGGGTCTCCCAATAACTGTGGTTGTTGAAAATGGATTGGTAATCGCAATGAGTGCTTAAGTGCCCATTCTCATGATATATCATCTTATGCTCACTTATTGATATCTGCGAGCAGAGAAGATAAAATGTGTCCAGTACCTATATGGCTGAAAACACGGTCTCACAAAAGTTAACATACTCGTACACGCACGAGTACATTCATCACATTCACGTAAATGTTTACAGTTTTAATTACGTATATACGAGTATCTCTAGACACACATCCTGGATTATTTTTTCTTGGATTCAATCAGATATTTAAAAAAAATTGTTAGTAGGTATATTTTTACGAGTTGTTGTAGGTACACCTCCGAGGAATACAATTTATTAAAGTATAGTACACTATTTAGTATTCAGGTATTTATACGTTATTTTCGGATTATATTATATTCTGTTTTAGTCAGATTTCAAAGTCAAACGGAGCTTTTATTCATAAGCTCACAACGATAAAACTAGTCGGGCAAACCCGAAATAACGTGTGAAAACTTTATAATTGCGCGGTTTCTTACTTTATGGCTTTTACATTGTCCCACATAATGTACTATGCATTTAATACACTTACGATAGGACGGTAAAGTGTATTAGAAGCATAAAACACGTAACGTAACATATGATGCCTTGTAAAGGATCATCGGTCCTCCTTATTGCTTTCAACTTTGGAAGTGACAACGTATTCTAAAATGGCTTACGTATTTTATCAGGCCTCCATTTACTTTCAATTGAGGCTCGAATTCAGGACCAATTTTATCCAAAGAAATGTAACCATCCCATTTTTAACCTTTTAACCGCCCGACTTTATATGAGTTGTCGTGCCCCCAGCGCCCGAACAAAAAAAAAAAAAAAACGAAAAATAAACGCCGATGAAACGAGCTGTGATGATGTAATAATAATTCAGATTAAACGAGCTGTGTTATTTTGTCGTATATATACGACCCTGGCGGAATGGACACGAAAATATTTGTCGGATTATTCCGACGTAAGCGGTTAAAAGGTTAATAAATTTAATGCTATATTTCCATACCTTGTCGTCAAAAAACTGTTAAGTACTTACTTAGTGCCAAATCAACAAGCCAAAATAAGTAAACTCAACTTAATCAGCATTGTGCATATTAAATAGCTTAGGTATATGTAGCATTACGAATTTATGATACGTTACCGCAACGCTTTTAAAAATAAAGCTTATCATTTTGTCTATTTTGATGCCATAACCGTCGCGGTAAGGTTTTAAAAGCGTCACCAACTTGTCATGCTGTTAATTTTATAACTGGCCATTAGTATTCACTTTATTTTTAATGGCTATTATACAGAATCCTGATTATAATGAAAATAAACTAAATTAAACTCATTTATTTTAAACTAAAGGTGTAAAGAGTTTCATCAATGCATCTATTTATATCTATGCAAATTCTAACTAATATTATAAATGCGAAAGTGAGTTTTTTTGTTTGTTACGCTTTCACGCTAAAACGGCTGAACGGATTTGGATGAGATTTGGTACATGGGTATACCATGACCTGGTTTGGGACATAGGCCACTTTTCATTCTGCCTCGCAGACGAAGTCGCGGACAACAGGTAGTTATAAAATAAAGATGCTTTTCGTGTCTTTTGTGTGACCGCATAGATCTTCTGAACAACACAATGAATTTTATTATTTTGGTGCGGTTTTCACCATGATTTAGAGCATTTATTCCGGAAGGTTTATGTGATGTATAGTGTGAGGAATGATATGAAAGAGAAGGGAGTGAATGATAGAGTGATGGTTAACAGGGGAGAATGGAAGAAGAAAACGTTTTGCACCGACCCCACGTTATATGGAACTAGGGCAGGAAGACGACGATTCCGGAAGTTTTATGTGTATGATTGGACGTGTCGCCACATCAGCTGTGCGAATCAAATTCGAAGACATGTGACATCCACCAACCCGCACTGGGCCCGCGTGGTGGATTATGGCCCAGTCCCTCTCATAGAGACGAGGCCCGTGACCCAGTAGTGAGAACATTATAGGCTGATTATGCTATTTTACAGAAAATGTTTATTTTTCAATAATGATAGATATTTAGAAAAAATGCTAAACTAAAAGCTATCGGATTTTATCCTATAGAGCTTTTAACATTGCTTTAGCGTAAAACTTGCATTAAAATGTAAAAAAGCTCTTGCAGGATTATTATGGTTATGCATGGTTTTAGTTTTGGTATCCGACATCCGCCACGTGAGGATCGAACTTTGCAAGTTTTATTAACTTCTTTATGGACACGTACCGCTCAGGGCTCAGTAGACAGGAAAGGCTACGTTATGAGCCATATTCACAAAGATATTATACTCATACATATACCTATGCAGTCGTGCCACTAACCAGAGATGACTGTCAAAGGTTTCTGACATAAACCTGTCGAAAGCAATCTAGATAGGGTCAGCCCAGAACTTAGCTACGAATAGGTAGGTTAGGTATGTATACCTAGTCGCATCTATAAGAGCTATCAGGGCACGCAGGGCTAGATGTTAGGTATACTATGTATGTCGCAGTGTTTGCGAAATAACACCATAAATGTCAAATAATTAACGACAGTCCACCACATTTTCAGTCCTAATCCAGCGTTATAGTTCTGACCACATTTTATATAGCACATTACTCTTGCTTATTAATAAAAGTAACGACGCCGTCATTTCAGCAGTGCTCTGTCTGTAGACGAGCCATTCGACAGACCAGCTGCGTCTGTCCTATAAACACCTCGCTTCAACCTCGTAAAATACACTTAAATCGTCTAATTAATCCAAGTAAATGAATTAATTAAGACACGGAGCTGTGCCGTTACTTTTTTTGAACCGAGAAAAGAATTTCTTTGTCATCATAAATCAATTAGGAACCAAGTATCAAGGGTGTTTTTCTCTCTAGGAATATTTCCGACATTCTCAAGACTGTTGAGACTTTGAGCCTGAATTAGGTTTAGTAAACAATGGCAACACTGCAGCAGCTCCATTTACATGTCTATTTTTAAAGTTTGATGTTGTTTCTTCAGATCTTGTTAAGGTTATTTGTGATATAAGTAGGTACCTAGATGTCCAAGTTTTTTTTCTGTCATTACGTTGTAGGTTTCCGAGTACACTTTATAGATTTATGCTAATCAGAAATAGTAGCCATTTTTTTAGAAAAAAATATAAAATATCGCCTATTGGCAGAGGTCCCATCGCCCGCGCAGACGAGAAGCGACTAGTTATCGAATATTTTCTCGCACAAGAAACGAACCTACATCAATAAAGGTAAAAAAAATGCATTTATATGAATAGTTGATCGCTGACTGTTCACACTACCGAAGCCGGCGAGAACTCTCTCTTGTAACGTACAATCTTCTTCTTGAGCGAGAAAATAGTCGATAGCTAGTAGCTCCCTCGTCGACGACGCGACGACGGTGAGACAGGTGACTTATTATTACGGTATTATTTTTATCGACAATGCGAATACCTATTTCGTGCGAAGGATACCAGATCAGGATGTATAGATGCCACATATTAGATGTTTGTCGCATAAATCCCTGTCTTCTATATTTTCTGTACCAAATCTGCTTTAATTATTTCCTATGTTATACCTTACCTATTTGTTTCTTTCTGGATGATTACCCTGAAACTAATCAGTACAGGGGAGGTTCACAATGCGATCACGATGCCAACCATTAGGCGCCGAACGAACGAACGAATGAGATGTATTCCTAACCATAAATGGTTATGAATACATCTCCATTATGTATTATAGTTCGGTGGTGCTGGCACAAGGCAGAATGCCTTAGCCAAGGTACCTGAACGGTTCCGTTGATCTACTGAGCTGGGTTCACCGAGCCTTATTATATTAAGTTAGCGAACTTAATAGAATAAGGCTCGGTTTAATAACAACGAAGAATTAAATAATAAACTGAACTAAACTGAAGGAATAATAGGAGTGGGAGAAAAGTTTTTAATTTTTTTGGTCTTTAATGTTTCAGTGTTTTTGTGATTAATGATCAGCCACGCCAGTTAATTTACTATTGTTTGATAATTTGACAAATAAGTAATATATCTATTTTACTTTATACTATGACTAACCTTTTTATAAACAATATAGTTTTTTTTTAAGATAATGCT
Organism: Hydraecia micacea; assembly: GCA_914767645.1. Classification (NCBI taxonomy): domain Eukaryota; kingdom Metazoa; phylum Arthropoda; class Insecta; order Lepidoptera; family Noctuidae; genus Hydraecia; species Hydraecia micacea. The sequence goes on from OU611781.1 coordinate 8,557,479, forward strand.
TTATTTATATTAACATTAAATTAACTTTATTTTTTTCTTATTTTTATGTTATGTTTTCTCGTTACAGGTAAGCCAAATTAAATGGTTCTTTTATGAAGCGGGATATAGGTATGATAAGTTAATATTTTAGAAAAAAAGAAAGTGTGTGTGTGTTTGTGTATTCAAAAAGAAATGGCCATATTATTCCTTATAAGGAAACTCATTTGCATTTCAAACTTTTAAAAGTTAAAATAAAAATCTAAACTGTAGAAATAATTTCCTTTAACGAACAAAATTTGAAAAGATAAAGCGTTTCATTTATAATAATAATTCTGCGAACAACTACTACAATTTGTGAAACTCGGTATTATTTCGATTCTAGTAGGTATTCGTAAGCTATCATTTTACAGAAAAGTTTCAGGTTGGCAATTATTTCATTCACTAAACTTCAAATGTTACCTCTATGTTTTTTGTCTTAAAAAGTTATTCAAGATTTTCTCATTTAGCGCTTTATATTTTTAATTGAAAAGCATAGTTTCTCGGCTTTAATAAATCGATCTCTTAAAGTAACAAATCATCTGGTAATAACTGATGACGGGTTCAATATTATGAGGCAGCCTTCAAATTTTGGCTAAAATGAAAGTCGAGTCACGGTAATGTTTCATTCTGGCATATTTTCATAACCAAGCTTCAAAACCAGGTATTTATGTAAGGAGCTGAAATATTATTCAGCATTTAATAAACGTTGCACTCATGTTGCACTGGCCTTAAGCCTTCAAGTAGCTTGATATTGCTTTTTCTGTTCTCTTCGTATCGACAGTACATGTACAGTCAACAAAAGAGATAAGTATGCAGGATCGTCGGATATAGTTGAAGTTTAGTAAGAATGTTCTCGAATAAAATTTAATTTTATTAATAGAAAACAAACAGTTCATTTATGAAATTAAATTTCAGTCGAAAACATCCATCGGTTTCTTACTAAACTTCAACTATATGCGACGATACTTATCTCTTTTGTTGACTGTACATAATTATATTATAATGGTAGCCCAGATACTGATGTTGTTATTTATTAACTTGTCACATACGATAGCCTAATAGAAGCCGTTTGCATGTTAGCACTCAACGGGTTTCCCGATTATATTTATCGTCGGATCGCCTGTATATTTCGTATGAACAATCGCTAGTTCATACGACATTTGTTATGTTAAAGGATGACATGGAGTTCCTTAAAACTCATCAAAAATTAGTCAAAATGTAGTTTATTTATTTTTATTCGAGAGGAATGGGATAAGGAATTAATTTTACGATACGTGGGTAACTCATCAAGCCCACACATGAATGCGGTACATTTCGACTTCAAATATCAATCTTGCTTCATATGATTAGGAACTACTTACTATATGTAGAGTCACCGACAAAAGACGACCTACATAGGTAAGTACAGACGCCAGCACATCGACCTACCCGAAATTGTCAAATTTAACCAATCAATTTTGAGCCTTATGCTTTAGTAATAAAATTTAAAATGTATTAAAGAAATTTGACAGATTGTAGTAGGTTGATGTACATAAATTACACATGAGGAAGTTCTTATACAGGAAAAAAAATAATCAGTGCGCAAACTGTAACCATGAATTCAGCATATGATTCTAGAAAAGATTGTTGTTCCATACATTTTGACCGCGTAGGTAGGTATTGAGCTGATCGCATATTTGTCAGCAAAGTACGCGGGGCACGCGCCGTACGAGCCGCATTTTAGAATTCGTTATATGACATCATGTGAAACCTCGCACATTTCACCCGCACCGTATTCGCCGCATTTCGTAAAATGCTGTAGGCATTCGAATATTGAAAAACCGACATGCGGCGCGTACGGCGCGTGCGACGCGTACGATGCTGATAAAATATGCGACCACCTTTGTACTTTACTATGAAATAGCAGATTTTGCACAACTCATGATACGAAGCATTAGAGAATACTTTACGATCGATTTTTTTTCCTGCAACTGTTTCTATTGTTATACTCCTGCTAGTACACAGAACCTACTTAATTTATGCCTACCTATACTATTGTATAGATAATTGAATGGATATTAATTCTGTACTTTTCAAAAATTGATTTAATGCAATAGAAACGAAAAAACATCGAAATATTTCAAAAAAATATCCTGGCAATCAAGTGTGAAACCTGAAAACATTGTAGCTTGCGAAAAAATCAAATAATTGTGTAATTATTTTTAATACGTTTGTTTCACCCTTAGGAGGAACCCTTTTGAAAATGAATCTTTTATTGAAAGTAGTTTAATTACTATTAATAAAAAACTAACTGAAATAATATAATATCTATATCTATGGTTTTTTATACGATCAAATGAGCATTATGAGTCGTGCACTTTTGGATTTTCCAATTTTTTTTTATAACCGACTGAAAATTTCTACGGTACGGGTCTAGAATCATATGCTGAATTCATGGTTCTAGTTTGCGCACTGGTTATGTTTTTCCCGCAAGTATATTAAGTATATATTATAATATATATGTAAATAGTATGTATAAGTATCGTAGGTTTTTAACCGATTTATGTATTTGTGTACCTTCTTTATTTATAATTCAATAGCTTTAATAGTTTTTTTAATCATTGTTCCTCTCAACCAACGTACCTGCCATTTAATCTCTTCATCACCCTTGGTTGACTGGTAGAGAATACTTAAGGCATTAAGTCCGCTTTTGTACGTTTTTGGGTGCGAAAAGATTAAAGAAATAAATATATATTTTAAAAGACATAACTTCAAGGCGTGGATATACAACATAATCATGATAGAAGAGCTTCCTTAACCGGACGCCGTCGTTTTAGCTTTTAAAATTATTTACTAGAAATATAACTTTCAAGGCCGCCCAGATTATCTTGTACTCTCTGTGGGTGATTAACTCGATGTAACTTTGTACAAAATTCCTATCTGTTATGATAAGACTTGTAATCTAACCTACATTATTAATGGGTTATGTTTTGCAAGTAATCCAATTACCGTAAATCAAATAAAAACACGGGCATAAAAATGTAGGTAATTTACCTAGTATTCTCATTGAGATCACTGTTTTGGTAAAAGCTTTTTCCAAATACGCACTGATTACTCATAATACCTAATTTACAGCTCCAGGGGTGCCTGAATGAAATATGCTTAAAACATTATAAAGTAATGATCAGGTCATAGAAGCTTTATATTTTACTACAAACTCGCCCCTACTTCGCACGGTTTATGCGACTTGACAACATTGAGATTTAATTTTCTTTATTGTATGTAAGTTGTATAAAAAAAAAAAAAAAACTCTTGGACTCTAATCCAACAAACGATCTGTTTGTGGACGAGGGGACGAAGACTTTGTCGGCATGTCAGAAGTACTGTGAGAGGGATGTATGAAAGTGTTGTTAACTTTTTTTTACTTGATGATTTTATATTTAATATTTTATGTGTTTCTTTTGTGTGTGTCTTTTTTGTGTGTATTTAATTTCTATAATTGGTTTTAAACAGTTTTAATTAAATAGATAAAAACCCCAAATAAATTGGGATAAGGGCAGGAGAATGATGATGATGTATGTCAGTTGTATTACACACATAAACCTTCCAGAATAAAATGATGGTGAAAACCGCATCGAACAGGATAACGCGTTCAGACGCCGTTGTAAAAGTTGGCCATCACGGGACGCCCGGCAGATGTGAATGTTCAATAAAAATATGGAGTAAAATAATAAAAAAGAGTAGAGCTTTTTAATAAAATCAATGTTTTTTTTCTCGTGGTAAATAAGTAGTACCTATCGCATAAGCAACTACTTCCAGTTCATTTCTGTTTTCCTGATAGTTACAGGACATGACAGACAGGTAAGATATAGAACAGTTTTAAGACTTCTATCGATATAGTGAATAACGAATACTTTATATTCCTCTTTGTGTTTAATCGTTGGTGCACAACTGAGACAGATCGTTTAGGCGCCTATTTTCTGTTAATTTCTGTCACCCTGGTACTTTTCCAAACAACAAATGATGCAATTTCAAAACCTGTACTTTTACCATTATTGAGCTAAGTAGTAAGTCGCTGTAGTTCCAGTTAATTTCTGTTGGTAGTTTTAATAAATAAAGAATCAGGACAGTTGAATTTTAAAACGTCTATCGATATAATTTATTACGAATCCTTCATGCTCTTCTCTATGTTTCATCGTTGGTGCGTTTCGAGGAATACCCTGAATTAATATACAAGGTGCGCATGAAAAAACACATAATTTTTAGATTGGTTATATCTAGAAGATATAAGTACTAATACTAAGTACTAATGGAATCCTCATAGTCATATTTCTCTAGGATAAAGTATACCTTCATGAACAATATAAATACTTAAATAACAGGTACACAGAAACTGTCGATAACTCGATACCGACTGCCGATTTTCGTGTTTCAATGCAGAGTCAAAGCAGCTTTCAGATCTGATGAAAGAGCGGCGCGAAATGAAATTGCAATCTTCAGTCGGCATGTCAGTGAACAGACTGATCTGCAAGTCAATGGGATGCGACACTCCAATTTAATATCACAATCTGATGTTTGTAACTGGGCGCTAACAACAGATAGTAATCGAATGAAATAAACGAAATTCTCGTAACATATTGAAATTGATGTAACGTTTGCTTGTTTTTATGTTCGAGATTCTTGTAGGTTAATAAACTTTTTGTGGCTTCAACATTGATCATGTATCCAACAGTTCAGTGATCTAGGTATGGTTCTATGTAACGTTATCGTAACGTGTTTATCTGTTTATAGATAACAGGCTTACGAAAACTGGATAGAAAGGTACTACGTTAGAAAAAGCTTCCAATCCACCGAGTGTAGTAAACCTTTATGTCAGTACTCGTTTGGATCCAAGTGCTCGTAAAAGATGTTGTTTAAAAGTCGATGGCGTCACGAAAACGTTCACGAACCTATAAATATTTAGCACGAAGGTCGGGTAGGTAGCTTGTCATCAAAAACATTAAAACGATTAAAACTCAATTACACAAAAGCATCGATTTTACAATGAAATATCGAAATATCCGTTATATATTTCAAAAGAACTTTTTCATTTATCGGTTTCTAAAGAAGCTAATTTTAATTTAATAGTCAACAAAGAATCGGTTACAACCTCAATTTATTGTGTTTTGTTACAAAGATATCAATGGAAGGGTCGAGCGTACGGTTCTATTTCCAATAAGTCACTTCTTATTAAAACTGTAGCCACAACCAAGTGTTTTTAACATAGCGTGCCATTAATCTTACGGAAGAAGCCTGGGTAGCTCGCGAAATTAAAATTTTCTTAATATGAATAACAATTTCATGAAATATTAATCAAAAGGGTGATATGGACTTAAAGGGTTTTATTGGTGATTTTAATTATTATAATTCTGTAAATACATGCTTGGAGCAGTGGTGGCTCTTTACTTTGTGTAAATTATTTCAACACCACTGCTCTCAAAACGGTGAAGGAAAACATCGTGAGGAAACCCGCATGTCCCAGAATCAAAAATTCGAAGACATGTGACATCTGCTAACCCGCACTGGGACCGCGTGGTGGATCCCTCTCACTGAAAGGAGGCCTGTGTCCCAGCAGTGGGAACATTATAGGCTGATTATGATGACCTGCAATTTGCAAAAAACGTAAAAAAAATTGAAGGTTGCGGGTGACCCTGTTGCAATTAAATATGAAGAAAGAATATCGAAGTATTTAACAACAAGACCAAAGAAACGATGGATGACTTGTTGGAAAGGTGATATGGCTACAAAGAGGAAAGAGGGTGCATTGACTAACTTGAGATGACGGCTAATAGAGATGTATGGAAGAAGAAGACGAAGAAGAAGATAAGAGCAGTGATAAATGTTAGAAAGAGAATATACATATAGGTAGAATAAGTGAGTAAGTAAGCATCACTTTCAAAAATGTATCTTCCCAAAATTTAATATCCGTTACATTCGGAGAAAGCTCGTTCCTCGTGAAGGAGTGAGCGTTCACTTTGCAACCACGCATCTAGCGTGGTGTTTTCTCCCGTGTGTTGACGATTTTAGATGAGTCTACGCCCAGCATTCTGATACAGAAGTTATTCAAAGCGAGCCGAATCGATTACAAGTTGTGAATCATACGGTATGACGTCTATTGAGATTCAACATAAATTAAATTAAGACAAGTTGGCAGTCGATATGACTATTGTAATAAATGATGACTATTTTAACTTTAAAAAAAAAACACGCTTTGTAATCGTTGATGTCTTTACTAAGCGTATCAAAGGCACATCTAATATAACACGATTAAACAATAGTAGATAGGTATCGATTTGATATATCGATATATCGGTCGTCGAGAGTTGAGGAAAAGAATAACAGCCACTAATGTATGTATTATTTTTATGCTTTTATGAAAAATATAAGTACCTAAGTCCGTATCAAATCACAAGAGTTTTCAAAGAATATTATACTAGATTTATATACAAGTTATCTTGTTTAAATCTACTAAAATATATGTATATGTGACGCATATCAATAAACCAATGATAAATAGGTATACTTATAATCCTACGTGGATGCTAGATAAGTAGACACCTACCTGTCTAACATAATAATGTAAAATAAAATAAGTACCTACATATTGTAGTTTCGACCAGATATTTTCCTTGCCTAAGGTAACCGTAGTTTTGGAATTTGAATAATAAATACAAGAAAATAAAATTGAACAATAGGCTAAATTCTTCGTTATTACAGTACTAGCTTTTGCCTGCGGCTTAGCCCGCGTGGATATTGGAAAATATCCCACGGGAACGTACTACTGGGATTAAAAGTACTATTTGTTAATCCAGGTTTTTAACTACGAGTATCTGTTTGCCAAATGTAATCTAAAATTCATTTAGCCGTTTTCGCGCCAATCCGGAACCCGAACACACATCGATACAAACGGAAAACAAATTCTTCGTTACTATTTCATTAAATGTACTTATAGATCTAGAGTGAGATGGGACTGACTTATTTATGATTAATATTCAGCAGACGGTTTTGTACCATAAATCCTAGCCTAGCTAGACTGAGTCGATGTGTTTATTTATTTTTATGAAACAGTATCTATTCTACAAATTATAATTCGTCATAGACACTTCTACACTATGAGACACGAGCAACGTACTTCATACCTAATATTAGGTATATTAGTATATAACATCCTTAGTTGAAACGATTCCTGGTTTTATTATGAGCAGGTAATCATATTGTAAAATACTACATGTATACTCGTAATGTATTTACGTTCACAAGTAGGTACACGTTCACATAGTTGGAAAATACAAGGTCACACTTACACTGTCACTTTACGAAGTAAAGCATTATCTAACGCTTCAGTTAAAGCACATACAATTTAGATAAATATAATTATCGTGCTTGAAATATTTATCTACATAATTCAACGAGAGTGTATAATACGCGCCACAAAAGATGAGACTTGACAAGCCTGTAGTAGGGAGTTTGCCCGGTATGTCATGCACGAAATAGTTACCCATAATGTGTATATCTATTTAGGGATTTATCGATGACATTTAGATAAAAATTCACAACAATATTATAATATTTATTACAAAATAATAAAGTTTAAAATAAAAGCCAAGTCTCATCTTTCGTGGCGACCCTACTCACTGCCTACTTTACTGATTTAATACAAAAGTAGCATTATCATCCAAGTAAGCTGACTGTAACATTGTGCGACAATATGGAACTGGAATTCACAACAGGTCTTAATATAAAGTTTAAATACAACGTCGGTTAAAATGGGAAATGTCGTGTGACACGGCATAGTCGTAGGTGAGCGCGCGCGCAGAGCTCACACATGTCTCGGTGCGAGATCACCGGGTCGTAAAAATGACGCGATGACTACTTAAACAACCGCGAGAAGGATCTCCCCAGTACGTCACGAAAAAATGCAGAACGGTGACTAGTGGCATAGTGAACGCGGCACGTTCAGTGAAGTGCATCGTGCAAGGGACGTGGAGAGCGGCGCGCTCAGCTGTTGCCGGTCCGCGGGGCCCGCTGATGCCCGGGCAGGCCTAGAGTCTCCGTGGACGCGCTAATCGCTTAGTCACGGCGCATGCCGTCAGTGCCGCCACACTCGCGCACAACATCTGTGATAAAATCGTACTTCACCTCCACTCTTGTGATAAAATGTGATATTACATCGATAGCCATGGGTTTTTTAGATGGTGTTTCGTTTTCTGTGTTCAAAAGGTGTCCCAACCTCAAACTGAAAAGAAGATGCAAAGGACTAAGGTAAACAAACATATTATACAGCATGGCATAATAGTAAATATAGGTGCATATATGTACTAAGACAGGAAGATATTACAGGCATTGTCTACTTGTTGTTTGTCATTCGATGCAATTATTTAATTCGGACCATACGTCGCGATTACTTAACAAGGTAATTGTTTTGCGGAAGACTATTTATAGCCATATATAGATACTTGTGTGTCTGTATTTTGTTTACATTTAAACAAACACTACAGTGTGTTACATCATAGCAAGATTTAAAAAAATACTGTTTACAGTTTAATTTTAAATATTCAGAATTAACAGGGAATCGTTATTGTAAAGTTAGCACTGTTATAACTGTTATTTTTACGAACATTTCCATGTTAAAAATTGTGAATTTCATTCAACCAAATAGGAAACAGTAAGTATACTGAGAAGCCGGCAGTTTGTTATCTACGATAAGGTGTCGTGAGGTAGGCAGGTAACCGCACCAGATCGGAACGAACAACGTCACTCTTGGTGAAGATAACTGTTTACTGCAAATCTAGTACAGAGTCTTTACGTGTCTGTGTTATTATAAAACATAGTTTGCGTTCACGTTCCGTGTCCCACATTGCCTTTAGCGTTACTGATGGCTCCGACAGATGTGTCCTTGATCACCAATGGCTGTAAAATAACAACAATTAAAATCATAAAGTTTTACAAAATCCACAAAACATTATTAAATACCATGATATTATTTTTATACTGGAGACTCGTGATCAAACTAAAACATTTAGGCCATTAAACATTAATTTGATTCGTAATGTATTTTTAATGATGCTGCTATCAGTTTGACTGTTTTTTTAAATATTTCTATTTTATATACATATTTTGTAGCGGAAATTATTTGAGTTGCTAATGTAGTATGACAATATTGTCATCTATAGTCAGGTGATTCTGTTGACACAATTGCAAGTACTTAAGAACTGAGTACAGCTTTCTGCTTCATCAAGCATGTCACCCTTGAACGACATCTTACTACAGAGCCCACTCGACTCAACGTGAGACAATCAAATCGATTCATTATCGTTTACCTCGTTTAAAACATTTCAGTTATGAAATGTCTGACATTGTAACTTACAATAATGTAATCAAGCATACATCGAGTTCCTTTGTTATGTAAATGCCAAATTGACTTTTACCGATTGACAAACTTGAACTTAATACTTACAAGTGTATTTGCCCATACTTAGGTGATACTTAGATAATAAATACAAGATCAATTACTAATGTTAATGAGCGTAGCATCGTCGATGATTGTTGATTAAAATGCAATTACGCAGGTGCCATTTCTTGTTACGTTAAGTAGGTATGTTATTTATATGTATGTATGTAGTTTTTTTTATCAATGATTGAAAAGAATTGATATCTTATATTATACCTAGATCAATTGATCAACAGATCAACATATTGATATAGATCAAAGTTTTTCCATATTTAATTAGAACTATGTTTTCCTGACCTTGTCATCATAAACCAGATATCGTATTATCACACTAGCAATAAAGTGACTTAATTTATTCTACCCCTGTGAGAGAGCAAGTTGCCTTGGCACATATAAAGTTACATTTTGATCCAGGGACTATGTTTTATTCAGGTAACTATATAAGTATCTGTATGACACACAATTGTGGTACGGAACCGTGGCAACGTTCCGTGACGCTGAAACGGATCGGTGACTTTGAATGACGACCTGGAATGTTAACTTTAAACACCAGTCCATAGGGCCCAAAGTCGTCTAAACGCCATAAAATAACGACAATTAACACAAAAAAAGTTCTGTTACAAGGGCTAAGCTAAATTGTTTGGAGGGGTCGTGGTTGGCTCGGCCGGAACTTTTAAAATCTGCAGTTATTAATTGCGCGAATGAGCAATCAAATATCGTTCTACTACAAACATTATCGGAAGTAATTCCAATATTAAAACAGACGCCAAGGTTAATTGTTTAAAATTAATGAACGATTGATTTGTAACTAGCTTTTTCTTTCGAGTCGGTAAAAACGCCACATGGTTTACCAGGGTCCATCTTCCTACATTTTTATACACTTGACGTAGACTTTAACATACTCAATGATTCAATTATCATTAAGTACATTGTGCTTAACTTTTTATGCGATTTAATAAAGTGGTTGTAAAAATGCCATGCGTGTTTTGAGAATTACTAAAAAAAGCCCCGTAGGTATAACTGTCCCTCGTTGGTATTGGTATGCTCGACATAGTTCCAACATATTTCCAGTTAAAAGTCCATGATTTGCGAATTTCTACACAAGGAAAAACCAATGTAAGTGAGTTGTTAATGCTACCAGAACATACCAACTCAATCAATTTAAAACCATAGATTATCAAGTAAACACTGGTTAATCCAACTTCTGGTCACTGACCTATAAAATATGCAAATATGCGGTCATTCCATTAATCTCTTAGTAGTCGTCTTAGCACTGCACACAGTGACTCCATTATTACAAAGTGTATCTATAAGCTTCCATGCTTTGATCTTTGTGCGTCACACTATGACATCAGAATGTAGACAAGTCTCAAATGGAAATAATCTACGTGATCACAATCACAAAGCTAAGCACGTAAACATCAACGTTATTATTTAAATGGAACAAAAATCGAACAAACTGAGAGAAGAACAGACAAGTTTGTCCACACTCCGTTTTTATTTGTCCATGATAAATTGGGATTCATTTTACCCCTTTTTAAAAGTGAAAGGAACTCATTGTGCTGTCACAGGTCAATGCCGAACATCGAGTAATGGAGGATGCGTCATGCTCCATTTAAGAGGTCCCTATAATAAATGACTGTATGGAAAGTTGACATTTTGAAACCACTTGCTGTGTTCCAAGAAAGGATTATTACATTGAAGCATTGAATGGATCAAGTCAAACAAGGTAGTGTGACGAAGCCCTGAATCTCCACGATAAGCTTGCAAAACACGAGCGACACGCGTCGACGACGGAGGCAACTGCAGGCGACGACGCGTCGGCGGCTGCCGTCGAAAACATGTCGCTCGTGTATTTGAGCACTGTATTCAAATACACGAGCGACCCGTTGGCGAGGGCAGCCGCCGATGCATCGACGGCTGCCGCCGAAAATATGTCGCTTGTGTATTTGAGCACTGTATTCAAATACACAAGCGACCCGTTGGCGACGGCAGCCGCCGATGCGTCGACGGCTGCAGTTGGCTCCGTCGTCGACGCGTGTCGCTCGTGTGTATGAAGTATATGAACACTTAGTTGAAAAACAGCAATTAAGTTAAAAGTGGACATCGCCCAAAAAATCTTCAGAACCAAATTATAATAATTATGAACACGTATCAACATTACGTTTAGAATCATCCGACCCAATATCAATTGATCCAATTTTTTTGAATTATGTATGTTGGGGAGAGAGACCCTTCTATAAAGATACCTACTTCGAATTTGTTGAATTATCGAATAACCCGACAAGTTCAATATCCTGTAAGTCTTTTGTCTGGATATTCCGAGTCCACTCATGAACGGACCCAAATATTTCGAATAGAATGTCACAATTTATTTTTAGAATGTTTTTCCTGCAATATGAATGAATTAGAATACCTACGTAAGTCTTACGCACACGAACTAAAAATCCATTTTAGGTAAGTATATAAAATGACTAGAAAATACTAAATATGGAAAAGGGGAAAATACTAACTACCACACTAGTTATTTTCCTCGTTTTCTTATAATAAAATTAGGTGCCTACATAAATTATTAAAAAAAACCGTTCGAGTGCGAGTCGCACTTGCATTCGTGTGCGAGTGCGGGTTCCGTACGTCCGTACAATACATAACACTACATATAAAAAAAAACACGTATCCTGTATGTATCTTCCTTTCATTTCTAACTTTATTAAGTATTTGTTGTTATAGTGGCCACAGTAGTACACACACTGTGAAAATTTTAAGTGTGTACCTATTACGAGTCAAAAAGCTGTGTCACAGTCGGACGGACGGACAGTGGAGCCGTAATAGGGGGTTCAACCCTTTGGGTACGGAGCCCAAAAAATACAATCAGATATTTTGTACTTATGATTTTCCTTTAACGCTTTAGTTCGTACCGTACAAGGATAATGTCAGTAAAATAGTAGCCATAAAAAAATGCTAGTCATCGGATATGACGACATTGAGATCACTAAACAAACACTGTTCGTTTTATTTGTTCTTTTTTGTTTACATCACCATTATTGACTAAACTGCAATACTCAGCATGTTCCGAACGTGTGAATCATTCATTATGTATTGTAATTTTTGGATCAATGAAAGAAAGACGCAACTGGTGAGGAAATACTGGAAACCTAAGTTTATTTTTATTGCATAAACATAAACCTTATCGGCCTGGTTTTATTATGGTTTTCTGCAACTGCCTTTATCTTCACACCAATTTTACACACGGTATTACAATCGATATAAAATTATAAACATTTAATATTAACTTGACCACGTATAATTCAGAAGCCAGTAATCCCTTTGTTCCCACTAGTAGGTACCACCGAACTGTACCACTGGCGGTACTAGCGGGAAATTTCGTTCTCTATAGTACCACCATTTAATTAGTGGTACTAGTGAGATAGTCTTTATTGAGTGACATCACGTTTACTGACATCAACATCACCATTCTCCTTCCCTTATCCCAATTTATTAGGAGCCGGCGCAACATGTCTTTCCCTTCATACTTCTCTAATAGTCGTCATCACGATCATTCATGATGATCACGTTTAGTGACATATAACTATCATATACTTTTGCTGTCATTATCGACCGCGTGTGTGATACCGACCACATCGCAAACGCGTCGCAACCACAACGCACCACCAGCGACACCGCGATCTAGCGGCCGGCCATATCGCAAACACAACTTTTGTAGGGACCACAACGCAACTGCAAGAAGCCGCAGCGACATTATTCACACGTAACCACAGCTTGCCCACATTTTGTCGCTGCGATGTGGTGTGGTTGTGGTACGTGTGAATGGACCCTTAAAGTTAAGTAATAATTAATGTCTGCGTAACGGATATATTTACATTATAAACGATGATTAAAGTTAAGTGACGTTCAAACGTCAATAATGTATGGTTAATACAAGTTTAATAGAGGTCAGTGTTAAACAGTCACTAATCAGCATTTAACTTTATGCAACGTTTATGAATAAAGGGGTTAGGTAATGCTAAAGCTTGTCTTTTTAAGCAACGATTAGTAAGGGTAATAATGCTTAAAATTCACTGTAAAATACCCCACTTTTCGAAGTTACCTCAGTTTATGTTACACGGGATAATAAACTACTGATACGCCGCATTTACTCTTAGGTATTGTCGAAACAGCGTGACGACCCACATTGCACAGCGCGCTGCTAGAGATTTATATGTTTTACTGATACAGATGTTTGAGTCCGCTTGTTTGTGCATGTGGCATCTGTACGAACTTTACTCGGCGGGACTTAAGTTTTAATGCCGAGATTGTCCTTTACTGTAAAGGCTCTGATCGACGGGCGAGTAAAACCGCGGTTTTATGGCTCGTTGGTAAAGCTCACCGTTGTATCATTGCAATACCGCGGTTTTACATACCGACGAGCCTGGCTCGCGGCTCGCCATGTTTGCTATATTTTTTACTCGGCTCGTTGTACAAAACCGCGTGTCGATCATGGCCGGCGAGCCGAGCTGGCATTATCGGCGACAGCGCAAGAGGACGGACACGCTCCACATGATCCACATCACATTTTTGAATAATGGATTTGCGAACTCACAGCCGCGATTTTATAATAGAATTTATAAATGGAGATTTCCGAGAGTGTCCCTGTTATGGCAAAGTAAATTAAGCGACTATAAAAACAAGGGAAATCGCCTTGCAGCGTATAGGTAATAAACTCGTGCAGATTGCAAAAAAAATATGAACCGAACTCGGATATGTTTTACCTTCTGCCAGATATCTCATTGTAGCAGTCAAACGTTCATGAGGAGAAATGGCTTCTCGCATTATAGTGTTTTGCTTTTGTATTAAAGGTGTCACTAAAGACAACAATTCGTTGTACGATTCTTCCGACATTCTCAGATAATTTCTGTAATCAAGTGGTTCTGCTGACAATTCTTGAATTAAATGTGTGTGAGACAACGCTTGCTTTTTCTCAATCCAACTGTTAGCCCAAATTCTAGGGCGTTTTTCCCTTTTTTTTTCGTTATTTCGTGTTATGCTACAGCGAGATAACACAAAGCTTCAGACTCTGAACAAGACATGTTGCCTCAATTCGCATTCAGACACGACTGTTTAGCTCGCTAGTCGATCAGCGCCAACGAGCCGCAAGTAAAAACGTCGTCGTTCTTAAAACCGCGGTATACCTAGGGCTTTTTTGGATGGGAAATCATCTAATGACCCTCCCGCTCTGGATGGAGTGGAAGGGAGTGTCAGACTCTTACTGACTAAAACCTACCCGTGTTCCTTCCTTAGCCCTTTATGTTCCGGGGCAGCGGTAACCCTTTCGGACGATCCCGCTACCGCGGTATATGCCTTGTTCGTCGACCACCCACTTAAGATTGAAGTTTATGTTGACATAGAATTAAGTGAAAATTATACCCTTAAAACTGGGATGCAGAGACTTATTGAGACCATGGGCCACTTGGGCAAATGATGAACTAATGGCGGGCCACCAGCACAAATTAAAAACATAAAAATATCCAAAAAATTAAATTAAAAAATAATATACTACATAGTTTGAAGCGTGGCACTGCATTGTGCTTACAATCTTTTTAACATTTGGCTCAAATTTGCACCGTGCACCGCACAGCGAGCGCACTTAGTAACGCGCGCGATTCAAATTTATATTATTTGTAAAGCTCATTAATATTTTTCCTTCAAATGTACGAGGCAATATTTTTGCTGGCGGGCCACTGGCATAATGCCGGGGGCTGCATGCGGCCCGCAGGCCGCGGTATCTGCTCATTTCAGCAGCAGGTACCTAAAGATAATGTGAACCTTCACTTTTACTTTTACTGGCAGTAGGTATAAATGCTGCAGAAGTGAAGTTATTTTTTCACACGCTTAAAAACAACTCTGACCTCATCAAGAACTTCATTACTTATTGAAAAAAACCAATAGTAGCCAGTGATCGAATCGAATTCCTCGTTAGTTTGAAAATGTGGCCACAAGTACAACGGTAACCGTAAACCGGAATTAGATAATAAAAGGTAAATCTCATGATCTACTAGCTGTGCCCGCGACTTCGTTCGCGTGAATGTCGGAAAACAAATTGAATTTCATAGGTTTTAATTTATTTGCCCGGAATCCTAATTCTTTTTCTAAAATAAAACTAGCCCAATTTACTCCTTAGAATAACTATTTTCTCCTTCAGCTATCTGCCAATGAAAGTCTCGTCAAAATCGGTCCAGCCGTTTCGAAGATTAGCAAGTAGGAACAAACAGACGGACAGATAAACAAAAATGTTTAAAATTGTTTTTCTTCATAGGTATCGTATAACTTTCATATGCATTTAGTAAAAAACAGTTTTTTCGACATTACAAACAGACACTACAAATATATTTATTTGTAAGTATGTATGTATGTATAGATTTAAATTACGGGTCTATAACTTAATTAAATGAGTCTGTGCTTAAGTAAGGCCCTGCCTGTGACCGTGGATGCAAGCCTGTTGAGTCAAGATATGTCTGAGCAGAACCGGTTTGCCCACATGCTATATCTATTAGCACATAGTCCTCTGCAATGCCATAGACGGCAACTGTTATACAACGCACTGCTAATTTGCTATGTACGTTGAACCACAGATTACTAAGTTGAGCTTCTACGTAAGTTTTTGTTACATGTTAGCAAGTACACTATGGTATTGTTTGCTGGTCTAAAACAATACATCTACAAAAATAACTTCCATGCACGTCACACATGTTATATTTCTTGAAGGAATATTATAGACAGGTAGAAACTGTTTTACAGTATTAAACCCCGTATTTCATTGCATAATCAGCCTATAATGTTCCCACTGCTGGGACTCACGCCTCCTCTCTTCGAGAGAAAGTGGGCTGTAATTTATCACGTGGAATCAGTGCGGGCTGGTAGATGTCACATGTCTTCAAATTTTTGGTTCTAGGACATGCCGGTTTCCTCACGATTATATTCTTCATTGATTCTATTTATTCTGTATAACTTCATGTAGGAGCGAATTAATAATAAGTCAATTTCATATACAATTTCACTCTGCTAATGCGAATTACTTTACTGGAAACCTCAATAACACTGCTACAGTTATTAACCAAAGCTTTGATCTCACGGTTAGGAACCGCGGTTGCAACCACTCTGATTGCCTTTTACTTGCTTGATTTCCATTAAATAAAGTGTTCATTCAGTCTAACATTATATAAATAAAACCATGATGGTGGATGCGCAAGTTTACATAATAAATAAGTGTTGCTTTATCGTACTCACACTAAGCTGCGGTCTTAGGCAAATGAAGGATAATCTTAGAATTAATGAGGGTTGACTGAAAGGCAAACGACGCCGCGCCGCCGCCGCCGACGCAGACGCTTTCGTAATGACAAGCTGTGCGGTTTGCGAATATTTTACAATTGCCAAGTAGCTTTATGTTTGTACCTACCAATTAAATGATGAGACTTTTCTTGGAAAGTAATTCGAAAATGCAGCTTTACGTAGAACCTTTATTTCTACATTTATATATGTAATTTTTATAGTGTAGGTACATAATAAAGAGTATTTATTCCTATCTATCTTTATTCTTCTTTTCGTGTCGATGGTACTCTTCCTCTTTGTTGTTTTTTTAGGGTTCCGAACGTCAAAAGGAAAAACGGAACCCTTATAAGATGACTTCGTTGTTTGTCTGTTTGTCAAGACACTTTTTCTCAAGAAAGCGTGGAGTTAACAAGTTGAAATTAATATGAAATACTCAAGGCTGCAATCCCTTGAATCAGTGAAGTAAATGAAATATCCGAAACCCGTTTTACAAAAAAAAAATTTTTGGTGATTACAAACTTATTTGCAGTTGGTAAACTGACCGCGAGCTATGTTGATATATTATGGGGACAATAGTTTACTCATGGCAAAGTTAAGTTTGTCCCTCAATCCAGTTTATTTTTTCCTTAGAGCAATATTCAGTGCTTTCATAGTTTATAAACTTCAGTAATGTTGGTGAATGTAGCTGTACATTACCTAACTGCTTATACTGTTATACGTACTTACTTATTATTATTTACAAGTAAGTTTATAGATTTGTCAAACGAAAAAACGAGAAAAATATTTGAAACACGATTCCCTTGATAAACTATTTATATACTACAAATTTGTACGGAACCCTCGGTGCGCGAGTCCGACTTGCGCGTGACCGGTTTTTTTATATAGTTTAAGCCCAGTAGGTAACCTGGACGGAAAACATGGTGAGGAAACCGGCATATCCTAATGTTACATCTACCAACCCACACTGGGCCCGCGTGGTGGATTATGGCCCACTCCCTCTCACCGAGAGGAGGCCAGTGTCCCAGCAGTGGGAACGTTATAGGCTGATTATGTGTGTCATGTGTAGGTAACAACGTTGATTGCGGCATCAGTGGAATTTTTAATTAAATACTAGCTGCTGCCCGCGACTTCGTCCGCGTGAACTCCTATGGTAACTAAAAGTTTTTTTTGTAAAATAAAAGTAGCCTAAGTTACTCCTTATTACATCAGCTATCTGCCAGTGAAAGTCCCGTCAAAATCGGTCCAGCCGTTTCAGAGATTAACCGGAACCAACAGACAGACAGACAAAAATTCAAAAAAATGTTTTTTTGGTATCTGTACCGTGTATACATCCATATTTATTTAGTAAAAAGCTGTTATTTCAATATTACAACAGACACTCCAATTTTATTTATTTGTATAGATTTACTTAACCTACCGTTGTTTGGAATAGAGCCCTGCGTGGGATTTGCACTAGTAGTTTACGTTATTATTACATGAAAATTAGCGAAAGACAGGTCCCTACTCAACAGAATTATTTTCATTAAATTATCCCTTCTAAACAAAATTATTATGATGTAGCTACAACAACGAACAAATTTCCATCAAGATCCCTTTTCAAAGGGTATATTAATTGGCTTGGGTTAAAGTGTTATTTTTGTTGTAACAAAGGAGCCTTTGTTTCCCAGTATTATTGTTGACGATCGAGGTCGCCGATATAATTGCATGCAGCGTGGACAAAATAAATAGCCGTAGACATATAGCCGTGCCGTACATGATTAGCTGCATGCTCGGCGACCGCTTTAATTGCCCGGCAGTTTGGTTTATTCACACACGTCTCGTTAGTGCGATGACTTGAAAGCACAAACTACAGTTTTATAAGGTTTTATACACCTACGAAGCGTTCATGTATGTTTGGAATCTTGTGTGGACATGTTAAGGGAAATACATGCTCGGAGGTGAGACGGATTCAAATATTTCTTGTTTTAATAGGCTCTGGAATAAAACTGTTTGGATGGTCGCGCTTCTGACGGAAGTCGCTTTTCGTCGGTCGCTTAACGCCAGAAAGGACAAGTAGAAAATTTAACCTTAAGGCCGTTTGTCCACCGCCACGTCAACGGGGCGTCAATGAAAACGAGATGACAGTGCCGAAGTAGCGATACACACTTTTACTATGGCCGCATGTCCACCGCACGCCGTCACCGGGACGTCACGTTCAGTCCTAATAATATTCTTCTCGTTTCTTGTTGACGTCCCGTTGACGGTGGCGGATGGACAAACGGTGTCTCGCACATCAAGGTTGAATGTTTTATTATTCCCTTGTCCGTCCTGGCGGGCCTTACGCGACCGACGACGATACCCGACGCATCTTCCATTAAGATGTGCGACCACCATATATTATAAGAAGATTATTATCTACATTGTTGTAACTGACAATAAGGTTACTAAAACTACTGAGCCGTATATGTAAGTATTTACAACGAAAAACTCGAAGTTGGTATTTGGACGATGGAAACATGTGATTTTCCCCATAGATTAATTTGGTCAAATTTCAATTGGTCCATGGAGCACCGACGAACAAAAATATGATCGAAGGCCTCTAGCATCAGATAAAAAACGTATTGATACTTGTGATTGAGGCAGAAGAATATTACTACAGTGTGGAGAAATGAATCGGCAGCAATCATGACTTATTCCAGTACATACAATATGGAACTCGAACTATAATCACATGGAATTAAATATACCTATATAATCGGTGTACGTTACCCTAGCAGGAAAGTAGCTCCTAGAGTGATATGAGTGGAACGTATAATTAGTGCGTAATCTGCTGTAAATGTGCGCCAAATAAAAAATTTGTGCGCTTTGTCGTTTTGGAAAAAAACGGAAAAAACGATTCCTGCTAGGGTAACGTTTTTCCAGCAGGAAAATTCTAAACGAATGATCGGAGAGAGAAATATTGTGCATGGGCAGAGAGCTTATATTTGTGCAAAAATGTGCGCTGAAAATATAATTTGTGCGTCTTCAGGTTTTCGAGATATTGAGTTTCCTGCTGGAGTGACGTTTTGCAGAATCGTGTATCTCTAAAACTATTGTATGTGCGCCTGTAGAATAAACATACACGAGTAGCCCTTAATTTGTGCGTATTTGTGACAGAATTAGATTCAAGAAAATATTTATAATTTTCAAGTAATCGCGCTTTTTTGAAAACGCGAAAACATGTCACAGCGCCTAAACGAGAAAACGTATAAGATCGCTGAAAACTGTGTTCGGTCCTTCTTGATGCTAATAATAACCATAACAAGTTTCAAAAGTGTACGTGCTTGCTTTATTGAATTAATATTGCCTAAAGTCAAAACGACGGGGTCGTAACTTTGACGGCAAAATACAAGAAATCGGCTCAACCCAAGATGTGTAGTTTAAACCAAAAATTAGTGCGTCTAGTCAAGAATATATAGTTAAAATGTTCAGCTTGGAATGTTTCGCATTCAGTAGATATAAGCAAAAAACATAACATGTAAACAACGGCTGGTTATCCGACCAAATTCGAATGACCACAAAAAAGCGACGGATTCATACATATCGATGACATTCTTAACTTTACTCACGAACCGGTTGACACGTGTTGTGCCTGAGTACACTGAAGTAGAAAAGAAGTAAAAAAATAAACTTGTTATTAGATTATATTCTACTAGCTTGCGTGACTTTGCACATGATTAAGTCATCATCTGCCTAGCCTTTTCCCAACTATGTTGGGGTCGGCTTCCAGTCTAACCAGATGCAGCCGAATACCAGTATTTTACATGGAGCGACTGCCTATCTGACCTCCACAACCCAATTACTGGGTAATACGATACCCCTTGGTAAGACTGGTTGTCAGACTTTCGGGCCTCTGACTACTCGTAACTACTGTCAAAGATCCACGAATGACAGCCGGGACCAACGGCTTAACGTGCTTTCCGAGGCACGGAGGGGTCTCAGTATGTAAAGATGGTCACCCATCCACAGACCAACCGCGGCAAGCGTCCCTTAACCTGATCGATCGACCTGTGCGGCTGTTATTATTTAGCCACGGACCCCTCTCCTCTCCGCACATGATTAAGTAAGTACATTATAAAAAGTAGCCTATGTGCTATTCCAAGGAATAAGCTATCTTCTTCATTCCAGCTTTCATTAAAATACATACAGCAGATAACATATTATTGTGATGGAGCGTCAGCTCAAATCTAACATTAAAAAATAATATATATTGGCCCTTTAAGTTTAATATAAGTTGCAGGAAATATTTTGATCCAAGCTTCCTCACGTCGGGGGACGGCTAATGAAAATTGGAAGTTAACAGCAGCTATGTTTTCTACAATAGCATGCATTCATTATTGCTGGGTTTAAACCCCCCCGTGACCCCGACGTGAGGACGCTTGGATCAAAATATTTCCTGCAACTTATATTAAACTTAAAGGGCCAATAATATATTATTTTTTAGTTTTTAGAGGTTTTTGTTTGAGTCGGGGTTTTTTTAAATTAACTTTTATTTCTTGCTTTTTAAACTTAAAAATATTATATTACTAGTAAAGTAAATATGCTATACGATCGACACGTGACTCGCCGAAATCTGCAAAGCTGAATCTCCCTCAAAACTAGGTCATATAATTGCAATCAAATGTTTGAACGCAACTGTACGGACAACAGCTTAGGTTTAATACGACCAATAAAGAAGACCATCGATATGTATGAATCCGTCGCTTTTTTGTGGTCATTCGAATTTGGTCGGATAACCAGCCGTTGTTTACATGTTATGTTTTTTGCTTATATCTACTGAATGCGAAACATTCCAAGCTGAATATTTTAACTATATATTCTTGACTAGACGCACTAATTTTTGGTTTAAACTACACATCTTGGGTTGAGCCGATTTCTTGTATTTTGCCGTCAAAGTTACGACCCCGTCGTTTTGACTTTAGGCAATATTATTCAATAAAGCATGCACATACACTTTTGAAACTTGTTATGGTTATTATTAGCATCAAGAAGGACCGAACACAGTTTTCAGCGATCTTATACGTTTTCTCGTTTAGGCGCTGTGACATGTTTTCGCGTTTTCAAAAAAGCGAGATTACTTGAAAATTATAAATATTTTCTTGAATCTAATTCTGTCACAAATACGCACAAATTAAGGGCTACTCGTGTATGTTTATTCTACAGGCGCACATACAATAGTTTTAGAGATACACGATTCTGCAAAACGTCACTCCAGCAGGAAACTCAATATCTCGAAAACCTGAAGACGCACAAATTATATTTTCAGCGCACATTTTTGCACAAATATAAGCTCTCTGCCCATGCACAATATTTCTCTCTCCGATCATTCGTTTAGAATTTTCCTGCTGGAAAAACGTTACCCTAGCAGGAATCGTTTTTTCCGTTTTTTTCCAAAACGACAAAGCGCACAAATTTTTTATTTGGCGCACATTTACAGCAGATTACGCACTAATTATACGTTCCACTCATATCACTCTAGGAGCTACTTTCCTGCTAGGGTAACGTACACATATAATCGTGCTATAAAACGTTTAAAATTACATGGAAGTAATGGTACAAAACATTAATTTTATCTGCCGAAACGAAAATCTGTCTAAACGGAGAAACAACCCCTGCAAAGTACCATCTATATGGAACTACTGGGAATAAAGGCGCACTTCTCTATCTAGCCACACTTCTTTCACGCAGTCCCCATGTTTCATTGACCTTTCCCTTACTATTGCCATCCACATAAACTTGATTACATTCTCGCTTATTAAGCGGATCGGTAGTATTGTCGCTGTTTAGTTTTATTAATATTAATGCACGAAGTATGTACCTACAACTTATTGTGAATGTGGACTAAAAGTTGTTGAAATAAGTCTTCAAAGGTCAAGGTAAAAAGGCTCCAAGGTTCAGGTTCTTGGAGCATTTTTCTTCTAAACTAAAAGTATGACTCCGTTTTGAAGTCCTGTGTACCTGTGTTCTACATTCCTATAGTGTGTGAAGTGCTTTGACAAATTAAACAAATGAATCACTGTCAACAATACATTTTTATTACCAAATATGCCACGATGGAGGGTTCACAATCAATTTACCATTTCGACAAAGTTACATTCTACGCACGGACATCTGTTTCTATCTTGGCTGGTGTGGCAGCGGCTCTGAGTGACTCGCACCGACAGCATCGCCAGCTGTTTGTGTTGGGTACCAGGTGCTCGCTGCTCACACACTCCAGGTGGAAGTGCGACGCACATACGCTGCACTTTATGCAGGCGCAGCCCTCCGTCGTGTGGTTACAGATCGCACAGTCCATTTTTACTTAATTTTACTGTGAACAAACAGAAAATTTATATTTATTTATTAGAGAACACCAACAGCATATACATTCAACATTGTTTTACAAGAAAGAGAAAGGAAGGGTATGTAGTGGACAGTTCTTATTATTAGATCTCTCTGCTAAGTACAAGCTGAACGCAATTGCTGCTGTATATTCTTAGTAAAAACCGTATGCACACTTACAATATTGTAAATACACTATATTTATTTAATTCCAGAATATATTTTGCTTTTTATTCGTTGTTAGAAGCTATTTAAATTTTTTTATGCGCTTTTAAATAATGAATGCCTTTGGTATGACTGCAAAATTCAACTGAAAAATAATCTAGACATCTAGACAAGAGTTTTCTCATAATTTCTGTTTCCATTCTTTATTTAAAATTGAATAGCAGAAGAGTTTTTATTAAATAAATCTGGTTAAGCCCGAGCGAAATGTGATTAAGGTTGGAGCAGTGGTTGAATCCCGGCTATATTGGTAGATAGGTATTGGTATATTAGCCTTGGGTGCGCTAGGTAGGATAGTTAGACTATCTGACTTCCACAATCCAGTTACTGGGTAACACGATACCCCTTGGTAACACTGGTTGTCAGACAAGAAAATACAATACCTACGGTGTGTAATTATTAACTATTTAAAAATAATAACATTTAGGTTATTACGCCCACGTAGCTTACCTAGAATAGGAAGAGATTTTCTATGAAACACCCACAATCTGCCACTCCCACTGACAGTACCTACAGGGCTACATAATAACAAACCCGGATTATGTTTATCTGAGATTTTCTAACAGAATAACCCAATTACAATATGAATGGAAACCGCAATCACGCCTCCTCACCTTGACCGATTTTTTTTTAATGCCTGAATCGTCCTATTTTGGAAGCTTTTTCAGAGATTTTGCTAGAGTAGAAGCGTGATTTCTTATTGACTACAGTCACAGAATAATTAATAGTCTTCAGTTCAGAATCAGGAATACTTAACTAGCGTGTTTGAGCTTGTTTAGTGTAAAACAACGAACCTGTTGATTGCCTCATCTGTGTTGTGCGTCATATACTCGTACATGGGTATCGAACTGCGCTGATACATTATTCGTGTCAGCCACATATTGCTGGGGTATGAACAAAGACAAATAAATGGACCGTCTGAGATACATCTTAATAGGTACTCGTACATACCTACTGAAACATTGTGTTTTTCTGTTAAAAAACCCGAATGAGAGCGAGTATTTTAATTGCATTCACTAAAGAACATGTTCACATATGAAATCAAAACATTTTTTATAAGAAGCCTTTCTAAAAATATATCGTCATTCAAGCTCTCTGTTACTTTTGACAACCACAGACCTTGACTTTATCCACTAAGTAATCGTTTATCCATCGACGATGCGCCTACGTGTGCTACATGAGCGGCCATCGTCAATATTAGCTGCTGCAGCGTTCATTTGCTAGATTAATCTTGTGAGAGCAGACACTCTGGCGATCACTATATGATTACGGATAGGTACTTAGCTATCGAGCCAAAGCCTTCGAAAACTTTCTGTGGGCTTTGAGATCAAACTAAGACACGTCAATTTATCTTGGCTTTATCTTGGCTTAAGTATTAATTATAAACTTATCGCTACAAAAGCTACTACATTTACCTTATCGTTAAGTTTAAAACTATTTAAGTAGATATAAAATGCCTACATCTTTATTAGACATACGTGTCTCGCCTTAAATACAAGGCCGAATCAAATTCGTTAACGATAAAAATAATTTATCGATTGCCTGTTATTTGGTCGTGTAGATACGGTATTATTATCCTTCTTCGAGATTAACTATTTGAAGCAATAATTTTTAAGTCGAAAAACCGAGAAAGTACCAATAATATTATCTATGGTACGCTTACTGTCAATAATGACATTTGATGACTGACGCTGACGAAGCTAGAACAGTCTATCAAAAAGTACTCTGTGGAACAGTCTATCAAAAAGTACTCTGTGGCTAGAAGCTTATAGAGCACGTGTAGGGTACTATCGTAAATAAAAACAAATCTTTAAGATAAATTCCTCATCATTATAACAGTAACATCACATAAATGTGTAAAACATTATGATAGCAACACATGTTGATAAACAACCGAGCTTGTCAATTCTCTGTACACTCGCTTACCCCTATATTTCAAGAGCAACAGCTGAACATTTTGCATTACAATGGAAAACAGACAAAGGGGTTGGACCCAAAGGCGTGTCAATGAGTTCTGAAGGTGTATTCCCATATTATTGTAAATTTGGTCTCGCACCAACACTTCACACTTGTACAGGTATTATTATCCAACACCTATTATAAATTAAAACCTTTCATGAATGTATTAACGACCCCTAGAGCGTTTCTGTCGTGTAACGTAGTTAACGTTTTGGCTCCTTGCCAAAATGTACTACTGAATTTTATTTTGCGCAAAAAGAATTATTTAGTTATTCAAATATGCTTTTCTCTCCAAAATATAGCACTTACTGTTATATTTATCATAACTTCCAAGTGCTTCGTTGAAAAATAATAAAACAACATTAAACAACAAAATTAGATATGAAGACTTCAGTCATCAAATAATACATGGTTTCCATGTTTAGTTTATCTATTAGTTAGTACAATACAATGTGCTGTGTAAGTTTACAATGAATATGGCAACTCCTATATATTTGTATAAATCCGCCCCTTGACAAAATTATACATTACCCATGGCCAAATGTGTGAAATACGTTTGTAAAGAAAAAAAAATACTTTTTAGGTACTTAACTTACCAAATATTTTATTATATTTAATCTGTGGTCATAAGTAATAAAACATTTTGGCGCCAAATAAAATTACGGATTTTACCGTCGCTGTATTAATTTGTAATAAATAGTTCGTGGTCTATATTTTTATGGATATTGTGTATTGTGTACGGAATTACGGTTAATATTAGTTCATTGTTTGTTCTTTGATATTAGTTTTGATATAGTTATATAAATCCAAATAATATTACTTATTTGCTTCTGTAACATTCTATTTGATTTGTGATTTCGTTTATTTCGCGCAGTTATAATCATAATAATTATAGTTAGGTATTTATTGCACCAGCGCGATAAGGTCTAGCAGATCTTGAAATCAGAGTTTTAAACGTATTTTTTGATCAGAAAGCTTTGAAGGTGAAAGAAAACAAAATACCGAGTCTCATTTTGGACGTCCAAACAGACATGAAATAATGTTCATTATGAATGAATTAGTATGGGATTTTATTCATCTATATATATAAAATTCAAAGCCCTGACTGACTGATACGAGTATATCAACGCACAGCCTAAACCGCTAGTCCTAGAGAAATGAAAATTTGAGGGTGTGTTCTTTGTGAAGAGTAGGTATTCCACTCCTAAGAGGGTGAATGGGGGGAGGGTGAAATTTCACGCGGACGAAGTCGCGGGCAAAAGCTAGTACCTACACAATATAAACAGACAAGAAAAAAAAAAACAAAAATACTTACCAAGGTGATCTTCATATTTCTAAAGAAATCTCTTCCGGCATCTGCGATAGAAAAGTAGATAAAAGAGATTAGATATCGTTTTTTTAAACGTCTTCCGTGTTTGTTCCAGACGGACGGGCGATGTCGGTGGCGCGCGGGTGCTGCGCTCGACGCCCGATTGGAGTGACAGCGCCATCAGCGGTGAGCACCTGTGGGCGCCCACCTCTGTGTCAGGCGACTGCTGCTACGTCGGAGATGCTGAGTGCCAGGTACTACTACTATTAAAAAAGCTTTTGACTAAATAACAGCCACACGGTTTGATAGTCCGCAAAGTTGGAGTTCACTCGCGGTACTCACTGCGTGGATAGGTGACTAAATTATCAGTTCGGGTTCTAGTATAATCTGTCAACTTTACGTTGACCTGCCAGAAGCCACTATAAAAAAATATAAGTCCAAAACCTGAAAGTCCATTTTCAATATTTTCGTCGGAAACTGGTTTTTTATATTGGTATTGTTCAGTATGTTGATAATGGAAACCACTTCAAATAATATACTGACACTTACATCTAGTTACTCTGAAAACGGACCCAAACTTAGTTACTAGGTAGTTAGCAAGTGACCACCAACGCGGACGGTCTACAATAACATCACCAAGGTGTAGTTAGACAAACATGTTTCCGTTAAAGACGTAGCCAGCCATTCTCTCGAGGCGCCTTGTGCACGATAAAGCAACAGAGAACCCGATTAGTCTACGCATGTAGAATAAAATAGGCTGTACTGATGCTTTATCTTTCTCTTTGTGTAGACCATAAATGAAACCTGCTGTACCTAAAGTAAAATATACAACGTGGAATAGAATAAACGCAAGAGCTCAGACACCCCAGTAGAATATTAAATTATAAGACTAATAAAAATAACATCTGTAATTTAATTTATTTAAAACAAACAATGTCATTTAAAAAAAAAAATTGTCCTGGCTAAACGTAAAACGGTAAAAAAACGTCAATTCGGTCGTGTATTTCAGTAGGTACCTAACCTTTTAAATGATAGATAAGATGACTCTGCGATCTGTAGTATTACCAAGCGTGGCGATCCCGCCAATGTTGCTCGTTGACGTTCATGCTAGTTGTGGATCAAAAGTGCAATCTATAACTATAAATGGAAGAACAAAAGGAATAGTTACCGAAAAAATAGAATACTTACAGGAAGAATGACAATCATAGCAAAAAACATAGCTACCATTTTTATAAAGGGCTTTCCTATTATGTATATTATATCTAATGTGAAAAATCTGCTGTTAATCATTGTTCTTGAAAGTATTTCATTAAAATAAACCCTGCCGCTTATTTCATTATAGGTACATATTATGCATTAGAATTGTTCAGTGATTATTAAAAAGAACTTACCTTTTTAAAGAAACCTATGAAGAATTAAATCCTAGTGAGATACTTAATTATGTTAATGTTCTTTCATATCATACTGATGTAAAAACGGGTGTTAAAAGACATTTAACGAAGCCGAGAGTCACTTGCTCTTCCCGTCCGTCATTGTGATCTTTTTAGGGTTCCGTACCCAAAGGGTAAAAATGGGACCCTATTACTAAGACTCCACTGTCCGTCTGTCAGTCTGTCTGTCTGTCTGTCACCAGACTGTATCTCATGAACCGTGATAGCTAGACAGTTGAAATTTTCACAGATGATGTATTTCTGTTGCCGCTATAACAACAAATTCTATATACGAGTAAAGCTTCCATACAACATACGTGATTTTTTGCCGTTTTTTTCTCGATATTAATAACGGCAACAGGTAAACGCTTGAAATATTTACAGAATAGGTACTTAGTTGTATATTCACTTTAAAAATAAATAATTAAATTAAAATAAAATAAATTAAGGGGGGCTCTCATACAACAAACGTGATTTTTTATATATGTAGTGTTAAATATTGTACGGTGGTACGGAACCCTTCGTGTGCGAGTCCGACTCGCACTTGGTCAGTTTTTTTGTATTGGAACATACCTGGGAACCGTCTGTTTACGGAGATATTGAAGTTCAACATTCCAACTTTTACTGACGTTTTTTTTTTGTGACAACAAGTGTTTAATGTTATAACACAACTTTAAATACCCCCAGGACCCCTGTACCGTTGCATGCACCCATAAGCACAATGTTTTGCGAGTGTACACTGCGCACTACCGCTAACACAAAATTTTCACACCAAAAATAAAAGTCGTTTCCCAGCAATTATTTGTATGCAATGTTACTAAGTTTGATGTACAGAATGTGTAGGTAATGGCTATGTGATGTGTCTTTTTGCACTCTCAACAACATATAAAGTTATTTAAAAGCCGAATAAAACTGTGTGGTACTACTTCAGAATACGTTACTTATTATTTAGGAGAGTAAGTACCTACTTTTCTAAATCGACGTCACGACGGCAGTAAATAGGTGTCCTAGTACCTACCTAGATACCTATTTACATAATAACTAAGACGTTTATATAAACAGGTAGGTGCTTTTTCCATGGTATCAAATTATAGTTCCAAATGATCTACGCCTGAATTACCTTGATTATAAAATATACGTTTCCGGTTATTCATGATACCGTCTACAACATAATTTAGGGTACGCCGGCAAATAATAGTGCAGATTTAATAAAGGGCAATTTATCAGTAAATTAGAGGCTGCACGTAATTTATAACTTCCTGGTTCGGTATTTTTACAAAATATTTAATGTATTTTTACAAAATATTTGATCTTGATTTTTTTTTTAATGTTGACTTAAAAACCTTTTCTTGTCTGTTTATATATGTGTGTACATAAATGGTAAAATAAATAAATAAATAAGAAATTGGTCCTGACATTTTTATTCCACGATAAAGTACGTAATTTACATGATAATAATGATCGAAAGTCGCAAAATCGCAATCATGCAAAATTAAGTCAACGATCCAGAATTTTCCAATCTTGCAATTCTCACAGGACCATAAAGTTAATCTAGCGCACGTTGTAGGATTAAATGGGAAAAATGTTACTTAGTCGGTAATATTGTTGCTTTCCACTTTTATTTTAACTCAGGGAACATGAACATTTTATACCTGCGCTGCGTCCTAAATAAAATTAAACCCTGACATAATTTTACATAACGATGCGAATATTCTCTACTGCCTTTTACAAGGCATTAGAGGCTTAATTTTACACCGTTTCGGAAAATAATACCTTACCTATTGTTCTCGACGTTACTATGTATAACACAATGTCCTGCTAAAGTGAAATTTGGACTAAAAGCTTTAGCAATACGAATCTACGAGCTACCTACATTGTAGAGTAAAAATCATTTTCTTTGAATGACATGCTCATATTGAATGACAAGGACACAATGAACCTAGTAAATTGCCCGACGAGCTGAGTGAAGTAAATTACCTGGCGGTTTAATGAATTTTTACGTAGAGAATAGTCCGTCAAAATAGTTTTTTCTTTCTTAATATTCTGTAACATAGTTCTAGGACCTGTACTGTACAAGATATCTTTTACTTTAATTCTTCCATTATTTATTTTGCTCCCTTCTTTGAATAAGTACAACCTCTTTGTACCGCCATGAATAAAGCCATTAATATAAAAAATCTATTGAAGTTTACACCAAGATACAAGGTATCTCGCCTCGCGTCTTGGTTAACAAACAGTGGAAGAAATGTAATTTCCCCAAGAACCATTAGCAAGTTTCCTGCCTATTATGTCGCAGGCTGCTTGTTGTCGTATATAAGATTAATGACCCGATGCCTCCATTTTGTTGTGGCGATGACCTGTCACAGTGGTTGCAACAAAAGGGTGTATCGCAAGCCTCATGAAGGCAATCAATTCCTAATTGTACCTAACACCCTCGCCTTTTACTTTGGGACTACAAATACTTTAATGTACCTACTTGTTTCAGCACTTTGTTCAGTAACTTCTTCAAACTTCAGTAAAAGTTGCTGGTTTTTTCCGTGGCATCCCGTCTCATGTCCATAGTTACGGCACCTTAATCAAAGTTTATTCTTTGTCTCTATTCGTATCTACATAGTCTCCGTGCGCCGAATTCATAACATTTCGCTGGGTGCTATTGATTGAATTATTTTCGTCAAACAACAACACATTGTTGCACACATGCATTCGTTTCATCCGTTTGGTATGTTTCCATGCAGCCGTCATAAAAAAACAAACTTACGTCATTTGAATTCAAATTGATAAGCTTTCATTATGAAGCCAGCAAAATAAGACGATGTTTATGTGTCAAGATTTTATTCCTATCTATGGTAAATTGAAGCATTTTTATTAAATGAAAATATGCCAGTTTAATTCACTAGGTAACAACGTTTATCCTCGTTAATAGAGTCTGTTGATTCACTACTTTGTAAATTATTATTTATTCATAGTAACAATTTAGATTAACCCGTCTGGCTCCGCTAATGAGACACAATTGATTTTCTATTGTAGTTTTCAAGCTGGATATCCCTAGACATTTCTGTTGAGAATATTTATTTTTAAGGAGTTTAATATTTCAGGAGAGCCGCTGGACTTAAGGTCTCCTAGGCATTTACTCGACAAACGTGATCTGGTTACTAAAGTCGGCTTGCGTGTTTTAGCTGTTACTTACAATGAGAACATTTTTATGCGGCAAAGAACTAGTGGGCTGTTTAATATCGTTACACCATCAAATTAAGGCTTAATTGCATGACAACTCATAGCATAAAAATATTTTGAGGCTCAAGCTGGTTCTAAAAAAATATTTAGTAGTAAATGTATCTACATAGAGAGCACGCAAAATGACCTCAGAGACTTTAATAAATTTTGAGATTGAGATATTTTATGAATAAGTTGTACAGTAAATGCAAATCAAAATTCCCTATAGATATTACCTTAATATCCAAAAAAGTTTCATCCGCAATGACTCATAATACCTCTTTTCCACAGAAACACGGGTCCCGCATGAAATGTTCGGCGTGCAAGATCGTCGCGCATACAGCATGCATCGACATCCTGATGGACCGCGTGCAGTTCACGTGCAAGCCTACCTTCAGGGATGTGGGGGTGCGGCAGTACCGGGAGCAGACCATAACGCACCACCACTGGGTTCACCGCCGCTCAGAGAAGGGCAAGTGCAAGGCCTGTGGTAAGGTGAGGGCCGCAATCTATATGTCGCTTACGTCATCGGTCAATGTTGTGCTGTCATTTATGAAAACGGCTGTGTGTTGGTCGTGTTTTAATTTATTTCATTTCATTAGTTCTATTTGGACTGTTATTAGTTGATTTGTAGTCATTTTGTAGTTCAGGGTTTTGTTTTCCATCAGTTATTCATTATTATTTTAAGCTGATTAGATGTAGACGTAGGTACTTAGATCTTCATGTTGGAAGTTTAAAATAGTGCAATAAAATTAGTTAAGCATAGTTATTTGTGTGTAATCGATTGCTTCCAAGCGTGGTTATTATTCAAAACGTGCATTCAAATATCATGAATATGCTGCAGATTATGTTCGTTACTAAGTACATATATTTACGAATATAGAATGTACTCTCCAAGTTTCCTGTTAGTGAATAACATCTTCTAAGAATATAATAAAACTACAAAGTTACTTGTAAAACAAAGTAGTTTCCAAGAATATTTTGACTTGTTGTATTGTGCCTATGAATGCTGTAAAAACTTTTAATGGCAGTATTTATAGGTTGTCATTCATTTTTATGGTCATGTCATTGTGACTTTCAAATACAATAAGATGGCTAATAATGGTCAAGAAAAGATGATGCAAGACTATTTTTAGGGTTCCGTACCCAAAGGGTAAAAACGGGACCCCTATTACTAAAACTCCACTGTTCGTCTGTCTGTCCGTCTGTCTGTCTGTCTATTTGTCACCAGGCTGTATCTCATGAACCGTGATAGCTAGACAGTTGAAATTTTCGCAGATGATGTACCTATTTCTGTTGCCGCTATAACAACAAATACTAAAAACAGAATAAAATAAATATTTAAGGGAAGCTCCCATACAACAAACGTGATTTTTTTGCCGTTATTTGCTCAATATTAATAACGGCAACAGGTAGACGCTTGAAATATTCACAGAATATTTAGTTGTATATTAAAAAAAAATCCCGTGATGAATTATTTAGATATTACCTACAAATTTGTACGGAACCCTCGGTGCGCGAATCCGACTCGCACTTGACCGTTTTTTTTGTTTGTTAATAAATACATAATAAAATCAGAATAAATGAAAATCAAACAATTGACTAGGTACATACCTACCTATTTTATCCTGATTTAATTTTGAAAGAGTTGTTTGTTCCTGATAATGACGCCTGTCTGTCTGCCATAAAACTATATAATCAATTAATGGGGTGAAAAGATCGATACTGAGATGTAATAAGTTTTATTAATAAATTAATTATTTGAATACAATTCGTTCATAGTTGTAGTGGTCATTTTGGAAAGCTCAAACACATTGCATTGGAGCACACCACCACCACACCTACAAAAAAAAAACACAGATTTATCAGCCGTTTTCATAATGACAGTGGCGTATGGGTCAATTTGGTATTTGTAATTAACCTGTGTGAGTTTTGTCTTTTTGTTTGTTTATTTGGTACCATTTTACTTAGATAGTTATATTCAATTCATCGTAGACATCATTTTAGTAGTTTTTTCTTTTTATTCATGTCATATCTTAATACCTTATCACAGTCAAAGCATTATGGCTTTATTTTCCTCTCTAAGTTGAATCACTAAATTTTCCTGTTCAGTTTGCAAATTATTATTCTCTACAGTACCTAGGTAGGAGCAATTTAAAAATAGTAGGTACCCAGGTACCTAAATTTGTAATTGTTTGACTTGTACCTATAGTTTTTTTTTTTATTAAAGGTACTAGGTACTTTGTTAAACATTTTATTTATATTACAGGAGGTCTAGTATTATGACAGGAATAGATTGTACTTATACTCTTTCAGCATATCAGCCGTGTTTCGAGCTCATTTAAAAGGCAAAATTTTATGAAATTCCTTTGGAACATCTACAAAAACAACAATCATAATACTTATCCTTATTGTTTCGTCTGTTGGAGGACATTACGTGCGTTGAATAATTTAAACTCGATCAGATTAAGACAAATTCCGCATGACTGCTGCTCAAACGGAGGAAAAACCTTTCACTCAGAACAATTATTTTACGGAGCCGTTTGTTGTTTATTTGTATTCCATTTTATGTGCCTTACCTAGTAATTATATCTACAGTATAAAGATATTCAAATCGTTATTTGCGACAATCGCGACTTAAGAGCGTTAACGACGTACGGCATTTCATTCAAACTTTCAAGCCCTTGTTTTTCGAAATGAATGAACCGATTTTAATTAAACTTCGTAAGCATAAGCAGGATACAAAGGTCTAAAAAGTTAGTAAAGAACAATTTCGAAATGTCTTATTTAAAAAAAAGGTAACTGGAAATCTCTGTTTCTCTGGAAAATTTAAAATCGGTCTAATTTTGCTGTAACACTATTTTTCGAAAATGTTCTTAACTAACTTTTTAGACCTTTGTATCCTGCTTATGCGTACGTAGTTTCATCAAAATTGGTACATTCATTTCGAAAAAAAAGGGCTTGAACGTTTGTATGAAATGCCGTAGGTACGTCGTAAACGCTATTAAATCTCTATCATATATTAATTATTAAACGGTTACGTACGTATTCACGATTGTAGACATCGATCGCGGCCAAATACCAATAGTCAAACCATTCGTTTTAATAACACACACACTTAGGTACTTTTCTGTATCCCATATTAGTCTTATTAAAAACTCAAAAACGTAGTCTGTTGTCTTCTCCAGATTTGTATTAATATTTTTATAGGTAGTGCGAAGAAATACAGGATTCCTTAATGACTATATCGATGTTACAGAACGTGGCAGTAATATAATCTTTTCAGATACGGATAGTCTCAGCGTAGATTAATAAACAGACTGATTAATACTTGTTGAAATAATAAAATTCGACTTTTACCGGTTACCAGTGACAACATTATTTTTGTAGTACTGCACTAGCAATGTCTAATTGCTTTCTTCTCTGTGGAATCTTTTATAATAAAACTACATGTCATAAAATTTTATTTTACTCTTTTTATTAAAATATATCAATACTTAATGCGGCTTACTACAATAAAGTGAGCCAGCTCGACCATCTACTGTCCCGGAGGATTCATTAATATGTATGGTGCGCTTCCAGCGGTCGAGATGTTGTCGTGTAATCACAATCTGGAAGTTAGCCGCCAGACAAAGCTATTACATTAAAAGTCCTTTCCTCCAGCCACTTAATTGAGTCTTTAATTATTTAAGAAATCGATAAGTACCATTGTGTTCCACGGGCAGCTATTGATGGGAAAAGTTTTCTAACGTGGTAGAAGTACCTTCGTATTTTATTCTAGGGCCGTTAACGGTCTTAATCACACAGTAAAACGTAGGTAATAACAAACAAACGTTTAAAAGTCGTAACCCCGTATAAGTATTTAGTTAGATAATCGTCACTGATGAATCCCAGTTAAGCACCCGCCCACATTCAACATCATAAAAACTAAGGTCTTCGTGCAGATAGACAGTTCATTTTTAATTACAATTCATAAAACTCAATATGCTAGATGCAGCTTTACGTGGGTGTGAACCGTGACTGCAGCGTAATGCCATGTCAGTTCCGAATGACAAACTCACGAGCGGACCACGCATGACCTAAGTGCTATATGCCCGTAGGAACCACGTACCGAACTACCAAAAAAATCGGTAACGGCGGTGCTACCAAAATAAAAAGGTCACACTGACGGATAAACTTTTTTTTCCCCTGACTGCGGGACGTCCGGGCGACGGCTTTAACCGGACATGTTTTGAGTTTTACATCAGCTAAACGTGAAACATGAATAAAGAACTTTCTTCTGAAAAACTAAATTATATTACAAACATCACTCCATAGGCTTAGCTTTGGATGAAACGGCGAAAACATCGTTATATATTTTCCAACTTCGACTACCCCTTAGACTATCTTTGAAATATTATTATAATATAATACCTACTATTTATAATAATATTAAATAGTTATATTATTATAATATAATATAAATATCTATGAAATATTATTATAAGCCCAAAAATTTATGGTGATATCTGGATTTACTTGAATTAGCAAAAAATTGCGTTTAAATAACTTAACCAATTCTGACGGAATTTTATGTTTTTCCCAAATATTTACTTTATGGTTTTGCAATTAGTAGTAAGTAGATCTACCAAATCAATTTGAAACATTTTGCTGATAATAACAACGCAACACACAAAAATCTCCAATAAATTGACCTTACTGAAATCATCTGCGTGCACTGACTGGACAGGTCCACTCAATCTGTGTGGTTCTTTCCTCAAAAGACCATTTCAGTCACCAATCTACATGGTCCTCAAAGATTATGTCTGGATTTTTATATACACATTGACATTTATTCATTTTATATATACAATGACATGAATATTTACTTTGTAAAGTATTTTTATTTTATTTAATTATTGTGAATGTGAGGACTATGTGGGTCATTTCTTTTTTCTGTTTTCCTTCTTAGTTAGTTTTAATCATGATCTGGCAGTTTGAGTAATTTACGCGGCCTACCCAAATGTCCTTTCTTTGGTATTGTTCGTCGAATCGTTGAGCTCCTCAAGTTCTGAGTTGAGCTGCACGATTTTTGACAAATGCGTGCACTGACTGGACAGGTCCGCTCAATCTGTGTGGTTCTTTCCTCAAAAGACCATTTCAGACACCAATCTACATGGTCTTCACATGATCTGACCAAGATTTTGTCTGGACTTTAAAAGAGACTGTGACCTCTGAGTTTGTTTCGGCCTTTCTTCTCAGAGTAGTCAGATAGGAAACGCCGACCTCATCTAGCTTTAAAAAAATATGATTGACGTGTAAAAGTGTTTGTACAAACCTACTTACAGAAATAAAATCATTTATCATTTATCATCCAGGTCGTAGGTATTTGAGCCCCTCTGAAGTTTTGCCAATATTCTGAAGCTGGTTGGTCGAGGTAAATCTAATGCGAAATAGCCTTTTAGCGAATCTCGGTTGCCTCCTTGAGGTCATATTTTGGTTACCTGGCGGTTGCTTGAATCCTGAGACTCATGACGCATTTTGGTGTACCTAATTGGGCTTGACTCCCACTTGAGCAAATCAGAATTCAAAATAACTAGCAACTAAAGCCTACCAAGCGAATAACCAACATATTTCTTTAGGTACTCCGTATGAAACCGATATAGGTAACAGAGTGGTTTTTTTTCAAGGCTGTCTTTGTAGATTCTGAACTATACGCTTTAGGGAAAAAAGCTGAATGGAGCCATGAGTTCTATAATAAAAAAAACGAAAATGAAAAAAGGTTTATGTTCGGAAATATTTTACTTTTTAAAAAGCGTCCAGCTTTTTTCTCTATGACGTTTAGTTTAGAGCTTACTCATCTTGGCTCACCCTGCGGCCCTGTTGTTGAGTTTGCGTTGGCAATTCGATTCTATTATTTCATGGGGCAGGTACTTACGCGGGTTACAAAAAATAACGCAAATGTCCCGCACAGATTTGCCATTGAAATAGGCCCTGTAGGTGAAGCTATCTCACTCCATAGTCGCGTAACTACTTATGTCAATGTTATATATTATGTATTTGGGATATTAGTTCATGCAGATAGTTAATTGGGTGACACTATTAGTATATCATTATGTTATTAAATTAATGAACTCGGCTAATTCAATATTAATTGATAAAACACGCACGTATTATTCTAACGACCTCCTCATAGATTTTATTTTCGCGGAAAATCTTCTTTAGTGCTAGTCTCATCGTTATTTTAATGGGTGTCACATTAATATTTTATGACATGACATATAGTAGCTTTTTGGTGCGAGTGTAACCACGTGTTTAATGAAGTGTGTGCGACCGCGGTGTACGGCCGGCGTTCGTCGTCAGAGCCACGCGGTTCTGTCAACCCAAATGATTTACACATCTACATACTAAATAGACGTACGGGACGTACCACGAATATAGCCGACATCGCATGCGACACGTCACGAACTCGCATGAACGCCGCGCTCCACTCAACGCGAAATTAAAACTTCATTTTTAATGACGTGTTACCATATCGCTCACATATTCTATAGCCTACACCCTGCATAATTTTGAACAAAAATAGTGTTTCTGGGTTATGTTTTTTACTTTTGTTGCCGTGACTATTGCTTGGTTACTATTAAAATGTTGATATTCATCCATAGAAAACGCTTTGCGTGTAGGTATTATAACAGTATGCCGTTGTTATGATTAGACTCATTTGTTATTCACAAACGTTAATGACAGGAATAGTTCAATCCGACAAATGCTAATTTACGTAGTCTAAATTTGTTTATACACTATTATTATATCACAGCTTTAAATCGGTTTCGGTATAAATACCTATATCATTGGTATATTTTTTTAAACATTCATAACTTAATTGTTTTCATGTTTAGTTTGGTAGCGATATTTATGTTGCTTTATGTGGCTTATTATTTATGTGTGAATCATTTTATTCATCTGCATGTGTGTTGCATGGTTGTTTTGTTGTCACAGTCATTCCGGCGCAGCTGCTGTCGGTGGTGCATACCAAACCAGGACTCTGTAGACAAGGCTATAGGAGTAGACAATGGTGAAGTTGTGAATGTGCGTATACAAATGTGTTGCTGCAGGTGGAGGCCAGGTGCTCAGAATAGGATGGAACTAAATTATTAAACCAGCATTCCCGAAAAAACCAAATGAATAAATTGAACATTTAAGAAACACTATAGCAGAAGTCCATGTCAACAATACATACCTCCGTTCTTATTAAAAATTCCGTTTTCAGAGAAACAATTAATCTCAACTCAACCGGCTGTTTACATCAGCTCAATTTTGGGTTAAAGAAACTCTCTCCGTATTTTATACCTTGTAACTTTGTTTGTATATCAGACCTACGCATAACAAACGAATTTCGGGAATGTCGGTAATTAAAATCCAACCTGTATATTAATTTTATTGTTGCTTGCTTTTCATTTAGACATCGTTGTAGCTAACCGGTGTATAATTTTATTATTTAACATGCATTTGCTCTAATTTCATCTTTTTTCGACAGTCGCTGCAGGCTAAACTATCATTTAGCTCGAAGGAAATCGTTGCCTTAACTTGTTCGTGGTGCAAAGACGCATACCACAACAAAGAGAGCTGTTTCAATCTCCAGCGGATAGGAGAGGAATGCTCATTAGGTACAGTATTAACGACCAAAAACTTTTATCGCATAAAAATTAAATAATTCAAAGTTTTGCCCAATCATTTATTGTTTTCCATAGGATCGCAATATAATA
The DNA here is from genome assembly GCA_914767645.1 of Hydraecia micacea. Classification (NCBI taxonomy): domain Eukaryota; kingdom Metazoa; phylum Arthropoda; class Insecta; order Lepidoptera; family Noctuidae; genus Hydraecia; species Hydraecia micacea. The sequence continues at coordinate 8,596,509 of OU611781.1, forward strand.
TAATAGTACCGCCAGCGTGGATCGTCAAATTGCCAAGAAGAGGTAGTTTTAAGTCATCACTAAGAAAATCGCCTAAGAAAAAAAGTGCTTCCAAGAAAAAAGGGAAAGATTCAAAGAATGAACAGAAAACGTTTGTGATTAAACCAATCCCTACAGCAAGTGTGAGGCCAGTGTTAGTTTTTATAAATCCGAAAAGTGGAGGCAACCAGGGCGCCAAACTGCTGCAGAAGTTCCAGTGGCTACTCAACCCACGACAAGTTTTTGATCTCACACAAGGTGGACCTGGACCTGGGTAAATATAAAGCTACCTTTCGTCACTATCGTCCCTGTAAATATTCATAACATGGCAAAATGTGGACACGACACAATGCAGATAAAGCGTTAGGGGGATATCTCGCTATGATGCCATGGTGACGGACCGTCGTGAGTAGCACCTCCTTGCCTACGGTAGATACTTGCTATACTTTTTCATAATATCGTTTTTTGTTTGGTTTGGCATCGCTGCTACGTAGCCATATTATCCCAGTCCAGTTTTTGGGGCCACAGTGCGAAGTACTGTTTTTTTTTCTACAAAACTTTAGGGCCGATAAGAATTGTCTGCGAAATGGGCGCACTCTATAAACTACCTCCGCTCGCAGACCTGACAAAGCCAATAATAGGTTTAACCCATTAAAATGTTAAGGCCGGTCTGGTCTCGTTGCATCGTTTGCCTTTTTTAGTCTTAACAGAATGCTCTTCAGGCTAATGTGATGTGGGGGGCCCTCTTCGTCGTCACTGTTAACGTTAAACTTCACTCCTGTCCTTTTAACCGCTTACGCCGGATTAATCCGACAAATATTTTCGTGTCCATTTCGCCAGGGTCGTATATTTACGACCAAATACCACAGCTCGTTTAATCTGCTTTTTTATTTAATTACGGTGTATTCTATCAGGTATTAATTTTTCGTTATTTTCGGGCGCTGGGGGCACGACAACTGATATGAAATCGGGCGGTTAAAAGGTTAAGCTTGACAATTCGAATCCAGGATCAACCTAATCTGCCAATCTTTTAACCAACCCAACAACACCTAGTGAATAGTCTGATTCGTTGTCCTTATTCACAATAGAGGCAAGTTTCCTAATCTAGTAACAGTGTATTAAGTGAAGTCATTTTAAATGTCTATTAGTCATCAGTAATCATTAAGTAGAAGTTACTCCAAGATTTATTACAGACACAATAGGACGTATTTGGTTAAGCCTTCAGCGTAAATATATAGATAGCCAGACATAGGTCACATAGGTACTTTCGTCAACTATTCAATTAAATTTATTGAATCTTTCTCACTCTTACTAAAGGGTATACTCTTGCTGATCACATCCCAAATTAATCCGATCCAGCCTGTTCTTTGCTGCCCTCCCCCAGCGACGCCCTAAGCCGAGGTCTGTACCCCACAGGGGGTGTCCTTAGCATGTAAGTAGTCGCTTAAGCTAAGCGGCTTGTCTGTGGATGCCTCAATAAATTAAGACCTCCGCCGGTTAAGCAGCTGACAGCCTTCTAGGTTGACCTGCGAGAAGCCATATCTAAAAAAAAAGAGTGGTGATCACATTAGCCAAGGGTAGTCGGTTGGTAACCTATGTAGATACCACATAATAATGCATAACTAACAATGTATAATGTATGACTAATGAATAGGGCTTTCTCATACACCGAAGGCATGAGAATTGACCACCATGCTTCCTCAAGGAGAATTGGCGATTTCAGACGATACGAGACAGATTTTAAATGATTATATTTTTCGTCACGATGTTTTCCCTTCACCGTTAATGATATTTTTTTAAGAATTTCCAGAATGTATAACAGAGTTTAATTTCAGTCTGGAGCTGTTCCGCAAGGTGCCGAACCTCCGCGTGCTGGCGTGCGGTGGCGACGGCACGGTGGGCTGGGTGTTGAGCGTGCTCGACCGCATCGGCACGCGCCCGGCCGTCGGCGTGCTGCCGCTCGGCACCGGCAACGATCTGGCGCGCGCGCTCGGCTGGGGCGGCGTAAGTAGCTTATGCAACCTAAAATGTTCCTACTGCTAGACACATGCCTTGTCTCGGTGAAAGGGCGTAAGTGTAATCTACCACTCGGGCCCGGGTTGGGAGGTCCCAAGTGTCTGAATTTTAGATTCTAAGGCATACACATACAACTCGTAAGCCGCGACCATCACCACTGCTCAAGAAAGCCGTACTTTTCTAAACCCCGATGTGCCATAATTATTATAGCTACCCGCCTACATCCGCCGCCTACTGTAGCTTGTACCACGTAAATCAACCCCACGCGCCGTCATGACGGCTGTTACACATTCAATTTCCCAATATCAGGCAATATGTTCAGTAAACATTTTCACTTCTAAGATTTATTATTTGTATTCATAGCACCAATATCGATGTTCTTTTTGCGTTGGATTGTTATAATATGTAAATATTGTAATCGAACAAAAGATTAATACCAAGAATTTGAATACCTGTCAGGATTCAAACATGCATTGGGTGAAAATAAAGCAAGAACCGCGTAATGAGTGTAGAGATACAGAGGGTATTATTATGACGTTATCGGTGTCCATGCCTCAGGGACGGGAGTGTCGTGCGTGAACAACTGAAATAAATTCGTTCGCGCCCCGTGGGAACCGTCCAAATGCTTAACTGGGTATGACGTACGGTATTTAGTAAATATAGAACTAAATGTCCTGTCACAACTCACCTACATTTGTTTGCCAGTTCTACGGTATTTATACAGTGGATTTAGAATGTAATGCTGAACAGTAGAATTTAAACAATTTAACTGAAGTTTGTCATACATGAATAAGTTAAATTTTCAGGAAACTTAGTTTGCCGTACTAGTTATTTTTTGGTCCCGAGGTGGCTTCAATTTGCTCAAGTAGTTAATTGAAACTGAGCTTACTAAGGGAACCGCAGACTTTCTCAAAACTAACGTTAAAACTAGGACACTTTAAGCTGATAGTGTTCAGGTCGTGTTTATTCTACCTTAAAATAGTATTTCTCATATAATGTAGTGAAACGTTGGCGTCTATTACCTACTCTTACTTCAAATTTATGACTAAGACATAATGTTTTACAACCGCGGGAAATTCTTGCTGTAATGAGTCTTCATGTCTAAATTAATATGCGAAAACTCTGAATAGAATACTTTTTCTAGAAGTGTCATTAGAGCCAAAAATATTCAACCAGTAGCGGGCCGCGCTAAACGAAAAAGTTAAAATACGCTTATTTTCCGGAAACCGAAATTAAAGGGAGCCAACTTGTTACACAGAATTTATTAGATACACATTTATTTGTATGCCTAAGTGGATTAAAAAAAGGTAGACCTATGAATATGCAAATGTTATTATTACTGGTTGTCGCTTGATGTACGACAATATGCTTTTAACGAGCCCATAAACAAAGTTTATTACTTTGTTCATGAAAATTTTACTAGTCTCCAAAACGACAAACAAACTCCGCTCCGGTTCCGGATTTGTGCAATTTTCTTTCATTGTTATGCTGCCCAAATGTTCCGACATTTTCACCCCTCGTTGTGTTTATTTACCGATAATTATCAAACGACCGCGTAATTTCCCCTCAGACTACTCTTTGGCGTGGTGAAATATGTAGTCACGACACATTGCAAATTAGCACTTTTGCCGCAGACACATTTAAATAAGCAATTTCTCACTCTTACCTCAGAGTAAACTAATCAAAGAAAGTATGAAAATGAAATGGAACTATTTGTTGTTTGAGTTCCACGTACAAAATTACAGCATTTATCTTTTTAAACTAAATAACTCTTTTAGCTTTGAAACCATCCATCCATCATCATTCTCCTGCCCTTATTCCAATTTATTTATGGTTGGTGCAACGTGTCTTTTTAACCGACTTCAAAAAAAGGAGGAGGTTACCAATTCGGTTGTTTTTTTTTAATGTGTATTACCTCAGAACTCCGTTATTTATAAGCCGATTTGCAAAATTCTTTTTTTATTTAAAAGGATATACTTTCATATTGATCCCATAGAAATTTTATCAAAATCGGTTTAGTAGTTTGGTTTTTAAATCAAAATTACTGGTAAAAATTCAAGTAAACGACATTGTTTTTGTACCTATGTATGTTACGCGATATCTCCGGCAATTATTGTAAAACGATTTCAAAAATAATTTTTTTAATGGATAGGGGGTGGTCCCATATACATTTTTATTAACTTTGCTTGGGTAGTTTTTGAGTTAGCTTCATTAACACGATTTATATTGATGATGTTTTAATAGCTTCCTGTCACTAATATTTACATAGCAAGTAGTGTTATATGAATTAATATGGGATAGGTAAAACTAAAAAGTGAAAATTAAAACTTTTTTACAAAAAAAAACAACCAACTTCCAAAAAAAAAACAAAACAAAGTGAAAAACAACTAATTTCGGAAATCGGTGTCAAAAAACGAAAATGCGAACCCATAGATATAAGAATTTTACATTTCTATGTGCCAACCCAATGACACCGACTTCCGAAATTAAAGTTATTTATCACTTTGTAGTGTTTTTTTTGGAAGTCTGTTGTTTTTTTTTTTTTGTAAAAACATTTTTATCTTCCATACTTCTCTATTAGTCGTCAAGTTGGTTGTCACCCCCTTTCTAACCATCATACACACAGTCCATCCAACAAACCACACAACAATAAACCATGATCACCAAAAAGAACAAGTAACACACCTATAATTTAAACGAATTAGGAGCAAAATACTTATATTGCGTTTGTGGTAAACAAGATTGTACTTAACTAAATCTCCATATACAGCAGCGTGGAGGTAAGAAGTCTTATACGCTTGGCTCACCGAGGCAACAAGGTAACAAGGCTAACGCATTCGTTTTGTTCCGCAAACAAATAACAATATGGGTACTAGAGCCGTATTATAAAGAGCTTCAACTACCTGCTACATTGTTATAAAATTACCCATGATAATATTAGACATTACAGTTTCGTTACATAGCTAACGTTTACCGGCTGGACTCCAGTTCAGATTAGCGTAATATTATCATTTAGACAGGAAATTAAGGCTACGTTAATGCGATCAAAACGTTTAGTTGTTGAACATAAGGACTTAATGTTATGTTATTAAATGAGACTAGATATTACAAGTAATACTCATCAACGAAATGTAGTGAATAGTAGATTGTTATACGAGGGTCGAAAGTTGATGACTTTTACCAGTGTTAAACACTCTACTTTTCATTTCGAATATAAGGAAAGTAAAAAATAGGGGTTTCTAAAATATTTATTGATAATAATAACATGAATAATAGGTGCCTATTTAAAATTAATTGAGATGTTAGAACAATTTGTGTACTATTTTAAATATGGAGCACACCGCGTCACCGCCGCGGGCCGTCCCGCTTAATAGGTCTTTTTTTTTAATTCACACTGGCTATACACTCACAAGACCGCAATATTTTTCTTAATTATGTAAAAAATTTCGTAACCGGAATTCCTAACCAATTTAGTTCTATTTTTTAAATTCATTCCCGCCCTAGAGAGGGAAGCAATTACTATGTATGAGTCTTTCCCGCCCTAAGGTGGGAAGAAGCGTCTTCCACCCGCTATTCGGATCAAACAAACACTATTTTCCGAGTATGAGAAATGAAAAAGTGTTTATTAAATCAAGAAGGTACATATTTGCTCGGAGGTGAATAAGTAACATCAAAGGAGCCTCTCATCTGCTTTTCTTACATAAAGTTAACCTATCTATTTCAGATATTATATTGAAAACTAATTATAAAGAAATTATTTTAATTACAACCTTCAAGTTTCCTGGTAAATATTTAAATTTTGGGTCAAAAGAAAATCTATTTTGCTTCCTCGCTTTCTCTGGTATATCCACGGATAAATCAATGAGGTTTTCTCGGCCTTGACCTCGAAGATGTCGGAAATTACTTAATTTCCTATTTCTTGTGACTAATTTCCTAATCTGTAACTAATTTCGCCTCAACTAAATAGTACAAAAAAACCACTACCTACATATTTAGAGTTATTCCGTTAATCCACTTCAAAAAATCCATCCTAAGGTGGATACGCGGAAACGTATGTCCAAGAATCCACTCTAGGCCTAGTTGGATAAACGGAATTTATAAGCTTGGGGTGGATTCTCGGACATGAGTTTCCGCGTATCCACCTCAGGGCGAATTTTTTGGGGTGGATAAACGGAATAACCGCATATTTAGAAGGGATTAATACAACATTGTGAAGTAGGAAATAGGCATCGGCTGCCAAGAACTGAAAATAAAGTTTTTAACCAACTTCAGGCTAAAATAAACGTAAACAAAAGTAACCACCTAAATCTAAAGCAGAAAGTCAACACGAACTGTTCAGCAATTTATGGAACTAAATCGTAGTTTAAAAGTTTTGAAGGTATCAAACATACGTACAACTTGTGTACCTTACATGTCTATATCGTTTATGGTGGTCCTGTTGTTAGATATTTATCTAAAGAAAATGTAAACAAATTGATCAGAAAACGCACATTAAGAATTTGTGGTGCAAATGATGAATTGAATGCTTTGGTTTGATTTTTGAATACTTAAACCCAAAACTCTAATTTTAAATCACCCTAGATATGTTTTACATTTGACAATTGAGGTTAATTGTATAACATCAATTGTCAAATGTCGACGCAAATGAGGTTAATTTTATAACCTCAATTGAGTCGATGATTATCAATCACAATCTAATAATGTTATTCAAATCAAACAATATGTTGGAAAAAATGGTGAGATATAAATTTAAAATCTTTAAATGCAGAATTTGTTGAAAACAGAACAGGTGGCCTACCATGATCTAATTAAAAACGATTCAAAAACAAGACATTTCAGTTTAGGTTCCTAAACTGCATCGCTTGAGCTGCTCTATGGACGTCATGGTACCAAACAAGTATGAATGAAACCAAAACTTGCGACTCAGTTTGGGACAATCGCTGTCAGCAGATGGCACGGCCTAAACTGAATCGTTAAACTGACGTCATGGTACGAATTAGAAGAACCTGAACTGTTCTTCTAATTCGTACCATTTAGGTCCTAAAATGGATCGCGTTATGGTAGGCCTCCTGGGTTTGTTTACACTTTCATCAAATACTTTTAGAACATACTATAGATGTACGTATCTACTTAAACGTAAGCTTTATTCCAGTTAAAGAACCAAGTTACCCAAAAACTGAATAAATGGGTTAAAATAATACTTACATCCCAATTTGGGTGTATTTCAGACACCAGACATCAAAACAAAAAAAAATACTGCCACTAGGCTGCCCCTAATAAGCCATTTGAAAACGTAAGGAAGCTACTTAATGTATGTGTATCACCCGCCAGTTTCGGGAGCGCTCCCCCTAAGTCCACCTGCATATTATGTCCGTCTGTGACGTGTGAAATTATTATTTAATGATTCATTGGGACTTTGACTACACACTGTTCATGATTGAACATAGTTATTGATAAAATGTATTTTTTTTCTACGCTCAAAGCCCATAGAAAACACTGCAAAGAACGAGCCCACCTAAACAAAAATAAGGATGTGCTTGCTTAGCAACTAAGCGGGATTCAAATAAATTTTTAAACTGCAGGATCAAACGCTGTATTTTTATTTCAATGCAAGAAGATAAAAAATCGAATACGCCGCCATCCAGTTGCGTCTATTCCCGCGCAACTTGTGAGAGTCAGTAGAGCGAATTAGGTTACAAAGAGTTGAAGTTTAGCATTGCATTTTCACCCTCAACCTTTATTTTGATGCTATAAGTTTGTTCTTTTATTTCGACTACGTAGGTGGGGGTATTTTTAGGCGAAAACTGGGGCACTGTATGATAATCCGCATATAGAAACTTTGTTTTCATGTCTCTAAACCAATAAGACCGCACATTGTAAAACTACATTTACTTTTGTAATGTACATATATGGTGTACAGTGGGTTATATGAGTTATCTGACCCACCCTATAAACGAAGGAATTTGAACCCTCTGCCTGTAACATTAAGAGTTATTTCATTTGTATGAGTTTATCAGACTAGCGCTACTCGGTAATATTTTCGCCTAACTTGTAATAAGTGGGTAGTTGAAAGACAAATATGCGTATTCATTATAAAACTAGTATTCAAATGTTACTAAAAATACGGGTAGGAAAATAAAAATGAACCGTCACAATAATAAAGCTAAAAGCCAGTCTACGCACAATTGCAGTGACTACGCGTGAATATGTTTTACCTTGCCTTACTAAATTGTGAAAACAACGTCTTTTTCCAAGTTTTTAATTTATTTTTTATAGTTTTATTATCATGTCTCAATTGAGTGATTATTTAAAATACAAAATAATCTATTTGCACGAGGAGAATGTTGGCATCAGAAAGATTGCTAGAAGACATAATATTATAGCAGTAAGTGTATTTTTCTAATTTTATACTTTGTTTTTATACCTAACTATTCCTTATGCCGTGACGTAAGCAAACATATTTTTTATAACGTATAGTGACACCTGTTTCATTTCTTTGTTTCACAGAAATACAGTCAGATTGTGGTTAAAACGTAAACCCAATAGAAAACTTGTGGGGTCAAATTATTTTAAATTGGGATTCATCAGAAGTCAGGAGAATTTGGCGCAACTTGTGATTTCAACGTTCTCATGAAGAGTAAGTGATGCTTGCTGGAACATGGTGTGCGGCATGCGAAGCCGCTTGCAACAAATTGTGGAAAGACATGGTGCTCCATTTCGCTATTATGATATCACCACCGCCCGCAGTCAACAATACTTACTTACGTGTCAGTGTGTGTGTTAAATAAACTGTTGTCATCATAATTTCTATGGAAGTGTTTCATACAATGAATAAGCAGGTCCTTTTTACGATCATAACCATATTTAAAACTAAAAATACTTAAGTAGAAAAAAATTATAAAGTAGGTAAAACATCAAAGTATTTAGTGCTATTTTTTCACTTATATTTTAGTAATTACTATTTTCTAAAAAAATATTTTCACTTATAGTTTAGAAGTAGGTAAGTATGATAGTTAATGTGGTGATGTTATTGTTATAAAATAGAAATACCTATATATATTTCTAAACATATAACATGTTGATTCACTACATGTAACTGATTACTTACCTACTTAAAAATAAAAATGGGTATTTTATAGACATTGTTGAAACGAAGAAACAAAAATTCAAGCTTATCATAGAATACCTTATATTTAAAACAAGTAATTAATTTTGTAAGTGATTATTTTGTATTTATTTTGAATAAAATCGTTATCATAATCATTATTGTTTTTTATTTCTCATGTTAGGTATTTGTTTTTAAATAGTTCATTTAAATTAACTATTTTAATTTAATATAAATAATGTTTTGGATTCAAAAAACATAATTGAATATTGTAAACATAAAGCTACAAGAAGTGGAAAGTTTGTTTTGAACTCGCAACCATGTTGCTATAGGTTCACTGTTGCAACCACTAGACCAAATCGACTTAACAAGTATCGTTGAAATTAACAACTCCATCATGTGACAAAACAGTATTCAAAAGCTTACCTACCCTAAGGTTACGTGTTAAAGATCAAATTGGCATAACTGTATTCTATAATATTTACCTACCTTGAACAAGTCGTTCTATATAGTTCGTGAAGCTCGAAATCGAATAACACATTTATCTAGGTACTGCTAATTGCAGAAGGTTCAAATTCGTCTAACTTTTAGGTGGGTCAGCTAACACATATAACCCACTGTACATAATAAAGAGTAATCTAAACGAGTTTTTCGTTACTACTAGGGTTACGAAGACGAGCCAATATCGAAGATCTTAGCGAACATAGGCGAGAGTGACACCGTACTGCTGGACCGATGGGAGCTGGGTGTGGTACCGAACACGGCAGCCGCGGGCGAAGACACCAGCAACGCCAAGCCAGAACTACCTCTCAACGTCGTCAATAACTATTTCTCGTTTGGCGTTGATGCTCACATAGCCTTAGAATTCCATGAAGCGAGAGGTAAGTTGTATATTAGTCGTAATAAGTATATTTAAAGTAGCTCTTTCTGCTATGTGTTACCTGATTTGTGTTGTCACGTCAACACCGGCTGTCGCTGACAACCAGCGCTGGGTCTGACTGGGTCGCTATCTCACATAGCCGTTTTGCGTGGATGTGACGCATATTTTCCCCCAACATGACCTTTTTTTGTGTTGTGTGTTCTTTCTATGCGTCATGTTTGCCGCAATTAAACGTATTTTCTTTCTTTTCTTTTTTTGTTAGATTGAATTGCATTCAAAACCTGGTTAGCAATTTAGGTGCCAGGTTACCATCCTAGAGTTGGTCTGTTCAGGACCACCACTATAAACTATCTGTGTGCCAAAGGAGAGGTCAAAAATGGTATAATATTCCGAAGATTTTTAAACGCTAATGTAATGTACCTTATTAGAAAGCTTATTTATTAGCTACTCGATTATAGTTAAAAATTATATTTTCAGGCGGCTGTTTTTGTAAAAAAGTGAAAAATGATTGAATATAAACAAAACGCACATAGCCTTTATTTATTCATTTCTATGCAATATAATTATTTTAAATGTGGCTAAAGTTTCCGTTTCTATTAAATACTTTGAGATTTTATTGTAATTTTAGCTGCAGATCCATGAAATTGAGACAAAAAATATTGATTATCATGACAATGCAATAGCAAAACGAGTCGAAAAAAGGTCAAATCTTTAAATGTCAGAATTACGTTGAAATTAAACATCACCTTCCACTGGTACACTGGACAATTGACTCCGCGAGGCGGAGTCAATTGTCATTGTCACGTCATTTGCCACAGGGCTGCCAACCTTAAAATATAAGTAATGTTTGTAGTTAGTGATGCAACCATTTTATTTTTTAACACTTGTTTAAAAAAAAAAACGGGCGCCTATAAAAAAATTAAATGCCCAAAGGCATCAAAATAATTACCCTCTTCCAGCCTATATAGCTCAGAAGGCTGTTTAAAGTTTCAATTATTTTAGTACCAAGCCCCATACATTTATTGAACGTCTCCTTTAATCCAAATCCAATTAGCTGTTTTAGTTAAACAGACAAACGGACAAAAGTTCTCAAAATTATATTTTCGGAATCGAACTCGTTCCCACTCCTCGCAGCAATGACTTGTTTTTTCAAAAATATTCAATTTACGGCTTTGACTTCGTTACTATTTTATTATATTATGTAGGTATAGAAGATACTTAGATGTAAAATGTTGGCAAACAGACTTACCACCCCGACACCGACCTCGACTCATATCTTGTATGTTCAGCGTATTTTCCCTGACAAACCCTTCTAAGAGAATCTACAAGGTTCTCTACTTAGATTAAAATAATTTATCTTTTCGCACGACCATTCATAAAAAAGGCAACTTGTAATAAAACAATATAATAATAATAATGCACAGTCTATACACATAATTAGTATGTCAGAGTGTTTTATGCTAAAATACACCCATTGACCTGTTTACACTAAAACAACTTAGTCATGCACGACTACATAACAAGATGTTGTATAGTGTCACGCTATAATATACATAATGATAGACTGGGGAATTCTTCTTACTAAACGTAATAATCACTATAAACTATGCCGTCATTTAAATTAATTAAATATATCCTTCACAACCTGAAACCTTACAAAGTAGAGCCAATTTCGTAAGCCGCTTTATTGTAGAGATAAATTTACCTACAAAGGAGACTGCAATAGTACGCAAGACAATTTGGTATGCATGCATTTCAAATTCTATTTACATGTTGTTAAGCTAGCTGTCCCGACCTTTCCTCTTATTATTAAACTTTGAGAAAACTCATACTATTCGAATATTTCAATCGTTTGAAAGTTACCAAGCGCAAACGTTCTCTGCTGTGCGATTGCGAATAATTGTTGAGCATTATTCTTTTATTATTGGATTCTTATGAAAACCGCAACGTTGATCTTTATGACATCATTCATGTTAATATATTGACTTAATGATCATTGTGTTTATTCAACGTGTATGTATTGAAATAATGTTGATGCATCGCCGTTTCCATTATTGAATGGCCTGAGGACAATAAGACTTTCTTTGCAAATATCCTGCCCAGCTGTGGACTACTACAGGATGATGATGATGAGTACATAAAAAATACACGTGTTTGGTTAACAGAGGCACACCCAGAAAAGTTCAACTCTCGAATAAGAAACAAGCTGTTCTATGGTACCGCTGGAGGGAAGGATCTCATGCAGCGCAAGTGGAAGGGACTGGCCGAGTTCGTGACGATGGAGTGCGACGGCAAGGACCTCACGCCCGTGCTCCGAGAGCACAAAGTTCACGCCATTGTCTTCTTAAACATTCCAAGGTCAGGCCAGCGTCATTTATTAAAGTGTATTCGTATTTTCTACAGGTGTCGCCAAACGACTGCCGACTAAATTATACATAAAAGAAACCCTGTGTCATTTACGAAATTGAAACCGTGAAAAGAAATAAGCCTCTATATGAAAACTTAACTTAAATAAAACATGTATATTAGAAAACTGTGAACCCACGAATCAATAATCGTAGGTACTAAAACAATCTCATTGTTTATGTGCGCTTAGAAACTGTGAATGTTTTTGAGTCTAGTCAAAATACATTATATTTTAAGATATTTACGTGTCTGTATTGTTTGCAGTTACGGGGGTGGGACGCACCCTTGGAATAAGTCAGGGGGAGCCTTTGAACCCTCCACTGAAGACGGCTTAATAGAAGTAGTCGGATTAACCACTTATCAATTGGTAAGTCGCTGGAAGATCGATCATTGAAATGTTTGAATTTGCGCAGGTACTGGGTTAGTCTCCGTCTTATCGCAGCCTGGGACACGATCAACGGCTTCAATATTCTAGTGCCTAAATCCACAATACGTATGAATACGATATATTGTATATACTGTGACCTATGATGTTTATTATTCTATCTATAGAGGTCATAGAGGATCCTCTTCTGCTCACCCAGTTGGTATAATCCTATTTGTTGTGTTTAGCTGGATACACGCGATAAAATGGGTAATATTTGGCGCAGAAGCCAACAATAATTGCTTCATGTTTTAATATTGGCCAGTCTTTTTTTGCCCTCGAACGTAATAGGATTTATGTCCATTGTTTTCTTACATGAACACGTTTAGCAATTAGTTTGTTCAAACAATGTTACGAAATGGGGGCATCCATCTCGAGTTTTGAGTATAAGTTCTACACGTTCCTGCGTATGGTGCTGTTCTATCCGAGTTTTCTCTTGAGGTCTTGTAAAAATATTCTTAATATCAAGTTATGAAAACAATAGATGATATCGGAGAAAATATGAAAACTGGAACATACATTGAGTAAATTCCGCATACAAACAGCGAAATTAAATAACAATCTCTCCAGTAGCCAGTAAATTGCTCTTACTATATCTACTCGTATACTGGTTCAGGGATTTTTCATTTCTTCGTATGTGGGTAATAGTTTCAAGTTATCCTGCATCTTGTAGTGGAAGTACAAGAGATTTTCTAAGCTATGGCGCGTGTTTCGAAAAATATTATTTGTCAGACATCCTACCGTGTTAATTTTTCATGTGCCAAAAGTAGGTACGGTCAGCAACAAAAGTCGATTAACATTTCAGTTTTTTTAATCTTAGTTATTAAGCAAAATATTTATTCAAAATTGCAGCAGAAGAAAAATGTTTAGTATATAAACTCTTTGCTATTATGTGAAAAGCTAAAAAGCAGTTTATTGAAAAAAATTGTTGTCAATTTAATAACGTGTAAAAATGACAATGTTAATCGACTTTTGTTGCTGACTGTACAAGAACTTTAGTTTGTTTCCTGGTTAAGTGCATTTAGATATTCATTCCCTTATGTAGTTTTTCTAGAAAAAAAACTTTTAAATGTATATTGCTGTGATAGGCTAATCCAGGGATGGCGAACCCTTATGACACCTACGTGCCATTTTTTCCAAATAAATATTTAATGCGGCCATGACGTGCCAACAAGCAATCTTGGCTTAGTGATTATTGGAAAAAAGCTATATACTTTCGTATTATTATTATAATTTTGAATCTGTCTCGACATTTCTTGGGCACCTCGCTCCCGGACCTTTGGAAGGCACGAGGGGCTGAAACCAACTCGCAGAGGCCCGAGCTGAGGCCACACTTGTATCATTTTAGTGTATCAGATCTCCGACTCGTAGCATCGACGTGTATCATTTTCGCTAGTATGGACGCAAAATGATACGCGATCATGTTACACGCCGTAGCTTGATACACCTTGATCCGTATGTAACCGCGTATCTGATACATGTCGTATCGGATAAGTGTGTCATGATCGGCAGAATGATCGTAGTATGGACGCATATTGATACTGTGTCACGATACATATATGTCATTTGTCAAAGGGGATGATCGGGGAAAAACCGCCATGTCGAGGCGGTTTTCCCCGGATCATCAAAGGGATCTAGACAAGTTTGGACGTGCGCTTTTATTCGCGATCATCGCGCGTCGATGTTTTTTTATTATGAGTTGGGATAACTGGATACGAGGATTGCAGGAAAAATTGAGCATCTACACATGACGACACGCTGACAAGACACAGTATCGTAAGTGTGGACGTGGTATTTGGCATAACTGTGGCATGACACGGTGAGAGATACGATATGATCGAAATAGGCGTCCACACTTAGGATACGAATACTCGATACGATACGCCTGATTTTGAACTTCAAGATGGTACAAGTGTGGACCCAGCTTTAGGCGTTTTTAATTAAATGAGACAATAACCGACGTTGTTCGTTTCCTGTTCACACTATGCAAGTGCACCCAAGGACAACCTTCGGGCGGTGAAGGACTAATGTTGAACAGTTTAGTTTTATATTTATTTAAATGAAATGACAAATTAGGGCGACTTCTGCTGTTGCAAACTAGATGTCTTAGGTACCTAAATTCCTGAAATGATGCCGTGCCCAAATTATTTTGTTACGTGCCACCAATGGCACGCGTGCTATTGGTTCGCCATCCCTTTTTTTTTTTTTTGTTGCGCGGTGGAAATCCTCATGGACTTCCTCCGTCGTGGGGGGACAGAGGGGCATGCCGGAATCTTACCGGCTAATACCACCGCGGTGTTCCACCTCTGCCTATGAACCCCTGGGCAAATCTATTTATTGATTTATATGCTGTATTAAACAGCCGTTGCTGCAAGCGGGCGGGCACGGCACCTGCATCACTCAATGCAAGACTGCGAAAATCGTGACCACGAAGGTGATCCCCATGCAAGTTGACGGAGAGGCGTGTCGCCTCGCACCCTCTGTCATCACACTCTCAAGGCTCAACCAAGCCACCATGCTTGCTAAGAAAAAACCTGGCAGGACGATCGCTCCGTAAGTATTTGACATTTTTACCAATAACCTTCGAATACCTGCTAGGGTGACACTTCTGTTTTTAACCTATATTGCTAATGGAACTAATCGCGAGTTCAAACTCACTGGTGGGCATGGCCAAAAAGCACGCTGTCTCACCTGGCATCGTGTCCGACAGCGATAGTATCAGTGATGAACAGTTAGACGCTAAGGTCCGTCCGCGCTAAATTTGCCAAAGATGTAAACAACAATGGCCGCTCGAAATTTAATAAAATCGATATACATAATATAATAAGAACATTTATTTATGTAATGTTTGTTTTCGTCTAAATCTCCGAGCTAACTAGACGAAAAAAAGCATTGCTTAAAATAAATGTTCTTGTAAGTATATCAATTTTATTCAATTTCGAGCGGCCATTGTTGTTTACATCTTTGGCAAATTTAGCGCGGCCGGACCTTAGTTTACACGCACAACGTCTAGTTCGCACGCACACAAACACCGTTCCGAACTAAAACGCGCGTAAAATAATCCGAATAGTCCTTTGGAAAATCGAGTTTTATGAAAAGACCTCTGCATAAATCAATTAAAAATAAAGTTTATTGAACACTTCGATAATTGAGCTTTGTCGGTACCGACTTTGTTTTGAAGATTTTACACTTCTTTTATTACTTATTTACATCCAAAGTTACGTTAAAATTAGCAAGGAAAACGAATCTTTGTTGGCTCATAACTTTTTAATGGCTTTTTATTTTACTATTCTGTTTCCGTACAGACACAATGAATAATAAGAAAAAACTCCCGAAAGTATGGAAAAAATATCGACTAGTGGCACCTTAAACCTTTTGCTTCCGATATTATAGTTTTTTTATGTACGTACTTACTACTACGACACTCTGTTCACTAGGTTAACCGTTTTTTGACAGATGGAACTAGTGATTGCAGCAACGTTATAACACATATTTCGATAATTTCACTTTAATTTGTATGTAGTATCATCAATTGTCGATTTATTGCTGTCAAATAAGGAATGGTGTGGTTTCTATGCCTCTGTTTATTCTTATTAAATACAAAACAATATAAATTAGTCGCTTTGTTTACTTTAATTTCAGTTTTGCAGGTTTTATAGCGGGAATCAGTGTACAAATAAAGTATGCACTGGTTTGCCGTATCAATTGCGTTGTAGTGTATAGACATACATAAGTATGGGGTTTACTGTAGTAAACCCCATACTTATTTACAACACATTCGATCCCATCACTTAGTTCGATAGAATGAAATTTAATACGCATAACAATATTTTTTTTGTCATAACTGATACACGTACGGTATTATAATATCTGTAAGAAGTCATAAATAAGATAATTCAATAAGATAAGGCAGTTTATATATTTATTTTATTACGTATTTTCATTTCGTATTTTAAACTTAACTTTTACGTAATCTGGAATAGTTACGTTCTAAGGCAGCTGTCAAAAAAAGAGAAACCTAGTGGACAGAGTGTAGCTGTAATACTGGTGACAATAAACGGTATTCTATTCCATTCTATTCTAGTGACCCACTGCTGGGCAAGGGTGGCCTTAAAATCGTTCTATCTCTACAAATCACCATAAAGTGACAGGGACAACGTTAGACTTTACGGAGGCTTAAATTTGAATTGCTTTTGAGAATTCGGCAGTACAGCAAAATCACAAAAACTTTCAATCCGTAAGTGCAGCCTTGCTCAGAGCAAGTTGGATTGCAGATTGCAATTCAACTAGATACGTCAGAGTTTCCGCATTTCGAAGAGATTCTCGTTTGTCTGACCTTTGAAAACAAAGATACCCGATATTCTAAGATTAGATTGCTTGTTTTAACTTTTGGAGGTCCAATAGCCAGCCATGCTGCACTTCTATTGATTTTATAAATGTTTCAAGTTGAAACTGAAATAAATTCCTAGAACATTACGAGATTAAGAATTGATCATTCCAAAGTTTTTGTAACTTTATCATTGCATGAAAAACATCATAAATAAAAATGTTATATTATCAAGATAATTTTACACGATGTACCTAATAAAATATTAAGAAGTAAGTAGGTACAAACGCTTCTGGGAATCTTTTAAATACTTATATGATTAAATACTGACTTCATATATTAATCATTGGTTTTCCTAAACCAATGAATAATATATGAAGTCAGTATTTATTAATTATTATTAGGTATGTTTTGTTTAGGTACTTCATTAATTGGTTCACTCTAGTTACCGAGGACCAGTTAAGTATTAGATGATGTTATATTATTCTTATGTAAATCTATTGTTACAGTCAAACAACAATGGACAAACTCACCCTCACAGTGAATCTCATAACGATGGCTGATTACGAGCGCCATCATTACGACAAAGAACTGCTCGCAAAGACAGGTAACAAATAATTGATTGTACAGTACATTAACATTAATTAATTAAATCAACGCCCGACTTCATACCCTTACAGAGTTAACTTTGGAAACTATGTTATTCAATCACACGCCCCGAGATCTCGCTACTAAATGTAGTTGAAAACTTTTCGCTATTACGTTTGATCTTGACCAGAGAATTTTGCCCAGCACTGTTAAGTTAAGATAAATCGATATTTAAGCTTGATTTCACTAGAACTGGTAAAGCTCCACAGAGCTTTAAGTTCGGTTGTTTATTTCGGAATTCTATATCTGCTGTTGCCCTCAACGAGAAGCAATCGACGCAGATTCGAGTGAAACAATTTTAACACATTTTATTTTGATACTGGAACTACATTTTGTTTTTATTTCATTTTCATGTTCCGGAACTGAATGGCCAAAACAAAATGTTCTCATTCCATTTCCGACTGTAGCTTTTCCAAAAAGAAGCGTAGAGCTATGTTTTTTTATAAAGTGTAAAGTGTTTCTGTTACAATATGGATTTTATTTCAACCTTACCTGAGCAATGGTGAGCCCTCGTAAAGGTAATGAGCCCATTACCAATAATGGGCTCATAAACGAACCCTTCAAATTCGTAAAAACTTTGTGCCTGATATCTGTAATGACCAGTAATATAATTAATGACCAAACGAGGCCGATCTATTAGTACTCAACTAGATATCAGATTCTCAAATGACTGTTCTTATCGCAAGTGACAAATCAAACGATAATTATAGTAAAGTTACCAACTGAAACGTACTTTGTGGACGTTTCGACGGCTTGCCGTCAGCGAACATCGATCAGAGCCTTTTTACTTAGTTATTGAGGCTATATCGAGGGATAGCTTTCTGTGCACATTGTTTGCACCCTGTGTTCTTTGCCAGTACACTGTACCTACATTATCTATGGACCTACGTCATTACATAAATCTTGATTATTGCCCGTAATTACATTAAAATATTGCCATACGTATAACTTCAACTTTTAACGAGTTCGTTCATAGCAATATTACTTTTATAATTACAAAAAGTTATTTAATAAATATTTCGCACATAATAATTAATTTAATTTTACTGCTTTTTGTAAACTTTGTGTGCTTAGGCAGCCGAAACAGGTCGTTTTGAACTTTGGACAAACACCTATGATTATTTTCAGAATGGGACTTTTGTTATTATTTATTTAAATACTTTGTTTTGCAAATAAACTAAACCCTTAAACCGACACTGAAACAAAATGTTGGGGATGAAATAAATATTTATGAAAACTAATTAGAAGCAGTGGTAGGTAGGTTATACCTAGTACTTAAGTCCTACACGACTCGCAAAAGTAGCAGCTGATCTGAATTTATGGTATACTTAATTAAACAAGTGATACATTTGTATGTGTATCATTTGTTTGGTTTATATTCAGCTGTGTCTCACTCTTGTATTGACAAACATTTGTAAACTCTACTAACACTTATTGTAAACAGGAAAATACTCTTTTACGCGTTAAACTCCTTTGATCTCGCGAACTCACCGCAAAAAATACCATAAATAAACAACCGCTAGAAGCGACAGCTAATGTAGGTACGTATAATGAACTTCGTTTGATAGTAAAAGTTTTAATGTAAAACCTCGTTGTGGCCTATTTAAAGTTTCAAATAATTAATATCAATGCATTAATCCGTCAGTCTAGACTAAAATCCATTTGTACGTTATTGTTATTTATAAAGAACTAGCAGCGCCCCGCAGTTTCCCTCGCATAAGTGTCGATCCCATGGGAATATCGGGATAAAAAGTATCCTATGTGTTAATCCAGGGTGTCAGCTACCTACCTCCATACCAAATATCAAAATTGTTCTAGCCGTTTGTGCGTGAAGAATGAATAAATATACAAACACACTCACAAACTTTCGCCTTTATAATATTAGTGGGATATGTGTATGAACTTAGTGCTATCGCAACTTGGACAAAAATACATACCTAAGCGAAAACATGAACTTTAAAAGTCAAATGAGTCGTTATAATTTGGTTACTACATTTAATAAAATTATTTTTGCTCTCGGTCGAAATGCCAATAAATCTGATGGTCGATAAATTAATTTGTCCCGTGAACCGATGAATGGATGTGGGGAATATGGATTTCAGAGGGAATTATTGTGGCAGATAATTTAATGCCAAATAGGTACATTGCGGCGCTAAATGCTGGACTTATTATTTCATATTGCTGGTTGCTGGTAACACAATTTTTTTGTTTCAGCGGAGCATATCGGCACTTTAGACGTCAACCCAGCAGCCGACTTGGAGCAAATGCGCGGCCTCATTCAGAGCATGATGAAAGAATCTCAAGCATACTCGAACCTTACCGACTGGTGGTTTGTCGACTGTGAGTTTTTCTCCCGTTGCTTCCTTTTGGATGTAGGTACTAGGTACTTTCACATTTATTTACCTGACATGTCGGAGAGAGCAACGTCTGTATTATATACCTACTTTGATTTTCCTTATAAGTATGTCTTTTAACGCACACACAAACCAACAAACCTGCAATTTTCACTTTCTTAAAATTCGCGGACGATATAATTTCGATAAGTATATAACGGTGATGGCATACAAATGTGTACCAAAACCTCTATTCAACATCTTCAAACTTAAAAAGCTTATGTTCTCTCGTACCCCAAGTGTATGTACCTATATCATAAGCTTATTTAATTTAACTCTGTAATAGGTACCTACATAGATAAAAAAAATTCGTTTCATATATATATACTCATTCACCATATAAATACAGAATTACCCTTTTTCAAACAATCAGGAAGGTTATAATTACTTAAGTATAATATTTACAGGTTGTGCGATTGAAAAGAAATTCCGAATCAGACTTTATAGCTTTTCGCATTCACTCGGAAAAGAATCCGTACCAGATTGAAATATACCTGAAACTGTTACCTCTATTTTTCGGCTTTTAGATTTTTAATCTTGGCAAACGCTTTAAATTCTACGACGTGTTTGAGTTTTACATTCAGTATAATTGAATATGCCTATTATGTAAGTTTAAAATTAATTACCTAATACCTACACACAGTACGCGGCCGTTAATATACTCGTAGCTCACCCAGTTTTAGAAAAAGTTCGGTTTGTAGATCGTCCTCTGTGCCCAAAATACCCTGTTATGACTGTCTTTTTCTAAAACTCGATGTGGCACAGTTTACTCCTGGGCACATTATTGACCACTCCAAAGCTGGTACGCAATGGTTATTAAAAAATCCGTTCGTTGCCAGCTGTAACAGCAGAGCGGTTCTTCCGCATCGACAAGGCGCAGGAGAACCTTCACTACCCGGCGGACATCGGGCACGACAACATCTACATCCTGGACGCGGCGCCGCACACGCCGCGCACGCCCGACACCGAGTCCACGGCGCAGCCCGACACCACCGCCACCGCCTCGCTGGAGCGCACCGCCGCGTCCGTGTCGCTCGACACCACCACCGGCCTGTCCGTGTCGCTCGACATCTCGCAGAGCGTCGACACGCCCAGCGCGGCCGTCTCGCTGGACGTGCCCGAGTCACATCCTTGGTGAGTTTATATACTTCAATAATTACGCAGCCCAACCCGACTAGATTCACCAATTTTGCAGCATTTGGGACCAGTGTATGGGGTACGAGTATTTGGGGGCAGTGGCTGTTTGCGAGTGACCTTACACTAGGTGTAGTGAAGAGACAACTGCAAAATTATTATAATAAATTGAAATTTATTAAAATGTACAAATAGGTACTTAAATGTTTTACAATATTAGGGCTAACCAAAATAAATGTTTACTATGGATGTTTATATTTAACATGAACAATAATAACCAACCTGAAGTCTGCTCTAACAAAATCAACATAGATAACCAAGAGACAAAAGGGTTGAAGCAGAAATGGTACCTAAGTGTTCACAAAATTTGAGAACACTTAGGTACTATTTCAAAGCTAAAGCTTTGATTTAGTAAGTGTTCTCAAATTTTATGAACACTTACCATTGCCACCACACCACACCTACCACACACACACTACCATTACCACATTAAGATGTGAATGGGTCGCTGGTTGCACCATTTAGTCTGATTCTGTCGTGGGACGGCAAACGAAGCTCCCACTGGTCGCGCGCCGGGCGCTATTGCAATTAAACCACTCACTGCGTGGAAATGAACATTCCAAAACAAAGCCGGAAAGTACCTACACCTAGTTTAACATCAATCTAGTAAAAATAATAGCTTTTTCTTGTCATCCATTTTAATTATGCGTTTTTAAAAGGAAACCACCTCACCACCATAACGTCAGCACTGGCCATCTTCAAAACTAATCCACTTGAATTTTTCACTCTTAAAAAGTCAGCCAAACCGCGAAAGAAGCAAGAAGCTAGTGAAGCTACTTAAATAAATATCCGATTTCGAATAAATCTGGATAATTTCACGCGTGGCTTGCGATCTCATTTAGCCTTTTGGTTGACTTCCTTTTGGTAAATAAGGAAGTTAGAAAACGTTTTCCTACCTCAGCATCTTCAATGAATATATTTTTAGAATGTTGCTTTGGATTTTACGAGAACTTACCTAATGTTTCCTTGAACACAGCAGCTCCACTAGCTCCCTTGAAAAGTGCTGGAATCTTTATTGTATATATTTCGTACGGTCCGTAACTATAGTTTAAATTACGAAACAGTGAATCGGGTCTCGGCAGTCCTGCCCGGTCGTCGGAAGAGTTACTATCACCTCAAACGCCACCTACAAGCGCGGTACCCACGGCTCCCACGACGCCGGTGTCGGTCCGGCCGCCGTCGCCGGAGCCGGCTCCGCCGAGCCCGGGCAAGCGGCCGGAGCCGGCGCCGCTGAGCCCGGGCATGCGGCCGGCACCGGCACCGCTGAGTCCGGGCACGACGCCGGCCGAGCCGTTGTCGCCGCCGCTGTGTACCAGTCCGCCCGCCAAAGACCACGAGCCCACCACCGATTCAATAGCGCGGTTTAAAACGTGAGTACGTTCACTTTTATCACCTAACCACGTCGTTGTGTGTGCGACTAGATTTTAGATGCAATGTATTCATTCGAGCGAATTTATAACGCCGCACTGAATTCAACCGGTGTTACATAGTAGATGCGCACGTCCGGCGTCCGTGCGGCTCTGGGGTGGTGATCCTCAAGGACCCTCCTCGGGACACTCTAATAAGGATTAATATGCTACTCGATTCGACGAGCCCTCTTTGTAACCGTTAGCTGTAGTCACAGTTCAAGATTAGTTAAATAGCACTGTGTTACACGTATTAGTTATTAATGAAACCTTTTGTTTAGCAAATGAAAAATAAGGTAGCTGGATCGAAATATTTTGTTAGAAACGTGTGCGTGTGACAAATAGAAATTGCACAATCTTCTTGTTAAATTATCTAAGTAGTCCGTGACGCGACCGCTATAGATCTAGGTATAGATCAGATATAACAGTGTGTGATCACTATCTGTTTGGAGTATCGCACAAGTACGGGCATTGGTGCACACTTGTTTGAAGCTGAAATCTGCACTCTATCTCTTCTTTCTTCTATTGCATGCAGCATTCATGAAAAATTGTTTGGACTTGAGCAAGAAGTGTTTGGCTATAGGTGAGACTTTATATGGATGGTTTTAGCTATAATGTAGATTTAGAATCTCGCATCGACTGACTGCTTCATAAGCTAACTTCTACTAAAATTTATCGATCACTTTTTCTACATCATTTGTAAAATCTTTCTTTTTTAATTAATGTTAATGAATGGGACTTCTATTTAGATAGAAACTTCGATTTAAACTTCGGTATTTTTTCTAAAATAATTAATCAAAACGCGCAGTTTCTAAATTCACCCTCTGTTAGACTATGAAGAAGATTATTTTATGAAAAAGTCGGTATTATTTAAGCAGCTGTAAATATAATATTTATTTAGCTACCCAAGCTACAATCATGAATATAGTATTCATTTTTGTGCAGCTCGTATATAACAATAATTACTACCTAAACTAGACCTAAACTCATAATGTAAAGTATAAAAAGCTATAAAAATAATCGAATTCAGTAACTTTATTGATGCAAAATAAAGTCCCAATATGTAACCATACGCAAGAACATGAAAAGTTTACGAGGCGTAGGTACCTACGTCTCTCGTCGCCTTAGAACGAGTGAGTTAAGTAAGCCACAAGACTAACAAGACGTCTCATTTTATTTATCTTCTCAAACTTATTCAGTTTGTGCAGCACAAAATAAAACTTTGACATTGTTTCAGAAATTTATTGGAAAAAACATCTGACGCTCTGCTTAAAGCGGCCAAAGTCGGCGATCTGAGAATGGTGAGAGAATTGATTAAAAAACGTTTTCTTTTCATGCGATTTCCCTGATCAAATATACCAAACAAATATTTTTTTTTACATTCGATAAAAGCTTCGAACCTGAACAACTCAAGAGGTATTCATTTTCTTTTAAGGTGTAAATCCTGTTCGTTCCTCCCTATTGCACAGATAAATTAGTTTTTGACTTTAACAAAACTATAAAATCGCAGCGTTTTGCACCGCATTGCAATAAATAATAATTAATGCCGTGACCGTGCGTGTGTCCGTGAGTACCTCTCGTCCGTCGTAACATGTTAAACAGCCTATAAAGAAAAGTAAATCGCGCGGCTCGCTAGTAAAACTTACTAGCGATCGGGGCAGCTATAAAATTTACTCGTGTCGTTGAAGATAAAATAAAGAAAGAAATACCTCTGTGACAGACGGACAAGGAAGTGATCTTATAAAGGTTCAGGTTTTACTTTTAAGTGCGGATCCATATTATTATTATCAGCCGTTTTTGTCACTCTGCATCTATTGCTGTATGTTGCCAGTCTTTAAGAAAAGAGTCGAATTCGTCCCGCCTTCTCCTCCTGGACCTGTCGCGTTGCCGTTTGCTGCTGTTTGGGCCCCACTATGTTTTCATTTTAGCCCATCGCTCCTCCAACTTGCGACAGATGTGGCCAGCCCAAAATAACGGAACCCTAAAGATGTTTATTAACGGTTCAGATGAAAGACTTGCACGCGGCGGGTTACTCGCTGTTGTCGATCGACGCGAGCGGGCAGACGGCGCTGCACGTGGCGGCGCGCTACGGCCACAAGGAGATCGTCAAGTACCTGATCGCGAGCGCGCCCACCGCCATGCTCAACATGCGCGACAACGAGCGCGGCCAGACGGCGCTGCACAAGGCGGCCGCGCACAAGCGCCGCGCCGTGTGCTGCATGCTGGTGGCGGGCGGCGCCTCGCTGGCGCGCCGCGACCACGCCGGCCTCACGCCGCGCCTCCTGGCGCTGCGGGCCGAGGACCACGACCTCGCCGCCTACCTCGAGAGTCAGTATACGGCCTCAGAACACACTTCCTAATACGATCAAATGCATTCAGAACGAAAACTCTCTTAGGTAGATAATTCAAGATCGACGTAAAACCATTACAAATACTTTAATTTATAGTTTATAACAATGAGATAAGAGTTACATTGTAAAGAATTACTAATTTAGGTTGTACGTCGATCGTAAATTCCCTACCTCATACCTAACCTATCCTACCCTGATAAAGTGGAAAAATAAAATTCCAAATAGGATCGAATGCATTCAGAATAAATCTCTCTTAATGTTTTCAGAACTCCTATCGAAAAGTACTTGGGCGGAAGTTAAACATACTATGATATAAATATTAAATGTCCTTTTTCAGGTCAGGAACATTTCCAATTAGTGTCTGAGGATTTAGAAACAGCCGTTTAAAAATTCAAATACGTTGACCGCGTTCTCAGCATGGAAGGTAACTATCGAGCAAGCTCGCACTACCAAACTCTAGTGATATAGTGATAACATGACTTAAGAAATATTGATTGAAACACCAAAGTGATATTCAGATCTGGTGTAGGATTATAAAAAACTTTTTATAATTACCTAAAATTATCACATTGAAAGAGTTAACATTAATCATAATTATATTTTCGACATAAATTATTATAATATATTCAATTAATTTATTGAATTTAGTCGCTGTAAATGTTACAGATAAATAAATCAGTTTATAACCTACGAAATATTTTAATTAAAAATTACAATAATATATTATGATAGAGCTTTTAAAATTTAATCCATTAAGGTAATCCAAGTTTGTTCTATTATATTTATTATCTTTACTGTAACATTTATAGTTGTAGTTAAATAATATGAATTTAGAATAAACACTTATAAGGTGAATCTTTTCGCATTTTGTTTAATATTTTTCTCTTTTCTATTATAAGGAGTGAGTGTTTTCATGAACTATGAAACTGCTCGGAAGTAAAAGTGTGTGCCTTTCCCGTGTGTTGTATAGACAACAAGACAATGGAATGTATCCCTCACTCCAATATGAATACAAAAAGAAAAACTACCACCTGAAATGGTATACAGAACATGATAGCTTACAACTGTGAATGCAGCGGTTTGCTTGAGACTGAGTGTGATTAATATTTGCAGTCTAAAGAAAGCCCAAGCCGTAGTTTTATCTGGGCTGTATTGTATACTGGCTTTAAAAAGTGTTCTATCACTCAAAATATTGCCAACATATTAAAAAGCGAATGTTTCGTGTGAAATCTGTCTGTTATCTGAACATGTCAGGATTGTAAGCCAAACATTAGAAGATAATGCGGAGGGATACATTCGCGATGTCGACCTTTTGTGTTCTGTCAAAAGAACCTTTCTAAGTACTTGTATATTTTAGAATAAATTTTACATCGCTTTACAGACGATTCGCCTTTCCAGATTTCCTTCTAAATTACTTCAATTATGAATCCATGGGACCCTAACTAACTCTTACTCTACTGAATGATAAGTGTTTGTGATAATGAGAAACTTTCCTAAGCGATTTATTCATCTTATGAATGCCTCTGCGGACCCCGATGAGTACATTTGTGATAGTACAATGTTTGTGTAATATGTTGTGTTGCCAGTCATATTTGTTTTACGTACTTTACATCAATGTGACTTCGTTGTTTTGATAAAGCTATACTGTTTACTCGATCATTAGGCCTAAATGCTTAAATATTGTTATGTATTATATTATTGTTTTTTGATGCAATATTTCTTGTATAAGTGTTCTAATATTCTTATTATAGTCTTCGGCAATAATAATTTAACGTCTAAGGCTAAATTTTATACTACTGAGTTGTACAATACTGATATAATCGGTGTTGTATCTATTATGATCTCAGTATTTGTATGTATCCGTATTACGGTGTAATGTTTATTTCTGTACGTCATAATAATTAACGGTTATGAGTATATTGTAATACAGTTTTACTTGTTTGTTATCTCATACTAGTTAATATAAAGTTAAGTGCACTCACTTGTGGAACGCTAGCTAGCACGCGCGGCGAGCGCGCGCTTGACGCTCGGCGCTCGGCGCTCGGCGCTCGCCGCGCGTCCAGTTGTTATTTATTATCTCGTCTAACTATCTTGTGAATGATTTGTGCGTTTGTACGAGTTTGGATAGCTAAGTGTTGTTTATGTCTATTATGCCAATACCTCTACTAGTAGATGTACCTAATAGTTTAGTGTTTATCGAATTTACTCGTACTACTCGCTGACAAGCGAACAATGAAAGACAAAGCTGTGAGAATTTTGGTCGTAATGTAAAAATGTAAGTTCATTTATATCGTAAGTGAAACGATATGCAACATTATACATAACACTGTTTTGTGAGTTTCTTAATTTGTGATTGTAGATAGACGTTTTTGATATTTAACATAATATTATGTAGAGAATTAACTCGTTGTGTTGAAGAGTTGACTTCCACCTTCCGGCTTGTTACAATGGCTTAAGTATCTCAGCTGTATCTAACATCGTAAGTACTATCCCTCTGGAGCCGTCGACGCTCTTCAACAAAATTTGATAACATTTAATTGATGTGACATTGGGTAGATTGTAAATTATAATCTACGCGTGTGACGTCTTAATATTAATATTTAAAAGTGAGATATTATAATTATAGAGCCTATATTTGTGGGCGCCAGTTTAATCTTTAAATCGTTAGTGATACTTTTCCTATGAGATATTATTATACTTAGTCTTGTACATACTGTAATGGAGGCCTTCATTCAAGTAGTATATCGTGATACTTTACACGATTAGTAATTATATCTCATGACCAAGTTCTGTCTAAGAAAGGAAAATGAATATCACTAGGTTAAACATTTTGAGCTCTTACATGAGAGCCGCTTTTGGATCGAATATTTACTAGATTTATGAGGGAAACCCACTATTATAATACCTACCTGTGTTGCATATTTTTTCATTCTGGACCTTTATATGCCTTCTATGTATCGTCAAAATGCAAGGTGTGACATTATTACGAGAAGATATTTTACAGGCCATTATTTACACGCTAATAACGAGAACAAGCTACATATTAACACACAGCGATAGCAATTGATTTTAAATGACAACTTTTGTAAACAAATGATTATTATTCTCTCTCTCTAGTAACAGATTCTTATATCTGTGTCATAAATGTAGTATTTCCTAAAAACACATTAGAATATTATTTATATATGTTTTATTTAATGTGATTTATGGCCTTCAAAATATCCGCCCCTTATATACTTGCCCAACGATATAATTTGTACTGTGACTTGCCTGTAGGCGTCGACGAATAGGTGCCTACACGTTAGCAAGCTATTAATTATGCGTAGGAGAATAAAACTCGAATACCGAGGCGTACTCCTGGTCGGCACGTGGACTACATTAATTCGTAGAGAGACCCTTTCGTCATGATTCTCTAATGCTGGCACTATACTTGGCGTATTTGCGCAAATATTCGCGTTATTTCGTTAATACAAACTGAATTTCAAAAATGTTTTACCAAATACGCCAAAGAAGTGCAAGTATAACAGGTTGTGTTGATACGAGTATACTGACTAGGTATCAGTTATAGATCTTTGTTAATATAGCCAATATGTAAATGATGAATTATTATACTATTAGTAATTTTATTCCAGTATTTAATAAATACTGATGGTTTTTCTTTAAGTTTGAACTATTTCCCTAAGCACATGCAGCATTCCATTCAAACTCTAGATACCTATGCCTTTAAATATGTATGTTCTACATTTTCTTCGTCTTTCGCTGTAACGACACATTGTATTATTTTACTATTCTGCAAAATGATTAACGAAAATAAAATTACAATAAGGTACCTTAAATTATAATAAGGTAAGTACCTTTATCATATGATTGCCTTAGCTTTGGGGTTTCGTGTCCAAGTAAACAAAGATATACCTATTTATCATAGTTCACTTTTGTGAAAGAAAAAAGTCGTTAATCTTATAAATGCAAACAAACTTAACATTTTCTTTTTTCTTCCTAATGATATCCCTTGAATTGTTTCCTCCATTCCACCAACCTTTTTTCTATTAAGTCTTCTCTTCGTGACTCATAAATGTCGTCTTACGACACAGTATCAACAACTCTTTTTGCTAGTCTAAGGCAGATTTCCTAGCGTAAAATTCTTCCTGGATCTCAATTAGGATGACCCAGATGGGCAGTTACTTTGCTCGGTCTTCCATCACTAAATGCCTTTCACAACAGAAGACAAGCATGTACGGTTTAAAAATTTCGGACGCGACACACTACCTACTTTCATATATTACTATGTATGTAATTACAGTTTCATTTTTTTTAGCTGGCATCTTTTTCAACATATTGACGAGACGGAACCCCTGGCAAGTGATCAAACTCGCATTTTTGAACTTTTTTTAGCATAATATTATGTAAACAGATTATACCTCAGAAATCCTGCGCAGCGCTGTGTCGATTATTGCGTTTTATCGTTAAATATTATGAATATTTTATTGTAACTTTTCATTACCTAACACTTATGTAATTATAACAAATAAAATAATCAAAGTCACAACAGCATACCACCGAGCACACGTGACGTGGTCTATTCAAATGTTCCTTTAACGTGTGTACTTATTAAGGTAAAATGTATTCTAATCTAATAAACTATGGTATATAATGTAAAAGACACAATCTTGTATAAATTGGCAGCTGCGACACATGACGCGAGTGTACACCGAGCGTGATGGCACTACATCAATATGTATGTACTCACTGTGAGGTTAATTCAATGATTAATAGCTAATTTCGTTTCCTCCTAATTCTGCTCCCAAGTTTGCCAAGCCCCCGTAAATGTATATTTCACTTACGTTCATATTAGATTGTTCTGGTACATAACTGTTTCGGCGAAGTTATAAATCTAATTGTCCCGAGATACAAGTTGGACGCCATAAATAATATTAAGACAGTAGCTGATACGTGAATTATCACTAAATGTAATATATTTGTACGCAAGAAACGTGCCCTTCTAATATAATTATGTATTTGTGCTCATTAGGTACAAGAGTACTCTGAAGTTGGTTATTTCTTCGATTTTGTTATTAACCGGAACAGAAAGTAAATATGTATAAGTATAGATATTACAAATTGTTGCTTTGTAGCTGTAAAGTCTATCTTAAAAGGGCAAAACACAGTGACAAGCTTAGATGGGGTTATAAGCTCCGTAGCACGACGTAAAGTAGCGAGCAACACGGTTCGAGAAGATCGTGCCGGTAAGCTGCAATATCAGTCGCTGCCATCATCCCGCAGCCGCCGCCGTCGGCTCTCCTCGACCTTCCTCGCCTAGATTAAAATGCATCGTGCGTCATCTCATATATACTTAATCCGTCTGAACCCTGCACCGATCCCACACACATACAAAATATGCTTTAGCCGATAGTTGTGGGAAATTTGCTCAATATCTGAATTTATATTACAAGCTATCTGTATAGATATCACGTGAATACTTCCCTTGTCAAAGCTTTAAATCTCTTGTTCGATGAATGTTTTGTCTACCTCATAGTAATTACATACATATAATAAAAAGTGCAATAAATAATAAATTATTATTAATCTCTATACGAGTATATTATAGCCTTTTTCAAAATAGTTTACCAAGGAAAAGCATAATGATCTATTTATGTAGGTACTTTTACGAAATGTGTGTAACAGCACTATCTACTTATTCAATTACTCTGTAGTACCAAACTGGATATTATTATGTAAACTATTGAAAATTAAATGGTAATAAGTAAAACTAGAGTTTTGAGAGCACTCATTTCAATGTAAGTATGTACATGATACTTATTTTTGCACTCAATAAAGTCACTATTTTAAATAAAATTATTAAAATCAAGTACACTGAAAGAACAATAAATAAAGTACGATCTAAATTGAGTTTCATTTCACCTACCAATATCAATATTTACTGATGCACTACCAACTTATCCGAAAATAAGAACGGATTAACACAATTACCAAGTACTTTAATCTTTATCCTGAAAGGGTAGGTACAGCCAGGACTTGAAATATCTACCTTACCTTTGCATAAATAAAACGAGGAAAATGTTACAGTACTTAATTATAAATTCTTTAAAAGAATTTTAAAACATGAGTTGATCCTCTGATGATAATTCTGTATTATAAAACAACCGTAATCATAAGAAACAAAGTATTTACAAAACCTGTTGCAGTTACTAAAATAAGGACGCGTAGCACAGTGGTATCGGCTAAGACAGCCTAACTATTGTAGCTAGAGGTACTACGTCAGCTACGCCGTAGCAGCTATGCTACGACAAGGGTATGTAATCGCGAGCAACTCGCGATCTCGCGTGCTAAAAGTCTGATGTCGAGATTGGCTATTCGATATCTCGGCCGGCAATCAGGTAAGAGACATCTCACCGTTTTCGAGAATTCTAGATTTTTGCAATCGAATTGTTGACTACTTTTTGAGAAAGGTTTTTTAAGTTTTTTTAACAAAAGTTCTTAAACTTAATGAAAATGAAAACTACACCAGCTTAGGCGGGCCCTAAAATATCAATTAAGTATATAGCACGATATCATGAATTGCGCAATATTTTAGACCGTTTAGGGTTAATATTGAAGATTGCGCAATGATTGAACAAAATATTGAGCGAGTCTAATTTTATTGCAACATATTTTAATTGCACCGTGTAGGATAAGTATTACGTAGTAGTAGCCATTCTGTAAAAATCTCAGGGTGAAAACAGTTATTATTCTGAGGTGAAAACTTAGGTGAAGTGAGGTTGACGTGAGCTGTCAATTGTGTTTTCACGATGAGATTTTGACAGAATAGATACTTAAGAAGGTCTTGCTCACGCAAAAACATTGAAGCTAAAGCTACGGTTTCCTAGAAAAGTGATGGCCGCACATAGCGTCCACAATTTACGGTGAATGACGTCACTGAAACGTTGTTTATGAAAGTAAGTTGGTGTGTTTTTCCAGAGAGCCTTTCTGATACCGTAAAGTAAAAAACTCCGCTGCGCAAAGATTTAAATCGCTAGATTTGCCCTCACCGTACTTAGTCACGCAAAAACATGTGGACATGTTTTTGGGTGACAAAGTACGGTGAGGGCAAATCTGAGAAGAGTGAGCTCAGGCATTATTACATACTGTTTTCTACGGTTTCATAGAAATCGTAAAACCGGTGACCGCACATAACGGCCACAGTGACGGCTGTCATGAAAATGATGAAAGGTTTAAATTGTTAGATTCTGGAATTGATAGACCCTACCGTCATAAGATTTCGTTTTGACACCTCTGACACACAATGACGCAGAGACTTTACTCAATTGTCATGGAAAATGTGTGAGCTCGCCGACAGTGATATGACAGATTTTCATGACGCCGTTATAATAATAATAATTTTATTATAATAATCATTTTATTATCAGGCAACTAAGGCCCATTGATAAAATAAATACACAAAATAATCTTATAGAATAATAAACTAATTTCTTTATTTTGGTTATAATATGATGGAACCGCTTCCCTGGGTAACTAAAGCTTTGTGGGGCTGTCAATGTTATTGCATGAAAATAACGGATCGTTTGAGTGTAAGGGTTTCAATCATATTGCGCAAACTTATTTTAGGTCACAGAGTACTTTTTGATAGACTGATTTTAGTTGCTTGAGATTAATTCTGTTATATTTTGTAAATATTTTTTAAAATCTAATCTAGAAACAAAAAAACAACGTTTTATTTAAGTATGAAACGTTTATCTACGCTATAAATCCATTAATTATTATTTTGAAAATTACTTCTCAAAAAGCATAGTGTCCCGTCGCGCGTGCTCAGTCACAAAATCTCGAACGAGATTTGTTTGATTTTTTTTATTGTATCAATATGAGTTGAAAAGATATACACACACACCCTCCCACACACCCTCACACACACACTCACACACTCTATTACCATTTTATAATTTGTCATTGCCTCCTAGCACAATTATATCTATTACTTAAAAGGAGGTCCCTATGTAAGATTTACTGTAAAACTTGTACAAGTTTCTGCAATAAACTTTTTTTTTGTAGTTACCACATTAAGAAATAATTCGGTCCTACTGGCAACGGGACAAATGACTTAAAATTACCTGAAATCGAAATCGAATATGTAACATTCTGCACGTCTGTATATTTGAGTATGTAAATACATTCAACAACCTGAGGTAATTTGAGATCCTTTGGGACGAAGCATAAAGCCTTTTTCCTTGCAACTTTACATATCAGTGACTATTCAGAGGCAATAAAAACCTTTTTATTGGAGCTGCAATTTTCGATTTTCACCGTACTAACACTCAGCGATCTATTTATAATTCAAGCGAAGAGAAGTTCTAACTTTGCATGCCAACGAAGTTGTATCCGTTTGGGATTTAAACAACTTACCTAGAGCCCATTAGGCCTTTAGACGCTGAATATGTATGTTTAGTAAGTTTGTTGTTTCTTAGTTGGCATTTTATATATTACAGCCTGAGCTCAGTTAAATGAAAACCGATCTTTAGGTACCTACCAAATAGGACGGAATGAGCGAATAATACTATGTAACGAAATATAAATATTTTACAGGAAAATATGTCTTAGAACATTTTCATAAATCATATGCCTCTACAGTTATATATTCAAGATACTTGTTTATTTTATGGCTAGGTTTGAAGTCTGAAATTTCGTTTTCACGATTTAGGTCCTCTTGCAAGGTTTTTATAGCGTAATTTTCTTAAATCCTGTTTGCTCTTTTGTGTCAACAATATCACGCACAATATTTTACTTTATTGCGTTTATATTTCGCCAGGTTTATGGACCAGTTTTATTAGATAAGGTTGACTATCTGTAAACGAAGCATAAAACGCACGTGCAGCACTGTCCTGTCACAGTTTTTACTTCTGACAGCAGTAACCCAAAAGCAACCTTATTATAACGAGAATAAAGATCATTGTGATTTTGACGGACTTGTCAGTGGCAGCAAACCAACAGCAATCTTATCACAAGGAGTGTAAGGATCACTGTGATTTTGACAATGATGCAAAACTAGAGGTAAAATAACTGTTAATGGACTGTACCTACGAGGTATAAACAGGTACCACCCACGCGATCGTCGGCGTCGTATATTTCGCTGTACGCTATCATTTAATCTTGCCTTCTGAACCCGTAAAACAACTGCTTGTCAGAGCAAACATATTGCATTATTATACTTACTTTCTTGCCTTATATTTTGTTATAACCTAGGGATCGTCACACAGTGGGTATCTGAAAATAGATGGGCATCAACCGGGAGGCAGGCCTAGGAAACGCTGGCGTGCCGATCTGTAATACTATTCTGTAAAAATCTCACCGTGAAAACTTAGGTGAAGTGAGCTTAAAGTGAGTGTCAATAGTGTCAATCCCTAGCATCAGGTGGAATGACAGCTCACTTTAAACTCACTTCACCTAAGTTATCACGGTGATCTTTTTACAGAATAGCACCACAGGCGTCATTTTTACCAGATTGGCCGGAGAAGACAAAACATAAAGACAAATTCTAAAATATGGGGGAGACCTTTGCCCCGGACAATATAGCTTAGTAAAAAAAAATTATAACTCCTACCTATTATATGAAATGGTGAAATACACTACTTACCGATTAATTTTGTATCAATTTAGATGATGTGCAAAAGTTGTCAAACGCATTTTCATACAATCATTCAGACTATCCCCTTACTAATAAACGTATTATATCAGATGAATAGTTACACACCGATTTCTCTCTTTCAGTCGTCAGTAATTTGACTTTCGAAAGATGAAGACAAAGCGTTGTGTAACTATACAGACGCTATACAATGTTTATTAGTAAGGGGGTTAAAAAGAGACAGTTTAATGACGTAGAAAGAAATTGTCGCAGTGGATGTCTTCATACAAAGTGAATAAAGCTAACTGCGTGAGCGTTTAGTTTGGCCGTGACCAACTATGTTTTTATATTATTTATAATTAATTTATATAATT
Source organism: Hydraecia micacea (assembly GCA_914767645.1). NCBI lineage: Eukaryota > Metazoa > Arthropoda > Insecta > Lepidoptera > Noctuidae > Hydraecia > Hydraecia micacea. The sequence goes on from OU611781.1 coordinate 8,631,682, forward strand.
GTCATGGTTCCATTTTTAATTCTTTTACCTATTGTGGTATAGTAATTAAATTTATTTTAGGCGCATCGTCTTCACATGTTATTATATAATTAATGTATGCAAAATATTGTAAAACATTTTAAAAGAGTAACGGTGGAGTTTCTTACCCATTCTTCTCCATACGAAAACTACCTTTTGGAAGGTGCGACTAAAGTCAATTCTATTATATTGTAATTTTTGAAGTTCAAAAGTGCCATTTAAATGTGCTTATTTGAAACAAAATGCTTTGCCTTTGACTTTATGAAACAGCTAGTGTCCTAAGATAATCGTAGGGCGATCACACATTCTAAGTTTGAGAATAAAAGTATTATTAGTATGTACTTACAAAAAAAGTCATATTTAACTAATCTTCTAAAAACTTATTGACCTAATGTACGCTTTGTTTAAATTAATGAAACTCTAAAAACTTTTGGGCGTCTCGATGCACACTTTTTCTCATTACTGAGGCTCTTTTTAACTTTCTGGCCCTTTCTCACAGTAAATTTGGTCGCATAAACTAAGCTAGGGCAACCCCAACCCAAGGGGTCAGGTTAGGTTAGAACTGCGAACATCTGCGCGCCAGCAGCCGAGCGAGCGAAACGAACGATGCCGCGGCAGCGGCCGGCGAGCGCTACATCCAAGTAGGTTGCAGTTACTTCGCTATTTAGTATTTATAGGTCCCCAAATAGAAATTATTTGAGGTTTACAAAAAGAGGCGCATCCATTTTATTCGAGTGTCAAATAATATTTTTAAGATACTTACCAAAATGGAAATTGTTTGAGGTTCGTCTTCATTCATTTTATCCCTTAAACCTTTAACAATTCATACATCTTTTCTTTGGTCTTCCACTTCCTCCAGCCATCTACATTTATATTCATCTCTCTTTTTGGCACAAGCGTTTTATCCTTCCTCTTCATATACAAAGTCAATGGATTACCTTTCACTACTAGACTACACTATTTATAACAGCTCTTTCAAACTTCCTCAAAGATACAACAGTTATAATCACTGTACGCAAATCATATCTCTCTTTGTTAACTACTCTGTAGCGAGGCTATCTATCAAATCACACATTTCGTTTATAAATGGAAGGCAGATTTTCAAATTCGAGTTTTCATTGATTCTATAGACTATAATATCCTCTTGTTATCGATATGGCATTAAAACTACCGAAACAAAACACAAATAGTATTTTTTAAATATAACGGCACATGGCCATCATCAGTCAATTCTGGGTTCATTGCGGCTGCCGAGCTATCGTGGGTAGACGGGCGAGGAGAATTAAAACCACGTGTTGAAGATAATCAACGATACACAATTATTATTTTAACAAAATATTAACAGAATTGTAATCTAAACTTTCTAATTAATTGGAATACAGCGACGCTCCACCGAACACGTTTTGCTTGAGCGCGATGCAAACGGGTCTCTGCCCCGTCTGACGGCTGTGTGCCAAAGAGCCCGGAGTTGCGTCAGAGTGCAGAAACGTCAACCCGCGCTTGTCAAAATGTCCGCTGTCATTCTTGACGTTTCTTGACACTCTCAAAACGTCAAAGCGCCGTCACGGCCGGACTGACATTCGTACGTCCTCGTGCGACTGCTGACGCCTCGAGTTATCTGCAAAGACCAAATACCAATCTGTAGTACACGTTTGGGCACGCTCGCCCATTCCTGACTAGCTACCCATTTGTGTTGCCTGTTTGAAAGATCTCGATCTTCACCCCTCACATCTGAATTAAACACACTGGGCGGACAACTGACCTCAGGCGCCCCTTCGACCACCCACCGACTCTCATGGTGCGGTGGACCGGACAACCCGTCAGCGCCCCTTCCACCAGTGACGAAAGCCACACGCAGCTACTACAATCAATTGGTCCGGAACATCGACCCGCATAGGCCAGTCCCAGCTCAATCTCCTGCTCCAAAGAAGTCGTAGTCTGATCATGGGCGTCGACCCGGTTTAGGCCAGCCCAGTCGATCAACTACACTACATACCACGCAGAAAGACGTAATTTGATCAGAGGCATCGACCCGGTTTAGGCCAGCCCCATTGATCAACCACACCGCTCCCAACTGCCTATCCAGTGCCCTACGCTCTAGATCGATTCTCGCTAAAGGAACACTATTTATCCATTGTTATAAACTCACCCTTTTATTACTCGTCCTGTTCGGAGGCAGAGAGGGTGCCAGAGCTTGCGGTCAAAGTGTGTGAATTAGATACCGATACTGTGTCACTATCATCATCAGTTGTTGCCGTTCCATTCTCATGACTATGGACTTCCGCCGTCTCGGCCTCGTCTGCCTCGTTGGCTAACGAAGTAGCTACTTCGATCAATCCACCATAGCCCCTGGGTACTGCGCGTAAGTTTTCATGGGCGTACTTATAGGTTCGGTTAGACCCATCAATGTCTCTCAGCTCATATCTATCGTGATCTAGTACCTTGACAATCGTAAAAGGACCTTTGAACTTTCGCTGTAGTTTGGTTTGGTTACGCTCACTACCCTTTATAAAGACAAAGTCGCCTTCACTAAATGGTCTCACTATTGCTCTACCCCGGTTAAAGCGTTCTACTTCTGACGAAGCAGCCTTTTTGATGTTCTCGGAAGCATTATGCCTAATGGTGTCTAAGTCTAGACGGGGCTCTGGTTCAGCATGCGAGGATAAGGTTGAAATTCCCAATGACTTTGCTCGTATGCCAAACATCAATTCCGTAGGGGAGTAGCCTGTTACTCTGGATCTGGTACTATTCAAGGCAAGCTGAACTTCGGGAAGTTCGTCGCGCCACGTTTTGTTTGGGTCGTTCTCTACTATTGTGAGCAGGCATTTTAGAGTGCGCATTATGCGCTCAACTTGACCGTTGGCTCTACTGGAGCCAGTAGCGATGAGGTGAAGCTCTATACTATGCTCAATACAAAACCGTTTGAAATCCGCACTAATATAGCACCTACCTTGGTCTGATATTATGCGCTTCGGTGCACCAAATAAGTGAACTGCTCTTTTAAGAGATTGAATTGCGCTAGCAGTATCGAGAGAAGGTGTGTAATCTAAAAGAACGTATTTGGTGAACGAATCGATAATAACGGACGCATATTCTTTCCTATCACTTTTACCACTTAGTTTACCCGTGATATCTATATGTATCGTATGCCAAGGCGTAGACACTTTAGGTATTGGATGTAATCGAACTTGCTGCGCTCCCGAACATCCCTTTGAAGCCTTGCATACTATGCATGAATCTACAAATTTACGCACCTGCTTGCACATTTGTGGGAACCAGTACTGTTCATATATTTTGTCAAGCGTCTTATCAGCGCCAAGATGCATAATTTCTGTGTGAACGTGATTAATAAGTGTCCAAGTCAGGGATCTTGGTACAACTGGTAACCAAGAGCTGGTTCTATTGCGTTCAATTTTCCTATACAGTATGCCCTTCTGCACGTCATATGTGTGTGCAATCGCTTCTGGCAACTCGTTGTTTTGATGTTTGCTGATAAGGTCACAAATTTCGCTATCGCGTTTTTGCTCTACAGCTAGCCAACCCTGATGTAACTCTATAAAGTGAACTTTCTTATTCCTATTCGTAGCAACAGTTAAATCATTTAATCCCTGCGAACTAGTTGTGGGCTCCAAAACGGGATTTCTAGATAGATAGTCAGCGTGGCTCATGCTAGTGCCCTGCTTATGAACAATATCAAAATCGTACGCTTGTAAGAAAGCCCACCATCTGTGTACGCGTGGAGTTAAGTCGGTTTTTGATTTGGATGCTTTCAAAGAATTACAGTCGGTGAAGACAGTAAAATGCTGACCGTATAAGTAATGCCGGAAGTTCTCAACCGCACGAACGACCGCCAGGGTTTCTAATTCATATGAATGATATCGCGATTCTACGTCCGACGTTCGACGGCTGAAGTAAGATACCACGTGAGGAACATTATCTTTCCTCTGGATCAATATAGCCCCGTAGCCTTCTGAACTGGCGTCAGTGTGAAGTTCAATGGGCGAATCTTGATCAAATATTGTCAACACCGGTTCTGACGTAAGAATATCAACAATCTTTTTATGGATGTAATTGTGAGCGTCTGTCCATTTAATGGGCCCTTTCAATTTTGTCAACGGGTAAAGAGGTCCTACTATACGGGTGAAATCTGGTAAGAACCGTCTGAAGTAAGAAGCTAGGCCTAAAAATTGCCTGACATGTGTAGCTGTTTTAGGAGTCGGAGCGTCAACTAAAGCCTGTATCTTTCTAGGGTTCGGTGTAACTACTCCTGCTTTTATGACGTAACCGAGGTAATCTATTTCCTTTTTCATAAATTTGCACTTTTTAAAGTTCAACGAAAAACCCGCGTCAGTGAGAGCTTTCAAGGTTAGATCTAGACGTTCTAGCCCTGCAGTGACGTCATTTGAATAGCACATGACATCATCCATGTAGGCCAGCGCTACCTTGTCTTTTAGGGGACCTAAAGCTGTATTTATGCACCGCTGATATACGGAAGCGGCATTCCGTAACCCAAACGGCATCGTCAAATATTCGAATTGTCCATCTGGCGTCACGAATGCCGTTTTTGCTATGCTATCGGGGTCAACGATTATCTGGTGGTAACCAGATGTCATATCTAATGCCGAAAAATAGTGCGCGCCATGGAGACGGTCGATTTGTTCGTCAATACGGGGCAATGGGTAATGCTCGGGACGCGTGTTAGCGTTGAGTTCCCTATAGTCTATGCACATCCTATCAGTGTTGTCTTTCTTCTTGACCAATAAAATGGGGCTAGCAAAAGGAGAACTGCTTTCCCGAATAACGCCCGCTTTTAATAGGGACTCTATTTTCTCATTGACTATTTCTTTTTCCGCGGGTGCTAACCTATAAGGATGCCTTTGCACGGTCTTATTTGGATCTATAAGGTCTATACGGAGAACGCCTGTCGTGACCCGTCGCGTTGGTATAGCGTGTGTGAAGAACTCACTATATTTTTCTATAATTCTAGTCAATGCTAATTTGTCATCACCTCGTAATTCCGTATCAATGTTCATGAAATCAATGTTACTAGATTTGTCAGAAAAATTAACTTCTTTACGCTGAGAAAAAGTAACTTGATCGTTATCCATTTGCACGTGTACGTTACACTCTAATATATCCCTACCTATTATAACTGGTTCAGCAATGGTGCCATCAGGTACTATGTGAAACAACACCGAGAGCGAGAGGCCTTGAACATTGATGGGGCTAATTACCTGGGAAAAACATTCTACATCCCCCTTACCAATGCCCGTGAGATAAACTAAATCATTCTGCGCAGTACCTGGGAACTTCTCGGCGTAGCTGTTAGCTACTAATGAACAAACCGATCCACTATCAAAAAGAAAGGATACTGGCTCACCGGATGATGTAGTCAAGGTGCTCCTCGATGCCTTGCGTTCACACACATGGACTTCTTTGACTCCCGCTGCTCCGCCGCCTCCCGCTCGATCTGGACACGCCGACGCCAAGTGTCCTGGTCGTCCACATACGAAGCAGGTGATTGGTCTTGGTTTATTCGCGGCTCTGGATGTTTGGTCGTGCGTCTTTTCTGAAGTAGCAGGCTCTTCTCTTCGCTTCCGGCAGTCTATCGCTTTGTGACCCGAAGTACCGCAGCGGTGACATGTTCCTGTGAAGCGTGATTCGTAGAATCGGGTCCTTTTCACGTCCGCATCATGGTTATCACTACCCTCATGCCTTCGTTTCAGTGAAATGCCGTTAAGAACGCGCAGAAGTTGAGATCTAGTGGTCAGGTTATGAGAGTGGAGCTCACGGCGAATCACGGCTTCCTTTTGGCATAAAACTGAAGATACGAATCCGGTTGTAATATCTTCAGACATCTCCATCCGCGGGATGCGTTCGATGATGTTCCACAGGCGCATGGCCGCCTCGCTCGCGGTTTCTTTAACACCAACTTGAAAACGTAGAATTTCATCGAAGTAATCTCGTGGCAGCATAGGTTTAGCAAACTTCGCAAGCAATACTTCTTTTATTTGAGGCCATGTCAGCTGCGATGCCTGTAGTCGTGTTAAACAGGTAGCAGCTCGGCCTTTGAGTGCACGTGTAAGTAACAAAAGCAATTCTGCACCTTCTAACTTACGGTTGTTGACTACGATTTCTGTCACGTTGCACCAACCTTCGATGTCCGCTTCGTTGCCATCCGGATCAAACTCAATCAACTGGGTAGACGTGCTGCTCGAAGGTTGCGGCTGTGATATAGCCATCAATCGGGATAAAAACAGTTCCATCTGTTGAGACAGGCTTGGTTCTGATGGCGGCGCTGAGAACCTCGTGCGACTATTCTCCTCTGAAGCAAGCCCTTTATATCCCACTTCTGATAACGGCACATGGCCATCATCAGTCAATTCTGGGTTCATTGCGGCTGCCGAGCTATCGTGGGTAGACGGGCGAGGAGAATTAAAACCACGTGTTGAAGATAATCAACGATACACAATTATTATTTTAACAAAATATTAACAGAATTGTAATCTAAACTTTCTAATTAATTGGAATACAGCGACGCTCCACCGAACACGTTTTGCTTGAGCGCGATGCAAACGGGTCTCTGCCCCGTCTGACGGCTGTGTGCCAAAGAGCCCGGAGTTGCGTCAGAGTGCAGAAACGTCAACCCGCGCTTGTCAAAATGTCCGCTGTCATTCTTGACGTTTCTTGACACTCTCAAAACGTCGAAGCGCCGTCAAATATATGTATTTACAGAACATGGTCTAGCAGTAAACATCGAAAATATGACGGAGTCTAGTTATGTCCGCTACGCGTAAATCCGTTTATGGCTATTGTTGTCTTGTAGGCGATTTTTTCTCGGATCAGATGCGTTACAGCCGTTCTAGCGTTACAGCCGTTCTATCTAAAAACACACTCAACGCTAGAAGAGCTTCTTAATAAAAAAATAACACACAGATCAAATTAAGATTTTGTGAAGCATGGTACTAGGCGAGCAGACTTATCAAGAGATACCTACTTTTTGTCGCCCGATTTCAGATTGTGAACAAAACTATTGTGTCTTGGGATCTGTATTTTAGTTTTTTTGCCACCGACTTCCGAAATTAAAATTATTTCACCTACGCTCTCATTAGCTTAAGAAAGTAGACCATTGGTTGGGAAGGAAGGTAGATGTGGAATAGTTCTTCTGAAGTCGTCGACTGTGCAGCAGAAGCTGTATCCGATGTCGATGCGGTCAGGTTGCCACCTGAGCCAGTTGAACGCGCTGTTGTTGCGACAGCGGTCCGTGCAGAACTGAAGAGCTCGCGCCTCGGCCAGTGTGTAGTAAGGGTTGTTGATACCTATAAATGCCGTGCCGATGCGGCGAGATGCATCATACACCACCTGAGAATAAGATTTTGAACTTGCATTGCTTTGTTATTGCTTTAAAAACAGCAGTGAATTTCATTAGACAAAAGAGCATAAAGATTTATGTGGTTTAAAATTCAGTTTAGCAAAGTAACCACAATAAACACCCGTTCAAATTCATTTTTTTAATCATAACAGGAGTTTTAATGCCGAATAATGCACCTCAGAACAGAAATGATTTGATTTGTTTTAACTACTAAGTATTGCCGTTCTACATAACAAAAAGCATGCTTAAACACGCTGGCCACCCATAACATCGAGGCTAAGAATTTACCTTGTAGAAGTAAAGTGGAACTGGGATCTGGTTGCGCTGTGGCGCCAGGTAGATGTCGACCAAGTGATTCTTCTGATCACGCAGTTGCGTCACGCCAAAGGTACCAGTGTAGATAACCGTGTTGTAGCCAGCAGCACCGATGCGAGTACGGAGATTCTGCAATGCCATAAATGTTAAAAATTATGACTTCTTATGTAAAAGAATATTAAATAGTAGGTATATTCTAGACAAAACGATTACCTGCTCCAGGGATTTCCAGTTACCAGCGTTGAAGGGCTGCCATTGAGGAGCAGCATTGATCAAGTTGAAAGTAGCACGCTGACCGGTGGCGAAAACGTAGTCACTCTTAGCGGCAAGATGACCACGAGCCAAGAATTGTTGGTTTGTGATATATCTGTCAGCTAATGCGGCTCCGACATATTGCGTGACGACGGTTTTCTGGTTAGCTTGAGTGTACACGTTACCGATAGTAACTCCAGGGAAGAAGCTTCCAGCTATAAATACAAATGTTAAATGAGATAGGGTTTCCAAAATCATAATATTCTGAAACACTTTTTTTGGTATATGAGCTTGATTTAGGTACTTATATTCTGATGGGGTTATAAATTGCTTTAAATATTTATATCATCTACAGAGTACTCAGGTAACTATTATTACCTAGCCAATTGGGTCTGTCCACGTCATTTTGGGAAACTGAATTTTCGGGAGTCTGATCATACCAGACGTATAGAACTTCCATGCGGTCCTGGTTGAAACAAGACCAGTAGACAGGATGGAAAACATTGTTAACGATGAAACCTACACTGAAAATAAAAATCGTGGTTAGTGTACATGGAAAAAACAAGTAGGTAATGGCCGAAACTCGTTACAAAAAAAAATACTAGCATTTGTTGAATAGATAGTGTAGAGACTATTCTAGGCTAAATTTTTATTAAGTTTAACTTCGTCTCCAGGCGCTACACGCTGGAACTACACGCACACCGCGACACGAGTTACCGAGACAAAATTTGCGGAGCGACGAACAGAAACGGGTCACAAGTCGCATCGCTTGAGGCTGTGAACACAGCCTAAAATTATTGGTATTTTAAAAACAAGTACCTACTCACCGAATAACGAGGTTGTTATTCCAGCAACGAGTATTAGTCCTTTGAGCTTCGTATTGCGAGTGTGTAGAGCAAGTCAGCTGACCAAAGGCTCCCTTTCCATTTAACAAGCCAGCACCGGAGATGAGATTGTTGTTCATACATTTCACTGTCTACAGGGAATCATAAAATATTATAAAAAATACGAGAATATTTGATTTTTGTATCATCTTATTGTCAGCTCTGTTTAATTAATTGGGTAAGTATCATGTTTTCGGTGAACAGCAAATTTCTGCAAAAAACGTCTCGTAACTTACTGCGACGTTTCTTGTGGCTGCAATATTCGGGTGCTGGATGGATCGTCCGGAGCCGGTGCACGCGACCACGACTTGTTCTCCGGTTTTCAGCCTGATCTGACCGGTGTTGCCGTTGGCGGCCAAGTACTTGTTGCCGCGAAGGTACACCGGCTGAGGTTGTCCAAGATCTCCATTTATTCTGATCGTGCAACCTATACACAAGATTCAGTTACTTAACTTATTTAGGAGCAATCGTGCGGTGAAAAGAACGTTAACTTCTTTTACCAGCTTGATACAATAGCGCTACAAATCCCGTTGCAAAAAGATTTACCGCTCCTTGGTCCGGCTTCGACGTTAGACGAATTAGCTGATCTGGCGGCGAGGTAGTCTTCAAAATCATCTTCGCCAAGAACGAGAGCCAGCTGTCCTGGCTCCGGTATTTCAGCCGGCAACGCTGCCGCCGCAGCCAACAGAGCTGCTAGCACTAACACTGAACGCATATTTGAGGATGGCACACCCATCACTACTAATTTTTAGATTAATGTCTTCTGTTTTATACCAATCTTTGTACAATAACAAATTATCTATCTATCTATATCTTTCCTATTGTCAATATTATCAAACAAGACTAGCCGATTAATATTTTTTTATCGAATTGGCCAAAACAATCTTAGATGTAGTTTCAAGTTCCGTAGGCTAAGTTAGGTAGAGCTCCATGAGCTAGAATAGATTTATTTTATAAAATTTTAATATCGTTTATCTCCTCTTATAAACTTTTATATAACAATATTGCAGTATGTCTGAGATGAAACATGCACTTTTTGGAATACTTTATATAATAGATACTTTTTTTTAGAAGATGGGGTTTGATGTAGGATAATTAATACCTGTATAACAGATTACTAGTAACCCACTTATCCAAATTATCTACGTTATCAAATTTTTTTCCCAACTTTAGTTTTATTATTAAACTTATTATTCTGACTAAAGTGACACTATTAATTTTATATTGTTTCGTTACCCCTGTGATCTGGATTAGGGAGAAGTTTTAATGGAATCATTTATTCACAATTAAAGCCGCTCTGGGTACTCTAGAATACTCTATACTATATTGTGCAATGCCACCTCGAGACCCAACCGCCGGATTCTTTCCACGACTATCGCAACCCCTCGTGTCATTGCGTCGGCCGCGGCCTGATACGACCTCCCCTGCGCCAGGACCAGCGTGTCGTCAGCGTAGCAAACCACGCTGACGCCATCAGGGAGGTCGGCCCGCAGCACCCAGTCGTAACCGATGTCCCACAGGAGCGGCCCCAGAACCGATCCCTATGGGACACCGCACGACATCTCTCGCCGGTTCCAGTTCCCGTCGCGACCGGGGTAGATGACGGCTCTGTCCGTCAAATACGCCCCGACTACTCGACGGAGGTAGGTCGGCATCCGGTGATACCGGAGTGCCTCCCCAATGCAGCTCCAAGGCAGGGTATTAAACGCGTTGGCGATGTCGAGTGACACCGCCACGACGACCCCACCCGGGGACACCGCGTCCCCCATCGTGAGGGATCTCACGCGCATGATGGCGTCCACCGTCGAGCGCCCCTTGCGGAAGCCAAACTGACTGTCCGCAAGATCCGGCCCAAGTCCCCAAGTTGGATCCCCAAGTGCCCGACGAGGCGGCCTGCAATTACTCTCCCAAAGAGCTTGCCCACCTCGTCGAGCAACACAATGGGCCGGTATGCAGACGGAGAGTCCGCAGGGCGCCCTGGCTTCTGAATGAGGACCAGCTTCCCCGTCTTCCAACGCCAACGGAGTGGAAACTGGCCTCTCTCCATACATGCGCTTAAGAGCGCCTCCAGTCGAGGCCCGAGAGCCCTCGAGGCCAGGACCCAGGCTTTACCCGGCAAGCCGTCGGGTCCTGGGGCGGTATTTTTCAATGATTGGTCAACTGGACCCGCGGGTCCAGTTCGAGTGGGTCCAGTTGACCAAAGACTTCTAAGGCCGAGATTCTCGAAAACGATTAACACAAACACTGTGCTATTCCAGTGTCGGACAAGTTTATTAGATATTTTTTTTTATTTACAGTCCGTCAACAATATATTTTTTATTAATTTAACGTTGATGACATAGAGCCGCGCGCAATAAGCGCGGCTCTATGTCATCAACGTTAAAAAGTGAAGTTTATTTAAATGTGTCCTTTAAATTGAAAACAAAACAATTCACTTGTTGTTGTTTATAATGGATCACTAAAAATTATGTAATGACCTAATTACATGATACACAAATATTAATTAGATAAGACGTGCACGCGGCGTGCCCATTCGATTATGACGTCACAATATATATAAGATAAAATCTATTCGAAGATAAATTTATTTGTATAAATTAGTAGATATTTATCGTAGAGTTTCATCCGGGAAATTCATGAGGAAAAATACTCTTTTACTTAGCACTTAATATCTCAGTTCCAGCCGGCGATGCTTGAAGTTTATATGGGTATAGCAAGCTTCAAATTCAGCAAGGTACAACAAGAAATTAAGATGCTACTTTTAAGTTATATATTATTCTTCTTGTATCTATTATTGAACTATTTCTAACTCACTCATCGGGGATAGCTTTCGGGTAACATTTGATAAAATCTTTGATACATTCAATTAATTAATTCAAACATTCCAGTCTGTGTGATTTCAACTACTACCACGCTATGACTACTACCGATACAAAAACGAAGAAAATAAAACACAAATGACATTTCTTTTAATATATTATGTATATTTACAAGAAATAAGTAATGCAGCAGTAGGTCTCGTATTTGATAAGATAGCGATGACATAAAAACTTATGCAAGGAGACCATTGGTTGTGAAAGCGGGTAAATGCGGAATAGTTCTCCTGAAGTCATCGACTGTGCAGCAGAAACTGTATCCAATGTCAATGCGATCAGGTTGCCAGTTGAGCCAGTTGAACGCGCTGTTGTTGCGACAGCGGTCCGTGCAGAACGTCAGGGCTTGTACTTCCGCCTGCGTGTAATGAGGGTTGTTGATGCTCACGAACGCCGTGCCGATGCGGCGAGATGCATCGTACACCACCTAAAAAATTAAGATATTATTGCTTTAAAGATAAAACTAAAAACAACATCGGATTTTATTAGACAAAATTTAAATTTAAAAAACCCGCGACTCAAACAAAAACCTCTGAAATCTGAAAAAATATATATATTTTGGTCCAAGCGTCCTCGCGTCGGAGGACGGCTAATGAACAGCTGGAGAGCAGTGGTGGCGACCGCGACTTACGAGATATAGGTCGTAAGGTCGAACCCCGACAGCCGCTTTACTTTGTATAAATTATTTCATCACCACTGCTCTCAAAACGGTAAAGGAAAACATCGTGAGGAAACCGGCATGTCTTAGAACCAAAAAATCGAAGACATGTGACAACTACCAACCCGCACTGGGCCCGCGTGGTGGCCTCCTCTCTGTGACAGCGTGTGGGACCGTACCCACATGCTGTCACAGAGAGGAGGCCTGTGTCCCAGCAGTGGGGGTATTATAGGCTGATTATGCTGATGATACTGTACCCAAAAAACCAAAACATAGGCACATAATTGTTGTTTGGTGGTGTGATAGTGTGTACTTTCTTGTTTTTTTTTAACTTTATACATTTTTATATGGACTCGTTTAGACACATCTCATCATCATACCTATGAGTCCACACTCGATCGGTTCACTAGCAGTTATTCAAGAGTTTAATTATGTAACTACTGCTTCTTCGGCTAGCTAACCCTGTAACTAACTAACCTGCCATTGCTACGAACGTTTCACTTTTTATAAGAGTTTAAGGTAAGACTTACCTTATAGAAGTAAAGCGGTACTGGAAGCTGATTGCGCTCCGGTACCAGGTAGATGTCAACGAGGCGATTGTTTTGATCACGAAGCTGTGTAATGCCGAAGGTACCAGTGTAAATGACAGTGTTGTACCCAGCAGCGCCGATACGAGCACGGAGATTCTACAAATATATAAATTGATGTTAATAATTGTGACCTACCTGTCCATCCCATTTAGATACATCCATTTGTCCTCTTTTACATTAAATGGTTGATAAATCCTTGACGAAAAGCTTACCTGTTCAAGCCAGTTCCAGTTACCAGCGTTAAAGGGCTGCCACTGCGGAGCAGCGTTGATGAAGTAGAAAGTAGCGCGCTGACCAGTGGCGAAAACGTAGTCACTCTTAGCGGCAAGATGACCACGAGCCATGAACTGGTGGGTGGTGACATATCTGTCAGCTAATGCGGCTCCAACATATTGGGTGACGACGGCCTTCTGGTTAACTTGGGTGTACATGGTATTAACAGCAACTCCAGGGAAGAAGCTTCCAGCTACAGTAAAAAAAAAAATATTATGTATAAGATATATTCAGCTCTATGATTTCTTTCAAAGCAACTGCTAAAGGAACTTGCATAAAGGTTCCAAAGACACGTTTTACTAAGTGTTTTGAATGTTTGTTCAATAACTTAATCGTATCGTCTATTTTCATTTACCGGTACCATGCGAACGAAAAATTACCCGCTCAGAACACGTAACACGTAAAACGAAAATATCTAAAACAGTACTCTGTTAACTGTAATTACCTAGCCAACTAGGTCTGTCGACGCCAGTTTGGTGAACTGCATTTTCGGGCGTCTGATCATACCAGACGTACAAAACTTCCAAGCGGTTCTGGTCGAAGCAAGACCAGTAGAGTGGGTAGAAGACATTGTTGACAATGAAGCCCACACTGAAAAAAGAACATCGTTATTAGTTTCATAAAAGAAACCAAACCGTATCACAAGTCAAGAAGTCCTGTTGATACGATTGATTTATTATTACGAAAACTTATTACTTACCGAATAACGATGTTGTTATTGAAACAACGAGTGGAAGTCGCTTGAGCCTCATGAAATGCGTGTGCGGAGCAAGTCAGCTGACCGAAAGCTCCGTTGCCGCTTAACCAGCCGGCACCGGAGACGAGATTGTTGTTCACACAAGTTGCTGTCTACAGAGAAAGATACAAGTTTAATCATTTATGCTACTCATCGCAGTGTTAAATTGCATTATAATTTCTTTGTTTATATGAGAACTTACAGCGATGTTTGTAGTTGCGGCGATATTTGGGTGCTGAATGGATCGTCCGGTGCCAGCACACGCGACCACGACTTGTTCACCGGTGTTGAGTTGTATCTGACCGGTGTTGCCATTCGCGGCCAAATACCTGTTACCTCCGCGAAGGTACACCGGCTGTGGCTGCCCAAGATCTCCGTTTACTCTGATCGTGCAACCTGAACACAAGATTTCGTGTGTATTAAACTTAATGAGTTACAAAGAGATGGAAATAGCATATGCGTCAAGCTATGAAAAAATTATTGGTATATTTAAAAAAAGTTACCGCTTCTGAGTTCAGCTTCAGCGTTAGATGAATTAGCTGCTTTGTATTGTTCATGCTCCAGCCAGACATCGAGATAGTCTTCAAAATCATCTTCGCCGAGAACCAGAGCCAGCTGTCCTGGCTCCGGTATTTCAGTCGGCAACGCTGCCGCCACAGCCAACAGAGCTGCTAGCACTAACACTGAACGCATTTTTGAGTAAAGCACACCTTGCACTACTGCTGTGGAGATTGGCGTCTACATTTTATAGCCTAGTCCAGTTGTATTGGATATTTTATCAAACAGGATTTGCCTTGCCGATTATTTCTCATTATCAGTTTTTTTTTAACTCACGACGTTTTTCCATTTTTGCAAGTTCCGTAGGTTTCAAGATAATTCTTTAACATTGGTATAATGTACTATTGAGAAATCTCTGCTTATCGTGAGGTTTGGGACTTATTACCAAGCATTGTTTCAAGCAAGTAAGTGCTTTACCTCATTATTATAGTCAGTACCAATAATTACTGTCCTCGCAGGTTTATGCATGATTAACGAGTTCAGCCTTAAAATTCGGTTCATGCCCTAGATTGGAGAAGCGAACACAAACACAATGCAAATAAATGGGTTTTTCAGGAAGATAGGTATATGTTTTCTTTAATGTAGGTATCTACCACAATACATACCTACCTTATATATTAATATAATATGCATATTGAAATTATGCATACTGTTTTCGTGATTGGTTCTAGAATACATAAAATAAGGTTGTTCTTTATGGATCTCTAAAATTAACTGTTAATTGATATATTATACAGGATGTCCAGTAAATAGTACGACATATTGTAAGGGGTGATAGCTTGGTTCAATACCTACCAAAACAACACAATATATGTTCCGCAAACTGTAACTTTTTTTTTCACCATTACTGTAGGTTAAAGTTAAGCGACGAAAATTTAAACAAAAAATAGTATTTCTTGAAAACATTCTTGTTTTTGATAGAAAAAAGAATTGTCAATGAGTGGAGTAACTATTCACGAATAATTTCATGTAAAAAAAAAACAAGAAAAGAAATTTTTCATTACGAGATGCTTAAAAATTTGTTTCAAGGTACAGATTTTTCGATATTTCGGAAAATTTTGTGTAACTGTAAATCCGTAACATTTTGCGGAACATATATATTGTGTTGTTTTGGTAGGTATTGACCCAAGCTATCACCCCCTGCAATATGTCGTACTATTTACTGGACACTCTGTATACAGGGTGTCCCTGGAAGTATGGATCAAATCGAATAGGGGCGTGGGCTAGGTAGATTCCAAACTTTCTAACCCTGAGAATGTCTTTACGGTTCAATAGTTATGATCAATTTTTGTTTTTTTTTTTCAATTATTTCGAATAGTGCTCAAAGAAAAAAATCATAAAAAAAAACTATCAGGGCTATCTACAAAAATTAAATTGACAGCCCTGATAGTTTTTTTTGAATGATTTTTTTTTTTGGGAAAACAATCATTAAAAAATGCGAAGTGATTAAAAAAAGCAAAAATTGGTCATAACTTTTGAACCGTAAAAAAATTCACCGATATTCTCAGGGTTAAAAAGTTTGGAAAAGACCTCGCCCCACGCCCCTATTCGATTTGATCCAAACTTCCAGGGACACCCTTTATATATAATTACAAACACGATAAAATATAGGTACAAATATCAGTTAGATAAGCCCGTATACACATATGTAAATATACGTCACAGTCGATTTATGACGTTTCAAAACAGTCTATAAGATCTTAATATTTTTAAGATAACTAATAATAATATCGATACCTTTGGGTAGAAAGGTCGTATAAACCATTTTGGCCAAATTGAGTTATATATTATGTAGGTATATCTACCCAAATTGGGATTGTTTTTTTTTTTGGGTTTGTTCTTACAGTAAACATTATTGCAAATGAGTTTATTCCGGTATGTTGTGGTATATTTACTATGGTACGGTCTACACTTTGCAGCAAACAAAGGTACGACCGTTGGCAGCCAAGTAGCTGTTGCCTCGAAGGTACACCGGCTGAGGCTGTCCAGTCTCCATTTATTCTGAGCGTACAACCTAAACACAAAATCTAGTTAGTAAAGCATATTTGCGAGCTTTAAACAGAGCTACTGAAGCTTCCTGGGAAGCTTATAGCAAAAATGCTAACGTAACTATAACCTTCGGATCATTAGACCTGAATGCACGAAATACGAAGAATCGTATAGGCTTAACATAAAGTTTACCTCTGCCACTGGGCCGGGCTGGACTAGGAGATCAAGAAGGAATAGAGAAGGAATGAATAAGGAATCAAGTTATGCTTCAAACGCATCTTTGTCGAGAACTAGAGCCAGTTCTCCAGGCTCCTGCAAATGGAATGTAATTTAATATGATTTTATTTTATTTTATTATTATTATTAGCCATTTCTGTCCTACTGCAGGGCAAAGGCCTCCCTTCCTTCCTTCCACTTATCTCTATCCTGTGTTATTACACGCCAATCCTTGTAGAAAGAGTCGCGTTTTCCCGCCGTCTCATTCTGGGCCTGCTGCGTTGCCGTTTGCTGCTGTTTGGGACCCATTGTGTGGTTACTTTAGCCCATAGCTCCTCCGGCATGCGACAGATGTGACCAGCCCATTTCCATTTTAGCTTGGCAGCCGTGTGACCTACATCGACAATTTGAGTTTTAGAACGCAGTATCGAGTTCCTTATACGATCAGTAAGTTTAACTCCAAGGATACTGCGCTCCGTTGCTCGCTGACGGACCCCGAGTGCGGACTTTTGACGATTAGTTAATGACCATGTCTGCGCTCCATAGGTGAGGGTAGGAAAAATGCACATGTCCATGAGTTTTCTCTTTAGTGAGATAGGGAGAGTTCATTATTTGTTTCATCGATCATTAGCTCCTCCAGGCATTCTCGGCGCGTCGAGGAACTTCTTTATCGTGTCTTGCCTGGAAGGAGATTATTTGTCTGAGGTATATGTACTCGTGGACATATTCAATCCTCACACCCCCAATTCCTTATGTTGAGCTTGGTGCTATAGAGGTATGAGGAACAGGGTGTAAAGTTCACTCATACTCTGTAGAAAGGGGAGGATCCTCCGACCAGACAGGTGTTGTGTCTGGCGGGCAACTGCCCGATGATTCATGTCGGGCCGTTGTATCTATGCTAGTTGCGCGGTAAACTCTGCTTGCGAAATGCAGGATTTGCGTGACGTCAGTATGACGCATTGTTCGCATGTGGCGTTGTAGATACCGCTACAGTGCTGTTGGTCATCACCTTGGTCTTCGTCATATTCATCGCGAGTCCGACCTCCAGGCTGGCACTGCTCAGTTGGTCGAGCATTAGGCCTAACACGGCTGCCGTGGAGGAGAAAAGAACAATATCGTCGGCGAAACGGAGATTTGTTATTCTTCCCTTGTCCCTCCAATTACTATTTAGTTTTCTAAAGACTTCTTCAAGCGTAGCTTTGGAGAAAGAGGGTCGCCCTGTTTAACCCCTTTTTGGATAGGGAATGATGGTCCTGTGGTTTTTATTTTTATGGCTGCTGTTCTATTTTGGTATATTTTTTGCAGTAACTTAATGTATGTAGGTGCGATGTCTTGGTTTTGAAGAGATTCAAATATGGCGTTGTGCGATAAACTGTCAAATGCTTTAGAGTAGTAAAAAAATGCGAGGTATAAGGGTAGGTTGAATTCTAGATGTTTTTCTATAACCTAATTTAATACCATACATAAAAAAAATAAAACAAATTCAAAAGTATCAAAAATGTCAATTTTTTTTTTTTAACAATCAATACAAATTATAATGTCTACAAAAACCAATTATCATAAATAGTTAATCCCAAAATACAAATCTATATATATTGTAAAAACATAATATATCAATATATATAGTAAAAAAATTGTGATGAAAATTTGTATATAGATTAATTAATTAATTGTAAATTAATTTTGTATACTTGGTGAACTTCGGGAACTGAAATGAATCCATTCACTTTCAAAAGATCTAAGATGTCTTCATCAAATTCCTTCACATGTTTTACTATATTTTCTAATGCTGGTTATGTTCCTACATATCTAAAGTATAAAGAAGAGCATGAAATACATCCTCATTTGTAGCTAATCGCGAGCATTTTCAAGCATGATATAGGCGAATTTTTTTATAATCCTTATTGCGGGATTCTTGTACATCTTCCGAAAGTTGATCAATAGGAATCACTGCAAAATGCTTTATGACACTTAGTGGAGTGAATAATGTTATACCCTCTTCATTCATTTCATCCCTTACACCTTTAACAATTCATACATCTTTTCTTTGGTCTTCCTCTTCCTCCAGCCATCTACACTTATATTCATCTCTCGTTTTGGCACAAGCGTTTTATCCTTCCTCTTCATATAAAAAGACAATGGGTTACCTTTCACTACTAGACTACACTAACAGCTCTCTCAAACTTCCTTTATGATGCAACAGTTATAATCACATGTAGGTACTCAAGTGATATCTCTCATTGTTAACTACTCTGTAGCGGGGCTATCTATCAAATCAAACATTTTGTTTATAAATTGAAGGCAGGTTTTCAAATTCGAGAGTTTTCATTGATTCTATAGACTAATAATATCCTGTTGTTATCGATATAGCATTAAAACTAACGAAACAAAAAAGAAATATTACAGAACATGGTCTAGCAGTAAACAACGAAAATATTATTATTTATTTATATTTATATATACCTACTTTATTTTACACCACAAAACAAAAAAATACATCAAACACTACAAAATATACAATTGGCAGCCATACCGTTTTCAAAAATATCTATGCTCTCATTAGCTTAAGTAAGTAGACCATTGGTTGGGAAGGAAGGTAGATGTGGAATAGTTCTTCTGAAGTCGTCGACTGTGCAGCAGAAGCTGTATCCGATGTCGAGGCGGTCAGGTTGCCACCTGAGCCAGTTGAACGCGCTGTTGTTGCGACAGCGGTCCGTGCAGAACTGAAGAGCTCGCGCCTCGGCCAGTGTGTAGTAAGGGTTGTTTATACTTATGAATGCCGTGCCGATGCGGCGAGATGCATCATACACCACCTGAGAATAAGAGTTTGAACTTGCATTGCTTTGTTATTGCTTTAAAAACAGCAGTGAATTTCATTAGACAAAATAGCATAAAGATTTATGTGGTTTAAAATTCAATTTAGGAAAGTAAACACAATAAGTGAACACCCGTTCAATTTTTTTTATCATAATTCTACACTCCTCTTAATGCACCTCAGAATAGAAATGATTTGATTTGTTCTAACTACTAAGTATTGCCGCTATACGTAACAAAAATCATGCTGAAACAAACTGGCCACCCATAACATCGAGGGTAAGAACTTACCTTATAGAAGTAAAGTGGAACTGGGATCTGGTTGCGCTGTGGCGCCAGGTAGATGTCGACCAAGCGATTGTTCTGATCACGCAGTTGCGTCACGCCAAAGGTACCAGTGTAGATAACCGTGTTGTAGCCAGCAGCACCGATGCGAGTGCGGAGATTCTGCAATGATATAAATGTTAAAAATTATGACTCCTTATGCAAAAGAATATTAAATAGTAGGTATATTCAAGACAAAACGTTTACCTGCTCCAAGAAGTTCCAGTTACCAGCGTTGAAGGGCTGCCATTGGGGAGCAGCATTGATGAAGTAGAAAGTAGCGCGCTGACCGGTGGCGAAAACGTAGTCACTCTTAGCGGCAAGATGACCACGAGACATGAACTGGTGGTTTGTGATATATCTGTCAGCTAATGCGGCTCCGACATATTGCGTGACGACGGTCTTCTGGTTAGCTTGAGTGTACATATTATTGACAGCGACTCCAGGGAAGAAGCTTCCAGCTATAAATACAAATGTTAAATGAGATATGGTTTCCAAAATCATAATGTTCTGAAATACTTTTTTGGTATGAGCTTGATTTAGGTACTTAAATTCTGATGCTGTTATAAATTGATTTAAATTTTATAGTATCTACAAAGTACTCAGGTAACTATTATTACCTAGCCAATTGGGTCTGTCCACGCCAGTTTGGAAAACTGCATTTTCGGGAGTCTGATCATACCAGACGTATAGAACTTCCATGCGGTTCTGGTTGAAGCAAGACCAGTAGACAGGATGGAAAACATTGTTGACGATGAAGCCTACACTGAAATTAAAAATCATCGTTAGTGTACGTGAAAAACACAAGAAGGCAATGGCCGAAACTCGTTACGAGAGAGAAGACTAGCATTGAGACTAGCATAGAGCCTGAACTCGACTATTCTAGGCTAAATTAAGCTTGTCCTCGTATCCAGGCGCTACACGTTAAAACTACACGCACACCGCGACACGAGCTACCGCGACAAGCTTTGCGGAGCGACGAACGGAAACAGGTCAAAAGTCGCATCGCTTGAGGCCCTGAACGCTGCCTAAAATTATTGGAATTATAAAAAACAATTACTCACCGAATAACGAGGTTGTTATTCCAGCAACGAGTGTTAGTCCCTTGAGCTTCGTATTGCGAGTGTGCAGAGCAAGTCAGCTGACCAAAGGCTCTGTTTCCATTTAACCAGCCGGCACCGGAGATGAGATTGTTGTTCACACATGTCGCTGTCTACAGGGAATCACAAAATATTATAAAAATATACGAAAATGTTTGATTTTTGTATTGTCTTATTGTCAACTCTGTTTCATAATTAATTGGGTGTCATGTTTTCTGTGAACAGCAAATATGTGCACAAAACGTCTCGTAACTTACCGCGACGTTTCTTGTGGCTGCAATATTCGGGTGCTGGATGGATCGTCCGGAGCCGGTGCACGCGACCACGACTTGTTCTCCAGTGTTCAGCCTGATCTGACCGGTGTTGCCGTTGGCGGCCAAGTACCTGTTGCCGCGAAGGTACACCGGCTGAGGCTGTCCAAGATCTCCATTTATTCTGAGCGTGCAACCTAAACACAAGATTTAGTTACTAAACTTATTTGGGAGCAATAGCGCTACAAATCCCGTTGCAAAAAATATTTACCGCTCCTTGGTCCCGCTTCGACGTTAGACGAATTAGCTGATCTGGATTGTTCAAGCTCCAGCCAGGCATCGAGATAGTCTTCAAAATCATCTTCACCAAGAACCAGAGCCAGCTGTCCTGGCTCCGGTATTTCAGCCGGCAACGCTGCCGCCACAGCCAACAAAGTTGCTAGCACTAACACTGAACGCATCTTTGAGGATGGCACACCCTTCACTACTAATGTGTAGATTAATGGCTTCTGTTTTATACCAATCTTTGTACAATAACGAATTATCTATCTATCTATCTCTTTCCATACTGTCAATTTTATCAAACAAGACTTAACCGATTAATATTTTTTTATCGAATTTTCCCTAAATATCTTAGATGTCGTTTCAAATTCCGTAGGTTAAGTTAGGTAGAGCTCCACCACTTTGTGGAAATCTAGTCGTCTGGTCCTGCTCAAGAAGCCGGGGCGCACTGTGGACTCGCCGCCCGCGTACCGGCCCATAGTGCCACTTGTGCAGAGAGGGGCCGGACCTGAACGACAGCCAGTTCGGTTTTTGGCATGGGCGCTCCACCATTCACGCTGTATCGTGGGTGAGAGTCCTGGCGGAGGAAGCAGTGTCCCGGGGGCGGGGTGATGTTGGCAGTGTCCTTGGACATCTCCAACGTCTTCAACATCCTGCCCTGGAGTCGTATTCGGGAGGCACTGCGGTATCATCGGGTGCATCCCTACCTCCGCCACATCATTGGGGCTTATTGTTGGAGAGGTGTGTCACCTACAAGGGACGTGATGGCGGAAACTAGGGTCGCATATCGTGCGGTGTTCCACAGAGCTCGGTCCTTGGCCCGCTCCTGTGGAACATCGGGTACGACTGGGCGCTGAGTGGCGAGCTCAGACTGGGAGTAGACCTGACGTGTTATGCGGACGACACACTGATGACTGCCCGGGGGGGCTCGCACAGGGAGGCAGCGTTGCTGGCGACGGCTGCGGTCTCACAGGTAGTGACCCGCATACGTCGCCTAGGCCTGGAGGTGGCTTTCAACAAGTGGGAGCCCCGGCGGGCGCCCGGCTCACACATCGTGGTCGGGGGGGCTCGGATCGCTGTCGAGTCTACCATGAAGTACATGAGATTGGTGCTCGACAGCCGGTAGAATTTCGGCCCCTGCTTCCGGCGGCTGGCGCCCATGTTGTTGGGCACGGCTGGGGCGCTATCAACGCTGCTTCCCAATCTGTGGGGTCCGCGCGCCGCCTATAGGCGGCTCTACGTGGGGATCGTGCATTCGATG
Source organism: Hydraecia micacea (assembly GCA_914767645.1). Classification (NCBI taxonomy): domain Eukaryota; kingdom Metazoa; phylum Arthropoda; class Insecta; order Lepidoptera; family Noctuidae; genus Hydraecia; species Hydraecia micacea. The sequence continues at coordinate 8,654,448 of OU611781.1, forward strand.
GCCCTGTATGGGGCCCCGATCTGGGCGACTGACCTGACGGCCGGTAGCATCGCAGTTCTGCGCAAGCCGCACAGAGCGATGGCCGTCATACTCGTCAGGGGGTATCGCACGATCTCCTACGAGGCGGCTTGCGTACTGGCCGTACCTACCTATTTTCGAACTACACGTTACAGCAAAGTGAAAATTTTCTAAAAAACGACTTTTATGAAACAATATCTGTTGCCTGCTACTTCGTTCGCGTTATTTCGGGATAAAAAGTAGCCTATATATTAATCTAGGTCCTAATCTATCTAGCTACCAAATTTCGTCCAAATCCGTTCAGCCGTTGAGTTATCGAAACTTTTATCTATGTACTAGCAGCACCCCGCGGTTTCACCCGCATAAGTTTCCCGTGGGAATATCGGGATAAAAATTATCCTATATCCTTTCTCGGACTCAAAATAGGTACCAAAATTCATCTAAATCGGTTCAGCGGTTTAAGCGTGAAGAGGTAACAGACAGATAGACACCAGCGAAGCTTTCCAGAGCGTGATGCTCGAAAACTGATTAGAATTTAGAAAAAGTGTAGATTAAAATTGTAGAAAATTTTATTAGCTTTCAGCTCCCTGCCACCAACTGAGAACGCAGCTAAACAGCAATGTCCCATATCCTTTACCTGGACCTGGTTTGTTTTAGACCTGGATTAACATATAGGCTACTTTCTATCCCGAAATAACGCGAAAGAAGTAGCAGGCAACAGCCAGTGTTTGATAAATGTCGTTTCTTCGAAAAGTTTCACTTTTCCGAAACGTGTAGTTCGAAAATGGGTAGGAATTCGAAAAAAGTGTTTAGATGAAAGTTGTAGAAATGTTTTATTAGCTTTCATTACGTTTATGGTATTTTTTTCTCGATGACGCACTGTTTTAAAGATATTAGCGAAAAACTCAAAAGTGGGAACTTGTATCCCCACCTCCTAGACGAGGGGCATTTTTATATGTTTGCTCTATAAGCACCCTGAACAATTTTCGGAAGAAATCGCTTAGGGCCCAGCCCACGCACTCTATAACTCCTTTGTTAAGTGGACTAAGTTGACATATTTACACATGGAACAAGATGGGACACAAAAGTTGTCCTTGAGGGGCTCCAAATTTTACAGCAGACTCATCACTGATCAAATATTCAATTTGAGTGTAATAGATCTGATTTTTCGAATAATCCATAAAATATTATAATCCAACATATAATGGGTGACTGACTACTAGGGCTTTCAGTCTCGATACATTTTTCAGTCCCGGGGAAAAAATCGAGGCTCGACGCTGTCTCGAAATTCCCGGGAATAACGAGACTTTCGAGACTATTTTCAAAAGTGGGTTTCATACTTTATAGGATTCAAAAGAAGATATTTCAACCAAGTACTTTATTAAACATAATTAAAGCATATTCTGTGCTGTCACGCCATAGAGTTACAACAAAAACTTAAAATAAAATGCATGTAAAATGCCACAAATCTATACCTCATGTTTCTAATGTGGATTAGATTATTATTTGCCTGTAATATATTTGCTAACGAACACATCGCAGCTATTAAAATCGTGTCATTAGCTCAATAAATACTTTGGCCAGACAATTTTATTAGACATTTCTTTGATTTACAGTCCGTCAACAATTTTTTTTTTTATTAATTTAATGTTGATGACATAGAGCCGCGCTTATTGCAATTGTCAAGTGCAGTTTATTTAAATGTGTCCTTTAAACTGAAAACAAAACAATTCGCTTGTTGTTGTTCATAATGGATACACAAATATTAATTAGATAAGACGTGCAATTGAATGGGCACGCTGCATGCAAGCAGCGTGCCCATTCAATTATGACGTCACAATATATCTAAGATAAAATATATTCGAAGATAAATTTATTTGTATAAATTAGTAGATATTCGTAGAATTTCTTGCGGGAAATTCACGATGGCCTTAAACGCGGTTCTTCCCTTAGATTGGAGGAGCGAACACAAACACAATGCAAATAAATGGGTTTTTCATGTTTTCTTTAATGTTTCTACAACGCCACATGCGAACTACGCGTCATATTGACGTACGCGTTAAACGTCAAAAATGGCGCTAACTGTTGTCAAACCAAAAAAAGCGTTGTTTCACAAAATGAGGGCCTTGACGTACGTTAAAAAATAACGATTACCGTAACCGGTGCCATACCCACTGGTTAACGTAATTTATTCTCAAAAACCTGCGACAAACCTACCTTTGTACCTATTTTTCTGTTCTTTTCTTCTTCGCTGTTTGTATATGTGTTCATAAATGGTTTAATAATTAGGAATAATAATTAAAACATTATTTTTAGTATTAATTTAAGCTAAATAAAAGGTTATGGACTTTCTTTTGTTGTATTCGTCTCTGTTCGACGATCGTTCATCTGATGATGATACAAATAGTGTAGAAAGAAATAAAAAAGTATTTAAAACTCTATTATTAATAACCCAAATTTAGGGACGAGCAGGAATTTAATTAAAGATACTGTGTTTCAAAGAAAATAGCTCTAGTGATAACACACGCACTATACACAATCCAACCGCCTAACGAGAGCCTCGAGAGAAGTTGATGGAGGGTTTCGGCCATCAGGCCATTGGTCGATAGGTACGACAATCGGCACAATGACAGCCGAGCTCACATTCCACATGTCAACAACCTCGTGAGCTAAGTCAAGAAAAAAATTTAAATGTTAATTATTGAAAATTAAAGGTCAGAACAGGCAGTATTCACACTCGTGTATGAACTAAAATGAAACAACAACTTTATTATGTACTCATTTTTAATAAACTAATATGTAATTTTTGTTAGTTTTTGTTCGGATATCTGTTGCCAATTGCAAACAATCTTTTGGCAAACGTGTCTTTTATACTTGCTGTAAAAGTTAAAATCCTGTAGATATTGATGATTTCGTGAGTGTATGTCTTATCATTATTTTGTCTAATTAGGATTTAATGTTATGATTGTTGTATCATCAATCTGGTATGAACTGGTTCGGTTAACGACAATTTTTTTATAACGGCTAAATAGACTGTAGTAAGTTTAATTTTTTTCAATAAGTTTTCCACCGTGGCAGACCATGACAGATATGAGCTTGACTCCTAAGGAGTAGTCCACATAAACAGCGATCAGGAGTCTGTGGAAAAGGGAGAAAAAGGCTTTAACCCTGAAGTGGGACAAAACAGGCTAGATAGGAACATTGATAGACGAGTTGAATGATTGATTTGTGCCTAGTATACCTAAAGCTGAGGAAGAGAGACACTAAATACATGGTGACTTTTAATTTCACGTATCCCTTCCAGGACCTGATACTATGACCCATTTGCAACAATTAAGCACCCCATAAAGCATAGGCGAAAATTCATGGAATTCTAAAAAACCCAATTTTCATGTAATTTTGAAAATTTTACACTAAATATAACTTTACTCTAAACCTTCTAATTGAATGGCCTTCATAGCTATTATATTGGGTACGTAATACTTTATTAACACACCTTTCGATTTTATCAAATCTAAAATATAAAACAGTTAAAAGTTAAAGGAACAAGTTTATAACTATTATCAAAAACCTAGGCTTTATGGGGTCTTAAATATTGCAAATGGGTCATAGTATCAGGTCTTGGAAGGAATACGTCAAATTACAAATCATCCTGTATAACACGTGGGCGGGGCCAGAAAAGTTTTAATGCAAAATTGCCAAAACATTATCACATTATAATCAAAATTACAAGTCTACCTATAGTTGTTTTGGTATTGAGTATTATTCGCAAAATGTGGGCTTGTGCGTGACCAACCAGTGCAAGATATCATGTTATCCATCACCATTATCGTAATACGGAGCATGTTGCCTCAAAATCTGAATGATTAGCGTTCTTTGATTATGAGTAATTCGTTAAATTATTACTTTATCACGATGTTTGTAATGAGGATCATAGCAAATTAAATCTCGTTCTACACCTAATGAAAAAAAAAACAGAATGTAAATGATAAACGACTTTATTTCTGTACGTAAGGTTTGTAAAAACACTTTTACACGTCAATTACCTATATTTTCAAAACTAGATGAGGTCGGCGTTTCCTATCGGACTACTCTGAGAAAAAAGGCCGAAACAAACTCAGAGGTCTCTTTTAAAGCCCAGACATAATCTTGGTCAGATCATGTGAAGACCATGTAGGTTGTTGTCTGAAATGGACTTTTGAGGAAAGAACCACACAGATTAATTGGACCTGTCCAGTCAGTTGTCAGTAATCGTGCAGCTCAACTCAGAACTTAATGAGCTCAACGATTCCACGAATAATACCAAAGAAAGGACATTTGGGTAGGCCGCAAAAATTACTCAAACTGCCAGACCATTAATACTAACTGAGAAAAAAAATGACCCACATAGTCTTCACGTTATGAAATTGCCGTTTTACATAGATTTTTTTTTTAATGAAAATAATATATTAAATTAATCCAAGTATTAGCTATTAGTGAAGATGCCTTTTTAGTGGAAGTTCGTTGATGGCACTGCTATAAAAATCCTGGAGCTGGGAATCGATGAACTCTTTAGAGGCGTTTTTCACCGCCTCGTTGGATTTGAAATGTTTCCCTGTAAAAAGTTATCCAGATTCCGAATAAAAATGGAAATTAGTTAGAGCAAGGTCTGGTGTGTATGGTGGGTGACGAAGAGTTTCCAGCGGTAACTCCTATAGTTTTGAGACGGTCCGTTGTGCGGTGCTTCGACGCGATTTTGATGTTGTTGTTTAGTGAGTTCATACGGTATTAACTTATCGAATTATCACCGTAAGTTGAAGACTGCTGCAAGTTCCAACGTGTTTTGAGATGAATCTACTTCCACTATGGCTTTTAATTCAGTGTTATCGACTTTCATCGCCGGTCGGCCACGGGGCTCATTGTTAAGATCAAAATGTCCAGAACGGAAGCGATCAAACCAAAAACGGACCGTGCGCTCACATGCGGTACCTTGTCCATACACGTCGTTAATATTGCGTGCTGTTTGTGCTGCGTTTGTGCCACGAAAGTACTCGTATTCGAAAATAGCGAGCAATTTCGAGTTTTCCATGGTTAAAAAAACCGGTCAAGTGCGAGTCGGACTCGCACACCGAGGGTTCTGTACAAATGTGTAAGTATGTACTTAAATAGTTTATCACGGGTTTTATTTTTTGTAATATGACTACAAATTCACGGCTTTCCGATTTTTATCCTTCACTTGTGCTGCATGACATTACTTCTTGCCAAATTTCATGATTCTAAGTCAACGGGAAGCACCCTAAACGTTTTGATTCCGGAACTTAAACGCCCGTATCTTTTGATTCCGTTGACTTAAAAGTTTGATTTTTACACTGTTTCAAGGGATTGCAACCCTAAGTATTTGATATTAATTTTAACTTAATAACTCTTAGAAAAAGCGTCTTGACAGACGGACAACGCAGTGATCTTATAAGGGTTCCGTTTTTCTTTTTGAGGTACGGAACCCTAAAAATCTAACTGCAGAAAAACAAATAAACAACTGATTCTGCAAAACAAAATGTCGTGCTATATTATAAAAATAATTTGAATTTGGAATTGTAAATAGAATGAATGATATACAATGAAAATATAGAGTAGCCAGTATCAAAAATCGGCAATTGCATAGGTAATAATACAACGTAAATGTTATAGCTCTTACTCTGGCAACATATCGCCTAAGGTAGCCAACAGTTGCCATCAATACTTCTACACAATAGGTAGCTCACGAAATGTCCAACAATGCAGCCGTGGCGTCAGTAGAACCGTTCTCTTTTGTCAAGAGCTTCTCTAAAGTATTGTTTCGAGCCCTCACTTAGAAGTCATCGTTAAGAGTCCAAATCCGTCTAAGACGGATAATTATAACGTCAATTCTTTTAAAACAATGGCCGGAGTAATGTTCTGTCAAGAGGATCCGTCGCCCTCTTCACTTCATGGATCAAAAGAAAAGAATATACCTACACGCCTTTTTTAGACTTGCAAACATAAATTAAAATTATTTATACTAAAGAATAAATATGACAAACATAGTGTCTGTAAAACGTTAAATAATTTATCACAAACGCCATTTTGATTTCATGGGTTGTACGTTGTTTTATAGGCAACAGTTTTATGGAATTTCGTTACACATAATCTTTTTCTCTTAATATCATTTCATAGAATAATCAATACGCAGAATACTTACTTTGATAAAAAATAACTTGTCATAGATTTAGTTACAAATAAAATTTAATGTTTCGATATTCATATCATAGAATAACGAATCAAATATTCTTTATCCTCATATTGTTTGGTTAAAATAAAACTTTTTATCTAGAAAAACATTTTATAGAGTGACAGTTTCTAAACGTTTCAATTGATACCTTTGATAAAATTCATCTCCTATAAAATTACAACACCGCATTCACAAAAACAATGCGGGTAAATTCTAGTCAAGCAGGCAAATAATCTTGTTATTCTCATTAATAGTGACTTCATCTTATGCACGGCATTCTTAAATTATGCAACGAGGTTGTATATAAACTTAACTAATTGTCTTTAATAATTAATAAGACGTAGTCGACGGAGCCCCGCTTCGCGGGGTATTTGTATAGCATACCTAAGTATTTCCGTCTACAGAGTTTAAAAGAACCTAAGACGAAGGAGATGACGGTCCGGGGGCTCGTTGTGTTTCTGTCAAATATGTTTCATTCAAGTAAATACTTAGTCGTTGAAACAATAATATTTGAAATAAACATACAAGAACCAAATATTATTGAAACATTTTCTGCGAAACGAAATTCTATGAAACTGTCTGCGAAACAAAGGAACAGATTTCATGATATCGGTGTCAAAAATGGTAACACCAATGAAAATGAAATGAAATGAAATGGTGGCCACTCTATCGCATTGGATCGCAGATCTGTATTGGTAGTTGTAGGTAAGATTTGCGTAAATAAATAATAACAGCATAGGTACAATTTTTGCGTCATAGCAAAACACTGAATTCGCCTAGATCCAAAACTTAACACGTTCGTGTAAACTATATCTTATTATAAATCTTGTAAAAAATACTTATACTTGGAAATACCCTACGTGTAGGCAATCTTATCGATTAATATCACATAGTATCTGAGATTATCATTTCTGATAACCACCACTACCACTTTTATACTTCCTGTATAAAAGTGTTGATCAATAATGACAATGTATTGTTGGTACAAACATTAACGAGGTAATATTGCGATCACCAATCCCTTTGCTTGGCGAGCTACATGCCTTGTGAATGTTGCCTCAGCAAGTGGATTACGGCCCACTCTCTCTCACCGAGAGGAGGCCTGTGTCCCAGCAATGGGAACGTTATAGGCTGTTTATGTAAGCCCCATTTAAACGACGCTAGTTTTTCTTGTATGTAGAGTACAATAAAATTAAAGCAACAAATGACTTGCATCGCCTAAAAATTGTTTAGACGATGCAACTATTATTGTTGCATCAACTTATGTTATGCCACAGGTACCTAAATCGTACCATGTAAATCAGGCTTTAGAGTACCTCTATATTACACCCTATATTATGTAACCACTGAGGGTACCACCTCTACATTATAATGAAAAGGTACCCTCAGTGGGTTGGGCAGTGCAATATCTCACACTCGGTCATGAAACTGTTTATGTTTAAGTAAAAGAGAACTACATAAAAGTAAATTGACTTAGCCTATAACGTTCCCATTGCTGGGACACGGGACTCCTCTTTGTGAGAGGAAGTGGGCCGTAATCCACCATGCGCATAAAATATAATATAATTAAATTGAATTAATTCTTCGAATTTATTACAATAATAACGTAGTATGTTACATGATTAATTAGCCAGCAACAGTTGAAAGATCAATATAAGTCGCTTGCCATGCACGTGAAAACAAATCAACCGTGACAGATTACATTAACAAATGATAATAACATAACTAATTACTTATTAATTACTTGATAACAATCTGCCTAGCTTAGATTGTTTTCTCTATTATAAATATCAAAAGGGGTGTGTTACTAACAAAATAGTTGATAATGTTTTGCCTATTAACAGGAAATGTAAGTATAAATAAATTCTGCTAATGATCCAATTCCTTCCTATACATTTTCCTAAGCAATGTATTTTACAAATAGCCCATTAATCCATAGAAAACAGGAAACTCTACTCAAGCAAAAACTTAAGAATGTGTAGTTAGAAAGGAATGGTAAAGTAAATGACGTCTTGACACAGGTGCACCTCGTAAGAGACCGTACGATTATGTACGAGTGTCGTAACTGTTCTATATCAGCAACACGCCCACTGTCGAATCGGGGCGTGTAACTCACTATGTTGAGCATTTTAGGTATCTATTACTATCAACTATATGTACTTGTCAATCGATAACGCTAAATAGATTGACATCAATACAAATCCCAAAGAGATTGACGCTTGAGTCTATGTTTGGCATAATGACTAGCCAAACTATAAACACAGTCATCCTACGTGTGAAAGTCTTCGCTACGAAAAACATGGCAGCTGGTTAGTGCTTTGAAAGACTCACACAAAATTTCATCTCGATTAGCTAGGTTATGTTTCTCTAAGCTACCGCTGCGATTTGTACGATTTAAGCAGTTTTGACAATTTCTGGTCAAGTACATTGAGGTCAAGTACATTGATAATCATTATTACTAGGTAGATAATCTCCAAAACTCAGACCTAATAAAAAAGTCAAGACATAGCGCTGCGAACAATACTGTGAAGCATACCAAAACTACACCTCCGCTCTGTGCATACACGGTCACACGCACACATTTACAACCATTTACAATCAAACTACACCTCACTAAGTGCACACATGTTTACGAAACCGGCTTCACTTTACTGTTGACAGCCCTCCGTCTTGGTTTTTTATTTGGTCTGAGCTCCAAAACTGCCAATATTATTGCTGACTTTGATTAGTTTGCATTGGCTTCCGAACTGAAATGAGCTGCCAACACTACACTGTGTGCAAAGTGCAAAATGTACCTTTTCAAAAGCAACAATGATTTCACCTGTCTGAGAATAGTAGGTGGGTACAAGAAAGAACGTGCTTGGCGAGTAAAATACAATATGTTGCTATTGTGTGCTCGACACTTTATCGCAAATTAATGCCGTACACGTACTCTTAGGGGCTTGCGACTAAGTAATAACAGCCGCTTGGGTCGATCGATCAGGTCAAGCTACGCTTGCCGCAGTTGGTCCGTGGATGGGTGACCATCTTTACATACCAATACCCCTCCGTGCCTCGGAAAGCACGTTAAGCCGTTGGTCCCAGCTGTCCTTCGTGGATCTTTGACAGTCGTTACGGGTCGTCAGAAGCCCGAAAGTCTGGCAACCAGTCTTACCAAGGGGTATCGTATTACCCAGTAACTGGGTTGTGGAAGTGAGATAGGCAGTCGCTCTGTGTAAAATTCAGCTGCATCCTGTTAGACTGCAAGTCGACCCCAAAAAGAGTTTGGAAAAGGCTAGGCAGATGATGACAATAACTTAACAATGTAATGAAGTAGCTCTATGAAAATATTATAGATTCTTATTTAATTGTGTGTTCGACACATTATTTCTACACTGGTTGACGCATTGGCGACAAAACAAGGATGTTTTTATTTAAAAAAAAAAACAAGTATTAATATTATTATTTTAAAATAAAATAATATGGAATTTATAAAATATATTTATTCTTTAATAGAATTTATCAAAATACTAGACTGAGGGCAGTCTAGTATTTAGATAAATTCTGTGGATAAATGTTACTAGAACTTTCAATGTTTTTTTGTGACCTTTTCAAAAGATGGTAAGTATCGGTCATACGTAACGAACAGCGCTTAGAAAAACATACATAAAACTAAAGCTCTCAATACCCCTAAATAAATATTAATAAAGACTAGTTTATACGGCAGCTTCGCCTGCGTTTCCGGAAATTATCCCACGGGAAAGAACTGCCGGGATAAAAAGTATCCTATGTCCTAACCCAGGTATTATTGTCTACCCTTGTGCCAAATTTCAGCGAAATCTGTTTAGCCGTTAAGATGTGAAAGCGTAACTAACAAATAAACTCACTTTCGCATTTATAATATTAAGTTAGGATAGGCTTAGAATTAGGATTAGTTATAATTAGTCTGGGTCAACTGCAATATTCCTCATAAATTAAAAGTAGATCATAAATAAACTGTGCTTAACTCCAACGAGATAGCTTTCCTACCCGTGCCTACCAATTCGCTAATCGTATCGTTTCCGGTCAGTGCATGTTGTACCCCACTCCCAGTTTTTCCAACCCCACCTCACACCACTTCCCACGTATAGTGTGCACTGCGCAATATTCCAATGAATGACCAAACAGCGATCATTTTATATTTCACTGATTTTAATCAATGTAATTGTTGGTCACACAATTAATAAATTGAGCTCACTTTGAACAATAATGAATTGATTCACAAAGCTCATTTATTTCTCAAAATTATTATTGCGGTTCTTCTTTCGAAATTCAATTTTAATATTATTATTTCATAAAATACTGAAAATACAACACACAGAAGCAATGATTCATCAGTTGTGGCGCGAAATTCCGAGCTAAGCCATTATTTCGAACATAACCCACATTCCTAGCAACCTAACATCCTATTTAGCGTTGATAGGGTTCATAGGAACACTACATAGTATTGTGCAATCCATTAATATTGACCTGGTTCTAATATTTTCTAAGCCGTGACTTTCTGCAAACCAATTACTGAAACATCGACCTCTAAGGTCAGACCGGATATCCTATGACCACAGGGATAGTAAGATTAGCGTTTACGATACGGAAGGTTCTTTATTTTCATATACCTGGGCACCTCTTCTAGTATTGGTTTAGCAATTTACGCTCTCATAAATCTCAATAAAAAAATATATATTCGTATAAACCCTCATTGAAAATTGTTGAGTGATTGAGTCTTCTCGAAATTAAACAAATATTTACATAACTAAAACAATCGACAAAGAATTCCCTACGGTACCTAACAACAAATCTATAATAGACAAAGTTTGTTTGTTTGCACACAAACATTAATAAATCAAGTTTGGATAGGACGTCATTTAAAACTTCCACCCGAATTTGTTTGATATTCGAGCCAAATGTACCGGGTTACTAATAGTGGCGAATACCCATAAAATGAGTATGCCTCATGAATTGCAAAGGAACTTTGATATATGACTATTATAGAAATCGGTTCCTCAGAAGAATGAATAATGGTTAGTATAAAATAGTCTATTAAATTGAATCAATTTACTTATAAAGTTCTTTATGAGTACCGGTAGTTTTTGCAAAATTGGATACTTAAACTTTCAGCATTTAAATTAGATGAATGGTACTTCATGTGGCGGCATCTACATCGCCACATGCGAACTACGTATCACACTGACGTCACGCAAAATCCTGCATCGCGCAAGCAAACTTTACCGCGCGTATAGACTCTAACAGAGTAATACACTCTAATACTCGTCCCGACATCAATCGTCGGGCAGTTGCCCATCAAACACAACACCCGTCTGGTCGGAGGTGCTTCCCTTTTCTAAGGAGGATGAGTGAACTTTACACCTTGTTCGTCATACCTTTATAGAATAATAGGTGGAAAGCCCCAGTCGATGGGCCTGCATCCTGCTCTTTTGTCTTAACAGCAGACTTTAAAAATCAAAGGTCACTACGAAGGTCAAGTTTTATTGTTTATTTAGACCCAACCTCCATGTTCAATATTGATGACATTGATTTATCCCAGACAAAAGTTTGTAAACTGTTTTGGGTTATATTAATATGGGTCCTTATCTCACAGTATCACAAAGTTGCAATATAAAGCAAATCGGGTACCGTCATCATAGCTCGTTTAGGGTCGCGGGACGAGCCAGTACTTTTGAATTGAATCATTAAACTTATACCAGAACCGATCCCAACTACTATAAATGGATAAAACTAACCCGCAATAGCCTTAATTTGCAACCATTTCCAATTAAACAACCATTTCACAACAAGTAGCCAATTTTATTTTAATGTTTGCCAATACGTTCAGCAGCGTTGGGACAGTGGTGGCCTAGTGGTATTGACTCCAACTTACGAGTTGTAGATCGTGAGTTCAAACCCAGGCAGGCACTTTACTTTGTGTATTAAAACTCATCACAACTGCTCTCAAGACGGTGAAGGAAAACATCGTAAGGAAACCGGCATGTCCTAATATAAAAAAAATCGAAGACATGTGACATCCACCAACCCACACTGGGCCCGCATGGTAGATTACGGCTCACTCCCTCTCACAGAGAGGAGGCCTGTGTCCCAGCAGTGGGAACATTATTGGCTGATTATACTATGCTAATATGTGCTGCTGTTATAATTTATTTCTCATACTCCGAAAGTAGTGTTTGTTTGATCCGAATAGCGGGTGGAAGACGCTGCTTCCCACCTTTGGGCGAGAAAGACTCATAGTAATTGCTTTCCTCTCTAGGGCGGGAATGAATTTTAATAATAGAACTAAAGGTTAGGTACTCAGACTACGATATTTTTTGCATAATTAAAAAAAATGCTGCGGTCTTGTGAGTGTATAAAAAGCCAGTGTGAATTAAAAAAAAAATACCTATTAAGCGGGACGGACCGCGGCGGTGACGCGGTGTTTTCCATATTTAAAATTAAAAAAAAACTATTTTATCATTTAGCGGAATACTAACTCTGTAAGTAGTAAAATTAAAAAACTTGGTTTTATAGACTAATATTTGATTAAAAATGAATTCAAGCGATTCTGAAAATATGGTGACCTCAGATTAGGTTAGAGACGAGACAAATACAGTAATCGAAAATCTTTTGCCAGAAACAAAAGAAAGGTACTTAAATACATACAATGATTTTATGAAGTGGCAAGCAGACAAGAAAATATAAATATTTTAGAAAATATACGCTTTTTACTTTCCTTATATTCGATATGAAAAGTAAAGTGTTTAACACGGGTGAAAGTCATCAATTCCTACTCGGATTATAGCCGCTTGCTGCGCTCGGGCGTCTAAATACCTCATATGGGAATTGATTCCTTTCGATCCTTGTATAACAATCTACTATTATCTATGATTCCCACCAAGTTAATTATTTAAAAGAGTTTCACTCTATTAACAACCTCAGTGGTTCGAGCCCCACCTAAAGTACCTACATAAATTTAAATTAATAGATTTGCTCACAATAATCCAAAATGAAAATGGAGCCATAATTTTGGTTTTCTTTAGTAAAGGTTCAACAGCGACGAATACGTGTAAAGGCGTGTATTGTACTCATGTATATAAGGCAGTAATTTGAGAAAGGTCATTGAATTAATAATATTTCAGGATACGGGTCATGGCCCGGATACCGGGACTGCTTCTATTATCCGCGCGCCGTATGCCTACGTTACCGCGGAATGAGAGAAAATTAGCTCGCTCTGTTCATCTATGCTGGGCTTACTGCGGGCACGTTATGCTGCCATTCAATATTATGAAACGACTGATCCGCAAACCTACATAGAAAAATCTTAAACCCAATAAGGATTTTACACCATTTACAATAAAATAGGAAAGCCAGTTTTAACAACATTCATTGTGTTATTTACATTGCTGCGTAAACCAATTTTTCAAATCTATGAAGCAATGGATGTAAAAAATGACAGGCATTGCGATCGTTTGTCAATTTATGCAATTACCCGCACATCTACTTTTTCTCAATGGTATCATATTCGGAAAATAATAAATATGTATCCTATACTAATAATAAAGCTGAAGAGTTCTCTGGAACTACCAGTCAGATTTGAATAAATATTTGTATTTGATAGCCCAATTCCTGAGGAACGCTATAGGCTATTTAACATCACGAGGACCTCTAGAAGCCGAGCAAAAATAAAAAGTCAAAAAGAACGCTAATAGCGAAGGCAAGCGATGCGATGCGACGAGGTGGGTCGGGGGAACAAGAAACACGCGGAAGAAGTCGCGGGCAGCACGCCGGAGCCCGATCGTCATTGTTAGATTAATATACATAAGTATTCTGTCCTAATATCCTAAAAATGCTACCAGTCTTCTAGGCACGTTTCCGGATGACAGCGATGCGGACGAGTACTTCGACGATTGAGTGTCCTTTTGTTTTCTGTATTTATTTGTTACATTAGTTAGTTAGTCATTTACTTTAGTACCTAGTATAAACAGTTAGTTGCGTTATAAATATCTTGTATTAATCATTGTAATGTATATCAAACAAACGTTAGCCGCTCATACAAAAATTAAAAATTTAAAAAACCCCCGACTCAAACAAAAACCTCTAAAAACTAAAAAATAATATATATTGACCCTTTAAGTTTAATATAAGTTGCAGGAAATATTTTGATCCAAGCGTCCTCACGTCGGGGGACGGCTAATGAAAATTAGAAGTTAACAGCAGCTATATTTTCTACAATAGCATGCATTCATTATTGCTGGGTTTAAGCCTCATCTGTTTTGCGTTTTCGGCCATCTTGGACCGATTTTCATCAAACATAGCTAAGAACACTCCCGACTAATTCACCTTTCAAACAAAAAAAACAAAATGAAAATCGGTTCATCCGTTTGGGAGCTACGATGCCACAGACAGACACACACACACACACACACACAGACACGTCAAACTTATAACACCCCGTCGTTTTTGCGTCGGGGGTTAAAAATGGGTTATACTAATATTATAAATGCGAAAGTGTGTCTGTCTGTCTGTTACCTCTTCACGCTTAAACCGCTGAACCGATTTAGATGGGTCTCTATACCCACCTAAACCGATTCAGCGGTTTAAGCGTGTAGTTTGAGTCCCGGGAAAGGACATAGGATAGCTTTTATCCCGATATTACCACGGGATCGACATTTATGCGGGTGAAACCGCGGGGCGCTGCTAGTGGTTTATAATATCGGATCTTTTGAAACCCTGTAGTCTGTAGTAGGTACGTAAGCCAACGTCATACCATAAAGCACGCGGTTCAATCTAGCAAGTCGTCCGTAATCTTTATGGGATCAACGGCCATCCAGTGTATGATGATCCATAAACTTGTATCGAGGTAATTTTATAGGATTAACTCCATCCCGCTGACCACTGAATAAGGTCGTATACAATGTAGCGAGTCTATTACATTGCTCGTAATACGAAACTACTTCTTTGAGCCCTTTAAATATGGGTCTAAGTTGAAACTGCTGTTTGATTTGAGTTAGCAAAAATAACTGTTATGTTCCTTGAATTAATTGAAATGTACTAATATATGATATTGAAACCTTAATGTTTTACAGGATAATCATAATCAGCCTATAATGTTCCCACTGCTGGGACACAGGCCTCCTCTCTGCGAGAGGGAGTGGGCCATAATCCACCACGCGAGAGTTGGTAGATAAAGTAATAAAGATAATGTTTTAATTTTGTTGACAGGAAAACAATAACAGAAATTAATTTATGTAATTTATTATACATAATATACTCGTATATACATCTAATATGACTCAAATCTAAAAACATTGACGAAAACAATTATGTTTAATGCCATCGACTGATTTGAGCGGCATTAGGATGATCGTAATGTTGTTATCATTTATCTCCCGATTAGTCACACACCTACCTAAAAAAGATAGCAGGCCAACGCTTATTAAAACAATAAGCACTTCTGTAAACAGACCTCCAAAAAAAATCGAATGAACGTTTCGTAGCAAATGTACGTAGGTAGCGTAGCGGCTACGAGCAGACCCTAGTCTACGCACAATAAGTGCTACGCGCTACGCGCTGCATGCGTAGCACTTATTTATTGTTCGTAGTCACGTACATACATACATCTTGAATAGTTATTGTTCTTTGCCTATTGTGGTCGGAAAATAAATGTTATTGCCCAGTGGTAAAAAGAAACCCAATTATTTTAATGACTTGTCGTTCGGTTAGGTTCTACAATGTTTTCCTTGTGGAGAGAGGTACAAGCAACTGTCATAACCAGTGTACATTCACGAATCTAGTTTTCTTGAGACCTTTTGTCAGCCAGGTACCTTCTGCCCTTATTCAGCTAACAATGTAACCGTGGCGATGCGATCTACGACCGTACGCAATACAGAACTACTAACTTCATCATGAACTCAAACACACCATTTACAGGCACTTTTGAATTGTTAAAATTTGTATATACATGTATATATGGATTATTTTACTAGTTTTACGAGTATTCATATTAAACAGGCACCCGCTTAGTTTCCATAATCTACCTAATAAATTAATAATTCCTGATAACACAAGTATTAGTGGGGCTTTAAATATAATCAATCTCCTCAAGCACTTATAGTCTATTATAATAAATTGATAACAAAGCGAGAGAGTACCTACTTCCAATTTTGATACGGTATGAATATTCATATAATATTATTCTGCTCTCAAAACGGTGAAGGAAAACATCGTGTGGAAAACGGTGACATCTACCAAACCGCATTGGGCCCGTGTGGTGGATAACGGCCCACTAACTCTCACCGAGAGGAGGCCTGTGTCCCAGGAGTGGGAACATTATAGGCTGATTATGCTATGAATTTTCGAGGAGATCGACTTTTAGGATATTTTTTCTGGTAAAATATGACAATTTAAAAGCCAAAGGGTTAACGTTAGTGATTTTTTTTTATATAAATGGCATTTCGCAATTCAACCAATGAGACGGGCTTGTTGTTAGTCATATTCTTATTTACATACTTATTAAGTATTATTTATAGAGTTTTATCGCAAGTAGTCTCTCCTTTTCTTATCTGTGCTTATCGGACTCACACTTGGCTAACCGACGTCTTTTACGGGCGAGAGTTTTATGTTATGCAGTGATAGTTAAATTAGTTTTACGGCTGAAACCCTGGTGTAATGGAAGATTAAAATGGTTGGTTGTACTGTTTCAACTCTACCGTGGTATCTACTACATTCAGAAATCTTTTACATGTGTGTGTGTGTATTTCCTTCTACGGTTTTCTCACCTATTATTAGATACTTACGTTAGATTCCAAAGTCTCTGATTTTACCAAAGGCAAATATTTTTTATCCTTGGAAGAAAATTATCGTCTGACATTTCTAACTAGAACTGATACTTGGAAAAACAGTAAAAAATTCAAAATTGATTCTCAGGATAAGACTTATTCTAGGCATAAAAGTTTGGTGAAATGCGCCCCTAATGTAATATAGTTATACTAATACCCGGCAAAGGAATCATGTTACACCTCTCTGTTCAAATATTTCCATATTTCGAATCTATGGATGAAGGTTGCTAGCTTCATCCATAGACACGAGAGCAGAAGAATCCTTTTGTTAATGTCTACTGTGTTTGCAGAAGTACCTAGATATTAACTAGTAGTGTGTTTGAAGTTCTACTTAATCTGCCGGGGTAGGGGGATCGTCCGAAAGGGTTACCGCTGCCCCGGAACATAAAGGGCTAAGGAAGGAACACGGGTGGGTTTTAGTCAGTAAGAGTCTGACACTCCCTTCCGCTCCACCCAGAGCGGGAGGAGTCATTAGATGAATTCCCATCCATAAAAAAAAGTTCTACTTAATAATGTACCAATGTATTGTATATAATTCTGTACTACCTATCGCAAACAATAAGGGCCTACCGGCCTAATGGCGATTTAATCTGTTGATTATCACTTTTGAGCAATAAAACAACGCGCAAAGCCGCTAGAGGACCACTAGTACTATTATACAAAGAAAAGTTTTGTTTGTTTGTCGAGGATTCGCACAATCACGGCTTATCCGATTAATTTCAAACTTGCACAATCGACTACAGATTATAGTGGCCACCGTTATCTACGTAGGTAGATGACGTCGAAATTGCGACAGTATGATGAAGCAAACCTACAATAATTCCAACATAGGTATTTATAATTATAACTTAGGTATTCTTTTGTAACTAGAATTCAATAACAACGTGACTTTTACAAATTGGATACGATAAACTAAGGGTAAGTACAACACAACACGCGACGTGGCGCGGGAAACGGAGTCGTATGCCCTGCACGGAAAGTATGTAGAAATTAAGCGCGGGGGCGCGGGATCCTCTTAAAGGAAACAATTGCTTTATCGTAAAACATAATACCTACTTATGCATTTTGTTTTATCTTGCCCTAAAGCGACACTGCGGCGGGGATGCGGCTCAGCGGTTTATCCGATTAAATTCTAAAGTATACAGGAAATAGGTAAGTATGAGCACATACTTAACGCAATACCTTAAAATTCGTAAAGTTTAGTGCAAGTTGCAAGAAATGATCATCAGTGATTGTGCTGATCCTAGAAGGCTTTTTTTTTTTTTTTTTTTGTGGTTGGGAAATCATCTAATGACTCCTCCCGCTCTGGGTGGAGCGGAAGGGAGTGTCAGACTCTTACTGACTAAAACCCACCCGTGTTCCTTCCTTAGCCCTTTATGTTCCGGGGCAGCGGTAACCCTTTCGGACGATCCCGCTACCCCGGCAGGCTTCGGCCCTGGCAGGCCCCTTCCTTTATGCTGACATCTCTTTGAGGCGCGCGTGGAACACATACGCGCCGTCCGGCACGGGCCTGGTCCTGATCGGACGGAGAGCTACCCATTACTCTCCGTCCGCAGGCCCGCGCCTACGGTGGCCGGGAGTCGTCACGCGGCCCCCGACGCCCGTAGCGTCTCCCGCGGCGGCTGAGGCGTGCGACTCTCTCCCTGAGCCGTCCCGCCACCTCCTTCGCTAGCATGACTGCTTCGCAGAAGGAGGTGACCGCCTCCCACTCCCTCTCGCCCCGGACCATGGCTTGAACCAGGGCCGGACGCGAGAGGTCGCCGCCGTTGCCGATCGCCTCTACGAGGACACGGCGGTGCTCCGCCCAAGCTGGGCAGACCTCCACCGTATGCTCCACCGTGTCCTCTGGGCGATCCTCGCAATGGTGACACCCGGGCGTCTCCTCCCGCCTGATGATGTGCAGGAACCTCCCGAAACATCCGTGTCCGGTGAGGACCTGCGTCAGGCGGTAGGTGAGAACGCCGTGACGCCTCTCTAGCCACTCCTCAAAGAGGGGTCTTATCGCCACTATCGTGGCGTGCCCTGCGCTGGGTTGCGAAAGTCGCTCTTTCCATGCCACCATGAGATCGCGCCGGAGGTCCGTCCGCTCCGCCGCTATTTGCCGCGGAAGCGGAGTTTCCCCCCGGCGTAGTGCCTCCGCGCGCCACTCATACAGGCGCGCGAGGACTATCGCCTCCAGATCCCATGGCGGCATTCCGGCAAGGAGGCTTGCCGCCTCGCCCGAGATCGTGCGGTAGCCCCGGATCAGCCTTACGGCTACCACCTTTTGGGGCGCGTTCAGGTAGTGGGCGGCTCGCAGCCGCAGTGAACGCGCCCACACCGGGGCCCCATATAGGGCCATGGACCGCACGACCCCCGCGTAAAGCCTCCGGCAGGAGGCGTTTGGCCCCCTCAGGTTGGGCAAGAGCCGCTTGAAGGCGGCCCCGGTCCGTTCCAGTTTGGGGGCCAAACGTCGAAAATGTTCGACGAAGTTCCACCGGCTGTCGAGGACGAGACCCAGGTATTTCATCGTTGCCTCGACGCCGATGTGAACCCCTCCTACCATCAGTTGGAATCCCGATGGTGGCCCGTTCCGGAGCCCATGAAAAGACATGGCCCCGGACTTGTGCAATGCCACCTCGAGACCCAACCGCCGGATCCTCTCCACGACTATCGCAACCCCTCGTGTCATTGCGTCGGCCGCCGCCTGATGCGACCTCCCCTGCGCCAGGACCAGCGTGTCGTCAGCGTAGCAAACCACGCTGACGCCATCAGGGAGGTCGGCCCGCAGCACCCAGTCGTAACCGATGTCCCACAGGAGCGGCCCCAGAACCGATCCCTGTGGGACACCGCACGACATCTCTCGCCGGTTCCAGTTCCCGTCGCGACCAGGGTAGATGACGGCTCTGTCCGTCAAATACGCCCCGACTATTCGACGGAGGTAGGTCGGCACCCGGTGATACCGGAGTGCCTCCCCAATGCAGCTCCAAGGCAGGGTATTAAACGCGTTGGCGATGTCGAGTGACACCGCCACGACGACCCCACCCTGGGACACCGCGTCCCCCGTCGTGAGGGCTCTCACGCGCATGATGGCGTCCACCGTCGAGCGCCCCTTGCGGAAGCCAAACTGGCTGTCCGCAAGATCCGGCCCTGTCCTCCCCAGGTGCCCGACGAGGCGGCATCCTAGAAGGCTGGCTGAACAATTTAAGATTAATTTACATAAGGTAGGTACTATTAAAATGGATTTTCTGAACATACAGTGTGGCAAAGAAGTCGACGTGCAACCTGTTACCATGAATTCAGTACAAAATCCCGAACCGCCCTGCGTTGAAATTAACGTCGGTTTTGTTTTTTTTAAATTTGCTGTTCCATACATTTTGACCGCATCGGTATTGCACGTTTCTATGAAACAGCAGTTCTTTTTTTATAACCTACGAAAAAAACAGTTTGTTCGTCGAAGTCCCTGCCACCCTGTGTACTAAGTAATTATACAAACATCTGATGCTAACGTGCGATACAACAAGGTTATTGATTAAAATATACATATAATCCCTTTTAGATTACTTTAATTATGTCAGATTAATAATAAATACATTTAAAATTAATTTTAATTGATTGATTGATAAGAAATTGTCAGCCCTGGATCTAGGGTGGAGCTAGCCAGGGCCCGTGCCCCGGGTGCTAGCTCTAGGGGGCCGCAAATTCAAGCGTGGCATACAAGTGCCCAGCGCACCGCAGCTAGGCGATGAATGAGACGCGCAGCACCTAGTACGAGTATTATCTTTCTCTACGGGTGGCGCACTGAGTTAATCACTAAACTAATCAATGTTAATCTATCGCTAATCATGTGATTAGCGTAGGCATAGGTACTCAGACGGTATGAGCGGTTGCGCCCGCGTGGTGGTTTATGGCCCACTCCCTCTCACAGAGAGGAGGCCTGTGTCCCAGCAGTGGGAAAATTATAGCCTGATTATGTAGCGGGGGCGCCCTTTTCGACGACGCCTATAAATGCAAAGGCGACACGATTTCCTTTAATTTTATACCATAGCATTGGCGCTCCTGTTACATTATAGATCGATAAAATTTGACTAATATACAGGGTTATTGGAAAAATACTAACAACCTCTTAAGGGGCTTACAGGACCTAAACACAAAAAACGCAAGTTTTAGAAACAATAAAAGTACATGATAAACTACAGTAAAAAAACTCAAAAAAATATATGATATTCTTCAGGATAAATTCTAGGAAGATAGTGTGTTGAAAACATAATACAACTTATTTGGTACGATAGAAAAAAATCATGAAGATACCTCTAAAAACTTTTTTTTTACAACAAAATTCATACTAATATACATACAATCATTATGATTTTTTGTCAGATTATTCTACAAGCAATATACTAAAACTATAGTGTTTTAGTTTTTTTGTCCAAACACTAGATTTTTCGTAAATCGATAATTGCTTCATATTTTGCAATAAATTACCAGCGTTGTGGCATCGCGCTTTTCTTTCTTTTCTATGCAGTCCGACAAAGACCGCGCTTTAGGTCATGTAGTCCTCTTAAGAGGTCATTGTACTCATCATTATGAACAACTTTTACTATGGGACCATAGCTGAAGTCGCCAAAAAAAAAACAGCTGTTCCCTACATTTATGTTCGTATAACTCGTAAAATGTATCAAGGTCAGATAGGCAGTCGCTCCATGTAAAATACTGGTATTCAGCTGCATCCGGTTAGATTGGAAGCCGACCCCAACATAGTTGGGAAAAGGCTAGGCAGATGATGATGAACTCGTAAAATGTAGGGAACAGCTGATTTTTTTTTCGCGATTTCAGTTTTGGTGCCATAGTTAAAGTTGTTCATAATGATGAGTACAATGACCTCTTAAGAGGTTGTTAGTGTTTTTCCAATAACCCTGTATTGCTGGCAACATTTTCGAGCTCGCTTCGTGGCCTTTTGCAGCCTTGACTCTTAATTTTTAAAACTACTTATAACTCGATTAAGTATCTACTTAAAAAATCTAACTTATCTGAGGCAGAGTGCTAAAGTTTACGCACTCGCTTCGCTCGCTCGTGCATTCTAGATTGCCTGCATAATTCAAGTCTCGCGATCTTAGCAATCGAAAATTGGAACGTACATCAGATTAAGAATGAGGCCATCGGTTTTTTCAGAACAAAGAGTAAAATTGTAATTCTAATCCATACAATACTTTAATTATTTAATATTATAAATGCGAAAGTGTGTCTGTATGTTACCTCTTCACGCTTAAACCGCTGAACCAATTTAGATGACATTTGGTATAGAGATAGTTTCAGTCCCGGGAAAGGACATAGAATAGTTTTTATCCCGATATTCCTACGGCATCGAAACTTATGCGGGTGAAACCGCGGGGCGCTGCTAGTATCTCACGATTTATTTAAAGCCCTAGCATCATCATTTCAGCCGAATGACGTCCACTGCTGGACACAGGTCTCCCCCAAGCACCTCCACAAGCCCTAGCATGTCCTATCCTAATTTGAAAAACGTCCGACATGTTCATGTAGGTATATAAAAAAAGGGAAAAGCTTAAATACATAAAGGATGGAGTGGGGGCGGCAGACGGCATTTTGTGCCCTACCTCGAAAACATTCTAGATCCGGGGCTGTAAATTACCGGTTAGATTAGATGCTATCCATAGCAGCCTACGGCTAAGTTACGCACGTGCATTTAGCTTTGTATGAAAATGTAGGCAGGGACATCCGCTGCGAACATTGCCTCCTTTCAAAAGAAAAGAATCACTTCTGATTTTGTACATCGCCGACCATGAATAGAAGTACTGGCAAGCAAGCTGCTCTTTTCCAAGGAGCAGTCTCCGCAAAAAAAATATCTGAAGGTTTTAAACATTTGGACCTTGCATTTGCATCACAGGCAGGTACTTTCCAAAACATCCAAGAATGCCTGCATCAGCTAGTACAATACTTAGATTAACATCAAACAAACTTCAACGCCATTATCTTCATCTGGGTACACGGAGAAACTTCATTGATTGCACCATTTACTGAGAGGAAGGGTCTCATTAAACTTGGGTAATTATTTATCTTCAAAACTCTGTAGCTACTAAAGTTGCCGGAGATCAATTTCGAGTAGGTACGTGATAGGTGAGCTGCTCTCGGAGTCTCGGCGACATTGTTGCCCTAAGGTAATCTTAATAGGTACACATATTACAAGTTTACAGAGAACTGATTTGATAAAGTTAATATTACTGATCTTGACGGTATCTTTATTTTTGAACTATAATATTATTTTTTTGATGACAGTATATGTGGATACTTTAGCCATTCAAGATGTTATTTGATCATTTTGGATACCTACCTTCACGCACACATGACAAAACAAAAACATATTAAAAAACATCTTAAATATTAATAGTCACGCTTAGTTAATGAAGCTATATTAAAAGAGTAGGCATCTACTTATTTGATCATATTGTACCTCAAAACACATGATAAAAATAAAACGCATCATGTTTATTTTTATAAGTACCTAAGTAAGTATAGTCGATCACATATTATTTCCCAAAAAATAAGCCTTTGTCACTTATAGAAAACAAGAAATCCATTTCCTTACTTGTTTTGAAAGTGTGGCTAAATGCTTACTAACATAATTTCGTCGCAAGCAAAGATTATATTCATGAAATATAATCAAGGTAACAAAGTTCGTCCTGCGAACTCAAAATGAGAGAAATACCTATTTGATAATATCGGTCGTTTTATAATAATAGTGCAACCAAGTGCTTATTAATTTAAGAAGCAATCAGCTGTATTATAAATATGATAAATTGTGATTAGGTTTATCAAGATTTTGGCTAATAGCTCGACAAAACAAACACTGGAAAATCCCTAAAGCCCTTTGTAGGTACTCACACGTTTTTCTGGCCGTGAAAAACTACGGTTTATTCGCCGTGTGTAGGCACGGTCGTCAGTATTGTATGGATCGCTATGGAAGGAGGTTGACAGACACGTTTTTTCTACGGCCCGGTTTATACGCCGTACCGTAATGAAACCGTGTCGTGTAGGTAGGTACAAAGAGTCGATGAAGTGAATTGTTGATACCGTATCGCATATTTATCACTTCTATTTGCGAGATATCAAGACCTCGATGTTTGATAACACTCTTTTTAGTTTTTAGACTAGATAGCACTTGCAGTCACGTGAAAAACATTATAAATATTTCCTTTGAACCAATTAACTACAAATATTTATAAGTAATAAAGTTAATTTAGTCACAAATTACCATCAAATTAAGTGATTCGAAAAACGTCTGATTCAGTTGATTATCATGAAAATGAGCTGATTTTCACGATGTTGCTCGAGAATCGCCTGATAGTTAAAGTTCACCATAAAGTGGCACAATTTACTCAATACTGCTGGACAACTGGTTGTGATGTGCATCAACGCTTAAATATTTCAAGAGCTAAAATAGCGCTTTCATTCATTCTGCTAGCAGCTATCGTAGCTGTAGTGACTGTGCTTACGACCCACGGCACGGACCTATCGGAGACCGGTGAGCTAATTGACTTAAGTGGTGATGACTTCGAATACTTCTTGATTCCTTAAAATTTAACCAGCTAAGCACAGAAAGAAATAATGTTTGTGCCTTTTCCAGCACAACTACGAAGCGGTCATTGTTTATTCTTTTTTTTTTTTTGTGGTCGGGTTGCTCTTTCAGGGTGAACGACCTCGGACAGCCGCAGCCCTTGTACCTGCACAACGACAACTATTTAGAACCCACTGGTAACTCGGGTGTCATCAACCTCAACACCGATGATCAAGTCGTCATCGCCTGCCCAGGCCGCAAAATCCTGCACTCGAAAATAAATGCTTCCGTGGACTTAGCTGTAAGTATTTAATGTTCTCAAATAATTCAATATGAATAAAAAAAAATCAATAGCTGTTCTACACAACTATTGAATTTTTTGAGCGATGGAACTGCGACCAGTCTGTCACCAACAAAGTTTCTGGAAATAATTTAGTATCAAAACAAGCATATCGAACATTTTCGTTTTTAATTTAGGTACAACAAAGCCATATTCAATAATTACTAATTAAATTTCAGACAGCAACGTGTGTGAACAACGATCTAGTTTCCGGCGTCGGATGGTTGGACGGTAATGGAGCGTTCAGTGGACTGACTTGCTCTGCACTCCTGAACAGTGATGCTGAATTAACCACTGACAGATGTTATAATAACAACTCTGTTATTAGGTTTGTGGACTAAATATAATGTTTGTACCTATAAGTACCTAATGCTAGCTTTTGCCCGCGGCTTCGCCCGCGTGGTTGTTGAGAAATTATCCCACGGGAACGATGGTACTATCGGGATAAGAAATCTTAAACCAGGTTGTGGTCGACCACTGTGCCAAATTTCATCCAAATCCGAATCGTAACAGAGTTACTTTTATATTTAGGTATGTATAATACATAATATTATTATGTTCCCGACACGAGACATAAAATTAAATATTTTTAATAAGATAGGTATTAAGTTATGACTTTGCCATGGTCAGTGACTAAGAGCTAAAACGCACTAGCGGCTGGCCGTGATGCAGCGTGTCGTTGCGGCAGGCCGCAGTATATTATACGGTCCGCCGCAACGGCACTCCGTTTTCACACTGGAGACACGACATGACAGCAGGGAGGAAGTGGTTGCGACTAACCGCGTTGAGTGCGAGGACGGGATGCGGCGCGCCGCTACATTCAACCGGTGCGGCCCGCCACAGCTCCAAGACCAATGATTTCAGTAATATATAATTCAATGTCCATGACAACCGGAGCGGTTGACGGCTGGCCGTAAGTCAGTGTGTTGATATCATGCGGTTTCATATAAAAATTTAAGTGCGGCCTGCCGCAACGGCACGCTGCATCACGGCCAGCCGCTAGTCCGTTTTAGCTCTAACTTTAACCAATGACCTTAGGTGCCTATTTGGGGTTTCCCTGTGACGTTGTAAAAGGCAGGTATATAAACAGGAAAAAGGTTTTAGGCACTGACAACAACTCCATATCAGGCTTTTTCGGATTTCATAAAAGTTATATTAACATAATAATTATTATTATTTATTCCATCTCCTACCAGGGTTGGGTTCACAATTGAGGGTGTATTCTACCCTTTGTACTGGTCGTGCTTTGACCAGGACCACCTCGCAGTTCTATACGTATGGTACGAACAGAACTCCAAGAATGCTTTACCCCAGACCGGTGTTAAAAGACCAGGCAGCTTTTCCGGTAAGAAGCAAATATATTTTTATTAGAAACCTTCTGTGTATTATATTACTTAGTTACTCTATTTTTCTCTTCTAGCGGGTACTTTCTACCCCGGTGTGGATGTAAACAAAATGTACACTCAGGTTCAACAAAATGCTACGATTGCCAATATTGTTGGAAGTAAACTAGCAAGCAAATACATTACTAGCACTAAATTTCTGTCTCGTGGTCACCTTGCTGCTAAAACTGACTTCATCTATGCTAACGGTCAGAGAGCCACTTTCTACTTCATCAATGCTGCTCCTCAGTGGCAGTCCTTCAACGGTGGTAACTGGAACTCGGTGGAACAAGTAAGAACCTACCTACTTAAAAAAAGAGCGAAAGCGAACTCTGATTATTTCCAATGCTATTCATTAAGGTTCTTCAATTTCGCTGTACATATCGTACAGAAGGCCGCACGTCAGTGCAGTTCATGCTGGTTATGGCTGGCTCTCTGGGAGAGCAGTGGTGGCCCAGTGGAAATGGCCCCGATTTACGAGTTGAAGGTCGTGGGACTCGTGGGTTCGAACCCAGGCAATCGCTTTACTTAGTGTAAATAATTTCATCACCACTGCTCTCAAAACGGTGAAAGAAAACATCGTGAAGAAACCGGCATGTCATCTACCAACCCGCACGCGTGGTAGCTTATTAGCCCATTCCCTCTCGCAGAAAGGAGGCCTGTGTCCCAGCAGCGAGAACATTATAGGCTGATTATTTCTATGACAGGCTCTTATTCTATTGAAACTTCGTACTACGCTAGGCCAGCTCAAGGTCAAAGTATTACCACTGACGTGCGGTCGACTGTACAAGAATTGGCTGCAAATGGAAAAGGAATGGAATGGGCTATTTGCATCTGCAGTGGTATAAACTAAATTCTCTTTGATTACAGAGCCTTCGTAGTCGCATCGGTGAGGCCGGCTACAACACCACCATATATACGGGTACCTTCCGAACAAGTCAGCTTCGCGACGAGAACGACAAACTCATCGATATCTATTTGTATACAGACGCTAACAACAACCCCCAAATCCCAGTGCCTCTCTTCTATTACAAGGTAACGCAAGTACCACCAACAATAGAAATAAAATAAAAATCAACAAAGTTGAGATATCTAAGCTAGTAAACCGCAAGTGGGAGAACACATATTTTTTTCTCTGTGCTTTGATAACGCAATGATGATCTACTGATTTGCTGATATTTTACTATCTAATCTTCCTTCTTCGAGGTGGTGTATGACGCATCCCGTCGCCTCGGCACGGCGTTCGTGGGCATCAACAATCCTTACTACAACGAGACAGAAGTGAAAGTTCTGGCGTTCTGCACGGACCGCTGTCGCAACAACAGCGCGTTCAACTGGCTCAAGTGGCTACCTGACCGCATCGACCTCGGATACAGCTTCTGCTGCACAGTTGATGATTTCAGGAAAATCGTGCCGCATCTTCCTGATTTTCCTGTCGAAGATCTCCTTACCTAAGCGCCTTCGACGTTTGTCATTGAAAACGCGAAACTTTTCTAAAGAACTAATAAAGCCGAATTACACATTTAGTTATAACTTTAGTTCCTATTGGCTGCTAGACAGTCATTGATATTATTATATACTTACCTACCATTCCCCACATACTTAATGTGTTTTACCTAGACATAATAGGTATCAATTGAAGTGTTGTATCTAATTAGTTAGGTACCTATCGAGACCTACCTACTTAATTGGTGCGTAGTAGGTACTCGCAACCAGCGTGCATGTACCTACGAGTATGACCAAAATATGTATGAACATAAACCAAGCGCGGCGTGGCGTTCTGTAGTTTCTGCCCCCATGGTATGTATGTCTTACAAAATTCGACACGGCCGGAGCCACTCTCCTCTGGGATCTCGGACTGCAGATGTGGGACCACCTGCCTGTGTGCCCTGTGCTAAGTCCCGACTTCCGATGCAGGCAGCATCGAATGTCGAACAACGCGATTACCTTTACATAAAATTATTCAAAGTAGTAAGTAGGTACCTAGTTCGGTAGTAGAGTTTGTATTACGTATTTTACAGATGTAAAATAAATAAAAAAACAAAACATCTGTTCTGTTTGTCTGCTGACTGTACCCACCATCAAATAATAAAAATTCTGAATTATTAATTATTTCATTAGCAAAGAAAACTTGCACTTCTGAATAACTTACTCTGTAGTTCTACGAACTACGCGGCTCATCCCTCTCCCCCCCAGTCCCCTTTACCCGTCACGTTGATTTGACAGCAGCTGATAAAGCTTAGCGCGTTCCATACTGTAAATCTATGGTTATATACCATACTGATAACTATCTCTTTCACACTCATGATTTCTATCGTATAGAAGGAATGGCTCATGCTATAAATCAAATTATAGTAATTTGATTTTTGATTTTGATACGTGTAGAAAATCTAATGAACCAAAAAATAGTTTTTCGTTCTAAAATCCTTATTTTTGTGAGATAAGCCGGTGGTCTTAGGTTAATTTATTTACATTAAGTGAGCCAATTGTTCAAATTCTAGTAAGTGAGAGCTTTAGCCATGGCCGATGAACCAAAACCTGTTAATGAAGATGATTTGAAGCAATTAAAAGAAAGGATGAACTTAATCGTCAGTGCAGATCCAGCACAATATCACAATGAATACTCACTGCGAAGATACCTAAGAGCGTTTAAAACAGTCGACAGTGCATTTCAGGTAAGCACTTACTGCTTCTTAATGTCAATGCTAGTGTCATCAGTTGGTCTGGTTGAGGTCTCAAAAAGCAGAAGAAGATTAAGGCATTGCTAGTTTCAAAGACTGGCTTCTAACTACCTATTTAAGTACCTACAAACAGGCCTTCAGGAACTAAAGGTTTCTCTAATGTAGTTCTCATAATGAAGCCCTAACATAAGTTACATCTTCAATGTAGTATCTTAGGAGCTCAACTGTCACCAATGAGACAATGACTTTCTATTGTTACCGAACTTAATAAGCTTGCCTAACAAAGAAGAGGATATCATAAGAATTTCTTAATTTATTAATTTCCTATATTTCAGGCTATAATAAAAACAAATAAATGGAGAGTGGAATATGGTGTAGCCGAGTTAGGTGAAAACAAAGAGATTATAGAAAAGTATTCCAACAAGGCAAGGGTACTGAGACACAGGGACATCACTGGCCGGCCTATAATATACATTCCAGCAAAGAACCACAGTTCCAGCGACAGAAATATTGATGATTTGACTAAATTCATAGTCTACTGCTTGGTAATGTTAATTTGTATAACCTGCAAGGCAATTTGCGTAACACTATCAGTAGCAATGGGTTTCATTTTGACAGTTCAACAACATTCATTGCGTTATCTACGTTGCTGAGCAAACACATTTTTCGAACATTTGGAGCAATGGATTAGCAATAAGCTTTAAAATGATTCAAATTGAGACTAATAGTGTTTTACGCAATTAGGGTGCTGATTGAAGTTTGAATAACTAAGTCTACCAACCAGTTTGACCAGAACTTACAATATTTTTGATTTATTCACTTTTAAAACACATAATTGTTGATATTCATGCAGTCCATGTTAACAATAATATTTGAACTTTATAGTGTTTATTGTTGAATCCTTTTAAGCCTCCCACATTCTGGTTGTTTTCATTTAACTTATCTGAAAAGGAATTTAACCCATTAAATTGACTCTCTAAAAATTAATATTTTTTATATATTTACAGGAAGATGCAAGTAAGAAATGCTTTGAAGAAGTGGTGGATAACTTATGCATAGTTTTTGACTTGAATGGCTTCACACTGTCTTGCATGGACTATCAAGTGTTAAAGAACCTGATCTGGTTGCTCAGTCGGCATTACCCTGAGAGACTTGGTGTTTGTCTTGTCACTAATGCACCAGCTTTCTTCTCCGGATGTTGGGCCGTTATTAAAGGATGGTAAGATAACTTCAATTGTATCTATATCTTGAGTTCTGAACAAAATAGACTAGAAGCAAAATGATACTTACATGTATGTATCCTCTGTTGGTTTCAGCAGAAAATTGCCAATAGTGGAAGTTATTCATTGGACCTGTCTCCATATGATAATTTTCATTTAAAGTGATATGTTGAAAAATATGTGGTTTTTCTATTTTGTGTAACTTGTTAAGTATGTGGAATAGGGATTTAACATTTTGGTATATGTTTTTTGATTCTTTGGTCTAGTATCATCTAAAAGGAATACATGATGCAATGAAATTTCTCAATGCAAAAAAAATGCAAAGTTATATCAATTTTTTTACTTTTTTCGACGTCACGGCGTAACGCTTAAGAGTTATTCAATGGAATTTACTTTAAAACATAGAGAATTATCATATCAAAGTTTACTCAAAATTCATTTATTTTGTTAAAAAAGGAGTAAATTCGTTTTGGCACATACGTCGTTTTATTCCGAGCGCACGCACACTATAGCCATCACTCTTCTTTTGCGTTTCAAAAGTAATTGCATTACCTTCGCTCGGTTAGTAGGTTTTCGAGGATTTTAGATTTTCGAGGTAGCGCCTCAAGTTTGGGGCTGCTATAGACAACTGAACCACAACTATTATCATCATCATTTCAGCCCACAATCACCCACTGCTGGGTTATAGGTCACCCCTTACTTCTGGTATATTTCCCGATTCTGTGCGTCCTTCATCCAGGTGTTTCCCGCGTCTTTGACGATATTGTTAACCCAACGCGCTTTTGGACGACCTTAGTTTCTTTGGTCTAACCTCATGCACAATGGTCCACTAGAAGGACTAAGTGCGGAAACCAAACCCATAACATAGATAGATTTGGTCTAACCTTGGCCACCATTTGGTCACAACTATTAGCTCACCACAAAATTAATTTTGTCTATTTTTCAGGCTTGATGAAAACACAGCCAGCAAGGTTATATTCATGCACTCAGAGATGGACCTGTGCCAATATCTGATACCAGATATACTTCCTGATGATATGTGAACTTACGAACAACATAATACAGACAAAGCAAAGATTTACTGGCATGAATGTCTAGCATTAAGGTATATGTTATAAATGTAAATGTATATATTTACTATGTGTCCTTTAGATAAACTACTAATTATTACCACCAAGAATAGTTAACATTTTGTTACTAATTGTTAGAATTACTTTAACTACATTTCATAGTAACAGGAACCAAATTAATTACAATATAATTATGTTTAAGAGTTAAATTTTGAATGGTAGTTTGCATAAAAACGAAAATTTACTAGCAATCAATATTGAATTAAACAGCAAATAATTTAAATCCTTATATGTCTGCAAATATTTGCCCATCCTGATGTGATTGACGATAGTAAAGGTTTGACGAAACAGCACACCAGCAGGAATCAGGATGAAACCAGTAAAATTAAGCTATCAATAAAAATGTTTTTTTTCCTTAAACATTTGTGAAATCACTAGTCTCATACCAAGATAAGTAGGTACATAAATTAACTTAGATTGTTTATCAATATAATTTTCTTTTTCTATGAGTAACTTACAACTGACATGAAGAATAACAGGCGAAGAGTTACACAGGGTCTGGATTTGTTCTTCGTTTATGGCAATATACTCGCCCCCTATTATGTGGGACTTAACAATATAACTGGCGAAATGTAGGGCCTGCCTACCCCATACAGAATTGTTGTTAAGAAAATAATAATAAAAACTGTGCTGCTGTCCTGCTGTTCGCTATCAATAGCTGTCGTCAATTCCTCTGCCGAAGACTTGCCATAAGAATGTACAGACGCCAGCACATCAACCTACACCTAACTCAAATTTTCCCAATCAACATTGAACCTTATGCTTTAGCGATAAAGTTGAAAATCTATAACAGAAATCTGACAGATTGTAGTAGGTTGATGTGCTGGCGTCTGTACAAGACTTGTGTTAAAATATAATAATTAATTTTGTATGATACGACTAAATAGTCGCCCTTTCATACTACCCCCCTTACTAATAAACGTTGTACAGCATCTGTACACACAACGCTTTGTCTTCTTTCGAAAGTCAAATTACTGACGACTGAAAGAGAAATTGGTTTATAACTGGGTGTAACTATTATATCACTATTACATCTGATATAGGTAGTTCATTCGTTTATTAGTAAGGGGGTTTATAGATACGACCAGGTGGCCTACCATGATCTAATTAAAAAAGATTCAAACACAAGACATTTCAGTTTAGATTCGCTTGTGCTGCTCTATGGACCTCATGGTACCAAACAAGTATGAATGAAACCAAAACTTGCGACTCAGTTTGGGATAATCGCTGTCAGCAGAATGGCACGGTCTAAACTGAATCGTTAAACTGACGTCATGGTACGAATTAGAAGAACAGTTCAGTTTAGGTCCTAAAATGGATCGCGTTAAGATCTTGTGGTAGGGCTCCTGTATACTGTTGTCTCTGAGATTAATTTCTTGAAAGAAATACTTGTCATTTAAATACGCTTACTTTGTTAGCATAGTTAACAAAAGATTTACACCAAAAAGTCAATTAACCATTGTGAACGAGATTATTTTTAATGGTTTTCCAAAAATTTAAATCTTTTGAAACTTTTACACTTTAGATTAATTAAATATTTCCTACTTTTAAGTTTATTCCATTCTTCTAACATTCTTGTTCAATTAGTTTATTGTTGATAGGTTTTATTGCTTTTGCCACATTGCCTCATTCTGTGGATATTCCTGATAATTAATGTTGTTATTTGATCATATATGATTTAAAAACATGAATAAATATTTCAGTTAAGTCAATAAAAACACTAACACAAAATTGACGCCGATAGTTAAATGAAAATCCTGAAAAGTTACAGGGTCTCTTGTTGTTAATGCTAAGAATTTATTAGGTTCTTATGCTTTCAAGAATTATGAATATAATTATGTTAGTTACAAACATGTAGTACCTAAGTAGTTTTATGTGTCTCTTACGATACAGCGGACGCCGTTTTCATTCATATTTTAAAACTAGGTAACTTATACTATCTTGTATTCCACCGATACAGTATATTCCAAATGAATTAAAGAAACATTTTTTCTTAAGCCTTTTTTCAGCCATACCTATTCAAAACGTTATTAATTGCATTAGAATAGGTTGCATACCTCGAACAAACTAATAAAAATTAAGAGGGTCGCGACTTTATAGAAAATTATGACTTCCGATTCGCCTTAAGAGGGATTATAGGGTATTCGCTTCCGAAAACTTCCCTAAGGGGGATTTTTGAGAGCATACATTTGTTGTCCATAATTTGTATTGCTCACGTAGAGCGCGCATGTTCGTTGTAAGCCAAGCAGACCAGTCTTGGCTTGTCCTCTTGGGCTCAGTAGCCTTCAAGTATGGATGTATTAGCGGGCTTCCATCACCAGACTCGTTTCCATCTACATAATGCATGTCGATAATGTCGTACCTGCGTAATGACAATTTTATTATTATTATTATAAGGTTTCTCTAGATAATATTGATTTCTGTGGTAATTTTACAATTTAGTACCTGCTGAATGCCATCTTTAAAATAATGAAAAAAAAATGAAGTATCTTCGTTGTGTACTTATTTGTTAAGAGCCCTCTCACATTTCGGCGTTTCGCAAATTTAGGTATTTTACGCACCGAGCGCGGCAAACTACGCGAGCGATACTTTCTTTCATGCTTCTCGCTCGCACTATGACTATGATACTGTGAATATGGCGACTAAACGATCTTGATCTTCCGTAACTGAAGGTTTTTTAGGATGGAGTTTAGTGGGCGGAAATTTTTTTACGTGTTATTTCAATTTTATTATGAATTATTTTGTTATATTTTTCATTATTTATGAATTTTACTGTTGAAATATGTTCACAAATATTTTAATTGTTATGCAGTAATTGATTATAATATCTACGGTTGATAGCATAGTTGTATAAATTGTATATAGTAGTATGGTTGCAACCAAGTCCAGTTGGTCTCCACACGCATGTACTCCACGATCTCCTCAACCTTCGTGAAGTGGTGCAGTCTGGACACGTACAGCTGCGTCGTCG
This sequence comes from Hydraecia micacea, assembly GCA_914767645.1. NCBI lineage: Eukaryota > Metazoa > Arthropoda > Insecta > Lepidoptera > Noctuidae > Hydraecia > Hydraecia micacea. The sequence goes on from OU611781.1 coordinate 8,688,812, forward strand.
GGATTGCTGGACGCAGCAGCATGTTGGGTCCTGCCAGCGCGGTGCCGCACTGGTTCCGACAAGGATGCTTCTTCTTCTTCTTCTCCACTTTGATGAAACCATCCTTGTCACACGTGTCCTTCTCTGGATCCTGCCTTTTCAAAACCTTGCTGGGTTTCGACCGGCTCCGTTTACCCTCTTTTATTTATTTTTATTTCCTTTTTTTTATTGTGTTTTGCAACGCAATTATATTTGTATTTATTTTTCCCCATTTCGATTGGTAAGAAAACTCAAATCAGCTGCAATCAAAATAACTTTAATAAGTTGACTATCTGGTATACTAATAAAGTGTGAACTTTATACTAATTTAAATATACCGTTCGAAAATAAATACTTACAAAGATCAAAAACTGCGGCCGTAGTTCACACGCACACAAAAGCAATGCGGCAGCGTCTAGATGCGACAATCGGCGCACACGACGGTAGTATCGGAAAGAAGGCGCGCGGGAAATAAACTGACATAGGTCCAACCTCGACAAGCGCTCGCGCGATACTAATCGCAGCTGGCCGGCGCAGTGAAATATATAGTATTTTTATTTATTTAATTAAAAAATAATGGTAGCGATTTAAAAAATAAAAATAATACTATATTCTAAGCAAATGTTGATGATTATTTTGGTATAAATTTTACGCCTAAATAATGTAGGACTTTAGAGATATCGGGGCTTGTTTCGAAGCCTTTTCGGTCGATAATTGAATTACGTAGATTATTTTTTCTTTACATAAAAGGCATATAACGAAAATATATTCTATTATTATTGAAGTATAGGATATTTGAAAGCTAATTATATTTTTTTTGATGGTAGATATTCAGTAGAATCTCCAAATTAGAGCTCCGAAATCATGTCTCCGTGAGTTTTTGCCTAAACATTCATCGGGAGAAAGCTTATTACTAAATAATTAAATAACTTATCTAAAATCGGTTCTGAGGTTATTGTAGTAGAGAAAACGAACTATTTTTACCAAGTAATTGTTATTTCATACAACGAACGTAAAACATACAATTTCAACGTCGAAAACTTCAAATTTCGCGTTTTTTTGTAATACGCCTCTTAAGTTATATTTTGACTTATCTATGTATAAATAAATGATCATCTAAACGGTATATTTTATTTTAAACATTTTTACATAAGTCCCTTTTTATCACATTTCTAGGGTTCCGTACCTCAAAAGGAAAAACGGAACCCTTATAAGATCACTTCGTTGTCAGTCTGTTAAGACCCTTTTCTCAGAAACGCGTGGAGTTATCTAGTTGAAATTAATATCAAATAGGGCTGCAATCTCTTGAAGCAGTGAAATAATTAAACTTCAAGGGTCAGGACACATTGATCGACGACTTTCGGCGGTTTGTCCATACAAAAAGAGAGCAAAGTATGGAACGACGTACGCATCCTTTCGCATCGACGCGACAAACACTCCGGCGAAGTGTGCTCCTTTTCAATCGGCAAAATGCAATAGGCCGTCGATCAATGTGTCCTGACCCTAAATCAACGCAATCCAAAGATACGGGCGTTTATGTTCCGTTCATTTTGACGAGTTATGCAAACATAAATGTAGGGAACAGCTGATTTTTTTCGTGATTTCAGGTTTGTTCCCATAGTAAAAGTTGTTCATAATGATGAGTACAATCTCCCATTTCGATTTGTCGCATGTTTTCAATTTCACCCTGTATAACTCCTACACAAGTTCAGCTTACGCTACAACTTCAAAGATTTTTCGATATTACTAGTCACTCTGAAATCAACTTAATTGTCATTGAAATAAAGTTGACATTTTTGGCTGCTCGAAATTGAATAAAATCGATAAACAAGAGTTTTTATTTTAAGTAATGTTAGTTTTCGTCAAATCTCCGAGCTAACTAGACGAATACAAGTAAGTAATGTTTGTTTTCGTCTAAATCTCAGAGCTAACTAGACGAAAACAAACATTACTTAAATACTCTTGTTTATCGATTTTATTCAATTTCGAGCGGCCATTGTTGTTTACATCTTTGGTAAATCTGCCACGGTCGGATCTTACGTCTGTTGCTCCTGCGTCAGCAGTCCACTCCCTGTATACTTTGGTTGCTAAAATTTTATAAAAATGTGGCTGTTATTTTAGGGTGTCTTAGGACTTTACGGTCTTTACGCGAATAAAATCGCGGGCAGAAGCTAGATAGTTGTTTAAATAAAAATACACAAATTTAATAATTATTTTACTTGACTTAATAGTTTTACAAAACAGTTATACAAACACTCGCTGTACAAATGTGTAGCGAATTTGATTTGAATGCAGTATTCTATGTATCGAGCGACATGTATTACTACAGGCAGTATCTTAATCAGAAGAACGGGCTAGGTTGATATAATGAAGACTCATATCCTATTTAACGTTAAATTCATTAGTTTTTCTACACCACACCTAAACCGTTCTCCCAGTTAAGGTCGTTTTACCTCCGTGTACTGTTTCCTAATTCTGGAATATTACATTAGTACAGTTTTTGTAAAATTTAAAACTACAGGTAGTCTTTTCTTCATAATTCCTATTAAAGAATACTTACTAAAAAATTAAGATTTATCACAAAAAATACATTTACTTATACAGTTATAACTTAATGGAATTAAAATACCATTTTGTAAAAATGTTTTATAAATACTGGTACTCGAATTTCACGCCCATTTTAATTGAATTACAAATCAGAAAAAGAACCTAAAATTATTATTTATTGAGAATTTATATTCAGTCATAAATGCCTAAAATTAATAAGGGTTTATACATAATTGGCACATTTTCTTAGTGTTACCACCATTTCAGTATATCCCAAGTTAAGTAAATTGTAACACAACATGCAACGGACACAGATATCCAAGTCTCATTTAATAAATATATATCTACAAATTGTTATGTAACTATTCATTGCAATGTTGTGGTTACACTTACTCAATTACCTTTATTCCTTTTTAATTTTGATTTAAAAATTTCACAATAAAATGTTTAGACGGTTTTTTTAATTCTCTTAATGACTAGTACTTTTAAAAGGAATGTACAAAAAATATATTCAATCGATAATTGGAATGATTTTGTGACGATTACGAGTTAAAACAACAGTGAGCTAAACAGTGAGTTATTGGGAAACTAGGTTACACATGTATTGAAAACGCGCCTTGTGTAGGAACATACGAGGAAAGGATATTCAGATAAACGTGATGTGCGAACTAAACGCCGACGGCATTGTACAAAGTATAACGTCGCTGTGTATGTACCGACTAGTATATTAAATAGCTACAGTATTATATTTACAATAAAACTACCATGGATAATGATATGAGGATGTAAAAATGAGTTTTTATCTAATTTTAGCCGAAATCATAGCTAAAGTACACATAAACGGCTTAAAGGTAACAGAAAACTAATAAACGATTGAACTTGTCTTTTTGCATGTTTACATTACATTATATTGCATCAGTATCATATGTACGTTTTCTACGTATAAAAGAAACGTTTATTATTTTGAATCAAGTGGTCTTCGTAAGGACACAGTTCAACCTGTATTCTTTACCTCCTCTTTTACTCTCCTTAGAAAGACGACTCGATGCTTCTAAAAAATACTTTTTATTGAAACCCTAAAGTGGCAGTGGACGGCACCTACGATTACTCGCGCGGTTTACGGGTATAATATGTCAATTCCTATTGTGAGATCAATTCCGTGTCATAGATCTGTTATTGTCGGAATTCGATGTCTGCTTCTGTTTGCCCTCACCGTGAAAATCTTCTGGGATATAAAACTGCTGTCGTTCACGATCGGGAGATTCCAAATACGCGAGTAACGCGGCCGAAATCACAAAATAAACATCGAATCATCTGATTTCCGAATCTATATCATGAAAATTTGAATAGTCCAAACGTTGGGGCTCACGGTAACCTCGCCACGTCGCCACTCGCACTCCGACACGTACCCGTGGCGTCGCGCCGGCTACCGGCCGGCCCCGCGCAACTCAAACGCGGCGAAAGCTACTCGCAAGACTTCTGCTCAGTCCCGAGTGTGTGCAAACGTGTAACGGGACCCGCTCCGTACGTCGGCGTCGGCGGTGACACAGTTCATCGGCTGTGAGCCCGGGTGCTTTTTTAACGCGATGAAGTTTGTCGCGCAATGGTTTTTCAACTCTCGGTGTTGAGCGGAGCATTGAGAGTCCAATAGACTTCATCCCAGCGCGTCATTAAAATATACCGTTGGATTTTTAACTCTCGACGCTAAGCAGTGTTGAAAACACAGGGTGCGATAAAAAATCGCCGCGTTAAAAAATCGGCGCTGCATTCCAGCCGAGTGTGCGGGGCAGGCGTCAGTCAGAAGGCGGGCGGCGCGGGCGCGGGCGCGCGCGCGGGCGGCGCGGGCCGCAGCAGCTGCAGCAGCAGGCGCAGTCAGTCGGCCAGCACGGAGTGCGCGATGGCTCCCAGCTCCTCCTTCAGCGCGCGGAACGACGGCCGCTCCTCCGGCGAGCGTCGCCAGCACAGCCGCATCACCTGCCGCAACACGCACGCGCATTCATTTGTACAGTCTCGCCCAAAATATGTTTATTTATACAAACAGTTACCTACATCTATCTATCTATATATATATATATAAAAGGAGAACTGACTGACTGACATATCAACTACGTACAGCCGAAACTACTGGGGCTAGGAATGTGAAATTTTGCACACGGCTTCCTATTATAATGTAGGGGAGCACTAAGAAGGGGTTTTTGGAAATTTAACCTTTAAGGGGGTGAAAAGGGGGAGGGTGAAATTTCACGCAGATGAAGTCGCGGATATAAGCTAGTAATAAATAAAAATGAATCGCCGAAATGTATGTACACGCATAACTTCCGAACGACTGCACCAAATTGGATAATTATTTTTTTTCGTGTTCGGTATTGCCAGGACAAGGTTTGTATGAAAGAAAACGGAAATTCGAAAAAAGAATTGCACCCGTGGGAAGCTGGGGCGGGCCGCTAGCAAAAGATATTTATGTGACCAGTCTTGATAAAAGGCAGAATTTCAAAACTGACGAAGATATAAAACACTAGACTGAACACAAGACCTTTTACCGAGTCTCCGTAGGATAGCAAGCTTAATGCAGCCAATGTACAGACAGTGTGTTAAGTTTCTTTACGGTTTCACTTGAGAATGGCTGAACTGCTATTATTTGTTTCAAAATATTCGTGGTAAGTTTCCTGGGAAATTTTCAAATTGAACGAAAAAACTGACGTCTTTTTTAGGATTTTTGGATGAATTATTGAAAATTGGACAGGACAATGATTGGCTAGTTAAGTAATAGTAATATTATAAATGGCACCAGGATACTCACATTGTATATTTCATTGAGACAGCCCTTGGGTTTCTCAAGCAACATACCCCGCTGAACCATGTCCGCTACTTCACAGTTCTTCATCCGGCCGTATGGTACTTTCCCACAAGTAAATACTTCCCACATTAGCACACCTGAACGAATAAAAAGGTTATCGTTAATTAAATTAGCAGGTCTAACATTCAAAAATGCTTCTAGGATACATCCAAGAAGCATTTTTGAATGCCTACAGGCAGCCTCGGCACTGTTCATTTAAACTGAAAAAGACAATTTATAACCATTTGTTCACGGCTTGTCTAGTCGTGCGCCCGTTGGGTTTTTACATCAGCAAAAATGATAAACTTCCATACAAATTTTCATCTCTTATTCTACAAATAAGCCCATATTAAACCCCTTTATGGGTTCAATTTAAAAAAAAAAACCTTCCTTAGTGCTCATTTTCACGATATAAGGAGCTCTTGTGCAAAATTTCATGCTTCTAGACCAAGCTGTTTAGGTGTGCGTTGTCTGTCGGTGAGTGAATTTAAGATTTGTATTTTTCTAGATCTCAAGATAGGGATAATACTGGAAGCAAACTTCCCCAAGAAAGAATTCGATATTGACAGAAGTAGTAACTGACCGAAGGCCCAGACGTCTGACTTGGACGAGAAGCGCGTGTAGTTGAGCACCTCGGGCGGCGCCCACTTGATGGGGAACTTGGTGCCGCCCGAGCTGGTGTACTGGTCGTCCAGCACGTAGCGCGCCAGCCCGAAGTCGGCCACCTGCAAGTATTCATATTTATTACTACACAATTAATTAAGTTTGAGATCTCGTAAATATAAATAGACATGCCCCGGGATTCTCAATTTAACGAGAAATTTATCAAAAATAGTCGGATTAGTTAACATAGTTCGATATTCGAACAATTTTATTACTCACCCAACCTATTTCGCGTAAGTTTAAGAATAATCTATTTTCATGCGGATGAACCTAGTTTTATCCAAGTACAGATATTCTCCCCGTGACTTATACACACACACAAGTACCTTTAAAAATCACTAACAGTTTAACAATATATTTTTTAAACACAATGTGAATCCCGGGATTTCAGGCTCGTCCATACTATGAAAACATTTCGTACGCACGACGGAAGTACGTAAAATAGCTGTACCTATTCCGATCACTGGTCATAATGCAGCTTACGTACCTTTACAACATTCTCGTCTCCGACTAAACAATTTCTTGCAGCTAAATCTCGATGAATATAGTTGTGCCTTTCTAAATACGCCATTCCTTTGCAAACCTGAAATAAAGATGTCTCGTTTAGCAAAGGTGATTTTTCTTCTCTAGTATCGGCAATCGGCACAAACTTATTTAAGAATAATTTAGGCCGTGGAAAATTGGAACCAGTAAGGTAGCATCAGGGCTGACTGCCCAGGATATCCCTCTCGTAAAGGATTCAATACACCCCGTAGGAGATATGAATTTTAAATTGATTTAAGTAAAATTTGCTTTTTAGTTTGCACTTGGTTATATAAGTTTTATTAGTGCACATGTGGGCAGGTCCCTGCCACAAGGTGGACAGATGGCCTGGTGCAGGTCGCAGGAATCCACTGAAAGCGAGAAGAACAAAGTCTGAACGAAGTAGCGACGCTTTGCAAAGGCCCATGTCCAGCAGTGGACATGTTGCGGCTGAATGATGATGATAACATACACAACATAAGATCACGTCTGTATTAGGCAGAATTGTACCTATAGTAGAACCACATTTGATGTATATGTCCCTTGTAAAAGGGGGCGAGCCTGTAGCCATCAACCGGGCACCAATCCAGACACCGGGCTGCTACTGAGAAGTATCAGATGGAAAAACCCAAGAACACTTTACCCAACCCGGGAATCGAACCCAGAACTAATACCCTAATAGACCAAAGACCCAGTCGTTATATTAGTTTATGTTAGGAAAAAAGGTAGATCATCTTAAATAAAAATAAAAAAAATAAAGAGTATTCTATTCTATCTTACTTGTATGCACATATCTAGTAGTACGGCGGGTCCGAGCTGGTCGGGAGACGTTCGTCGCAGGTAGTTGAACAGGGACCCGTGCCGCATGAACTCCGTCACTATGTAGATCGGTCGATGCTTCGAACATACGCCGTACAGCTGGACGAGGTTCTGATGCTGAAGTTTCCTGAAATTGGTTATTGTGAAGGTTAATTTTGTACTGGACAGCAATACAATAATAATAATATGCTTAATTGTGCGACACAATAAATAAAAATATGTCATCTTTATAGATTTGCGGTGGGATGGACAAATTAGCTTGAGACACAGAACAATTCTAACTGACTAAACTCAAACTCAAAGCATTTATTTCAAATAAACGTAATACAGGTACTTTTGAATTGTCAAGGGGTCGGTCAGTCAGAAAGATGTAGCTAGTTGCCCATTCCGAAGCCTAGTAGGTTCCTCTGGAGAACGGACAAGAAACTTTTTTATAATATTAATGCCATGTCAAATATGGAAAAAAGTATACTCACGCTACTATCGTCATATTCGATACCGTAAGTAGCTTCACTTGTGATTAGAACGATTTAGCAGTAAAACCACATGCCTAATATAGCCTTTTGTTATTAGATGGCAAAAAGCCGACGGTCCACCCAATGGTAAGTGGTCACCGCTACTTATGTACACTTGCAGTACTAGAGGCATCAAAGATCTGGGGGTATACCACAGATCTTATAGCAGTATTATTTTAATCTTACTTGAGTTTGGGAAAACGATGGAGCTATACAGGACGTATAGATCCATCTCTTCCTGTTTTGTCCTGGAAAACCATACAGGCCTGGTAAGAAACCTATTTATATCAAAGATGTATTCATAAACAACAACATCAACATGTAAATAGCATAGTTGCAAAGGCATCAAAAGCTCTGGGATTTATACTACGCACCACGGCCTGTTTCCGATCTCTTAAACCGGTAAAAATTTTGTATTGTTCTTTCGTGCGCAGCCATTTAGAATACGCGTCTCAGGTTTGGAACCCGCAGTATGAGATTTATAAGTCCCGTATTGAGGGCGTCCAAAGAAAATTTCTACGTTATCTAGATTATAGGGCTCAGCAATACTCAGTTGACTACGAGCACCGCTGCAAACGGTACCACTTCCTTCCTCTGGAGATGAGACGTTATATTAGTGACATGAGTTTACTGTTGGGTATCGCAAATGGCCACATTGACTGTCCTGAACTCGTTGCTAATCTGTCATTACGCACGAATCTGATGGGATTACGTCAACGGCCGATATTAAATGTACCTTTTGCAATGACTAATTATAGGCGGAATATTTTCTCAATAAGAAGTGCACTTAGTTTCAATAGGCTTCCTAGGGACCTTAATATTGATTTGTTCTGCACCAGTGCACGGTGGTCACATAGAAGGTCACAGGCCTCCGATGGCAATGATTGAGCTAAGCCATGATATCTGGTTCAGTTAACCACTAGTTGTCATACTACCTGAGACTATAAAAGGTTTTGCAATCTATTGTTCGCAACATTCCTTTTCGGCATCAGAAGTGAACACATTTAATTAGTCATCAACGGTGTTTATCACCAAGCGCTAATTAGCCTAAGACGCGACGCGTGTTTTCAAGTTCCAACTTGTGTGTGACCTGTTATTTTGCAATGGACATTCAAGTTACAGGTATGTATTATTAATTTACTTTACTACTTTGTATTTTCAATCCACCATTTTTTTTTAAATAGAGTGCTACGCCGCAGCATTACCGTCGTATTTATTTCTGTATTTTTTTTTATGTTGAAGCTTTTACTTATGTTTGTATCTACTTGTGCCATTGACTTAGGTATAAAAATGTCGCTTGAAATCTCTACTACTAGATTTAAAAAAATGTATTTGCGGCATGCTGCAGCTGTAAGGTGCAGCCAGGGTCTACGCCGAGCGCCTGGGCGCGTAGCACTTGCTACGAAATATTTGTATTGTTTTTGATCCGCATTTAACTGTTTTTTGTTTTGTTTTAGGTACTAGTATTGAGTGTTCTTTCAAAATAATGCTTGTAATAGATACTTGGCTGTCTATTAAGGACAGCAAATCCGAACTGGAACGGTGGCGTCGAGTTTTTCAAGCTCTGATACAGTTGCTGCCTGGATGTTGAGAATTTCATTGCTGATGACTTGGAAAAAAGAGTAACTAATCTTTGTACAAGATTTGTAGATTGACCTTGCATTATTGTTAATAGGTGAGCTTTCGGAAGAGGCCGCCAAATCTTGCAATAAGTTAGTTAAACAGTTTAGGCGTGACAACACGAGGAAAATGTCCCGGGTTATCACAAACACCGACTTGATACATAGACTTCTTCTTAATTCGGATCCTTATATTTCTGGTTTAAAAAGGTTACCACGGAAGAAGAAGTCTATTCTATCTAAAGAGGTGTTAAATTTTTTGTCGGGTTAGAATAAAATGTATATAGTTCTATAATAAACACTAGATTTATATTATTTTAGATATAGCTCCTATAATGTAACTATTAACATGTAAATAATATATTTTTGTCCATTTCTGTGTTTGTAGTTAGGTAATAATTAGGTATTTACTTTATTTTTACTATAAAAATGTAAATATTGAAGTTTATTAGTTATTAAGTTGCAATTCTTTTCTTGTATTTTATTACGTATTTCGTCAAATATAATAACTGCATTATTTTTTCGAATAAAAAAGTTTTTTAACATTAATTCGCTTATTTTCATTTTATTATAACGTCAAGTATTACAAAAAATCATAATATTAATAATTAGTATTGATAACGACAGTCATTACCTTCGCGAAACCCTATGACCGCCTCTCTTAGGGCGCGGAACCACTGTGCAGTGTGGCGACCTTAAGACGGCTTTTGGCACAGTCGTTTTTCAAGGATAATTAACCTATCTAAGTACTATTCTCTTATTCATTATATTAACGTGTATGTACTTTCTTTTTATCGACTATTTCCTTAACTATATGTGGAGGCTTGTTATTAGCAATTTTTTTTTTTTACATTCTTTATGTTATTGGTTTGTTAGTCTGTAAGCCTTCTTAAAATAAAATAAATAAATAAGTGTATACTAGTGGCCCGCGCTGCTGCAATCTACTAATGTGACGACATGTCAAAAAATCAAGATTTCTGTCTATATCGAAGTTAATATAAATGTAAAGTACATAGAAACCTTCCGGAATACATTCTTTAAAAGGTGGTGAAAACCGCATCAAAATCCGTTGCGCAGTTTAGAAGAACAACGCGGTCACACGGACAGACACGAAAAGTGACTTTAATTAATAATATAGATACTCACGTCATAACCTTGGCTTCGTCAATAAAGTCGTCTTCAGACATAGTGCCCTCCTTCATCATCTTGACGGCGGTGTCGATGCGGCCGCGCCATTTGCCGCGCCGCACCACTCCGAACTGACCCGCGCCCAACTCTTCCAGTAACACCAACTCTGATGGATCGATCTCCCATTTGTCTAGAAATAGAAGTTCGGCCCTTTTTTACCAGTCTGTTCAAACAATGCGCTTATGCGTTACAGGAACTGATGGACGTTGGTGATGGCGCCAAACAAGCGGCCGAATTCTGGGCCGAGTTCATTTAGATTGCTATCGACACGCTAAGAAGAAGATGATGCGAATGAAGTTAAGACTACCGGTAATTTTCGGGTGTTCCAAACAGTGACTGTCACTTAATTTGAAATTGTAGACTGATCGCATTTAGTAACGCAATAGGAAAGACAGTCGTGTCAAAAAACTACTATAAGTTAATTCTGGTTTGAATCAGAGATTTATATTCATTCCAACCCGCACTGTGCCCGCGTGGTGGTTTACGACCCACTCCCTGTCACAGATCGGAGACCTAGATCCTAGCCGTGGGAAGATTATAAGCTGATCATGCTTATGATTTAAGTTTGAATGATTTCAAATATCGACCACCCTTATACACTTTACTATAATGCAAAGTCACTGAAACTAAATTCAATGTAAAAATGAAAATACCTGAGAGAAAAAACATGCTGCGGTGACTAAATATCTCAGATATCGTAAGTAGTGCTATTTATAGCAATCCTTTGCGATCGGATTAGATGAAACCCCATAATTGATATATCTAAGATAGGTACAATAAATAAAATTAATTCGAAGCTAATTTGCATAAATGAGCTGCCATTATCTTCTTCAATGCGAGCCGAGGAAAATTGCCCCATTAAATTATAGCGGGTATACACAATTACATAATTATATCGCATGAATGTAGTATTAATTTCTAATTGACGTCACATTACTTTTTGACGTATTTCTTGTTTACATCTGTTTTGTATCGGGGTATCGTATTACCCAGTATATTTAGCGCCACGAAAGATGAGACTTGACACACCACGTGGTTTGACTTGCGCAGTACACGATTTTAGGTCTCTTTAGCGGTATGAGGTCTGAGCGCGGGACGGGACCGGACGTCATAGCGGCCGCGGAAAGAGCGCGGGAGGCGGGGTCAAGTCTCATCTTTCGTAGCGCTAACTGTAACTGGGTTGTGGAGGTTAGACAGACAGTCGCTCCATGTAAAATACTGGTATCCAACTGCATCCGGTTAGACTGGGATCCAACCCCAACATAGTTGGGAAAAGGCTTGAAACACGTTGATCTGTCTTGTACAATTTTATTACGTTTACGTACTTAATCTTTAGTAGTCAGAATATATTTTATAGGATGTCTGGTACATCGACGCACAACCTGTTACAATGGATTTAGTACATGATTCTGAACCGGCGAAAAAATTCTACGCTAGGGGGGTCTAGAATCATGTGCTGAAGTCATGGTTTCAGTTTTCACGCTTCAATGTCCCTGCCACCCTGTACTTATGCAGTTACATTTTTGGCGCATTAAGATACGTAAATACTTCGTTCGAAAGCGATGATTGCACGTCACGCCGAAAACATAAATGATTACTGTCATTTTTACAAGAAACCAGTGGAATCTACTTTTTTAAACCTTTCCGTATGACACGATGATGTTTATCCGTAAAGTACTGTCATAACTAGCTCCGTTACGCGTCAAACGTAAGCTCCGTTATCTATTATTATATAAAATATGGTCTACATCTGATTTAATTAAGCGACTTACCCGCCATTTCAGGAAAACTAAGAAAACCAATTATCAAAATTAAATTACCAGAAGCAAATACCGACCATTTATTGATATTTAAAACCAACTAAAGATACACGGAAAGTTTTCTATGATTCCTGTTTGGCGACAGTTGTGAACAACAATTTTTGTGTACTGCCACTGCATGAGTTTGTAAAATAGCCATTTTACCATGCACGGAGCCCCGTGCATGGTATTGTTGAAAACGACGGGAAAATATCTTTACTGCTGCCGATACGACTCGAGCAGTCACATCCTGTGTTAGAACACAGGACGTCATTTTAGTTAGTAAGAAAATAAAATTACAAGCGTTAATACTTCGATCAAACGCATTTACTATACTGCAGTCGATTGACGTTAATTGATGACATCTTGACATATGCTTTGTCATGATAAGGTGCCATATTTTGAGTCGATTAATTCCGACATCGATTGACCGCAATCTTCCACCCTCAGAAAAGACAGATAGTAAATTCCAGCATTAGTAGTACCACTCACAAATGGCGTTAGTAATGGTTAGAGAATGATAATGACGATGTTTCGACTAACCGTACTGACCATGCGACAGTCCAGCTGTGGGCGGCGCGGGCCGGTCGCACGGCGTGGTCTTGAGGCGCGAGCACAGGCCGCCGCTGTTGTGCTTGTGGTAGTTGATCAGCTCGGGTATACTCGCACAGCAATGCTTGTCCGATAGGAAGTACTCGCTGCGACTGTTCTGCTTTATGTGGTAGTGCTTCGTTTGGGAGTGGTAACTGTAATTTTCGTATAAATGATGTTCAAACTCAAAGCATTTAGTTAATTTCAAATAATTATAGGCACTTCCGAATTGTCAAAGAGACGATCATAAATATGAAGCTTTGTCCATTCCAAAGCGTAGTAGGAACCTATGGAGAAGAACGAACAAGGAACTTCATTTTCTAATTCAAAATCAAAATGCTGATGTTAACAACGGTGACATAGATGTTAACTGTGAAAACAGTTTCGAGTCTGTTAAACTATTCTATTATTGTTGTTTTGAGTTTGTTTAACTATTTGTTAATTAGCTTCGAATTAGTTTTTATTTGTTGTTATTTTTTTGCCATCAGTACCGAAAATATTGGCTAAAGACATCAAGACTGACAATCGTCCAGTTTCTTGGTGGAGCAGTAGCTATATCAAAGATAATGTTCATAAACATTATGATGTTGAAACTGTTTTGCTATACAATAACTTGTGCTAGTTTGGATGCTCGCAACATATGTCCAATACACTGTCTGTAGAAAGTAATTGGTCATAAGAAATAAGACCTAATCAACTTAAAGCGATCTTGACATCGTGCCAAGGCGATAAGTGCCAACTGCCTTCAAAATAGCTGTATAATATTTTCACAAGAAATGCAATTCAACTCTCTCGATAAGTTACATAAAGGTGTTAGTTAGGTAGAGGATACTTACACTTTGGTATATAAGGAGAGCGTGTACATGCCCTTGGTTGAAGAGTTGCGGACCACGAAGCATCCTTCTTTATCTTCCTGCTTCAGAAGAGATTCCGCACGCTGCCGCGACATCTCGCCGACGTACCACCTGCATACAAGCGTAATTAATGCACGGAACATACCACACACGTCTCTCTTAACCTTCTAGAGGTATGGACGATATGTTCTGGGAATTCTTACACGTTGTAAATTTATTTTATGCAAATATAGCATTTTTTATTTGTCCTAGTTCCTGGGTACGAATGGCGGAAGATAAAGTACGGACATGGCGGGGACTGCAATCGGTTGATATTTCCAAAACTCGTTTAGAAGAGGAGACAAGACCTTCAGGATTACACCAAACAGATTATTTTAAATCCAAAGGTTCTCTGCGCCAAATAAACTGATTGGTTCCTGCATTTCCTGTCGTCATTCTCAGAAATTCAGTAAAATGAAACATTTAACTTATCTATGTAAAATATAACACCGAATTTTCCAAGTTCTCATTATGTCAATGACGACAAATACGCGCATTGAATAAGTATCTAGTTATCCTAAACCTTGAGAATTGTAAACTTCAAACTAACCACAAAATAACTATTCAAATATAATATCCTCTTCAAAGTTTATGTTGATTATAATTTTGTTGTTACAGTTTTTGTAAATTTGTAAATTCTCGTTTCTTTATAAATAAATGAAAGGAACACATTTTGGTACTTTGTATAATTACCTAAAAAATACTCATTGCCTTAGCGTACACCGCCGTACACAAGTCGCTCATTTGGAGAAACATCGACGTAAGTGCTATTTGGAGAATCATCGACGTAACTGCCATTTGGAGAAACATCGACTTAACTGCCATTTGGAGAAACATCGACGTAATTGCTACTTTTTTTTTTAAGTCTGCTTTCCTAGCGTAAATACGCTTTCTAAGTGCTTTGTCATATTTAACAAATTTTTGGGAAAAAATAAATTTACGTCGATGTTTCTCCAAATGAGCGAAGTGTTGGAGGTTAAGGTAAGAACCTGAGTTATACTTATTCCTAAATCAAGTGCAATGATAGTATTGGGTTTTCCTATTAGAGAATTCTCAGTAGCACGTCCGCTGGAAGTGAGCTCATGAGTAGGTAATGGTATAAAAGACCATTTCAGGCACTAATACTACATTGTCTTCACATAATCTGACCAAGATTATGTAGACTTTATAAGAGACTATGACCCTTGAGTTTGTTACGTCATTTCTACTCAGGGGTAAAGTTAGATAGGAATTGGCGACTCGTATGACGTGAAGTGATTCCGATATCCTATGTACAGAAGCCACGGCGCGGGAAAATACTGAACGTGATTAAAGGATGTTTAGAAGTGTTATTTTGCAATAATTTATGTAATCATTTATAATCTAAATGATTTTTAATATCAGTAAAATAATAAATCCTACTGCTATTTATAAGAGAATCACCTGAAATATCTAAAATTATCCTCCTATTGACGTAAGGACTTGTTTTTCAAACGCTGTTTTGTTTCCCTATATAATTTCCAAATATAAAATGACTATTCTGTCTGATCCATCAGCTAATTACTTGTGAAATGCGAATATGATTACTATACTAAATTAAACGTAAAATAAAATACTAATACTCACTCATATTTCTGCAATCCTATTGTTTCCTTTTCTTTAACGTAATTACTAGGAATGTAGCCAACCAACCTGAAAATGGAGTATAGGTATCAAATAATTCTAAAGCATGGGTTCTTAACGTGGGCGATAACGCCCCCTCGTGGGCTTCTGAGGCTTTCAGAGGGGGAGTAGAAGACCCAGACAAAAATTATATAAATCCTATCTTACGACTGTATAAAATTAAACGTTTAAATATAATCGTGGCAATAACTGTTTCAGATTCGCGACAGATGGGAAGTATAAAACATTGGGGGACTCTAGAAAAAAATATATTCTCAAAGTATAGAATAAAAACATATAAGTAACGTTTTACATACCCGTTCTCATCTTTAACTTTCCACCAATGATCTTGAGAGTCGTCTATGACTTCATATTCGGCGCCCTATAACGTAACGAATTCTATATTAGCCACTAAATTGATCATTTCAAGTAAATAATAATGATCAATTGATTTAACTTCTGCGACTGCGTAGTTCTCATAAAGGAACCTCGAATTGTGTATTTAACTAGAGAATCAACAACAGAGACTGCACCTTTTGCAAATTGAATTAAATATCAGTATGTGGACTATTAAGTTAATAAGGTACGTGTTATTTAAGACTAGCTTCTACCTGTGGCTTCGTCCGCGTGGCATAATAGCATAATCAGCCTATAATGTTCCCACTATTGGGACACAGGACTCATCTCTTCGAGAGGGAGTGGGCTATAATCTACCACGCGGGCCCAGTGCGGGTTGGTAGATGTCACATGTCTTCGTCCGCGTGGATATCGGAAATTATCCCACGGGAACTTGCATCCGGGTCAAAAAGTAGTATATGTCTTTCCCCAGGATGCCATCTAACTCCTTGAATTTTATCGAAGTCCGTTCAGTTCAGTGGTTTAGACGTGAAAAGGTAACATACAGACAGAGTTACTTTCGAATTTATAATATTTTGGCTGTTTTTATTAACGATGCTAAAATAGACGTAATATTACCATAGAGACAAACTACGAAAATAGATGAAAAAAAAGGTCATTGGATAATTGCCTGCGCGGTGTTTGTTTGTTTTTTGTGCTCGATACCCACGGATTTTACCAAAAACTCAATGTACTTTGTTCTTGATTAATAATGACCATTAACTACATTTGAGAGTTCCATGCGAGGAACTGTGGTGAAAACGTAATGATTAATTTGAACACGCTTATCTTTTGACACTAAATATCCTCCTACAATATGACAAGTAGCTGTGTCACCATAATGGTAAAACATTATTTTATAACTAGCCGTGCCCGCGACTTCGTTCGCGTGGATGTCAGAAAACAATATGTGTCTCTTTACTACTCCTTTTCTAAAATAAAAGTAGCCTAAGTTACTCCTTATAAAATCAGCTATCTGTGAGTGAAAGTCGTCCCGTCAAAATCGGTCCAGCCGTTACGGAGATTAGCCGGAACAAACAGACAGACAGACATTTTTTTTTATAAGTACCGTATATACTTTCTTATGCATTTAGTAAAAAGCTGTTATTTTGACATTACAAACAGACACTTCAATATTATTTATTTCTCAAGATAAATATGTAGGTATGTACTGTATCTAAATTGAGCTCACCTTTTCCAGTGAGAGATCTCCGCTTTCAATAGCTTTGAATGGATATAGGGCCACCACAACTTTGGTTCTCTGCTTTTCCTGTAAATAATAGTTACATTGATTTGCCAGAATAATATTTTTATCTGATTGTAATTCAAATATAAGGCTCCTATGTAAATAAGGGCAAACTGCAATGGCTTAATATACCAAATGGCAAGTCTAGAAGGCCGATTGATTAAAAAAAAAAAACTGTAAATGTATAAACACATTTTTCACCATTCTCGCTAGTTCAAATTATAGCAGCAATGCAATAATAACCAGATGTCGTTTTGACATTGAAAATCATGGATTATGTTCATCATTCTATAGGTACAAGATAACTTTTACTATGACACCTCCGAAACCATAAATCGTAAAAGTAATTAGCTTTTCCTTACATTTTTAACTTAACCAAAGTGTATGAAAACGCAATTTTCTACTTTTTCTATTTCCCAGTTTACATTTTGGGTATAAAAAATTGCAATCGAAATTAAACACAGGCCTGCATTAACATTGGGGTGATTGATAGCAATAAACATGTTTTAACTTCCTTCCAGAATATTTAACCATGGCCTTAATTGAATGGGTATTCATTATTAAAAATAAAATGGGAATTAAGAATATGTAGATGACTTAGGAATAAAATAAAATATAAAAAATTTGGAATACTTACAGCAGCATTTTGTGTTACCTTTGGCTTGGCGGACGGAGTGCCTGGAGGAGCGCCGCCTCCCCCGGGCATTGTGACTGCCGCCGTGACGGCTAAACAAACAATATTCATAATATTTAAAAATGGATCCAATATAAACGTTTACCAGAAATGCCTATTTTAATCAGGAGTTTATATGCTCACTAAAAAGAAAACCTATCTTAACCATTTTTATGGTCACTAATATATTTTTCTGGTAGGTAATATTATTATTATAGCATTAAATATATCGAAAGAAATAAAATGGTCAACGACTTTTGAGTGAAATGGGATACGATGGATGACATGTGTCCAGAAACCTAGGCATTAATATTGATGACAGCATATTTATTTTGTTGTTTTATGTCTAATCTAAGGATGGGCATATTTATTTTTAGATTAAACTTTATTATCTTCTGTTAAAGTAAATTAAGTTTTTTTTTTTTCTTATATCATAAAGATATAATTTCAAGCAGGTGAATGTGGATAACACCTCCAAAATCAATAGCTCGTTTTCCTTTATACAAAATCTTGTTTAAGAGCCGTAAAACTACTCATTATGCTAAGGCCACGGAACTATTAATACTTTGACAGAAATTATCATAATAATGACACAATATGCACTAACCACATTCGAGTAAAATGTAACCATGGTAATATTGTACAATTTTTATATAAATATCAACACTATATATTACGACATACACTTAAATGCTGTACAGATTGAATAGGTGAAACTCGACAAAAATATTAAGCCTCTACAACAAATACTTTGGGACGTTGAAGTTTAGCCTGTGGTTCTTGTTAGAAAGTAGGTACGATAACCTTAAAAGAGATGGTTCGACGTCTCGATTTGACAAATCAACAGTCCATCTGACACAATAACAAACCCATTGCAGAACCAATTTGTTATAGCTAGGGCACTAAATAATGATGACCTATATCCATGGCACAATCAGAATTATCCTCAAACACTATTGGGATATCAGAATCACTGCACAGTATCACTTTTGCAGGCATTACACAAACACATTACATTACACCTGACCAAGACAAGAAAGTGAGTGCAACGAGACCAGTGAACGCAACCGATGGCGACGAGGCCAAATAAATAGAGGTCAGACGAAATGTACCGTACCCTCTAGAGCCGGGAGGAACGATGCTAACGAGAGACATGGTATTTTTGACTTCTTCTTAGTCACCATTGGTTCGTCTTCGGGTTTACTCGGCAACATGGGAACGGGACTTTGAGACCGGACGTCCGCGCGCGACACCTCGCTCCGACTGCCTACAAACGTGTCCAAGTACCGCGGCGAAGGTAAAGCGTGATACATAACGGTGGTGCCGCCGATACGGCACGTAAAACGTGATTGAGACAGCTTATATTTGTTGTAACTTTTCAGAAGGTACCAATAAAATAATGAAATTATTGAGTAAAAACAATACTAGAAACGTGGTTTTCCGTATAAATTATTTTATTATTTCAATCATTACCTACTTAGAAACCTACAATCTATGAACTACTTATTTGAAAAATATATGTTTTGAACTGCTTCAAACCACACAAGTTTTCGTAAAATAAATATACTAAAATTGATTAATGCTGTGGACCCTTATTTTTTTAACCTACTTAAAAAAAAAAGGAGAAGGTTCATGTTCGTATGTAGGCACTTTTTTCAAATTTTAATGTTTTTTTTAAATCGGTTTTTATTAGTCAAAAGTTATTTTTAAATACATATTTAAAGATGTTAACAATATGACGAAAGTTGAATACTTAAAGGAGATAATAAATAAAGATGCGCTACACCGTCACCGTCACCGTATGTCGGTGTAAATACAAATTTAATATATGCCCACAATATTTTAGTTTAGGCATGTACGCTGCATAAATTATATCTACGATGGGCCATGGAGAACTAGGCTTTACCTATAGTTGTCGAGACGAGGAGCGAGGGCTCAAAGATGGTCGCGCTCGGCCTACATTCACCATTCGATGCGCGAGCGCAGGCGGTGCGCGCTCTCCCTTTCACTTACTGGTATTTTGATACGTGGAAAGAGGACAGGTAATTTATACGTCATTAACGGCAATTGACTCGCTCAGAGATTATACCATCTTCAACAGAAGCCTTGCGATTGAAATGGCCAACTCTTTTTTGTAGAGTTATCTCGAATAATCAAAATAGTAGTATGTATATATTATTTAATATACACACTGTGTCTAAGTTTACCTATGTTGTTTTTTTTTAAGTTGGTGATTTGTTGTTGTAGCTATAAAATTATTATTTACTGTAGGAAGTATGTAACATGTTTATTTTGAAACCAAATAAACATGTTATAAAATGCAGAAATATGTATTGTATAGTTTATGCTAAATATTTCTCAAAATTTGCAAATTACTATAATTATAAAGAACTACTTACTGCTATGTAGGTACCAACTTTCTCTTTAATAGTCTTAGACTAGATAAAATTATTTTGTTTTAATACTTTGTAACTGGGTGTGCCGTGACAGGGTTCATGTAAGGTTCTGGATACCTTGCACTTAACATAATCTTACCACGTGATTGCAATAAAATATTCGAGTTTGAAACACAGCAGGTAGGTAAGGAGCCGGGAAGTGTGTCGCGGAAACGTATTGGTAGCAGGGCTTTAAAGAAATGTATACGCACGTGTTACGTCGTTCGACAGTCGATTGTCCTGCGGCGGCACGAGCAGGTCAAGGTCAGACTCTATGAGGGTCCAGAGGTCTGCGCCCGCGCACCCGGGGGCGGCGCGTCGCTCCGCGTCACAGCAACTCCAGCGTCGCGCGGCCCACGCGCCTGGATGGTACCGACTCCGACGACCAGTAACTGTGCACACTGTAAACCACATTGCCTTAACGTTCCAATAATACTTATGGATGAAATTTACCCCTTTTTAATAACTAAAAGAATAAATGCATGAATGTTCAGTACGAAGGATAAAAGGCATAACAACCAGATAAAATTCTCTATCCATTGTGGATATGGATACCGAATTTTATAAAGACCTAAGTAAATACAGTCGGTATATAATAGATTTTATATACATAGAGCGTACAAAGTTAACAATACAGATTGTCAGTTACAGGGTTCAACTACGTCACATGTAATAAACGACATTATGTAACGGTGGGTGGGTACGTACCCGATCGGATTGTGTGGATCCACTGCAGGCGTTCCGTATGATCACCGGCGACGAGGTAAAGTGTGTAGTCTGTGTTTTGTTCCGAGTACCCCACCTGACCGTACACACACGTGAGTAAGATGTTTTACATTCACACATAATGATAATGAGATTTTACGGATATTAGTTTACAAATAAACAAACTATTATCAAATATCACTAACATTATTTTTGCGTATGCTATGTTACTATGTAATATATTATTACCTGAAAGGGATATCTATAAACGGGGCTCTTCTCACCGTCACCCTCGGGTATGTGTTTGCTCAGCTCCCCCAACTGCGCCTGCTCCACAGTATGGATTGCGCCCGTTTCGATGCGCCCGCGCTCCTTCCGTCTCTACCACACACGACATATAAACCATTTTACAATCGATTTGAAACGTATTTTCTATAATTGAACTAAACAATCGTCTGCCTTTGGTCACACCCCTCACTAGAATATTTTAATAATTTTAAGATTCAAGGAAGTTGCCCATTCAACGATTCAACGCACAGCGCTAGCTCACCTTAATACACACGGTATGAGCGTGGTACCGCTGGCAGTAACGTCCTGACGTCAACTAGTCATTAAACCGAGGCCATTTTCGATTGTTTACAGTGTATAAATGACCGCGACTAGACCACACACTACCTAGTATATGAATAACATAATTATAATCAAGCTTGGTGTTGGAGATGTGTTTCTTGCGAGCTATCCTGAATCAAGCGCTGTCGGTTGGTCTGTTACGACATCCTATGTTAATAAAGTTTGACAAGAATACATATTTATCCAAAGTTGACCTTCGAAAATATTAGCCGCTAAAATGTCTTGCCTTAATTAAGGAGCTTTTATAAACTTCAAATCATCAGCCACGATCTAGATAATGTTTACGATAAAAAAGCTTAAAAAACCAATCAAGTTAGAAAACTAACAGCTTATGTACGGTAGAGATTATGTAGGTATAGCGCGTAAACTGTCAAGAAAGGGTGGCAGGGCAGGCCGGGCGAGAAACCAAATCGGTCTGGCAACGAACAGAGTTTTATTCAAAACGGATAATACTTGTAAGTTATCAGTGGAAAACGTGACGTAGACTTAAAGGGGTAGGCACTGTATGACATCGAATAACTTGAAAGATTTACATGAACAAGAACTGTTTCAAAAATATTTTAAATCCAATTAAACATGCACAAAAGAAATAGTTCACGCTACGCTACAGTTCTCACTAATTGAATTCTGGTCGGAACTGAAAGCGCTGATATTTTTCAGAGCCAAGCTCCAATTTCGCTGATGCGTGAAAATTTCCATATCCACTGGCACTCCCCAGTGAAATTCGATATTTTCATGCAACTAGGGCTGAGGAAATGGATATGTATGTATTAAGTACCTATAGGCAAACAAAACTTTTTAGCCTAATTGTCCTTAAAGGAAAGAAAATGTACAGCAAACTTAACACTTTGGTGTACTTGTCGAAGTACGTAAGTAAGTGTATGGTTGACGAAACGTATATTATACCACATTAGTGTGTCGGCTAGCAAACCGCGATAAGAGCAGCGACTGGGCTGGCGTCATGCCAACCGGCTAGCGAACAGCCCTCTCTAAGTAACACACTACACCAATTACCGACATCACAACCTGTCCCGGAACATAACTTAACTTTATTTACGAGAGAGTTTTCGCAAACACTTGCTCGTATAGATATTTAGAATACTTTTAACACATATATCTGTCTATACCACATGCTTCACATTGAGCTGACATTTTCCGATTCTCAAATCAAATATCCCGTTCAGTTAAATCGATGCCGAAGAACGAGTTCATCAGTACAAATACAGATTTTATATCTAATTTGTTTCACGCCAGATGACTTGATCTAATAACATCCTGAAAGCACACAGCGGCCGAGCACCGGGTTGCGTAATGAATCAAATCACTGGGTTGATTTCCTGCGGGGGGATATACAGCTCCGCTTACGGGAACACCCGACAAACCTATCTGCGATATTGTCAATTGGTTTCAATGATATCTAGCTCTTCGTGTGTTATGGTGTTTCAAAACATCATTGACGAATAGTGTACATTAATTAATAATAATATATCATTCAATAACTTAATTGCCTCAATCGTATTGTTTACATCGTGCTGGGTTAATTAATTAATGGTTAATAACGTACACTGTACAGAGATAAGTAATAGATTAACTGAACAGATTCGTTAGCGTGAGAACCAGGAAGGTCTTGCTGAATATCGCAAGTTAGGATTTGTATTAATTTTTGTTTTTGCTTTCCGATCATTAGTAGCTAAATCATTTATTTTTCTTCGACATCACAATGGTACTTTCTAGAAGCTATTTTTTTAATTAATAATCGACTTCGATTGATTGAGCCGAAAGTTAAAGTGATGATAAGTAACAATCTAAATCTCAAAATAATGGACGTCAACCTTTTTACACTAAGGTAAGCGCTCTACGTTTTAAAGAGTTGAAACATACGCTGCAAGATTCTTTGAAGTGAACTGGAACAACACAGCACAGAAGAGAGACGCGGTTGAGTCAGTAGAGTGAAGCTTTTTCAAACAATTAGCGGGCGTCAGAGGGCTCTCCATTAAAATTGCTCACATAACGAGGGACCACACGCGGCATGACGGTACATACATTACTGCGAAGTGCGAGGGGTTGACGCTACTCGCTGTGGGGACCGGGGAGTGATTGCCAAGTCTATTTAAGCACGGGAGGGCTACGACACACTTTTTGTTTATTTTACTGCACTTTTCGAGCTTTCTGTTGCTGTGCAGAGTTTCATACATCAGGAATGTCAGTGAATTCTCTTTGCTTTCTTTGTATTTTGTTGTGCGAATTTAGAACAGTTTTTGTCTTTCGGAATCTTGTTATTTGTCTGCCTACTGGTTTTTGTATGCTTGTATATCTTTTAACTATGATGTTCCAGAAAACTAAGAAAATAATCATGGTAAAAAGAAACAGAGCTCGTTTTTGCAATAATGTGATTTTATAATGTTTGGCCAAAAACATCAATAGATTGATTAATTTTTGTTTGTTTGTTTGCATTCAATAGATTGTAGAGATCGCAAAATGATAACTTTTACCGATGAGAAATAAAATGTCTTCTAGAAAATTGTCTATTTCTGAAAAACTCAGAGGTGGCTAAACAACATATCAACAAAAATGTGCACTTTTTGTTTTGACAAATTTCCTTTTTTTTGTACGTTTACAGAATTAAAATCTCTTTATAATAGCGTTTCACGATTTATATTTTAAGATCGTATGATCATAGTGTTCTTTTAAGTGTATTTCTGAATATTAACAGATTTTAATTCAATTCTACTCACTTTTTGGATAAAATCTGTACTTAAGTTTTAAGAGTTTCGTGAACATTTAAGAATTCTGTATTATTCAAATGCATTTTATTTTAGCTTAAGTATAAGAATTGTAAGACTGGCATTTGATTAAAAGAGAATCCAAATATGCTTATAGCATAGCATATTTAAAAGCAAGAATAGTCAAACAATTAAGTCCGAAATAAATTTTATGTCCAGAATGTTATTTTAGAAATTGGGACGTGATCAACTGCACTTCCAAGTTTGAGTAGACAGAATAAATCACATAAAATATAGCATCAAATACTTTGTCATTTATTAAAAGGTGTTCAGCGCAAAAATACTAAAATACCTAATGAAGTTCCAGCAAATGGCTGGAGAAACTGATCACGGTAATTGAAGCTACCCATCAGACGCCGCTATCGCACATCAAGCGGTCACGGAAAAGCTAAATAATAAAAACCAAAAGCATTAACGTCCTGTATCAAAATACCACGCGGTAATTATTCAATCAGGAATAAAAATGCCGATTTAGAATTGTGTAAAAAAGTGGTTTTTGCGTGGTTTTTGCGTAGGTGGAAACTGAAAAAGGAATGCGCACGTATTTGGCCACCGGTTCGATGTCTCAATAACACCAAAAAGAGAGATATTAGCAACACTATGAGAGGAAAACCGTAAATGAAACATTATTTGTGTGTTATTTTAAGTAAAGACTGTACGTGTGATTGAGGTGTAAGTGATTGGTATTTTACCAGCGGTGGTTCGGGTGCGGTGCGGGCCGGCGACGGACGTTGTAGCGGAACTGCCGCTACCGCCGCCGGGCGTCGCGCCGGACGGTAGACACACCCAGCTCGCGCATGCGCTCCCACCCCACACATTCTCCCCTACGTCCTCCAGCTTTCATTTAAAACATCGAACAAAACTAACATCACCTGCGCGTTCTACAGTTTTACTACAGTAAAATGCAACGTAGTTTGTAAAACTATTTTATTATCGGCTGAGTTCTAAATGACAGTATCATTTATTGAATTTTTATGCAACAACCACTACACTTATTACAACAAGAATTACCTAATTAAACTATAGAGTGCAGGTAATTAGGTCCAACTA
Organism: Hydraecia micacea; assembly: GCA_914767645.1. Taxonomy (NCBI): domain Eukaryota; kingdom Metazoa; phylum Arthropoda; class Insecta; order Lepidoptera; family Noctuidae; genus Hydraecia; species Hydraecia micacea. Next base: position 8,714,381 of record OU611781.1, read on the forward strand.
TCCTAAATAGTAAATATATCCTAAATATGCACTAAGATAATTTATGATACACCTCTAAGGTTAGCTGAACAAGCCATCTGATCGTATGCAGCGCAAAAGCGACGTGACTTTCACGCACGAGTTGGTTGTCCGTCACTTCAGAACTGTAATGTGGTAGGAGACAACTCAACCACTGTAATCATGATAATTATGCAAAGTGAATGAAGCTCTATAGGTTTGTTAAAACGTTTATAAAAGTTATCAAGAAAGGATGAAAGCTAATTATGGAATCTGGCTGACTTTTGCCTAAGTTATTATAATGCAGTTAGTTGGGTTTGATATTTAATAAGTTTATGTTGGTTGTGATAGCAAGGACAACTTAAATTCAAGGAAGTGTGAATTTTGCCCTGTCTTTTTTGAGAAATACTAAGCCGAGATAATGTCGTAATTAATCATTTGTCGTGATATTATTTGATTCACAGTAACAGAAATTAAATTTTCTTGTTTTATTATTTATGAATCATACATTCCAATATTAGGTAAGTACTCCAAAATATGTATAGGTAAATCACTATTGAGGCTTTACATTTTTGAATAAAATTCGCTGAGAATGGCCCCAACTCTCAAGATCTTTTCTCTCAATATTTTTAACTCAATTATTCGTTTTTAGTCTGGAGGCTGTTTTGCTTGGTTTTACGTCGCCCGTGACGACTTTTGTGTTTATACAAGGAAGACAGTTTAACATAAATGCTCTTCGAAGAATGGAGGCCCGCTGTGATAGGAACAGCAATGCAGTAAACTGTCATTGCGAAGAAACGAGCTACGCATTTTAGCGTAAGCGGTCATAGATAGTTTTAGCAGTGAATAGTGAAGAGCAACAGCAATGCAGCTTAACATCGTGTAAATGTATAGGCGTAAACTTACCCTATGGCAAAGATTGCATATCGAAAAGTCCCGAGGAGCCTTCAAAGGCATGGGTTCACCCAAAGGCAACACAGAGCTCAGATATCTTCTGAGTGTCATTCGTTCTGAGCACGATGTTTTTTTGAGTGTTCCATTCCTTGAAGATCCTCTAAACTGTTTGGATTTTTTTACACCCATCGTTCAAATGTTTAACCGTTAGTCGCAAGTTTAGCCACGATTCTGCCATGAGCTTGAAACTAGACAAGTTTCAGAGACAGGCCGACTGTCCTACCTTAAGAGGACTACATGACCTAAAGCGCGGTCTTTGTCGCACTGCATAGAAAAGAAAGAGAAGCGCGATGCCACAACGCTGGTAATTTATTGCAAAATATGAAGCAATTATCGATTTACGAAAAATCTAGTGTTTGGACAAAAAAACTAAAACACTAAGTATAGTTTTAGTATGTTGCTTGTAGAATAATCTGACAAAAAATCATAATGATTATATGTATATTAGTATGAATTTTGTTGTAAAAAAAAAGTTTTTAGAGGTATCTTCATGATTTTTTTCTATCGTACCAAATAAGTTGTATTATGTTTTCAACACACTATCTTCCTAGCATTTATCCTGAAGAATATCATATATTTTTTTGAGTTTTTTTACTGTAGTTTATCATATACTTTTATTGTTTCTAAAACTTGCGTTTTTTGCGTTTAGGTCCTGTAAGCCCCTTAATATGATTTAATAAAGGTACAACTAGAACTAAAATGGGGTTAGACTGACCACGTCTGCCGTATGTCTGATGAGCCGTAGGCCAAAGTTAGTACGCAGTGGGCCCCTGATACATCGACGCAACGCCGCAGTAGACCACGAAGGGAATGGCGGGACGAGCTAGTCAAAATGAAATTAAAAAACTATTAGTGGATTAGGCCATCCGTTTTGCAAATAATGGGTTGGAAGCAAAGACTACCTCTAAATTACCTAGCTTAAAATGTGGAACAAGATCGAGTTCCCTAAACCGCCCCACCTATTCGCGAAGCATCCGGCCGCCAGCTTATCTAACCGATATCTTAGATCTGGCGACCGATCGACAGTTGGTTCAACTTGCCAGGCGGCAAGATTATGTCCTCCTGAGTGAGTTTAAATAAACCTATTCAGAGTAAGAGCGGGCGGGCTTTTCTTAACCTGATCTGATTCATGCGTAACTGCGTGAGCCAGCGCAGTGCGTCGATACTATGATGGACGTAGAAGATTTTGATTTTGGGCTAGTAAGCTATATTATCTATAAGTAGTAAGAATTAGATCGGAAGATTTCACAAAAAATAACTTGAATGCGTGTTTTGGATCTTGTGTCCACATACATGCATAACTGTGCCTATATTAAACTTTTTGAGTTCTCACTACTAGCCTGAATGTATCCTAAATTAGTCACCCAAACAGGAAGATTCTGCATATAGGTTACCCTTATCAAGATGTAATGTGATCTATCTATGATTCTTAATCACACTAATATTATAAAAGTTTGTGAGTGTGTTTGTATGTTTGTTCTTCACGCACAAACGGCTGAACGGATTTGGATGAAATTTGGCACACAGATAGTTTATAACCAGGATTAACACATAGGATACTTTTTATCCCGATATTCCCACAGGATCGAAACTTATGCGGGTGAAACCGCAGGGCGCTGTCCAAAAATAAGTTGTTTTATGTAATAGGAGGACCAATTCAATGGCAATTATTCCACAAAAACAACGCTATTTGGAGTAGCCGTGTGATAAAGTTTTACTTGCAGTTAAAATGCAACTGTATTATTTTAATGCTCACTTAGCATACATTTGAGATGCAGTCTAGTTAAGACTCTCTGCTAACGAATGGCCACAAGATTCTTAAATGTCATCTGTAATGTCCTCAACTTTTCAGTTATGTTTTTATATTTAGCGACGCATACACCGCATCTATCTACTTTATCGTAGATTGACATCTTAAGTATTGTTAAAGTCGAGTGTCCAGATTTACGGCGTAACTTTCCGAATAGAACGTGATTAATTTGTCTAGTAGCGTGATATCTTACTAACGTTTCATAGTTTTCTGATGCCGACGCGTCGCGCAGTCGAGTCGTCGTAAACAGCACGGATGGGTTTTAATTTTTTTTTTTTTGTTTTTTGCTCCAAGTTCAAGAATAGTTTAGCAAGGTAAAACCAAGTGTTTTTGAATGAACCAGCAATTAGATTGTGAATCATATCTTGCGTTTGGTGCTGATGTTCAATTATTCCACTTGGCTGACTACCTGCGCACTGGAATTCTTTTGTTATTACAACAACTAAGCTCTCCAAGTTATTGATAATCCGGATGGATTACTTTTGAGACGATTTGGGATTAATACGCCGTGGTCCCAGATTTTCTATTTTGATTGAGTAATACGTAATTGCTAGTAAGAGATTTAATTTAAATAATTAAACTTATTAAAAAAAACACTTTTAATTAGGTACTTTAATATCTTGTTTCATGCGATATTGCGATAGTAGGTACTATTAGCATAATAAAATATTACTATAGAAGCAGCATCTAGTAGTTTTTTGATGTGCTCTAAATAACTAACTATAAATACAAAAAAACATAATATAATGATGAATTAAAAAAAGCAGGTGTTCCCTACATCTGATTTTTTTACGCGATTTCAGGTTTGGTCCCATAGTAAAAGTTGTTCATAATGATGAGTAGGTACAAAGACCCCTTAAGAGGATAACGGTGATTATAATTTCACCCTGTATAGACGGATTTGCAAAATTCTCACATTTTTTAATGGATAAGGTATGCTTCAGGGGTGGTCCCATATAAATTTTATGAACTTTGCTTGGGTAGTAATTTTTGAGTTAGCTTCAAAAATACGATTTTTTTCCACTTAGTTTATATTGATGATGTTTTAATAGCTTCCTGTCACTGATATTCACATAGCAAGTATATTAATTTGTGTGGGGTAGGTACTTACAACTAAACAGTGAAAAATAAAAACTTTTTTTACAAAAAAAACAACCAAATTCATTAAAAAACACTACAAAGTGTAAAATAACTTTTATTTCAGAACTCAGTGTCAAAAAACGAAAATGCTGAACCAACGACACTGACTCCCGAAATTAAAGTTATTTTTATCTTTGTAGTTTGTTTTTTGGAAGTTGGTTGTTTTTTTTTTTTTTTCTTTTATCCCAAGAACTCTGAACCTACTGTAATTAGATTATTTTATGCAGATTGAATCACAAAATGTGATTTCAAGGCACAACTGCAAGTAGGTATGACAAATAAGCAAAGTGGTCAAAGGAACCAAGAACTTTTTGTACAAAACTTGAAAACTCAATTTTAAGTTTGTTGAAAAATCAATTACCTACTGCTTTATTTGAAACATATGTCTCACCTCACAGAACTATTTCTCAGTGTGGCGATTAGGTTATCACATTACCTAATTGAAACCACGTATTCTACATCACGTATTTTAAATATACACAATTAAAATGATTCATAACAATTAGCATTCTAGCCGTGGTACCTAATATGGAAACCATAAAAATGAATCGCCGAAATGTATGTACGCGCATAACTTCCGAAAGACTGCACCAAATTGGATAACACAGAGCACTTTATATTGGATAATTCTTTTTTTTGTCCTCGGTATTGTCAGGACAAGGTTTATATGAAAGAACATTTCAGAAATTCGAAAAAAAAACTTTTTTTAATTCCTATTTTTTGTAAAATTGTCTATTTTATTTTTTTAACAGACTAATAGCAACTTTTAATAACCGCTGTACTGTTTAATGTCATAACCTTATCACCACTCTGTATATGGAATAATTATGTTTTAACCCAGATGTTACTGAAACTATTTTTTCCAGGAAATCCAGGAAAAGATGATCCATTAAAACGTCCATCGTAATATAGGGGTCGTATGCATGTCGTACGTATGCATTTTTGGGTCTTTTAAAAGGCCTGTCCCAGTATCTGGTATATTTATGTTTAAAAAATTGCTTATTTTTTTTTTTTTTTTGTTTAACTTTCCATATTGAAAAGGTTGACCCTCTTGTATGGCAAAATCTTCTAATTACTAAACTGTATACACAGCATAACACAGGATCCCTCACACAGGAAGAGGCCTGTGTCCCAGCAACGGGAATGTTAAAGGCTGATTATGCATTCTTATTGATTAGAAATTACTGGTGCACTTTATTAAAAACGCATCAGGTGATACGTTCTTTATGTTTTGTTTGACCAAGAAAAATAACAAAGAACTCTTTCATGTTTCATGTATGATCTATGGTATGTTATGGTCAAACATACTGCAGATCAGCAGCATTACATAGGAAAGTTACCAATACGTGCATGATAATTACATCAACATCTATGACTATGTGTAAGTATAATAATCAGTCTACAATGTGCCCAGGGCTGGGAAACTGGCCTGCCTTTGGGAAGTGTGGTGATACATCCCACCGTCCTGTGTAATCCCCGAAGGGTTAGCTAGAGGTTTACCTATAGTACACCCACATATTGCCAGTTATGTTTAAGCCATTTATATGGTAAATAAAAGAGGGTGAGCCTATTTCCAAAACTGGGCATAAATCCAGACTCTGGGATGCTACTGAGAAATTATAAGTTAAATCATTTTATATTGATCGCTTCATGAATTATGAATTTTAATGATGATTATAAAATAGTTTTTTTTTTCAAGATTCGGGTACATATTAAGGTGTAATATTTTCTAAACTCATTGATTTTTTGTGTGGATGGCTACTAATGTACATATTATACCTAGTTGGTAGTAGTAACAGGCAGTGTTCATGCAATTAGTAAAATGTGAAGGTACATGCTATAAGTAAACTCACAATATATTAGTTGTTGATTCCATAACAAAGAATAAAATCTGGTATTTAATATTTCTTCAAATAAAAATTACAAGATAAGAAGTTGTTCAGCTTTGTTTCACTTATTGCTTGTATCACAGAAATAATTGAACATATCATAATTATGCCATGTGAATATCACTTAGAACTACTTACCTAAAGTTTTAGGACATGTCCTTAGCGGCACAAAAAATAAAATAGGTTGAATAAAAATTAATTAAATATAAACTACGAGACAAGCTTTTTGATAGAACAATAAATTAGCAAGACATTAAAATCAAAATTATATTGATAAAATATAAAAACTTCCAGGCCCAACCATTGAGTTATAAGGAAAAGGTAAATAAACTGTAGATAGTCAACAAGAAATAGTATCATTCAAATCAACGGTTTAGTAATAAAAGTAAACCAATAAAATTTACCTCGCCATCCGTGTCATAATAAATAAGCGCTCGGCGAGTCAAAACCAGCCATCGTTCCTTGTAGTTGACCGGTGTAAATAGCTTTTTATTTTGAGACCTCTTGACCATAAACGTTTGCAGTATTACTTCATCATCATCCTTTCCAGCCATTTTAAGCCTACAGCATAACAGAGAAACCTTAATTTTAGATTAAACACTCCTGAAACACCGGTAAGACCACTTTTAAAACACGTAAAACCATACATACCTTTAAACATCCAAATCCATCAGAATTAGATGAGTATCAGTATTGAACAGAAAAATATGTTGACGATATTTTTTTATTAGTCTTAATTACATTTACTGATTCGTCATCAATACACAACACATTAAAATCAAACAAAAATTACATTCCTTTGCTATTTTCACTTTTTCGGGCTAAAAATATTATTCCAAAACCCGAAGTACGAAGAATGAAATTAAATGAGTAATGAATGAAAATGAATGAATGAAACTGTTTTGACAGCTACGTATGGACTATAAATGAACCTTAGAGCTATGAAATGAACTAACTAACAAAGACGTGCACGAAACCGGTTAACCCGGTATATATGTTCTGTGTGCACGAAGTAGGGTATATATGTTCTGTGGCACGAAGACTACAGTATTTATGTCATTGACATTTATGTACAGACGCCAGCACATCAACCTACTACAATCTGTCAGATTTCTGTAATAGATTTTCAACTTTATCGCTGAAGCATAAGGTTCAATGTTGATTGGGAAAATTTGACAGTTAGGTGTAGGTTGATGTGCTGGCGTCTGTACACACGACGACATAACAAGCTATCATTGTCATAAGCATCAATCGGTTTAGTTATTTTCGAGTAAAAATAAAAATGGGAATTTGGAAAAGGATTTCAGGATAGACTTTATTTTAATAAAATGGAACAAATGACTTAGGGAACAATGTATTAAACGAATATTTGGTATTACCCCCCTAACCCTGATGACAGCTTGTAATCGATTCTTCATCGATCTAACCAACATTTTACGGTGTGTTGAGGAATTCTGTACCACTCATCTAACAACGCTCTCATGAGCTCAACGATATTGGAAGGTACAGGATTTTGGGCAACTTACTCCTCATTGAAGCTGGTCCTGTAAATGCTCGATGGGATAAATGGGATACATACCCAACTGTTTCAGTGAAACACCACTGCGCAAAACGCTGTACTGCCACGGCACCTATATACCCCACCCCTCCTGCCACTGCCATGTAGACACATTCTGCACTCATCACGGATGACTCACAGAGTACATTTTTTATATAGGGGATGACTGTAGAATGTGTTTACAACAAACTGCTACGTCCAAGAATTTGCACGCTAACTGTGACATCTGAAGTGAGCAAGTGGCAGATTTTATTCCCATTCTGGTTTCAGTTTCTGAATTTTCCGGATTATACACTCGTGCTGGATTCAGAATGGCATTCAGCTTGTACAGACGCCAGCACATCAAGCTACTACAATCTGTCAAATTTCTTTAATAGATTTTCAACTTTATCGCAAAAGCATAAGGTTCAAAGTTGATTGGTAAAATTTGACAGTTTCGGGTAGCTTGATGTGCTGGGGCGTCTGTACAATGTACGCCCGGCCTTAGTACTTTTTTTGCAGTCATTCATATTTTCATCATTCACTTCACTCACTTCTTCTTCATAGTATTTACTAATTCCATGGTCCCCGACCATCCACTGCTTTTTTTTTTTCTTCGCCCTTCTCGGGCAAGCTAAGGTCTTGGACCATACCGCCTCGTCTTCAGCCTTCTTGACTAAAAGTAAGGCCAGCCTCGTCTTCAGTTTCATCCTTCTAGTTCAAAAGTAAGTAAGGCCGAAGCCTCGTCTTCAGTTTCATCCTTCTTGTCCAAAAGTAAATAAGGCCACCGCACAGCCTCGTCTAGTAGTTTATCCCTTTTTCCATCCACTGCATAGTGCAAGCGCTGACAACAGTGACAACAAACAAAGAAAGTGTGACAGTCACACTGACAGTCAAATGTCAACAGTGAAGTTTATCTGTCAAAAAGTACTCTGTCTGTGCGTTTATTGAATTTGTTTTGTGCAGTAATTTAGACAAAGAGTATAATAACTATAATTTAGATGCGAACCCTTTAGGGTATATATATTTTCTGTGGATGCGAAGACCTTAAGCCATTTTTAACAACTACGACAATCTTTAGTAATACAGTTAATTTGGTTTTACTAGGTGTGTTATAACTTGCCGCAACCATGTCTTCCGAGACAGCACAAGTTAGTTCATTACCATTGCCCCCCATGCAATATATAAACTTCTATACTGATGAAAATGTTCGAAGAAATAGAGCACCTTTACCACCGCGACCTATTCACGATTCATATTCGATGTTTGGCCATACTTTCAATGCGGATGATACGATAATCAGGTCATTGGAAAGTCAGGTAACAATCTCTTGTGCAACAATGAATACCATTTATCTAAATAAACAAATGTAAAATTAATTTTATGCTTGTAGGGATTTCGGCGGCTATATCCTATGCATTTTGAAAGAAGAAGAGAACTGAAGAAACTAAACCACTCTTTACTTGTCAACTTTTTAGATCTATTAGATTTGTTGGTCCATTGTCCTGACTCTCCTAAAAGAGCAGAAAAAGTTGAGGATCTTAGTTTGTTGTTCATACACATTCATCATTTATTAAATGAGTTTAGACCCCATCAAGCTAGAGAAACTTTGAGAGTAATGATGGAATTGCAGAAGCGCCAACGTGTTGAGACTGCTACACGGTAATATGATTTTTAATATACATCATTTACATAATATAATATGTAGGTATAATCAAATATTTTGTTATGTAACACATTATCTTTCAGGTTTAAGAAACACTTGGACAAAGTACAAGACATATTGCAAAGTGCTCTACAAAGTTTACCAGACCAAAATGAATTAGAAGCCAACTTTAAGGTCCCTGTTGAAATACTTGAACATATGGATTGCAGTACCAATGATGTGTCAAATCCTGATCCATGCTATGAGCTAGATCGCCTCATGTGTAATGTTGTTGATAATATGAGATAAATTCCTAATAGGTAATAGTAATAATTTCCTTGTTATTGGAAATATTATTTTGTATGTATTTTTCTTAGTAGAAGTGCTTAAAGTTGCTCTCAAAAGATGACTGGATCATTCATACAGGTTTGGCAAAGATAGTGATCTAGCAAACACTTTGTGGGACACTAAATTCCCCAAGACGTATTGTGATATGTGATAGCTGAATATACAGCATTTCAACCCCTTAATGTTGGACCACTATTTATGCCACAAACTGTATACAGAGTGCGGACATAAATACGACAATAATATCAAACTAATGTCATTCCCAGTCTACAAACAAAAACTTAATGAAATCCATAAAATCCAAATAGTCACTATAAATATTTGGCTCATTATTAAAACCCACAGTCCACCCATAACTACAACCTAAATTTTATTGTTTGAAAAAAAAATCTAGTTGGGTGGATCTGTCAACCTAATATCCACTCTGATGTCGCGAAATCTCCTAAAGATCAGTAACAATAGGAAAGGTAATTTAACTCAGGGCAGATGATAAAGTAACATCAAAATAGTCTGCCTTTCTTTCTTGTATTTAGAATTTACTAGCTAGTAGTTGCCCTAGCTAGATCATAAATACACTTCTGGACTCCTAAATTGAGCCACCATGCATTTGTAAGGTATAAAGAACTAAAACATCAAAATAATGATAAATCAAAGAATAAGTTTTCATGCAGCTTTGAAGCTGAAATACTGGCTATTATTTTGGTGTCATAATTGTTCCGAATTTGAATTCACAACCATTTAAAAAAAATTATAGACCTATTATAGACCTATAGGCATAGTACTATTAAGTATTCTGTGCTATAGGGCTTGATTTAGGAGTCCAGAAGTGTATTTTTACTTAAGAATAATATGTTTTAGAGGAATCAGTAAATATTCATGCTAAATTAGGTAGTAAGTTAATGATATAGTAAATAAAACAATACTTCTATAAAAAAAGTGTTTTATTCCTGAAGTGAATTCCACAAGTATTCTGTAATTAAAAACCATTGTAGGAGTCTTCTTGGTCATCAAAAAGGAGTTCAACAAAAATCTGTAAGAAGAGTCAATGAAGTTCCTGCTGGCACTGTATAAAAGAGAAAAAAATATTAATAGTTACTTACGGTATCATGATGTCTCCACACACGATGTCAGCATAGAGAAGATTCTTGGACGACTATAATCCTAAATTAATTCTAATACTTACAAAGTGACGACGCGTTTAATACTAATCAGTAGCTTTTATAAGACAACTGCTAAATTAATAATTAAGTCTTAATAACAATGCTACTTACCATGCTGCACAACTACTCAAAAATGTTGCGAGTGGCTACTGGAACTGAAAAAGGTGGATTCCATTGTTGATGATGAAAATTCAAATGTTGGACTGCTGCATCTATTATAAAAGAGATAACCTATGCAACCATTAAACAGAAATAACTGCAAACGAAAATCAACCCACAATACCTACAGCTCAACTAAAATATTATCCTTCTAAAAACTGCATTTTCGTCAATATCTGCACTTGCAATAGGGCCAGAGGATCAACAAATCGGTGGAACATAACAACTGCCTAAACAACCACAAAGAAACGCCAGGGAGTCCAACCGCACATTGTAGCCTAAACTGTAATGTTCAAATGTGTTACATGAGCAAATTCTTGGTTTTTTGTTGTTTCTGCCATTGTAACACTTGAAAGTTGAATAGAAATTCTCAAGTTTTCTATAAAGCTTTAGGAGCAAATAATTAACTCTACTATAATTCTTTTAAATTGAAATCATTGTCATTTTGAGTGAATATTTCAGAAACTACTATGTTTAGTAGTTGTTACGCCTTCGGAAGGGCGCTCCATTATTTCTGAAGTCACGTCTACCATATCCCCCTCGTCCACCCCTGCCTCCAGAGTTATTTCCAGAGAACCTTCCATTATTATTCAGTCTTGAGCTGTATTTGCCAGAGGGTGGTGTGTACATTTTGATATTCCTATCACCACTGCGTGACCTTTTCTCAGGAGATTCTTTGTCATGTTCATTGTCAAATGTGATAGGGCGATGTCTTTTGTTTACTGGTGATTGTTTCTTATCGTCAGTGTCAGCAGAGTGTTTTTCCTGAAAAGAAAATTCATCATCATCAATTTGGGTTACTTTCAGACATTGGTTTAAACTAGAATGTAATATAAAACTGCAGATCCCATTTTAGCTTGATAAATAATATATTAAGACAATACATACCCCTTTTTCAGATTTCTTGGATTGGAATGACAGTTGAACTTTACTTTTAAAGCTGGGTGGAGTGCGGAACAAATCTCTTATCAGTGTATTGATATTAGAAGTAGTCTTCAGAGCCGCTATTTTCAACTTGTTTTCTTCTGAATTTGCATCTTCGCCTTTTTGGCCCTGTAAAATTAAATTTGTTAAGTCCAAGTGCAGTTAATAAATATCACAGCAATGTATTGTTGTAATTTAAAATTATAATTATGGGATTCATACTTTTGTCACTTCCTTCAATTTCTTTATATATCCTTGTGTTAGTCGTGCAGTATATTGTAAACGCAGACGTAAGGCTTTTATTTTCGTGCCATCAGCAGCCAGTGCCTCTGGTGCCTTACGACACAGTGAGTGTAGGGCAAACAATGCACACTCTACATGGGAAAATTGAAGTGACGGTGTGGTCTTTGACTCTTCTGTCTTCTCTTCAGATTTTTCACCCTCAGTTATTTCTTCAACTGGTGCTTCTGGCAAGTATTTCTAAATAACAAATAAAACAATTAATAAATTATCTCCTGCAAAAATAACAATAAAAAAGTGTTTCAAAACAATGTTGTTTTGAAGGCTATCTCTTTCATGGCCCATATGTGATTGATTTGACTTACCATTAGCAACTCATACACTGCATCAATTTTTTGCTGTGGATTTTCAAGTTCTCCACAATGTTCTGTGATCTCTGCAAATATCTTTAAAAGTTCTAGTTTTGAGTCTGTACCCCCTTCTGGTGTAGTTAGATTGTCCCATCCTGGGAGCACATGGTCACAGAAGAAGTTGACGAATTGGGTGGAGTCAACTAGTGCCTGTGAACATAGAATGAAAAAAAATGTTGTTTACACAAGCATAGATTAACATCTACATTGTAAAATGTAAAAAAGTGTAAGGTAGGAATACAGTTTGTAACAGAAGATGCAGTTTATTGTAATCAAACGAAAAAATAGTTATCTGTTAACATTACAAAAATCTTAAATCTCGCAAAAGATTTATGGTTTGTAGAAGTTCCATTTAAGCAGTTATGTATTGGCTGGGTTTACACAAAATGGAACCAAATATTTATTTATTCACATCGACAACACTACTAACAAAAAGCCTTAATTACAATATACAAGCCGACACTAAAAAAAAATATTACATACAAGTATATAATAAAAAATATACGCAAAATATGTGCATTGACGTGGAGTTGCGGACAGCAGCCCATATTACATAATTATAGTAAAAAATAAAAGAAAAAGGGAGGAGCTCATTAGGCATCCAAAAATCCTCTGCATCGCTGTCAATGGGATAAGTGGATGGATAAATTATTTTGAATTGAATTTTATTGCTTGCATAGGTAACAACTTTATCACCAAAAGGATAAGGAGTATGCTATAAGGTGATTATCTATTAAATTAAATAGTGACTTACCGAGAACAATGGCAATGCATGTTGGGAGCACTGTATAACTCTGTCCACATATTCAGGATCTTCTGGGTGCCAGTCATCAGGTGTAAATGCAAGAGCAGCAACAATTTGTACCAGTTCCTTTTTGCCTGCTGGTGTCTTCCCTAACTTTGACCATGTCAACAACTCCATTATATGCTCAAATTCCTCAGCTACAACATCCTGTAGCTAAAAGGAATACAACTGTTATACCCTATTGGATTATGAATGGTAAAGATTTGTTATTGTTGAAATAATTTTGTTACTCAGTAATACCTTAAAACATCAAAATCAAAATATTTTTATTTCACATAAGTACAAGAAACTGCATGGTTACCTACTCTTTTAAAAATAATTGGCTTTTACAATGTTTTCAAATTACAGTAGGTATGGGAGGACAGCGTAGGCCTGTCAACAAGTACCAGGTACTTGATAAAATAAAAAATGGTCTACAGATCTAAAATCTACAAGGCTTACAAAGTCCTCACATTTACAAAATAAGAATGTATCAAAAGGATAAATAAATTATAAAAATCTACCAAAGTAGTTCAATAAATCTACACCAAATAGATAATAGAAATATGAAATAGCTGAACATCTACAAAAGCATGTTCACCTATTTCTTATTTGGTAGCAACTTCTCATTTGGTAATATGACGGATATTAGATTTATATCTCACCTCCAAAAGTTTCCTGCATTCAGCGATAATCAATTCTTCAGCCTCCTTAGTGATAACTTCTCTGCCTAGTTGCTTTACTTTAGATGCCAAAAACTTAATGCATCTCTCTCTGACAATCTCATTAGTAACTTCACTGTCTGCGTTCTGGTGTATTTGTGAAAACATACCCGTTAGTGCACCTTTTGGGTCTATCTTCAAAATAGTCAATAAGGAGTTAGAGACTACATTTATCTCAGTTGTGTCATCAGACTGTAATAGCTGCGCTAAAATATCTGCAATTCTTTGGGTATGCTCTTTGTGATCTTTGCACAATGTTGGCAAGTCCTTGATAGCTTGTTTACGGATCTGTAAAAAAAGTGAAAATGATCACATTGAAAACATATCTAGAGGTAATATCTGTGGTCTCGGAAGTATGTGCCAATACCACTTCGCCATTTAGATGAAATTATTTACAGACAATAACAATATAATAACCAGATTAAGACTTACAGCAACGTCATCATCCTCACACAAATCGAATTGAGCTTCAATGGCTTGATCAGCTAAAGTAGGAAAGCTGTTGAAGAATTTCGCAATAAACTGTGACGCCAGACGTTTTTCCTTGTCGGATCCCTTGACAGCGGCTAGTATTTCTAAGTATTCCTTTTCGTGCTAAAATATTAAGGCACAATTATGTTAAATACAAGGTAATTAAATAAGTTTAAAGGGGCGAAGTATTTTTTTGGGCGTAAAAATTAGGTTACCTTAGAAATGTCATCTTTGGCGTCGGCTAACACACCATAATTTTGGTACAATTTTTCAATATTATCTGTTGACATATCTGCTTTTTATAGAACCAGTTTGTATAAATTGTAATAAAAACGCTTTCTAATCAGCTTTATGCACTTGATTACACTGAAATCTGTAAATCCCACGAGACGAAAACGAGCTACCTCCGCGTACGATTACGACCATAGACAATAATGACACCACAGAGTACTTTTTGATAGAATGACACCCTCTAGACCCTAACCAGTGTTACCATTTTACCTTATCCTTTTCAGTAATTTACCAGTCCATTGACAAGGTGTTCATATCAGTCGTATCAGAGAAGTTGCTTACAGACGACCCAACTCGTGGCCCGATCGGACCAACCCAACTTTTTTTCTTCACTTTTTTGTAAGCGAATGAAATGCACTGCACGTTGTTTAAAATAGTACATACGTAATATACTTAAATTAACGTAACATTGGAAACTGCTATAAGACAGAGTGGAAATTTATTTCGAGTCGCCGACCGTGCCAAGTTCAAAACGTACAGACGCCAGCACATCAACCTTCTACAATCTGTCAGATTTCTGTAATATATTTTCAACTTTATCGCAAAAGCATAAGGTTCAATGTTGATTGTGAAAGTTTGACAGTTAGGGGTAGGTTGATGTGCTGGCGTCTGTACATACACTTTTTTTCTTCAGCTTTCAGTTAACCGCTTTGATATGATGACTTGTATTATGGACTCGGCAAACTATGTAGATATTCTGCAATTTAAACAAGGTCTGGAGCGGCATGTGTGTGTACATACCTTTCCTTGGTTTCTCAAAATCCGACTAAGTACTATAGACAAACCGCTTAATTGAGTCCTCGCTTGCGGGGTATAGGGGCGCGGGGGTAGGACGAGAACCCAATTTGTAATGTTCCTTGTGGTTTATTTTCTTCGTATTTCAGAGGAATACTATCAGAACTAATTTTTCATTTTTATCAAACGACTTGGCTGGCTTGGACGTTCAACATATCCTGTCAAAACCGCAGTTTTTGTTGCTCGCACACAAACTTTATTTATTGCTCCTGTCGGATTATTAAAATATTCGGGAATACTTATTTAAAAAATAATATTCGAATCAGACAAATAATTATGTCGCTCATTTGGAGAAACATCGACGTAAATGCATTTTTTTCCAAAAATGCGTAAGACAAAGCACTTAGAAAGCGTTATGTTAGGAGAAACAAAGACGTAAAAAAAGTAAAGTAGCAGTTACGTCGATGTTTCTCCAAATGAGCGGTGTGTTATTGTTTACTTTATCAGTCGTAGATCGACGTAGACGATTTCCCGCGATACGGGGCTCCGTCGACATAGGATCCAAAAGCGAACGAATGAGAACTGGTTTTGGCCTAGTCGAAACTAGTTCATCCTAAAATCGGGTTTGGCCGGTAACATATTTCACACTTTAACGGATTGTACCCGGTAATTTGCAGATTACCTAGTTAATGCGCATACTAACGTATTCCGTATTCAAATGGTAACATATTATGTTACCATAAACATATACATTTGCACATGTGCACACATATGCGAGGCTTGAACACTGCCACATTGTACGAGACGGGCACACTCCCAATCAGAGGTTGTTCCTTTCCACAGAGTACTCTATAATATACTGATAACTTCTCTTCTTAGGCTGCGATATACTGATTCATTTCAACACCATTCCTTTCGTACGTCTAGGTATTGGTATTTTGTTTTCTGACTGTAACTAAGGGCTAATTTTTCCAACGCCAAATAATTTTATCCGAGGAATATTTTTGAATTTTTGACAGTTCTTCCAAATAAAATCTGTCAGACGTCAATTTTATTCTGCGAATAAAAATTATATAGCACATGAAGCCAGCGTCGAAGCAAGGGTCATGAGCGCCTCAGGCAAGGTTTGAATTTTGCGCCCCCCAAGTCCCCAATACTTATTTATTTATTTTCTAGGAAGAGGAACGACACAATAACTTTGAAAGTGTAATTTGAGTTATCTATTCTATAGGTCGGAAAGCAAACAATAGGTACGGTGAAATGGGGTTAGTTTGATTCTACGGGTTTACTTTGATAACAACTTTCGACTTATGAAAAACTTAACTTAACTTAAATTTTATTACACATAAATATACCTATACATTTGAACAAAAAAATCAGTTACAATTGTATTTATTAAATATTAAAGAAACCCCATCATCTTAAAACAACTGAAGCACAAAAAATTGTGGACCGATATTTCTTAGTTTTTTTCTTTGATAAGGGGTTACTATCAAAATACGTACCAAAAACTAGTGCGATCAAAGTATCCCCGATGTCAGTATGAAGCTGATCACGATGATTATTATTATTTTTTTCTCAAAAAGGAGTGTTTAAAAATATTACTTTAATGTAAACATATACAACCCATAAAACCGATGTTACATTTATTTTTGTTAATTTTTCAGCCTTCTTAGTACAGAAATATTTAACCTCGAATTTTAAAATTGATCAAAATTTATCAATGTAACCCCATTTTACGGTACAAGAAAAGTTCGTCCATTCACATTTACACAGTAATTAAATTTTTCTTAAAAGTATTGGTACCTACCTTCTTGCTTTTTACCGCGGATAGGTTGGGTTTTGTTTTGTCTATTCCTAAGGAAAAGATACTTTGCCCACTTTTGCAGAACGTTTACAAGATGTAAATGCTTAGAAAAACAGAAATAGGAGTTACCTACTTTGTCGAGTTATGCAGAAAAACTCAAGAACAATAATCTAAGTAATGTAGGTACCTATAACAATGGTTTGATTGTCTTTTGATAATCCAAACAGGAATATTATTACCTATTATGACCTATTTATGTATTTGTGTACCTAGTTTTAATAGTTTTTTTTTTATCATAGTTCCTCTCAACCAAAGCACCTGCCATCTAATCTCTTCACCATCCTTGGTTGACTGGTAGAGTCGTAGAGAATGCCTAAGGCATTAAGTCAGTCTTTTTACCTTTTTGTGCGAAAAGTTTAAATAAATAAATATTAGGTACCTACTTAGTTATTTTGTATGCAGGAAAACTGGCTCAAAAACTTGACTTGACTCAAAAATTATGTTATTTGCAATAACATAATTTTTGAGTCAAGTTATTGCACCATCTCGATGGGTTCGGTTTTTTACAGAAATGGGAGCAGTGGTGGCCCAGTGCAACTTACGAGTTGTAGGTCGTGAGTCCGATGTTCGATCTCAAGCACGCACTTTACTTTATGTAGGTAATTAAATTATTTCATTACCACTGTCCTCAAAACGATGAAAGAAAACATCTTGAGGAAACCGGCATGTCCTAGAATAAAAACATCCAAGACATGTGACATCCTCCAACCCGCACTTGGCCCGTCTGGTGGATTACGGCACTTCTCACAGAGAGGAGGCCTGTCCAACAGTGAGAACATTATAGGCTGATTAGGTACGTGATACAGAAATAGGAGAACTTTGTTGACTTATGCAGAAAAGAGCTTGTTTTACAATTTCGAACATTTGTATTATGAAATACTTGGGTTTCGGAATTTAGTCTTAACCATAGCCCTTCGAACCTAACGTTACAACAAAATCTGAGTTACTCGTACTTCGTCCGTATCTAAGGTTATTTTAAGTAATCTCGTTTGTGGTTTCAGTATAGTATAAAGTAATTCTACTAATAAAATAAGTAAATCATACAGGCTCATCAACAGCTTGAGGGGGTTGTGACCCGTGACCAGGTCAACCAATCACTACTTAGGTGTTATGATTACCAAAATAACCAACAAATACAGCACACCCACACTGTTTATCATTGATCTACCACCGTTCAGCTCGATACGATGCATATCTAATATTATTATGATGACAAGACGCAGGTCTTATCATCATAATAATATTAGATAGGTATCCTTAGCCATCTCCTTTTATTTCAAAAAGGATATATCACACACAACCACTGTTGAAACCTGTCTGAAACTATTACCTACAGATCTATTATTTCCAGTTTTAGTGGACCTCGTGATGAATGAAAACAAATTAGAATCGGGTTTAAGTAAGTACCTATTCAGATTAGCAAATCAAAGCACTCAATTCATAAGTGCCCGTTTTCAGATCCATTTTTTTTCCGTTTTCATCGCATTATATTTTCGCTTTGGAAAACAGGTACAGTCCGATAATTTAATTGAATTACTGTTTCCGAAAATAATTCCGTCTGGTTTTTGACTTAGCGCAGAAATTGGATTAAATCGATTGAATTACTTACTAAGTGATTTATGGAAAAAACGTTACAGAATATCAGAGGCTAAGTTACCTAGGCTATCTTGTTAGATTGTCTATTGCCATGTTTAATTACTTAATTATGATAAGGCACTTGAAAAAAGACAATAAATAATGTTTTGTGTACTTTAAAACGATTGGCTACGAAATAAAAATCTATTGCTACGAGATTGCTACGCGTGGCTACGCGGTTACGATACGAATTTTTTTTTGTTTCGAAATGTTTTAGTAATGAATTTATGATTTTGGCTTTCTTGTGTTATTATCAGTCCTCAGCTGGATATGTAATATAGTTCCTTAAAGTTTTTACAATCGTTATAATAATAACGAGAGATTATATAACCTACCTTTATTAACCGAATACCTACATAAATCTGACAATGGAATATCGAGGGCCTTATACGAGGTAAACTATTTCTTCGTATATGGAAATTAATATTCCAGCTAAAATAACACTTATCTATTTCTTTGTTGTTGTTTTGTAATAATTTATAACTAAATAATTTGTAATCTGGTGAAATTTTACCTACCTGAAACAAAAATTATTTGGTTTGATTAATAATAATTCTGTTTAAAACTGTTGAAATTCTCTTCATTGAATAAAAAAATTTAACTTGGTAGGTTTGATTTCGTCAAGGTTTTCTGTGTACCTATGTGGGTGTGTGTGTGTGTGGGTTTTTCTGGTGTATTGCGTGTCTTTTAGTCTGTGCTAAATAAATGTATTTTCTTTCTTTTCTTTTTAATGAAATCTTAGGTTCAGAAATGGCAGCGAGGTATACAGGCAAATACCTACTTACTTCGGGAATCCCCATAGAAATACTTACCTAAGCGACACGGACTTACCTGCTGGTAGGTAGGTACTAAATACTAAGTAAAATGCGACATTTTTTCCAGATACATTCAGGAAGATAATAAAACAATACATAACAATATCTAAAGCATGCTCCTTTGAAAAGGCCGCCGCCGTCGGCATACTACCTAGTTGGCTAAACATTTTTTTAAAGATTTTGTGGAATTACTTACGTGGTATTAAAAATGTTTGCATTTATGACAGTGGTCTCAGGTCTACACAGAGTAATCTAAGAAATGATGTATTAAAAAAAGTAGTATTTAGAATGTAAAAACAATAAGATGAATATTATTTTATGTCACGTTGTTGTACAGCATTTTCTTAATTGTTTTTCAGATCCAAAGCTGTAAGGTCTAGTTGATAGAGAAAAGTTCCTACCTACTTAAACAACGCCATGCTCCTTTATTTTTGATACACTTGATTAGATAGACACTTTTTTTTGGAATTTTTAAAAATAAAAATATAGTTAGCGATTTTTTCCATGGGAAGATGGCGGAACGAGCTTGATGCCGACAGACATGATCCACACTAGCCTTTGCCCTGCAGTGGGACAAAAAAGGCTAAAAATAAATAAATAATTGTGACTTATGGTAACCCGTTTATTTTTATTCCTTGTGCTTTCCAGTTAAGATACCTAGGTAATTAATATAATTTCAAGCATAATTTAGGTATGTAAATACAGGTACTAAGAAGTTACGTCTAGCAAAAAGAAATAAATTAGAAGCATTTTTCGGGTACTTACAACTTTATTATACCACTTATATTAGGTGACTACTCGTTTATTTATAAAACTGTTTAATTGTGAAATACAAAAGAAATGGTAAGTATGCCTTAAGAAATTTCTCACAAGAGGTGCACTTCATTATGGCAGTGTTCATTATTTTTGTAGTAATTAGGCAAATGAAACGCGAGTGCGGCAGAGTGCGGCGGAGTGCGGTGGCGGGCGCCGGGCCCCGCGCCGGGCCCCGCGCCGGGGCGGGCCGGCCCGTCTGCTGCGCTCATTGGCCGCCACAGACGCCGCCCTCCGACTCCGTCATTGTCCCTCCCGTTTCCAACACTGCTGGCCTCGCTTACCTCCTTCGTTTCGCTTCGCTCAGTCGCGTCCGCTACGTCGCGTGTGGTGTATCTCGAATCTCGTGCCGGCGCACCTGTTAACAGAACGGTCGTGTTGTGACAGCGAGTGTATGTGCGATGCTCGGACGGTGATCGAAGCATGGTGAATTACGTTAATCCGCTCGCCATGTACCAAGGCAAGGGCGGGCAATACGGTAGCGGCTGGTATGGCTGGCAGCACCAAAACTTTGAGGAGCAACAGTGGTGTGCATGGAATGGTGCGCCCGCGGGAGGAGAGTGGGCGCCGGACCCTCACCACTTCCCGAAGCGTGAGCCCGGGGAACGCGAGATCGCGGACATGCCTTCTCCGGCGCGGGGCGACCTGGCCAGCCCCAGTGAGGGGTCCCCGGGCTCGAGACCTGCGCAGCCGCCGGCACCTCCGCGTTCCCCATACGAATGGATGAAGAAACCCAACTACCAGACACAGCCCAATCCAGGTTTTTATCTTTTTCAATTGTCTTTTCTGAAAAGAAACCAATAACCAACGTTCATGTTGTGTTTTTGTTGTTGTGGTAGGCTTAGCTTCATGCTACTAAAAGTAAACAGGGTATTTTTGTAGACATACCCACTAATTATTAGGTACTGCAATTAAGAATTAAGAATTTTGGTTTTATATTTAGCGGTTTCTTTGCCAAATTAGTTCAAACGATAAGCCTAAATCATCCAATTTTGTTGGGTAGACTTGTAAATAGGTATGGTCTGCCTTTAAGATTAACACCATACTCGCCTTAAGTATCATAAGACCTTAAAGTAAAGACATCTTTGTATAACGCTTACAGCGCCCTTTAATTTGGTGACCTACCCATAACGAAAGTGATTGGCTCAAAATAGATGTCATAGGTTCCCTACCTATTATACGAAGATTAAGTATTAGTTATACCCCCTACCCCCTGTTTTTATATTGATTGTTTGACAAATATGTTGTGTGTATCAAACGTGTTGATTACAAACGTATCTACTTAATTAATGTTGTTATAATGAAATCTTTTGTAAATGTAAAAATTAACTTACCTGTATATTATGTGTAACCTAGATATGAATCCCGTCGTTTGGTTACACCATTGAATACATAACCTATAGGTAGGTATGTTGAATTCACTGATAGCGATAAGGACTAAAAAATATTATTGATTTCCACATTGTGCCTGTCGCATACCAATGAAGTGATTCATTGTCTAAATAATTATTACCGAAATCACTGTTTTTTGTTATTTGGTACCCCGACATACTCTTGGCCCCATAGATATATGTTTTTTACATTTCTATGCTTGGCCCTATATTGTTCAACCCTACTAGACTCAAGGGTTGCTTTACGCAAGAATTTTTTCTAAGTCTTTAAAGTGTAGGTTAAAATGTCCCAAACGTACTGTATGCATTTTGGACAATTGTACCACACACTATTTGTCAGAAAATAGCCTTTGCTTGCAAAAATTATTTTTACTGCTCTTAATAAAGTAAAAGTTGTATTCATGACGTCATCCTACATGAGCACGTACCTAGGTATCATTCTGTCCCCATGCAAGCTTTCAATAATTCAGACTATATATTTAACCTGTTTCTGAAAACAGGTTTGTATGAAGTCAAGTTCTTAAAGTTATAATTTTTTTCATGTAACTCTTTTGTGCGTTTGCCTGTACCCCAGTATTTCCCCCAGACCAGTATTAAAAATATAATAATTCTAACCGGCATTGCTTTTATCACAGTTTGAGGCGGCCAATGATCATAAAAAGTTAACTATTTAAAAGCCCGACAAAGATGTAAACATTGTTTGATTGATGGCTCCACTAAGTAGGTAATAACGCTAGTAATATATAAGTCAATGAACGCTATTGTTTTATTTTTAAAGCTTCATAACAGGGAATCATATCCAAACTAAGGTAGATTAACCTTTTTAAATGGCGACAGATGTTTATTTTGCATGAATCGGCTTACATAAATACATGGTAGGAGTTATAGGCCTACCGCTTAACTGAGACGTTGCCTGAGGTAGCTGCGCGGTGCGTGAGGGGTGATAGTTGTCACAAGTTGACGAATCATCGAGCTCTCGCATCACGTCACCACACCCCTCCCGCATCGCGCTGCTACCTCAGGCAACGTCTCAGTTAAGCAGTCGGCCTATAATTATTAACACAAAATAAAAATAATAATGCTTTTAATAGATATACAACTGAAGTAAAAAGAATGGTCTTGTAAATCATTAGTTTCGTCACTTAAAATCTTAAATACAATGTACACTATAACACTAAAAAATGCATATACAATACAAATACATAAATGTCTTATTTGGTCTTTGGCTTCATGGCGTCGAACATAGGCACTTTGTTCGACGACACTACTTTTCGCCTCGCTGCTTCCCTGCGACTAGGCACTCCTTGCTGTTCTTCTCATCGCTGTCAGGCTGTCACTGTGGTGAAGATGTCAACAGCCTCGGACATCACGGCCTGTCTTGCAGCCGAAGTGCGGGTCGCTTAGCGCGGCACGGGAACGTTAATGACATCATCCGATGAGCTCTTGTTCCCGTCGGCATTCCAGCTGTATTAGAACCCAATGGCTTGGCACGCGACGATGGCAAGAGACTGGACGGTATGTCTATATTTCCATGGAAGGTGGGTAGGCCTTTAGTGTGGGACGCAACGTGTGTCGATATACTTTTGCGCCATCCCATCTTCCTTGCTCGGCATGCTGTGCTGGCGCTGCTGCTGCAGCTGTGGCTGTGGGAAACCTCAAGCGGCGAAAATATAATAACCTTATCGGAAATTATATTTTCGAGCCGTTTGGGGTTGAAACCCTCGGGCCGTGGGTCAGAGTGCTCATGGTCTTTTTAAGGAAATTTCGAAACGGCTGGTTGACACTTCCCATGACCTAAGGGCTGGCTTTTACCTTGGCCAAAGGCTAAGCATTGCCATACAACGTGGTAATGCCGTCAGTCTGTTGGGTATATTAATTACCAGTCGACAGCGATGCGGATGAATCTTTCGACGCTATATTTTAGTTTCTGTATACTTAGTTTTAGTTAAGTTAGGATTGAATTTTGTTATTTTTAGTATTAATTCAATAAATAGTATTTTAACATTTTAAAATAATCCTTGTAAACGCCAAATTATCTTATCAGCGTTTTAATACATAAAGGAAAAAAGGCATAAAATTTCGTCCGCATCGCTGTCAGTGGAGAAAGTGCACTTACCGATTAATATAGTTGTTTATACAAATATAGGTACCTAAGTAGGTAAAGACAGTAAATTTGAAATAGTATTTTTTTTAATATAGAGACCTACTTAATTGAATATTCTTAAATTATTATTGCAATTTGACCACCAAACTGCACAGCTAACAAAATTTAAAAATCTACTAGGTAAGTCTTTATTATGTCTATTATCTTGGTTAACTAATTGCATTTTTCAGTCATTCGATTAACTGAATACGAAGCAGTGAATGGCCTAGTACTTAAATGTCAAACACCCACTAAATAAAAACATGTTGACGTGTTAGGTTTTAACACGTCAACATGTTTTTATAAAACACTTTTAATACATTTTATTAAGCATCAATAACATAAAAATGTAAAAGAATGAGGTGTAAAATCAAAGTGCAAAACTTGTTTGGATGGTATTAAGAATATTTAAGTATTTGAGGAAAGTCACAGAGGACGGAAAGGATAATTTAACAGTCATTGATTGGTTCAGTTGCCTTTGTAATGGTTGGTTAGGTTAGGCAAAGGTTAGATGACAGACGCTAGTCAAGCGAATGTGCTAAATCGAATGTATGTTGTAAGTGTTTCGGGTCGGCTTTGTTGTCGAACAAATACTGCCGAATCGAATGAAATCTCGAGTCGGGATTGGCAACTCGAGATCTCGCGTGCTAAGCGTGGAGACCTCACAACAAGTTCTTTCATTTTCACAGGTTTTATTGTCTCATGTCACAGGCTACAGTTTGCAAAACCTTTCTTTTTTTTTTTCTAAGTATCCCTAAAGTGACCACCATATTCAAAATACATTTCTGTACGTAAAACGTCTGTGTTTGGGTCACAAAAATCAATATTCATCCAAAATTCAACTTAATCGGTCCAGTAGATCCAGAGCAAATTGTCTATGACAGACGGACACAGACTGATCCTATTAGGGTTCCGTTTTTCCCTAAACAAAATAACTTGTACTTATTTATATAATCATCTGCACTATGCATATGTCGCAGATGGATTGTAGAATCTGCTGTTTTACAAAACCGCTAGTTGTTTTACAAAACAGCTCCGTTATGTAAAACAACTGAACAACGTTCGGCTGGATTGTCATTGCTCTACGTTTTAAAAAACTGCTACCAACGAACGTTTAGACGTAATGCAGAATGGCTTATCTGCAGTTACAATAAGCGCCTTTCATAAAACTCTGATAACATTTAATTAATATTGTCCTTAAAATCACTGTTTTTACTTGAGTTAAGGTAATTTGTACTCGTATTATTACTGTTTGTGTGTTGTTTATTTCTGTTTCGGACACCATTATTTTTGCAATGACACACAGATCTACGAGCGACAAAATTTGGAACTAAAATCTACAATCTGACGTTTCATTTCACGCTGTTTTACAAAACCGCTAATCGTTGACAGGCTGCATTGATAAATGCAAAACGTTTATGCAATCCTGCGTGTTCAAATTCAGTAATTATGGAAAACCGCTGGACGTTGTTCAGTTGTTCTATATAGCCGAGCTGTTTTGTAAAACAGCGGATTCTACAATACATCTGCGACACATACATAACGCAACAAATCAGCACACACACATCACGCACACTATAAATCCATTAATTATTATATTGAAAATGGCTTCTCAAGAAGCATAGTGTGCTACATAAGTCGCGCGCGCTTAGTCTCGAAATCTCGTTCGACAGTGCCAATGCAGCATCTTCCATCATAAACCGAAAGACGTCTTAACAACGGCGAAGTATGTGTTAAACATAGGTCAATAATTAAACATCAACATAATAACATTAATTCATCAAACACGAGCATACCTACCTAAAAGTAGAAATTGGAAATGGTCATTTTTTATAAAAGATGAGTAGTACAGATGACCTCATATGAGTTCCATACATAAGCATTGTTTTCAATTTTATAGCTAGCATCAAATGCTCAAACTAGGGTCCTCGCGGAAGCCCCATTCCGGGTTACGACGCGCCTACGCCGCGTAGCCGTGTCGCACCGTAGCTGGATCGCCGTGGATGCAGCGTAGCAGGCTCTACGTTGCGTAGAAGCATCTTAGGCTCCGCGTAGACGACACGCTAACACTACATTTTCGATGCCATACATCAAAAACACATATTCTGACGAGGAATTATTATTACTATTACGTATATCTCTTGGTTTAACAAAATACAATATTATTACTGAAATGAAAGAGCTATCATTCTGGATTACTTAATTGATTTTAAGCCACTCAATTAACAGTGATAATTATATTCGATAAAAATAACTTTTTCTTGTGCTAGCGTAAGTCTTTTAACCATCTGCCTAATCCTTTGAGTAAAACAGGCACCGTGATGTCATGTTACGTTAAAATAACTTGTAATACAAAATTTTAAAAACCTCGCGATCATTTATTTCTTTACGATCTCTAAAATTTAATTTTATTAATAGAAAACAAACCTCTTTTATCAAATTAAATTTCAATCGACAATATCCATCGGTTTCTTACTAAACTTCAACTATATCCGACGATCCTGCATACTTATCTCTTTTGTTGACTGTACACCACCAGCTTCTGTATACAAAATATCAAATGACAGTAGGTAACGTTATATGCTTATACAGTTGCCAATAATAGGTGAACTAACATACTCAAATACAGTGATAACCTTGAGTGAGGTTGCAAGAAATATCTACATCTTACTAATACTACGAATCTTTAGATTGTGTGGGTTAGGTACATGCTTTGGGACCTTACAATTTGGGTTTAAAGTTTTTTTAAACACTTGTAAACGTTGCTCCACAAAAAGTAACTCCGGTGTGGATACACCTTTAGGATTATTATTATATTAATATTTTACTGCGTATTTTAAACGGTAGTTTATAAAACGTATTAAGCCTTTATCGCCATAAAAATAAACCAAAGTATAATTTTTAATTAAGTCTGTAACTAATGTTAAAATTAACTGCGTTTCAAAGATGGCGTCGTCATGGCGTGCGCATGCAACGTATTTCCTTATGTATGGAGTCAGGAGTGATGCATCGCACACCGGTGTGGGCTGGGCAGGTAGTAGACCTAGACGTATAATAACAACAATATAACCATTCCTCGCTGCATTATATAGGTACACAGGAAATTATATATAAATCACTAAACAGTCTATTTTGTATGCCTATTATAGTGTGTTTCTATGCTAGTGTTAATATTGTAGAATAAGAGACTTTTTGAAGTATTTTAGTAAACTTATGTATAAGCGGTTTTTGATAAGTAGTACAGTCGCCAGCACACCAAGCTACTACAATCTGTCAAATTTCTTTAATAGATTTTCAACTTTATCACTAAAGCATAAGGTTTAAGGTTGATTGGGAAAATTTTACAGTTTCGGGTAGCTTGATGTGCTGGCGTCTGTACCTATGGCAACGCGTTTCAACGCTCATAGACGCTGACTATGATTTGTTCTTAGACGAATGGAAGACAATCATCATGTCAGTATGTCTTGAGTTCTCTGAGATGAGTGTATGAATTTTGACTAATTTTCTTTATAATAATGTAATTGGTGGATAGCCGTACCCAAATAAACTAATAATTCAATGCCGACTGTATTTAAATCTCATGTAAGCTTTTGCGATTACTTGGCGGAAATAATCTCAGCGAATCAAATCACATAACACGAGATTTGTCAGCAGATTAAATTGAATACGTTTTCGGTAGTCGGAATATATTTTGATAGAAAGATGATATGGCTTGAAAGGGAGTTACTACTAATATGATGGTTAAAGGAAGAAAAAACCAAGTAATCCTAAATCAAAACCCAACCACCAACCACCAACCTAATCAAGTAATCACCATTCGCGATTTATTTGCCAAACATGTAAACAAATATGAGTATTTGGAAAAATTACTTTAATTTCTACACAACAGTTCAGTTTACGCTACAACTTCATTTTTATAACTTTTTAAACAGTGCTAGTCACTCTGAAATCAACTTAATTGGTACTAAAATTAAGTTAATATTTGTCTAACTTAAAATAACAAAAATTGGAAACATACGTTTGAATAGACTTAGGTATAGAGGTATGAGGAACAGGGTGTAAAACTCAGTCATACTCTATCTATAGAAAAGGGAGGATCCTCCGACCAGACGGGTGTTGTGCTGGCGGGCAACTGCCCGATGATTCATGTCGGGCCGTTGTAAAGGCTCCTACACACAATGCCGGCGGCACAGCCGGCGGTTTTATGTCGAGCGGGTATGCGCCGGCATCATTTCAGTTGTGCAGCTCGTTTGTGCGGCAAGCCCCGGCAGCTCAAATACCCGCCGGCAATGCCGCCGGGCTTGTTGGCGGCATGCCCGCCGGCTGGGCCGCCGGCATAGTGTGTAGGAGCCTTTATGCTAATTGCGCGGTAAACTTTGCTTGCGAGATGCAGGATTTTGCGTGATATCAATATGACGCGTTGTGCGCATGTGGCGTTGCCGTTGTAGATACCGCTACAGATCTTAAATAAATTGGGATAAGAGCAGGTGAATGATGATGACGATTATATGGCTTGAAAGGGCGTGATTACTGAGATGATGGCAAATAAAGACGTAGGTAGGGGGAAGGTAAAGACACGCTGCGCCTACTCTAAATAATTTGGATTAAAGGCACGATGGGTCGAGGGTAGTTGACATAGTAGCCGCCTCCCCAGCTTCGCATGGGTGCAATTTCTTTTTTTTTTAATTTCCGAAATTTTCTTTCATACAAACCTTGTCCTGACAATAACCAACGCAAAAATAAATAATTATCCAATTTAGTGCAGTCGTTCGGAAGTTAAGCGCGTACATACATTTCGGCGATTCATTTTTATTTATACCTAAGTATAGATAGATAATTAATATTATTATCGGCGAATAATTCAGTATCTAGTTTGTATATTACGCAGTTAAGTTTAATTTAGACAATTATTTTTTCACTTCTCATGCTCTAAAAGTTCGTGTTTATGTTGTTCGTAGGCGACATAAAATAGCTTTTTATGTTCTAGTGCATAAAGTAATTTTTTTTTTCTCAGACTATGGTAATCAGGCCCAACAGCCACACACGCACAATAAAACGTCGCAGATTAAAGTCGTTATTTTAGTTCATTTGCTTTAACTTATACCATTTCCGTGTTTTCTATCGTTAATTTAATAAAACCAGATAAAATAGTTGTCATTTATTATTTAAAAACGCATAGAAACATTTTTATGACTTGGCAGTATGAAGTAGGTACCTACCCAAGTCGAATGACACAATCATGTTGAAAATTAAAAAAAAAACTTAATAAGTTTTTTGGCAGGAATTAGCTATTCTCTTCGTCAATTTTGCAACATTTTTGAACAGTGAAATTACTGTTATAATATACATTATGCCTGTTTCATTTTCTCGTAATCGAAGTGATAAGCAGAGTGTATAACTCGGGCATAAACGAGCCATTTTACCCCTCGACTTAACTATACACCCTCGCCTGCGGCTCGGGTGGATGTAAACGTCTCGGGGTAAGATGGCTTCTTTTATGCACTAGTTGTACAATCTACTATTAAAAATAAATTTCCTATACGACTAGGTATCTCTCAGAAGAATCACGAAAGCAAACTAAGAGGTCATTCTCTTTTAAAGACCAGTCATTTATATACTGGTCAGAACTAATGAGGACTATGCAAATTAGTGTCTGAGATGGTCTTTTGAGGAAAGAACCCATGAATAACCATAATGGTTTGAGTGGACCTGTCCAGACAGTGCACGTATGTGTAGGTAATGGGTAACTCAACTCAGAACTTAAAGAGTTCAACGACTTAAAGATCAACAACAATGAAAGGACATTTGGGTAGGCGTATAAAGTACTGAAACTGCCAAAAAATCATGAAATCTAAGTGATAAAATAGACTATTTAGCTATACCTACTAGTTATAATGAGACGTCCAATTATTATGCATTTTCATGTTTGAAATGATATACATTTCAAACTCAATTTTTTCACGTACCATTTATATTTTATTAAGTACCTACCTACTTACTTTCTTGCCAATCGTACGTATGTAATCAACCTATATGAAATGTCACAAATTAAACTAATCTATTTTATAGTAACCGAAAACCAGTTAAAATTAGCCTGCAGATAAAGACTATAAGCCAAACCGACCTTATAATTGCCTGTGACGGTCTCAGGTTAGCAGCAAACTAATCAACTTTATAGTCATCTAAAAGTAGTTTTACTATTGATAATTTAATAGTAAAATAACCTACGTAAAGTAACCTACATTCACGTAAACGGGGCAAAAGGAGTATATAGTATCTAAGGACTATATACCCCCGTGGGAAAAAGGCGTATGTTTATGTACAGACGCCAGCACATCAACCTACTACAATCTGTCAGATTTCTGTAATAGATTTTCAACTTTATCGCTAAAGCATAAGGTTCAATGTTGATTGGGAAAATTTGACAGTTAGGTGTAGGTTGATGTGCTGGCGTCTGTACCTATGCATATATTTATGTATATTACGTAAATGCGGTACCTACCTATTAATTATATAATACTAATATAACCACATTATTTAGTATTACTGTTTTAGATAACCGGCACACGCTGTGATTAGGCTATTGATTTTATTGAAATAACTTTATTGCAGCCTTGTACCTATTATTTTAGTATAAATATGTAGTTATATGCTGCAAGTCCTAGCAATATTTACCTAGATTGGTACCTAAATGCTTTAGACCCTAACATAGTTGGAAAACGGCTAGGCAAATGATGGTGATGATGACATGCTTTTGTTGTCGCCTATGATTGAGAGTGACGTCAAAGTGTTTGTAAATAGCATAGCAAGAAAGAATGATAGATAGGTACAATTTTCTCAGACTTCATAAAAGTATCTGTTTAGATACTGAAAATATATGTTAATTTAATTTACTGAATGTCCTATTTAACAAATACTTTCGTAGAGAGATGGCCTGAAACACAGGAGATCAGCCAACGCACTACATTACCTTCAGAGTTCTATTTTTGACTGTCGTCTCATATTTGTCATACCATAGTTTATATACAGATTATTATAATGTTATTATAGGCCTAGATTAATATATAGGTACTACTGAACTATATGCACACTTTTTGTAAACTTATTATTTCAGTAAATTTTTATATATATATATTTTATATTTTTTTATAAAGTTATAAGTAGAGTTCACAGTACTGGATTTGCTTAATTTTAACTCTTTCCACCATAGGCTTTAGCAGTAGTCGTAGGAAATATAGAAACTGTGTAGACCATAGAGTTATAATAGTACATATATATCGATGGCGTAGACGCTTTGTAGATGCCGCTTTTTGATGACGATTATCAAAATTAGGACCCGCGAAAAACACTAAGGCCATTTGTACCACAATTATGTTTAGCGCTAAATGAATTTAAACCATCGTTCTATTTCGGTCAATCGTTTGAAGATGACGTTTAATATTTAAATATATTTTAGTGTTAAACGTATTTAGTGATTTGTAGTGCAAGTGGATCTAGGAGTAGTAGGTACTGAAAAGCCATGGTTGTGAAGATTTCGGGTTTTAAAAGTGACTTATTGAGCTATTTTGTGAGCGTTATAATAATAATCCCAATCAAATGAATGGTATTATTTTTTCGTCAGGATTGACTTGACGTCGATGAGCTTATAGGCCTAGCTAACTTTATTGGTAAAATAGGGATGGACATTTTTGTGAACTTCTTTAATATTATTTATTCTAGTATTTATTTAATTAAAACCGGTCCACCCGCTTAAAAGTTATTACAATTTAAAGTACCTATTTCAAATGAATGGTGATAATATTAAAATTAATTATTATTATTTTTTAGCTAGGCATTTATAATCACAAAAACTGGTTTTTATTATTAACTATAAGGTCCCTACATGTAGGTTCTACCTTGTATTTTGACACGTATGGAAACCCTCCAAGCAAAGCTCTATTCATAGCCCGTTCATTAATTTGAGGCTTATGTTACAGTAACTAATGCATTTATACGTTTACGTTCAATGATTTCAATATATAAGTCAATGTTTACGTTACATTGTTTATCAGTGGAAACTTGTAAATGGCCTTCAAATGCAGCCTTTTCTGGTAGAAAATGCCTATGGCATTAAGTCCGCCTCTGTACATTTATGTGCTTGAAGTATTAAATAAATAAATGCATTTTGTTTAAGAAAACTGTTTATATTAGCGGTAAGTTTCCCGAATATAATAAAATAGAAATAAAATACTTGTAGTTTAAAGAATTGGCATTATTGTAATAATAAGTAATCTTAAATAGGTAGGTATTTAACTTATATAAACTTTATTGTTTCAACTAAGTACATACTAAAATGTATATAAATAACTAAACAGTTGGTTGTGGTCATTTGCTGCCATGTTTACCGCATCCAGTAAAAGTTTCACGTCAATGTTAGATCTGTAGAAAACGGGGTAAACTAGGTTCCTACAGCCATATCTATCCTTTTCTGTCATTCATCCTGGTTCTGTGTGATGTCGTCCATAATTTTCCACAACTTTGGCGATATATTCAGCTCAACGAGCTTTGCCGTCCCTGACCTAACCTTCGCCTTCGGTCAAAACCTTTGTCAATTTGCAACCCCGCGTCTGATCAGTTGTCCTTCCCAACTCTTCCTGTCTGCAACTGCGACTTCCAGCCTACCATTATAATTTAAAAGTATACTCTTCTTTAGTTAGGTAATAAAAACAAACATAATTTTAAACTCTAATTCAAATGTCCAACATAACACTGTAGATACATTTTATCCGTGTCACCCTTCCCTCTCATAATTTTGTCAAGTCGTTGCAATTATCACTGGGCATAAAATTAGATGTGTTATTTTGCGTTTACTGGAATGGCTCTGTGTTAACGCGTGCCTTGGGAACGAGTGCATGGAGCGAGCAATTAATCCCGGGCGCGGCGCGGGATGCCCCGGATCCCGGCTCCCGGCGACAATCACCGACAATGGCGCCCCCGGGACCCAACTGAACAAGTTAAATCTTTGCCAACTTGCTCCTCGCGACCGCTCTGCCGCAATTCGATATTGTATGTACTATTGCCAACTTGCTGCACTGAGCCAAAAAGAGACATTTGAGTTTTCGGTTCTTTGTAGAAAATAAAATGTTTTAAAACGCTTCAGAAACATTCAATATTTTTTGTTAGCAAATATGAAGAAAGAAAGAAAGTGTAACTAAACGTTATGTCAGACAGTCTATAGAGCGTACAAATAAAAACGAAGTTGAATTATTTTACGTGATTTTTGAGCAATTAACGTTAGCTACATACGTTAAATGCGTTACAAGAATTATGCCACATTACATCAATACAATGTCAAGTTTACACATGTAATACGTGTTTATATTGTGGTTGTGTCCACAATGTCCTTCCCGACCGGCTTTCTGTGTACAAAACCTTCTGCCTTTATTTGCCTTCGAGTCTTGTTTGCACAAACCTGGAGAAATTCGAAGAAATAAATCTCTATTTGTCTACATTCACCAATCCCATGTCTCGGCAGGAGATTACTGTCACATTTCACGCTCGACGAGATAAATATATCGACGCTGACAAATGGCTGCCGGAACACAAAGCATGAATGGATGTCGAGAAATTATTTCGGGTGGTGTTGAAGGCTCTCTCTTGTTTATGTGGTAGTCCCGCGCCAGGGAGCTTGCAAAAAAGACAGGAGCGAACAGTAGGCGTGGATTATCAGTCATTATGTTTTTACTTTCATAAATAATGTGACTTCGGGCGTTCTGTTGGAGTCAATAGACTTATTCAAATATCAACCTTCATGCTGAGCGAGACTAAATCAGTTTGTAGTGAATAGTGAACAAGTTCATCACATGTCATTGTGTGACCCTCTGACGTCCCTCATTATTGTCTTGTGTGAATTATGAATTTGCTTTGTTTCAACGCCAAAAATAATAAACAAACAAAGATTAACCGGATAATGGATGACGAAATAAGGTTATTCGTAATTTTGATTTCCCTATTTCACATGTTGGTATTTATTAGATACTCTTACAGAACAAAAAAAGTTACCTAATTAAAAAGACTGTGTATTCATCTGCCCTTTAGGCCGTCGTACCGGGTGGCGCCGTTGATACTGGGCTGCAGGCATGACGGGCCCTAAGTGGAAGTAAAACAGGATATAAAGTTGGCTCGAGCCGCTTTATGGTCCGCCCTCTGCGAGCCCTTCCACACAAACACCGACGCCTCCCGGGGGAGTGTACCGGATCACGGTGAACATTGTAATTCACCCTCGCTTTATATACTCGACAACATAGCGAGCTAAAGATACTGATAAAATAACAAATCTCTGAAATCAGATCAGATTTGTGAGCTATCAAATCCGCATCACTCATCTCGAGTTCGAGTATCTCAATAGGTAACTCTTTTGGCATATATCCGCGATACTGCTAGCCGATAGCGGCCGCTCCCTCGTCCATCAAAAACGCATTACAGGCGCTTACAAGAAGGTAACCAGGTGATATGACAAGCGTTTGAGTCAACATGTTCAAAGACACCGCTATCGGTACCGAGTCACGATTATCGCGCGTTAACTGAAAGCGGGATTTCGGCAGACCGACAAAGTCACGGCGCTGATAACTGCGCGATTAATAATTTTCCTTTCATAATTAAACCCGAGTACGTGTTGGACAAGCAATCGGTAATGTTCGATAATTTATACACTGGTAATCTTGTAAGGCCAATCGACCGATAATTTTTATTCGTGGAATAAAATTGACGTCTGGCTCTTTTTAGGGTTCCGTAGCCAAATGGCAAAAAACGGAACCCTTATGGATTCGTCATGTCTGTCTGTCTGTCTGTCCGTCCGTATGTCACAGGCACTTTTTTCCGAAACTATAAGAACTATACTGTTGAAACTTGGTAAGTAGGTAGATTTATTCTGTGAACCGCATTAAGATTTTCACACAAAAATAGAAAAAAAAAAATTTTGGAGTTTCCCCATACTTAGAACTGAAACTCAACTTTAATTTTTCATCAAACGCATTCATGTGGGGGTATCTATGGATAGGTCTTCAAAAATGATATTGAGGTTTATAATATAATTTTTTTATAAACTCTATTCAGTTTTTTGCGCGAGAGACACTTCCAAAGTGGTAAAATATGTCCCCCCCCCTGTAACTTCTTAAATAAGAGAATGATAAAACTTAAAGATGTACAGTGGGTTATATGAGTTATCTGACCCACCCTATAAACGAAGGAATTTGAACCCTCTGCCTGTAACATTAAGAGTTATTTCATTTGTATGAGTTTATCAGACTAGCGCTACTCGGTAATATTTTCGCCTAACTTGTAATAAGTGGGTAGTTGAAACACAAATATGCGTATTCATTATAAAACTAGTATTCAAATGTTACTAAAAATACGGGTAGGAAAATAAAAATGAACCGTCACAATAATAAAGCTAAAAGCCAGTCTACGCACAATTGCAGTGACTACGCGTGAATATGTTTTACCTTGCCTTACTAAATTGTGAAAACAACGTCTTTTTCCAAGTTTTTAATTTATTTTTTATAGTTTTATTATCATGTCTCAATTGAGTGATTATTTAAAATACAAAATAATCTATTTGCACGAGGAGAATGTTGGCATCAGAAAGATTGCTAGAAGACATAATATTATAGCAGTAAGTGTATTTTTCTAATTTTATACTTTGTTTTTATACCTAACTATTCCTTATGCCGTGACGTAAGCAAACATATTTTTTATAACG